>CM077672.1:510729218-511929218 GCA_039707655.1 Elymus sibiricus | reverse complement strand
TTTCTTATCCAAGGCTCTCTTATTTATTCACCTCTCTCTATTCATATCCGGAGTGTAGAAGATATCTCAGAAGATTCGTGTTTCCATTCAAGATGTGTTCAAGCTGATTCGAGGTTGTTACCTCATTCAAGCCATTTAAATCAACCAGTGCTATCTCTTTCAAGCAATCGTTCAACGGTGTTTCTTTGAGTGGGCCCATAACCCACAGGTCTTTCCCAGGATCTCACCCGTCTATTCTAATTTTACTAGAGATTCTTCTCAAATCATTTTCCAAGTGTGACGTAAGAATGAATTTTTATCAGTCAATTGTCTTCGCAGAGTTTTCCTTCAATTCCTTTCATTTTGATCACAATCTTCCTCTTTTCATTGTTCCGGAGTGTCTCAACAATTTTGGCGTTCCTCATCATCATTCTCAGCAATTGGAGACCAAAGGAGAGTTTTCCTCCAAATCATATCCGTTCTCTTGTAGATTCATGGTTCAAGCTTCTTGCTATCCTTTCAAATTGTTCCGATCATGAGAAATTCTTTTCATACCTATTCGAAGCATTTCATGAGTTCTTTCCATTTTCTATCCTCCGAAGGCCATCATTTCAGAAGATTTATTCGTTCTCAGTTTTCAGCTTTCGTTCTCCAAATTATTCTAAATTGATGTCTCTTCGTTCGTCTCCAAATTCTTCCGGTGGCTCTTCTCTAGCCAGCTCATGATCTCTTCATTCTCTTGTATCTAAATTCCCTCAAGTATCTTCGTTTGTTTTCCAATTCTTCCCGGCGATTCCTCTTCCTTTGTTACCGTATCAATTCATTTGTTCTTTCCAAATCCTACCGGTGGTTCGTTGAAGACCTTCCCAAGTTTGCACTATATCTCTCTTCAATCTTTTCAAGAAGAATAAGTGGCATGCCAATCCATTGCTTGTCAGCAATTTAAGTTGATGAAGGATAAACATACCATAAATCTTAGTCTTGTTGCATCAAGGTGAATTAATTCCTTTCTTCCAGATTTTTGTTCATGTTGAATAAAGTCTCGGTTCCCTTTGGTTCATCTTTTCTTCCGGAGTCCCAAGTCTTATCATTTATATCATCAAGAACCTCCATCTCTTTTCTTATCGGTGCTGGAAGGAAATCATTGCAAGGCGTCATCATGTTAATTCAACCTTTCTTGCTATCATCCTTTACTTCCGGAGTTCTTCAAGAAGGTTCTACATGGTGGTTCATCAAATATTCCTTTCATTCTCGAAATGTTCTTTAAGATTCCTGTTGGAGGAGCTCAAGTATTCTTCGTCTTGCATGTCGAAGTGCAATTAGTTTTCCATTGTCTTTTGAGGTGGTGTTTCTCATCTTTTCATTTCTCTCAAGCAATCAATTCTTTTCGTTCGTGGCAGGTTGAACCTCAAATTTTAGAGATGTTTTTCATAAGGCCATTTGAAACATATCTTTTAGTTGTTGATTCTTTCAACAACTCCGTTCAAGCCTTCCTTGCAAGGTTGCCCTTTCAAGTTCTGTTGTGATAGAAGGTGTTGGTTCCTTCTCCATTCTTTTCATTTGTTCCAGAGGCATCGCGTTGTTTCTCTATTCGAATATCATCCCATCTGTTCAAGTTCATCATGTTCTATTCCTTGTTTCTATATTCAACCGGAGATCTGTCCAAATTCTTTTGTATCCCTTGCCTCTCTTTCCAACCAGAGCTCTTTTCAACCAGAGTGGTTTCAAATTCTTTCTTGTTCTTATGCCATCCGTTATCTCTTTGCACCCTCTCGAGGTTCTCATGGCGTTCCTTGTTCCTCTTTTCTAACGTAGTGTTTTTGACCTCGTTCGTCTTCGTTTTGTTCTTTCCTTGAAGTTGTTCGCCTCTCAAGATTCTTTGGTTTCAGTCATTTGTCAAAGAAGCAACTTAATTTTACCTCTTCCTCTTCCCTTCCTCTTCTCATTCCTATACCTTGGGGCGAGATCTCTTGTAAGTGGGGCAGAGTTGTGACAGCCCGAGACCAATGCTACTTGTGAGCTGCGTTGGGATTTCCCCGAAGAGTACGGGATGATGCAGTACAATAGAGATAAGTATTTCCCTCAGTTATGAAACCAAGGTTATCAATCTAGTAGGAGAATCACGCAACAACTCGTTAGCAGTACCTACACACAAAACAATCCTCGCACCCAACGCGAACAAGGGGTTGTCAATCCCTTGGCGGTTAATTGCAAGATTAAATTGTATGGTGATAGATAGATAGATCGAACAAAAATACAAAATAAAATAAATAAAGTAAAATTGCAGCAAGGAATTTTTAGGATTATCAATATATGATAAAGGTAGACCCGGGGGCCATAGTTTTCACTAGAGGATTCTCTCTTGAAAATAGCATACGGTGGGTGAACATATTACTGTTGGGCAATTGATAGAAAAGCAAATAATCATGACGATATCCAAGGCAATGATCATGTATATAGGCATCACGTCCGAGACAAGTAAACCGAAATGATTCTGCATCTACTACTATTACTCCACACATCGACCGCTATCCAACATGCATCTATTGTATTAAGTTCATGAAGAACGGAGTAACGCCTTAAGCAAGATGACATGATGTAGACAAAGTAAACTCACGCATGAGTTAACCCCATCTTTTTACCCTTAATAGCAATGATACATACGTGTCATGTCCCTTTCTGTCACTGGGATTGAGCACTGCAAGATCAAACCCATTACAAAGCACCTCTCCCATTGCAAGATAAATCAATCTAGTTGGCCAAACCAAATCAATAGATCAGAGAGAAATACGAAGCTATAACATTCATGCATAAAAGAGTTCAGAGAAAACTCAAATAATATTCATGGATAATCTGATCATAAACTCGTAATTCATCGGATCCCAACAAACACACCGCAAAAAGTGATTACATCGGATAGAACTCCAAGAACATCGAAGAGAACTTTTTATTGAAGATCAAAAAGAGAGAAGAAGCCATCTAGCTACTAACTATGTACCCAAAGGTCTGTGGTAAACTACTCACGCATCATCGGAAGGGCAACAAGGTTGATGTAGAGCCCCTCCGTGATCGAATCCCCCTCGGGCAGAGTGCCAGAAAAGGCCTCCAGATGGGATCTCTTGAGAACAGGAACTTGCGGCTGCGGAAAAAGTATTTCGTGGACTCCTCTGTTGGTTTCCCGATTTTAGAGAATTTATAGAGGTGGAATTAGGTCAAACAGAGCAGAGGTGGGCCCACGAGGCACCAGGGCGCGCCACCCCCCTGGGGCGCGCCCTGGTGGCTCGTGGCCACCTCCTCTATCTTCTGGCCCTCTCCCGAAGCTTCTAGTGTCTCTTATGTAAAGAAAAAAATCTCCAAAAATTTTCGTGGCATTTGGACTTTGTTTGGTACTGATATTCTGGAAAACCAAAAACAGGCAAATAATAGCAACTAGCACTGGGCACTAAGTTAATAGGTTAGTCCCAAAAAATGATATATAATTGCTTGTAAGTGTATATAAAACATCCAAGATTGATACTATAATAGCATGGAACAATCAAAAAGTATAGATACGTTGGAGACGTATCAAGCATCCCCAAGCTTAATTCCTGCTCGTCCTCGAGTAGGTAAATGACAAAAACAGAAATTTTGATGTGGAATGCTACCTATCATATTCATCATATACTCTTTTCTTTTCTAGCATGGAGATTTGAACTTGAATGATTCAAAGCAATAGTCTATAGTTTGATATGAAGACATAAATACTCAAGCATACTAACAAGCAACCATCTCTTTCAAAATATCAACGCTAAAGAAAGTTATCCCTAGCACATTATGATCAATCATTGATCCATTCATGAAACACACTAAATATTAGCTACACCCAATGCACAAGTATGACAATAGTGCTCTCTAGTTGGTGCTTTGTAAGAGAAGATGGAGATTCAAAATAAAAAATAAAATTTGCATAAAAGTAAATAGATAGGCCCTTCGCAGAGGGAAACCGAGATTTGCAAAAGTGTCAGAGCTCAAGGCTTAAATTAGAGAGATAAAATTATTTTGAGAGGCATGCTTTTCCTGTCAACGAAAACGACCGAGAATTCCCAATATCTTCCATTCTAGACACATTATAGGCGGTTCCCAAACAGAAAATAAAGTTTATTTCCTTTCCACCATTCTTTCACAATCTATGGCTAGCTGTATCCACGGGTGCCCTCCATACCAACACTTTCCAAGGAATTTATTATTATCATCATATTAATTTTTTTCATTTCGGGACTGGGCATCCCTATTACCTGCCACTCTCTCATGCAATGACAAGTGAATAAACACTCATCGTGAGAATAACACACCTAGCATGGAAAATATTGGCCACCCCCTGCTGCTTCATGAGCGGCACGGGCACACAAAACGGAAAATTATTTTGAAAAATTAGAGTTGGCACATGCAAATTTACTTGGAACGGCATGGAAATACCGCATATAGGTAGGTATGGTGGACTCATTTGGCACAACTTGGGTTTAAGGAGTTGGATGCACAAGCCGTATTCCCGCTTAGTACAAATGAAGGCTAGCAAATAGATTGAGAAGCGACCAACCAAAAAGCGAAAACGGTCATAAACATGCATTGAACATAACTAACACCGAATAATGCACCATAAGTAGGATATAATTTCGTTGCATAACTATTGACTTTATGTGCATGCATAGGGAATCACAAACCTTAACACCAATATTCTTACTAAATCACAATTACTCACTAACTTGACTCACATATTATCATCTCTATAACGCAAAACTATTGCAAGGAATCAAACTTATCATATCCAATGATCTTTCATGAAAGTTTTTATTATATCCCTCTTGAATATTCATCACTTTGGGACCAAAGTCATATCTTGTGCAAATTACCATTACTATTATCAACTCTCAAAAACATATAAGTGAAGCATGAGAGTGCAAATATTTCTTCAAAATTTAATCTTATCAATTCTCAAAATAATATAAGTGAAGCATGAGAGTTCAAATATTTCTTCAAAATATAGCCACCGCCGTGCTCAAAAAGATTTAAGTGAAGTACTAGAGCAACTGCCTAGCTCAAAAGATTTAAGTGAAGCACATAGAGTATTCTAACAAATCATGATAAATGTGTCGCTCTGTCAAATAGGTGTGTCCAGCAAAGATGATTGTGACAAACTAAAAAGCAAACAAAACAAAGACTCATATAATACACGACGCTCCAAGTAAAACACATATCATGTGATGAATAAAAATATAGCTCCAAGTAAAATTACCAATAGTTGGTAGAAGAAAGAGGGGATGCCCTCCGGGGCATTCCCAAGCTTAGACGCTTGACTCTTCCTTGAATATTACCTTGGGGTGCCTTGGGCATCCCCAAGCGTAGGCTTTTTCCACTCCTTATTCCTTCATCTATCGTGATCTCACCCAAAACTTGAAAACTTCAATCACACAAAACTCAACAAAACCTTCGTGAGATCCGTTAGCATAACAAATAAATCCTTAACTCTAAGTACTGTAGTAAATAGATTCATATTTAATATTGGCATAATGCTACTGTAATCCAAGTTCTCCATGACTCATACCCCCCGATACGATCCATAGATTCATCAAAATAAGCAAACTATGCAACAAAAACAGAATCTGTCTAAAACAGAAAAGTCTGTAAAGATCTATTTAAAAGCCATACTTCTGTAACTCAAAAAATTATTAAAAATTAGAACAACGTGGGAAATTCATATACTAATACTGTGTAAAAATTTCAGATTTTTCTGATGCTCCAGTACAGAATTAAAATTCCAGCACTGGATGCAAAAATTTCTGTTTTCCAAACAGCATCAATTATACTATCTTCCAAATCATCCCAAAGGCATTACTTGGCACAAACACTAATTAAAACATAAAAACACAATCATAACTGTAGCATAATTGTGCAAACACACAAGAACAGAAATAAAAAGCAAAAAAATATATTTTATTCATTGGGTTGCCTCCCAACAAGCGCTATTGTTTTATGCCCCTAGCTAGGCATAATGCATCGTTTCAAGTATTATCATCTTTCTTCTTCTTATCCAAAGATGTACTTTCATCAGGAGGTTTTTCAAAGGTAATATGAAACACATCATCCATGGAAATTTTAGCATTAGCAAGTTGTCCATCTGCAAATCCCTCTTGATTACTGGCTACAATCCAAGAGTATTGTCTATTAACACTATTGAAAACTTGTTGGATCATATTCAAGGGGGGAACTTCTTTTTTAGTATTCTAATCAAAGATGTGGTCATTGCGGAACAAATACCTCAACAAGTAATCACTATTATAAAGGATCTCATCTATTACCGGTTTTTCACGGTTCATACCATAAAAATCAAAGATCTCCCTAGCTTCTCGCACTATGTGATCAAATTCATTCATGAGGACAAGGGTAGCTATTTTCTTAGCTCTAGGATTTTTTATAAATGGTAACTCATAAAACAATCTTTGCAAAGTAGGATGGGTGCGAATAAATATTTTGTATTTTTGTAAAAACTTTTTTAGAAGTAGGGGAGATGAAAACGAGAGGCAAAGGCAAATAAAATAAATGCAAGGAGATGAAAGTTTTATGCGTAGGTACTTGATAGATGTTGATGATGTATCCCCGGCAACGGCGCCAGAAATTCTTCCTGCTACTTGTGAGCTGCGTAGGGATTTCCCCGAAGAGGAGGGGATGATGCAGTACAGTAGAATTAAGTATTTCCCTTAGTTATGAAACCAAGGTTATCAATCCAGTAGGAGAATCACGCAACAACTCGTTAGCAGTACCTGCACACAAAACAACAAATCCTCGCACCCAACGCGAACAAGGGGTTGTCAATCCCTTGGCGGTTAATTGCAAGATTAAATTGTATGGTGATAGATAGATAGATCGAACAAAAATACAAAATAAAATAAATAAAGTAAAATTGCAGCAAGGTATTTTTAGGATTTTCAATATATGATAAAGGTAGACCCGGGGGCCATAGTTTTCACTAGAGGCTTCTCTCTTGAAAATAGCATACGGTGGGTGAACAAATTACTTTTGGGCAATTGATAGAAAAGCAAATAATCATGGCGATATCCAAGGCAATGATCATGTATATAGGCATCACGTCCTAGACAAATAGACCGAAACGATTCTGCATCTACTACTATTACTCCACACATCGACCGCTATCCAGCATGCATCTAGTGTATTAAGTTCATGAAGAACGGAGTAACTCCTTAAGCAAGATGACATGATGTAGACAAAGTAAACTCACGCATGAATAAACACCATCTTTTTACCCTTAATAGCAACGATACATACGTGTCATGTCCCTTTCTGTCACTGGGATTGAGCACCGCAAGATCGAACCCATTACATATCACCTCTCCCATTGCAAGATAAATCAATCTAGTTGGCCAAACCAAATCAATAGATCAGAGAGAAATACGAAGATATAACAATCATGCATAAAAGAGTTCAGAGAAAACTCAAATAATATTCATGGATAATCTGATCATAAACTCACAATTCATCGGATCCCAACAAAGACACCGCAAAAAGTGATTACATCGGATAGAACTCCAAGAACATCGAGGAGAACATTGTATTGAAGATCAAAAAGAGAGGAGAAGCCATCTAGCTACTAACTATGGACCCGAAGGTCTGTGGTAAACTACTCACGCATCATCGGAAGGGCAGCAAGGTTGATGTAGTGCCCCTCCGTGATCGAATCCCCCTCCGGTAGAGTGCCGGAAAAGGCCTCCAGATGGGATCTCTTGAGAACAGGAACTTGCGGTGGCGGAAAAAGTATGTCGTGGACTCCTCTGCTGGTTTCCTGATTTTAGAGAATTTATAGAGGTGGAATTAGGTCAAACGGAGCAGAGGTGGGCCCACGAGGTAGCAGGGCACGCCAGCCCCCCTGGGGCGTGCCCTGGTGGCTCGTGGCCACCTCCTCTGTCTTCTGGCCCTGTCCCGAAGCTTCTAGTGTCTCTTATGTCCAGAAAAAAATCTCCGAAAAGTTTTGTGGCATTTGGACTTCGTTTGGTACTGATATTCTGGAAAACCAAAAACAGGCAAAAAACAGCAACTAGGATTGGCACTAAGTTAATAGGTTAGTCCCAAAACATGATATATAATTGCTTCTATGTGTATATAAGACATCCAAGATTGATACTAAAATAGCATGGAACAATAAAAAATTATAGATACGTTGGAGACGTATCAACCGACGCTCCACATGCCTTCCATGTTTCTCGTGATAGGCACGTTAATTATTTGTTTGCTGCATTCATCATCGCATCATTCGCATTGCACTGGCACTCCGTTGTCGTCATTTTTTTTTAAACTTGCATCCGTTCATCGTTGCTGGTTCTCCTCGTTCTCGTCGTTGACCGTTCCGAGACCAACCACACTGGCACGCGCCCACGGCATCGTTAAAATATTATTTTCTAAGTGGGAATTAAACATTCTCGGAATGGGTTGAAAGTTGGCGTGCGGTCTTGTTATATGGTAGATAGACCGCCTACCAAATTTTGTCGCATTCGGAGGTCGTTTGATACCCGAACCGTTCACTATAGCGGCACTATAGCCGGTTAAATTGTCGATCGGACGTTTTTTTCCGTATGTAAAACTGTTGCCGGGCTGCCCTTCTTCCCTCTCATCTCTGCCCAAGGCCTCTCTCACAGCCCACTACCACCTAGCCCTAAGTCCCTTCGATCGGAGTTGTCCGATCGCAATCGGGGGGTCCGAAACTGCCCAAACCCGCAAACCCCAGACCCCTGCCTATTTAAGCAGCAGCCCCCTTCCATTTTTGGCACCCAACCGCCACCTTCACCCTCGCTTTCCGCGCCGGCCACCCAACCGCCGCCACTTGGCGTGCAGCCGCCGGCGCGCCGCCTCCTGAGCCCGCCGCGCCCCAGCCAGCCACCCTCGCAGGGCCCGCCGAGCGCAGATCGGGCCCGGGCAAGCCCATCGGGGCCCGAGCACCCCGCCGCCGCCTCCCGAGCTCCCGCTCGCCCCCCCGACGCCCGAGCCGCCAAGTCCTTCCTCCGGCGACCCCGCGCCGCTCGCCGGAGCGCCGCCGCCGCAGATGAGCCCCGCCGGACCTTCTCCTTCCCCTCTCTCCTTCTCTCTTCCTCCTCCCTCCTTTCTTCCCTCTCCCCTATCCCTCTCCCCTCTTTCTCTCCAGTGCCCCCCACCGCCGCCGGCCTCGAGCTAGCAGGAGCGCTTCCCTGCTCCGCCTCGCACCTTCTCTGGCCAGATCCGGCGCCCCAAGGCCGGATCCAACCGTCCCCGACCCGTTCCCGGCCATCCCCTCTGCCTCTGCCTCGCCTAGCTCGCCGGACGGCCACCGGAGCACCGGAGCCGCGCATGGTAGCCACCCCCTCTGTGTTTTTCTGATTATTTGACTGTCTTTTCGTCTGTGAAAAAAAATCATATATGCATGTTGTGGCCTCTGTAACTTTGCACCTGTTCATCGTATGTTAATGATCTATATATGAAAAATGATCTACTCTCTGTGTACTTCATGATGGTGTCATTTGCATCCATGTGAGGACTCATCTTCATGTTGTAATCTCTGTTGCAAAAGAGCATCATAATGTTAACTGCAGAAACCGATAAAACTTGCCAACTTTGCTTGATGATTGCCATTGATCCATAGCTCATATGCATATGATTCCTTCATGTGATTTGCACTACATCATGTCTACTTTCATGCCATGCCCTTGGTTGCCATGTGAAGCATGAGTAGCATGTTCATTTCTTGTTCTCAAGTGGCTATCATGATATCAATGCAATCCTGTTAACAGAAAGTTCCCTTTTGTAAAAATCATAGTAATTAATGCATGCATCCTATAAATTTGTGGCAATGGAGTAAAATGAACTTTGTCATGTCTACTGCATGTTCATATCGCTTTCATAAATCTTAAAATTGCTTTACTTACTGTTTTGTGCATCCCAAGGCAGCATCATAATGTTACTGTTTTGCAAATCCCAGATTTTCACCAAGTCCCTAAAATTTAACAGAAAGTTGCATTTTGCCTAAGTCATACCAATTTAACCATGATGCCTATGAAGTTGAACCTTTTAAGTGAATTGTAGTATTTTAAGTCTACTTTAAGTGCATATCATTTTCTTATATGTTAGTATCATGCAAGTTGATGTTTTGTTGCTCCTACGTAGGCATCACACTGTTTTGGCAGATTATAATTAGAACTTGTGTTGATTGTAATTGTTGATCCATGGCTCCGTTTTGATCATGTCATATATGAAACTTGCTTAGAATTGCATATAGTTTCATAATATCCTCTTGCATCCATGATTAAAATGTTTGTAAGTGTTGTTTGCATGCATGTGTGCATTCATGACATGCTATAACGGTTTATTTCATAACTAAATATCCATAGCTCCGAATTGAATAAATTATATATGCAATTTGACTAGAAAAATGTGTAGAATAACATGGTGCATTTATTTTTCATGTTTAACAACAATAAAATTGTGTTTAGGGAAGAACAGTAGCAAATTTGAAATTGCATATGGGGTCATTTCGGAAATGCTATATATTGTTTGCGGCCTCATTTAAATTGCCTAAATAGGTAGTTTACTTGTGCTTCACCTCTTGCCATGTTTAACAACATTTAAACTTGCCGAGTACATAAACGGGAGCGAACTAAATAATTGAGTGTGGAGTTTCGTCAATATGCAACTCGTTGCATATTGAGCTTCACTTAATGTGTAGTATTTGATTGTTGCATTTTGCCATGACAAGCCTCGTTAAACTTGACATGCATCATACTTGGTTGTGTATCATGCCATGTTATGCCTTGTTTGTTTACCATGTCGTTTGCTTCTTTCCGGTTGTGCTTCTTCTCGATAGTATCGGATACGTTGCGAGTGTGAGGATTCGTTCAACTACGCTTGTTTGACTACTTCATGGATTTGTTCTTCTTCCAAGCGGGATTCCAGGCAAGATGACCATTACCTTGGATATCACTACTATCTTTGCTTGCTAGTTGTCTCATTGCTATCGCTATGTCTCGCTACCTACCACTTGTTTGTCAGCCTCATAAATTGCCATGATACAGCCTCTAACCTCCACTATCCCAGCAAACCATTGTTTGGCTATGTTACCGCTTTGCTCAACCCCTCTTATAGCGTTGCTAGTTCTAGGTGCAGTTTGTTCCATGTTGTCACATTGAAGTCATGGGACATCACAATATCTCTCTATTTTAATTAATGCATCTATATACTTGGTAAAGGGTGGAAGGCTCCGCCTTTTGCTTGGTGTTTTGTTCCACTCTTGCCGCCCTAGTTTCCGTAATATCGGTGTTATGTTCCTTGATCAGCACTCCTAACATGTGTGGGGTTTTATGGGGACCCCCTTGATCATTCGTTTTAGGATAAAACTCTTCCAGCAAGGCCCAACTTTGGTTTTACATTTGCCTAATAACAACTAAAACTTGCATAGGGACTTTCCGAACCCCGTGGCTAATTAAACAACAACCTGGGCCAGTGCTCCTCATGAGTGTTGGTCCAAAACAGAGCACCTTGCGGCGCCCCCATGGAAACTTGGGTCTCAGCTAACCGTAAGCTTCGCTTATCCGCCGTGTCCTGAGAACGCGATACACGGCTCCTATCGGGATCGTCGACACGTCGGGAGGTCTTGCTGGTTTAGTTTTACCTTTCACGAGTGGCTTGTCCACCGGGATTCCTTATAGGCATCGTGTTATCACAGTGTGAGGTTTTTCTATCAGATGCGAGTGGTAATTTGTGATGGACTACTTGGAGCACCCCTGCAGGGTTAAATATTTCGGAAAGCCGTGCCCGTGGTTATGTGGTGACTTGGAAATTTATAACCTCCGGTTGTAGAGAACTTGACACTAAATCTAATTAAAATACACCAACCGTGCGTGTAATCGTGATCGTCTCTTTTCGAGGGAGTTCGGGAAGAGAACACGGTGGGGTTATGTATGAACCGTAAGTAGGTGTTCAGGATCACTTCTTGATCTTATTAATTCTGCACCCGTTTATGCGTAGTTTACTCTTCTTATTCTTGTACTCGTAAGTTAGCCACATACAAATGCTTAGTGCTTGCTGCAACCTCACCACTTAACCATTCCATACCCATTAAGCTTTGCTAGTTTTGATACCCATGGTAATGGGATTGTTGAGTCCTCATGGCTCACAGATTACTACAACAACAGGTGCAGGTGGAGGTAAAGCGACGCTTTGACGTGAGAGAGATGCTTGTCCTATTTGGAGTTCTTCTTCTGCTTCTTCTTCGTCGATCATAGGATGGGTTCCTGGTTGGCAGCCTGGGATTAGCAGGGTGGACGTCGTTCTTCTTTCGTTTGATTTCATCTGTAGTCGGATCCTGCTCTTCTGTATGATGATTGCTATGTATTAATGTATTGATATATTCATGATGTAGCTTGTGGCAAGTGTAAGCCTTTATCTGGTATTCTCATCTATTCAGTACATGGTATGTTGTAATGATATCCACCTTGCGAAGCGTCTTCGATATGCGCTTCTATCCTTAGCGGGACTTCCAAGTTCCTTGAGGATAGGACTACATATTAGGCGTGACCTTAAAGTAATTATGTCAAAACTGCTTTGTGTGATCTCGGAGCTGGTGTTAGTGTTATGCTTTCTCTTTATATAGAAGACTTGATTTGAGCAAGTTGACACCTACTGAAATTTCTTTGCAAATGGCCGATAAATCAACTGCTATACCCATCGGTATTTGTGAGGATGTTCCCGTCGTCGTTGCTAATGTTACTATCTTAACAGACTTTGTTATTCTTGATATGCCCGAGGACGACAATATACTTACCTTATTTTCCTCCGAATTGACATAATAAGCTTAGTTAGCTCAAAAATGGCATAATTACCTAAGTTAGCTCAATAATGAACTATACTTACCTTATTTTCCTCCCAAATGACATAATATGCTTAGTTAGCTCTAAAATGGCATAATTACCTAAGTTAGCTCTAAAATGACACAAATAAGGAATAAGAAGAAGAAAAACAAGGAAGAGGAGAAAAAGAAAGAATAGAAGAAGAAAGAGAAGAAAAAGAAAGAATAAAAGAAGAAGAATGAGAAGGAAAAGGATAAAAAGATAGAAGAGAGAAGAAGAACAAAATATATTCTTATTCTTCCTTTTTCTCTTCTTTCTTTTTCTCCATCTTCTACTCCTTCTTCTTCTTCTTTCTTCTTCTTCTTCTTTCTTTCTTCTTATTATTTTTCTTCTCTTTCTTCTTCTTCTTCTTCTTCTTCTTCTAGTCTTCTTCTTCTTCTTCTTCTTCTTCTTCTTCTTCTTCTTCTTCTAACTTTCTTATTCCCATTTTGGAGATTTGATTCACTTCATGGAAGCTGGCATTGATGGACTGCTAGTGTTTAGTTTTTGTTTTGATTTGTATTGATGAACAATGTGAAACTATGTATGTATATATGGATGAACAATGTGAAACTATGTATGTATTGGTTCTTTTAATAGCCTATGTGTTCTCTTGTTCAATATTTCACGATGATGTTGGATAGTACATACTATTTGTTGGAATACATGGCCTATGCTTCAGCTTGAAACTATATATATCATATATGTGTTGTGAAAATGCAGGGAAATAACAGAAAACAGATAAAAAAGTGGTAATACAGGCACTTTTCCGTCTGCCAGTGGACAGCAAATCCCTTTGCCGTCGGTAGGCTGACGGCAAAGGTGCCACGTGGCAGCAACCTGTGCAACCTGGGAGCACCATGCCTGACCCATTTGGCCATTCTGCCGTCAGCTGGCAGACGGCAAAGACCACACTGGTAGACGGCAAAGACAAAGCAGGACTAGCGTGCAGCCACAGGCCTGCTGACGTCACTCGGCAGACGGCAAAGGCAAGTGTTTGTTTGCTGTTAGCCACCTGACGGGGCTAACAGTTACACTTTGCCGTCCAGGACCTTTGCCGTCAGCTGTGCCAGGAAGGCGGACGGTAAAAGTCTTTGCCGTCTGCGGCGCTTCTGCAGACGGCAAAGACGCTGATTACCGTGACTTTCACTGCTGAAAGTTGTGCCGTCAGCTAGCAGACAGCAAAGATGTTTGCCGTCCGTGGTCTGGTCCTTTGCCGTCTGCTATGGCAGACGGCAAAGGACCTGATTCCTGTAGTGCTTGAAGATAAGTGTGATCAGTACCTTCTCCTCACCAATACTTTTGTGCAAAATTTCCACTTTTATGCTAGGAGAGAGACACCCACCGTAACATTCCACCTCTATGATATTCCCTATGAAATGACACTTGCTAGATTTTGTCAAATATGCAAAATTCCTAATGAAAGCAACCCCCTAGAGCCACGTCCCAGGGACGTTGAGGATTTTTTATCCGCAGTTACTTTGGGGGATACGAGAGGAGTTTCCGGTGCTAGAGTTGCTAGTTTACATTTTCCCGTCTTGCGTTACTATTCATTATTTGCTAGGAGGTGTCTAACTGGTAGATGGGAGAGTGGTACGCTCAGTTCACCTGATCTTGCTATCCTGCTCCATGCTCTTTATGGTGACAAAACTTTTAGTTTGGGAGCTATTATTGCACAACGGTTACACACTAACCACTCTAAGGGTATCATCTATGGTGGTATTTACGCTTCTCACCTTGCTAGACATTTCAAGATCCCTATTAGGCACGAGGAGGAGGAGCTTCTACCCACAAAATATATTAATTATGATAGCATGGTTGAGCATAATTTTATTGACTCCGGCAGGATTCGATTTCGGTATAATTTGGTATTTAGTAAGGGTACTCGTGAGGTTATCACTTTGCCTGCACCTGCTTTGTTCGATCTTTCCATGGGTACGTACAACATTATGCCTGAGGACATTTATGCCTACTGGGGCTTAACACCGCCCCCCGCACCCGAGCCGGCACCAGCTCCGGAACCTACCTATCAGTGGGAGCCTCAGGAGCCTCAGTATTTCCCAGGATCTGACTATTTCCAGCCATGGCCATTTCCAGCCTAAGCTTGGGGGAGTACGTATTTCTCACCGACATTACATTCATGTACCACACGTTCATTCTAGTTGTTGGTGTTCATCCATTTTCATTGTATATCCATGTTTCTCTTTATTTTGTTTCTTTTGTGTGTTTAAAAAACTTCGAAAATCCAAAAATATCTCTTGCTTCTTTTCGATATTTCTTTCCTAGTTAGTTCGTAGTAGTAAAAGAAAACCCCAAAACATTTCCTGTTTTTCTTTTGTGTTTGTTCGGAGTTCTTCGGTGTAAATAGTTTTTCTCGCTTTTCATTTTTCTTCTTTTGTTTGCTTTCTTCAGAAAAACTAAAAACTCCAAAAACATTTCAGTGTGTTTCTCTGAATTTATTTTCTTTTCTTGAGTAGTCGTAAGAAGAAGACCCCGCAATAATTGTTGAGAGGCTCTCATATGCTTTGTTGTTAATCTAACAGAGAGCCAGAATTACCTTGTCTTCTCCTTTGAATAAATGTTTGCAAATTTCAGCTTAGTCCACGACACTCATGCACTATTATTATTACATCATTTGATCATGCAAGTGAAAGGCAATAATGATGATAATTTGATGAAGTGATTGTGGCAAAGAAAAGCTCATATGAACTCTTTTTGTTTTCGTTTTTGTAAATATGTTTAACTCACTAGCCCTGATTCAACATATTATGAGTAAACATGTTTGTGATGACAATTTGAGATCATAGTTGCTCATGCCATGCTTAAGTAGCCAAGAGTGGATAATGATTTATCTTGTGTGACAACATGCATTAAAATGGTTGCGATATAGTATGTTAGTATGGTATCCTCCTCTGAATAATTCAAGTGGCTTGACTTGGCACATGTTCGCACATGTAGTTGATTCAAAACCAATGCAGCCTTCATGATATTTATGTTCAAGGTGTTTATATCCTACTCATGTTCGTTTTCAATGCTAAGTATTCGCAATGCATGATTATGACCATTGTCGCTCTCTAGTTGGTCGCTTCTCAATCTATTTGCTAGCCTTCGCCTGTACTAAGCGGAATTCTGCTTGCGCATCCAAAATCCTAAAACCCAAAGTATGCCAATGAGTCCACCATACCTACCTATATACGGTATTACTTTGCCGTTCCAAGTAAATTTGCATGTGTCACCTCTAATGATTCAAATAAGCATCTGTTTTGTGTGCCCGTACCGCTCATGGAGCGTCGGGGCGGTCAATATCTTCCATGCTAAGCGGGTTATTCTCATGATGGGTGTTGATTCACTTATAATTGCATGAGAGAGGCTGGTATTTGGGATGCCTAGTCCTATTAAACAAAAAGGAAGAAAATATAATAAAACAAACTCCCCCGGGAAAGTTGATTGTTTGGAGGGCACCCGTGAATTCGGCTAGCCATGGCTCATGTTTGTATGGTTGTGGGGGAGTAAACCTTTACCTTTCTGCATGGGAACCGCCAATAATGTGTTTAGCATGGAAGATGTTGAAATCCTTTGTCGTGACATTGACAGGAAAAGCACACCACTCAAAATGTATTTATCTCTGTTTTTAGCTCTGAGCTCTAGCACCGCTGCAAGTCTCTGCTTCCCTCTGCGAAGGGCCTTTCTATTTACTTTTATCATTGAGTCATTACCTTCTCTTTTAAAGCACCAACATAAAGAGCACTATTGTCATTCTTAGTTTAACATGCATTGAGTCTATTTAATATTGGATGTGAGTATGACTGGATCTCTTCTACCCTGAATTACAATGTTTAGTCGCTGCTTGAACTTCAGAGGTGCTCTGCATTTATGTTTTACGGTCTCAGAAAGGGCTAGCGGGATACCATGTTATCATATTATATCATGATTGTTTTGATAAAACTATTGGCATTTGAGATATGTTATTATTGCTCGTTAGTTGATTATGCCATTGCCATGAGTAAATCTGAATTCTAATTGTTATCATTCATATGGTTAGTTCAAAATCCTTGCTGAAAACTTGAATACTAGTTAAGCATATATACAACAATAGAACAAAAGAGTTTGTAAAAGTTTTTCCTTATCACTTTCAGTTTATCAACTGAATTGCTTGAGTACAAGCAATGAGTCAAGCTTGGGGGAGTTGATACGTCCCAAACGTATCTACTTTTCCAAACACTTTTGCTCTTATTTTGGACTCTAATTTGCATGATTTGAATGAAACTAACCCGGACTGACGTTGTTTTCAGCATAATTACCATCGTGTTATTTTTGTGCAGAAACAAAAGTTCTCGGATCGGGCTAAAAATTTACGGAGAATATATTTGGAATATATAAAAATTATTGGAGAAATGACTTGCTGGAGGGGGGCTACCCAGAAACCACGAGCTCAGGGGGTGCGCCCACCCCTCTAGGGCGCGCCCTGTCAGCTCATGGGTCCAACAGACCTCCGTTTGCCCTAATTCCAACTCCATAAAGACCGTATCATCCAGAAAAAAATCAGAGAGACGGAATCATCATGTTTTACGATATAGAGCCACCACCACCTCCTGTTCTTCATCAGGAGGGCTGATCTGGAGTCCATTCGGGGCTCCGGAGAGGGGAATTCGTCGCCGTCGTCATCATCAACCATCCTCCATCGACAATTCCATGATGCTCACCACCGGGAGTGAGTAATTCCTTCGTAGGCTTGCTGGACGGTGATGGAGTTGGATGAGATTTATCATGTAATCAAGTCAATTTGTTAGGGCTTGAAGCCAAGTATCCACTATGTTTTGAGATTGATATTGCTATGACTTTGCTATGCTTAATGCTTGTCACTAGGGCCCGAGTGCCATGATTTCAGATCTGAACCTATTATGTTTTCATGAATATAAGTGTGTTTTGGATCCTATCTTGCAAGTTATATGCACCTACTATGTGTTATGATCCGTAGACCCCAAGGTGACAACAATTGGGATTCACTCCGGTGATGACTGTAGTATGAGGAGTTCATGTATTCACTATGTGCTAATGCTTTGTTCCGGTTCCCTATGAAAAGGAGGCCTTAATATCCCTTAGATTTCCTTATGGACCTGATACGTCTCCAACGTATCTATAATTTTTGATTGTTCCATGCCGTTATATTATCAATCTTGGATGTTTTTATATGCATTTACATCAACTATATATCATTTTTGGAGACTAACCTGTTAACTTTGTGCCCAGTGCCAGTTGCCGTTTTCTGCCCTGTTTTTGTTTTACAGAATATCAATACCAATTGAAGTCCAAATGCCACGAAACTTTTTGGAGATTTTTTTCTAGACATATACATCACACGAAGCTTCGGGAGAAGACCAGGCGCCAGAGGAGGTGGCCACGAGCCACCAGGGCGCGCCTGGGGGGGGGGGGGCAGGCGCGCCCTGGTGCCTCGTGGGCCCACCCCAGCTCTGTTTGACCTAATTCCACCACTATAAATTCCCAAAAAATCAGAAACCCTCAGGGGAGTCCACGAAATACTTTTTCCGCCGCCGCAAGTTTCGGTACTCTGCCGGAGGGGGAATCGATCACGGAGGGGCTCTACATCAACCTTGCTGCCCTTCCGATGATACGTGAGTAGTTTACCACAGACCTTCGGGTCCATAGTTAGTAGCTAGATGGCTTCTTCTCTCTTTTTGATCTTCAATACAATGTTCTCCTCGATGTTCTTGGAGTTCTATCTGATGTAATCACTTTTTGCGGTGTGTTTGTTGAGATCCGAAGAATTGTGAGTTTATGATCAGATTATCCATGAATATTATTTGAGTCTTCTCTGATCTCTTTTATGCATGATTATTGTAGCTTCGTATTTCTTCTCCGATCTGTTGATTTGGTTTGGCCAACTAGATTGATTTATCTTGCCATGGGAAGAGGTGCTTTGTAATGGGTTCGATCTTGCGGTGCTCAATCCCAGTGACAGAAAGGGACATGACACGTATGTATCGTTGCTATTAAGGGTAAAAAGATGGGGTTTATTCATACGTGAGTTTATCTTGTCTACATCATGTCATCGTTCTTAAGGCGTTACTCCGTTCTTTATGGACTTAATACACTAGATGCATGCTGGATAGCGGTCGATGTGTGGAGTAATCGTAGTAGATACAGGCCGGAGTCGGTCTACTTGTCTCGGACGTGATGCCTATATACATGATCATTGCCTTGGATAGCGTCATGATTATTTGCTTTTCTATCAATTGCCCAACAGTAATTTGTCTACCCACCTTATGCTATTTTCTTGAGAGAAGCCTCTAGTGAAAACTATGGCCCCCGGGTCTATCTAAATCATATACTAAAACCCTAAAAATACTTGCTGCACTTTTTCTTTATTTATTTTATTTTGTATTATTGTTTCAATCTATATATCTATCACATACAATTTAATCTTGCAACTTACCGCCGAGGGATTGACAACCCCTTGTTTGCGTTGGGTGCAATGATTTGTTGTTTTGTGTGCAGGTGCTGCTAACGAGGTGTTGCATGATTCTCCTACTGGATTGATAACCTTGGTTTCATAACTGAGGGAAATACTTATCTCTACTGTACTGCATCTCCCTTCCTCTTCAGGGAATTACCAATGCAAGCTACAAGTAGCAGGACCCCGCTGCCATGGGAGGGTAGGACAAAAGATTTCATGCAAGTTCTTATTATAAGCACGTATGACTATATACGGAATACATGCCTACATTGAATTGATGAATTGGAGCTATTGTGTATCGCTCTAGGTTGTGACTGTTACATCATGAACGTCATCCACACAAATATGCATCGCTGATCCAATGCCTACGCTTTGCTCATATTGATCTTTGCTAAGTTACTACTGTTGCTGCTGCTATAACAATCACTACAAAACTGCTACTGCTACTGTCCTTGTTACTGTTGCTACTATTACTACAACTATCAAAACTATCAAACTACTGTGCTACTAAACACTTTGCTACAGAGATACTATTTTCCAGGTGTGGTTGAATTGACAACTCAACTGCTAAGGCTCATAAATATTCTTTGGCTCCCCATGTGTCGAATCAACAAATTGGGTGAAATACTACCATCGAAGACTATCGCGATACCCTATACTTGTGGGTTATCAGCCTCCCCCGAGTGGCTCCGACGAGCGGGTGACGACCTTGACCAAGACGAGGATGGTTTTATCTTTGTCTTCCTTTTCTTTTCTTTTCTTCTTTTGATGCGTATTACTCTTCTGAAACCTCTTTTGTGAATTGACCCTTATGAGGCCCTTTCGGATGATACCATCGCGCTCCAGTGAGTGAGATGGTATACCCGAAAGACTGCTAGAAGCTGCAGAGCACCGATGCCCCTCCTCTCCTTGCAAGCATGGAGGAGGATGAAAGAGCGAAGATTCTTTCGGTGAGCAAGTTTTTACCAGTGATGCCCTGCCACTACAAGAAAAAGACACATCCGAGACATTTGGGCCCGAACGAAAATATTATCTGTTATGGAAGTGACACTTCCATGACGATAATAGTGATGAAAACATATATTATCATGGATGTGGTGGGCACCTACTTCTATGACAAAAAATTATGACAGAAAATGGTATTTTCGTCCTAGGTGGACCGGCGACGCACCTGCATGACGCTCTTTGGGCCTTCAATGACGTAAAAAGTCGTGGTAGAAGTGAGGGCTAGAATTTTTCGGGGATTTCTCGGGTGAGTTTCGCCTCGCACGTATATGGTGGTGATGCAAAGGTGGTTGCCCAGAGCAACAAACATCCACGTAGCATGTCTGGATTTGTCCCATTTTTGTTCTCTTTAGCCACCTTTTCGTATGCGAGCACAACAAATCTAGACCTGATCATTCTCTAATGCGTTGTCCCCCCACCCCCCTCCCACTTTCTTTCCTTTTTCAACCAACAGACTAGTCTGTTGGCCAGTCTCTACTACTCCCCCCCTTTCTTTCCTCATTCAACCAGAACATCTATTCATCTTCATGAAGTAGTTTTTCCTCTAATAGTAAAAATTTAGGTGCTGTTGGACCAGCCAACGGAGCTAGCTACATGGGGAGCTCGGCAGTAGAAAAAGATCCACATGCAGTGACGTGGGGAGCTGGGGCAGTAGAACAAGGCCGGTTCGAGAGGAAGTTATACCTAGGGTTGGCGGGATATGGTGAGGCAGCCAGCCGGTGGCATGATCTGTAGGGTAACGCAGCAGAAAACAAAAAATTTCCGACCTACGCACCAGCCCAGGACCACTATGAAGATGCATTCAAGGTTTGATCTGATCATTACTGACTCGAAGCGCAGCGGATGGAGAGTCAGTGAAGATCGGCGGTGCAGATCCCCACAGCTAGGATTTTACAACCTCCCAACCGCGAGGATTATCTCCCTCGGACTGCTCCTCGGATGGTCACTCGGACAGCCCTTCAGGAGGCTCTCGGCCAGAACCTTGGACGGTCACTCGGACAGCCCTTCGGGAGGCACTCTCGAACTAAGATCGAATCTACAACCTCTCTACCAGGTTGCACACATATGATGTCAGCTATCCGACAGGGCTTCGCCATCCAGGACTAAGCACTGCCGAAACCATGCAGCCTTTTGGCTCTACGAAACTATTTCATGGAGGGAGAGAGAGAAGGGCAGATCATTGCATGACTTTGTATGAGAGGTCAAGACATAATATGGATGCGAATGGAGAGCCCTCTCCACCTCTATTTATAAGGGAAGCAAGTGGTAGAGGCTTGGTGGAAATACCAAAAGCCCTCAGATATTTTCCCACTATTCATGAGATATTCCCCTAATAGTGTTTCCACTATTCATAATAGTGTTTCCACTATTTCATGAGATATTTTCCCATAATAGTGTTGCCACTTGTAACACCCTGTATTTTGCCCTTTTTCTTTTATTGGAATTTATTGAATATTTTAGTTTGCATTTGGGTCTTTTCAGTCAATTCTTTTGGACTTACCACATGGAATTATTTTTGATTTTCTTCCAAGGGGATTCTACCATCCATAAACCTTCCCTAGACCTCATCCCTCTCACCATAGTGCCATTGAATATTTTTATTTAATGGCATTATATTCTTTTTCCTCCTAAAAATGCCCATTTTCTCAATAAGCTATGAAGCAACCCTCATTTTTATTGCTCAGAAAATTCCAAGAAAATTCCCAAATATTCTTTGGATCATGCCTCACCTCCCTATGCAAAAATATCCCATGGTCATTTGGAAATTTTCAGCCAAGGAAAATACTTTTGCTTCTGGTCAGAAATGGCACTTTGTGAAGCAACTATATTTTTCCTTGATCTGTTGGAGCTGAAATTTTTACCACATGACTACCCTCCTAAGATATGCTTAACCCCAAGATTTCAGACTTAAACTCCTAGCCGTTTGTCCCCAGCACTTGGCACAAGTTTCTGTCCAGAAACTTTGCATCAAGCTCAAGTCACCTGCACTGCGCCAGATGGCAAGCCAAGCGCAGTTCTAGGCACCGCGTTGAAGGGACTTCACGATGGACACGGTGTGGCAGCGCCGAAAGCACCGCCTGCCAGTGCACACGGTGACCGCATGAGAGCATGGTGCATTGCATGCGCTCGCCGCGCTCTGTGCATCGGGCCCCTCTGCCGCCGTCCATCCCCTCTCCACTCGCCACCGCAGTGTGTCCCAGCTCACCAGCAGCCCCCAGCGCGCCACCTAGCCTCGCCCTGCTCCTCCCCGACGCCGGCAAGCCGCTCGCCGGAAGCAGACGACCGCTACCCGGTGGAACAGTGGGCGCGCATGCTCCGTTTTCTCCGCGTAGTGCGCCGCACTGTGCTTGCACGTGAGCACCGCGTAGCCTGTGCACCACTGCTCCTCCCCCACGCCGTGCCCGAGCTTATCTTCCCCTCCTCTCTTCTGCAGCTCATCGCCGGCGGAGACCCAAGCTCAGCCACACTCCATCTATAAATAGAGGCATCCCCGAGCCTTGCTAGTCATCCCATTCGCATCCTCTAGCCACAAACAACTCCCCTACAAGCGCGGCAAGGCCGGGAGGGCCTCCTGCCGCCGTTCATCGCCGAAATCCGCCGCGGACCCCCCTTGAACGTGCACTCATTCCAGCCACTCTCAGCTTCGTCCACTGCTCCCATCGAGGTCGTGGTGATCACCTGAGCTCGACGGTACCACCCGGATCATCGCCGGAATTGCCGAATCCGACGAGCTCCGCCGCCGCCGTCTCTGGAGAAGAACACCCGGACGCCGTCTGACCACCCCAGTTGTCGCCTCGGGTACGTGCGTGTTCGCCGTGATGCCCTGAGTCCATCCTGCCCATCTCCGACGACCGCCGTGGCCTCCTCGCCGGAGTACCACCGGCGACAGCGCCGCCTCTCCTGTTCCCTCTCTCTCTCTTTTAATCCTGACAGTGCGACCCCCCTGTCTATCTCTCACTCTCTCTCCCGAAGCGGTATAAGTGGAGGCATAAACCAGAAATACGCCTTCGACGTGGCCGTTTCTGGAAATTCGGTTAAAATCATTTAAATTAATAGTTTGACCAAGCTTCCGACCCCAACGTTGACCAGCTCTAACTTTTATTCTATAAGTCCAATTGAGTTGATTCTTTTTGCTACTGGTTTGTATTGAGCCAAAGTTTATGCTTGCCAAATTTCAGAATTTTTCTTGGTGTTGAGAATTCTGGTGAAATAAAATGCTTTATGTGACATTTTCTTTTTGCATTTAAAATATTTTCAGAGGCTCCTAATTGTCTTGGAGAAGACCAGGAGTATTGTGACACTCCTCTGAACCAAGGCAAGCCACAACATTCATATGCAAGGATGGCATTGCAATGGCAATGGTTTATTTGAATTAAATTCCTATATAATTCACTATTAAAATGATTGGCTATATAGAACTTATTGCATAGAATTTGCTCCATGTCATTTTGATAGTATGCAGTAGGGTACATGCTTTCTTGCTAAACTATGCAGTAGAGATCATGTCATATACTCTTATGGTAGCATGATGCATTTGTTATTCATGATCGTGACCCGTGCATCCATTCACACTATGGCTCGAACCATTTTATTTCAAGTTAAACTGGTAGTTAATTCAACTTGAACATGATGTTGATCGAGTCATGGTGCCACCGAATCGAGCTCACCAGTGCAACCACACTTGCCTGGATGGGGAGGCCCTAATGCGGTCCATTGTCATGCCTCTCGCCGGTGCCTCCTACGAGGGAAGGTTGTGCGCTGGCGCTACCCTGGCCCGGTAGGCAGTCATAACATTGAGTGCCCGAGTTTTACGGTACCGAGATCCCCGTTTGGGACGATGTTTATGTTTGGCCACGACGGTGGCAGCCACAGAGGTGGCGGATGTCACGAGATGACATCGGGGCTACCCAGGACATAGCCCAAAGGGGCGTTTGTCGGAGTGGCCGGGAGAGTGTCATGCAATAGATTGGTTTTGTCGGAATGTCGTTGGTCCACCCGAATGGGAGCATGAGGCCATGAGTTCCGTAGTATGGGTATAGTTTAGAAACCTCTGCAGAGGGTATAATCTATAGGTAGCCGCATCCTCGGATATGGACACAGTTCGTAGTAGGTCACACCGTGGGTCAACAGATATAATTAACTTGCACACTAAGATTCACAACATGGCACATGCAGAATTGGTGATCGAGTGTGGATCACTATGAAAGTATTGCTGTGATCAAGTGAGGATCATGTGGGTAAGCTATGAACGGTGGTTACGAGGTAACCCCGAAATGGTAAGTTGGTCCCAGGGACCACGGCAACTTTTCACGCACACCTCATGTTGAGTAGTTTCATGCTCATACATTAAACTTGATAAATGCCTTGTTGTCGGTTGTCGTACTTGTTTTGTTTGTTGTGAGCTTGCGAGTACATTCAAAGTACTCACATGGCTTATCATGCCAGATGCAGGAGAAGCCGTGCATGGTGTGGATTTCGAGCAGTATGTCGCGCTCTAGGCCGTGTCCCAGCAGTGTCCCTGTGGAGTAGAGTTCCGCTACCTCGTCCTTCCGCTGCCGTGTAGTAGTTCCCTTATCATCGAGGCCCCTAATATGTCTACTAAATAATGTACATAAGTGCAGCCGCACCGTGCGTGCCGCTTGGCCTCGCTTATCATGTAATATGTGAACCTATGTATCCGCTAAGAGATCAATAAAGCGGTTGTTTCTGTACCAAGTTGTTGTGTATTGCCAGAAGACTTGATCTCTGGGCTGGCAATGCAAGGTAAACCGGTTGCTCTGAGCCGGGGTGCCACAACGCTTGGTATCAGAGCCACGCTGACTATAGGACACCCTAGACAGCCGACGCGTTAGAAAACGGTAGTTTTAGCCTCTGTAGGGATCAGAGGATTGACTCTGCACTTGGGTGTTGCATTGCATGCATATAGTTTACTGTTTATGCTGATCAGTTAATATTGTGAGTGTAGATGGCACCAGTCCCTTATACGTACCAGCCTGAGCCGGCACCTTCCACCTTTCCGCATCTGCTTAGCAACGTGTGGCGCCAAATCTACCCCGACGGTGATGACCCCGTGTAGCAGGTGTATCGAGAGCAGCTTGCTCATGGTGTTTACGAGTATCACGCGGAGGTCGTCATGCACAACAGTACTGTGGTGGGCACTTACACTCGCTCCACCAATGGCGGGACTGCTTCTACACCCGACCAGGCGATCCAGTTTGCAGCATTCAAGGTTCTCACTAACTTGCGCTATAACGAGATTTAGATGCAGACTCACCCAGGTTTCTACTTCTATCCGTCCCAGTTTGAGTCACGACAGATCCGCTTTCCTTACATTGATCCGAAGTGTGACCGGTCAGCCAGCCACCTGTCTCGTTACATAACGGCTGGATACTTTCTGATCGTCAGCCTAGCCCAGGAGCTGAACCGCGTTCGAGACGAGCTAGCTGCCACTCGATCTGCCTTCGCTCCACCTTTACTTATCCATACATCGCTTGTTCCTCCAGTTACCTTACCTCCACCTGGACCAGTGACCCCCACACCTTCTTAGAGTAACTCAGGTACTTCGGTAGTGACTCCCCATGAGTCCCCAGCCTAGTGGGCTATGCTTCTCGCTACCCCAGCCGCTCCGATGCTGTGGGGCCACCCTGCTCCAGACCCTGAGGGAAAGTCGTCCCGTCATCGTCGTCGTGTTTCCTTTGCCCCGAAGGTGTCCGTTATCAGTTCTGATTCGGAGTCCGACACCGAGGAGACACCAGCAGGACCGTCAGAGTGCCGGTGCGATCACTGTCATCGCGAGTAGACAAGGATGATGTGGTGTTTGGTTGTATGCATGTAGTAGTACCATCCATGCTGTTGTCCTGTTATGTATGCTGGATGATGTATTGTATAATTATGTTGCTTTCTGTTATTCGCTTTGGCTTTCCTCGATTTCTTTTCCGGGTTTGTTGCTTCACCTTCCTATTTTTTTCCCTTATGGATGTTTCTCATCTCGATGCTTCGTATTGGGAAACATATATAGGATGACAAGGTGTGGCAGTAACTGTCATGGTGGCGACGATACTCCTGTTCGTCGATCCGCTAGGCTAGCAGGACATTCTCCAGAACCATATCAGCCACCACCTCCTCCACCTCAAGCACCCACAACAGAGCAGATTATGCGGATGTTTGAGGAGAAGAGAAACCAAGACCTGATGGAATTCCTGAGAAGCATGCAGACTATGGTCGGGCAGAATAATCATAATGGTAATCACTCCAAGCTGCCAGACTTTCTGAGGACCAAACCGCCAAGTTTTAGTCAAGCAGTGGATCCAATGGAAGCCGATGACTGGTTGAGGACCATTGAGAAGAAGCTGGAAATTGCTCACACTGAAGATGCTGATAAGGTACCCTTCGCCACTCATTATCTGGAAGGACCAGCTGCTATATGGTGGGACAATGCCAAAGTTATGCACTACTAGGGAAAACCCTAGCAGTAGCGCGGGTAAAAGGCCTAGCAGTAGCGCTGGGGCCCGCGCTACTGCTATGGCGCTACAGCTAAGTCTTAGCAGTAGCGTGTGTTTTCCAACGCTACTGCTACCCAACCTAGCAGTAGTGTGGGTTAAGCCAGCGCTACTGATAACTACCTGTAGGGCAGCTATTTAGCCAGCGTTGCTGATAAGCCCGCGCGGCTGCTAGTAGTTAACCGACGCTACTGCCAAAATTTCCTTTTTTTTCTGCATATTTACGCCGTATTTGTACAGGTTTTATACACTAGTCTCATCATATCATACACAAATTTTTATATAGTGGCAATGAAGAGGTTGTGGAAGAAACACGAATTAGATTAAAGTGGATGTATCCAAGTGACCAAGTTGAATATGTAGGCATATTCAACTTAGTCACTTGGATACATCCACTTTAATCTAATATGTGTTTCTTCCACTCCAATGATATACAACTCATATCATCATCATAATGATATATATATAACAACTCATCATCATCGTAGTCATACAACTCATCTTGATCATAGTGATATAACAATCTCACCATTATGATCATCATAAGTTAACCACTACTAGCTAAGTGCTAGTGATATAACAATCTCACCATTATGATCATCATAAGTTAACCACTACTAGGTAAGTGCTAGTGATATAACAATCTCACCATAATGATCATCATAAGTTAACCACTACTAGGTAAGTGTTATCATCCTACATGACAAGTAGTAGCAGGACCTACTACTCTCTCTCGGGTAGCATAGCATAAAACAGAAAAACCCCTCCTTCTCCGTTATGGAGCATAGAGATCCAACTGTCTCCATTTTGTGGCCTTCACTCAGCCACTATTTTTCTCCAAGCCTTGATTTTGAGGCCTCCATTTGTTTTAGAAGTCGAGTATGCATATTTGACACCCTCCGACGATGGTCATACGCAAACAACTGTCATCTCACCTTCGACAACCATAAACGGAGGCACAACCACATCCGGGAGCTTCTGTTGAAGAACATAATAGAAACATATATATCTAGCAATGTAGTTTATTTCAGAAGAATGTATGAAAAAGATGGACTAAGTAGTGACACAATAGTAAAAATCTTACCATGATACTTGCACGAATGTTAGCATCGCACAACTCATGGACTAGTGGCATGTATCTACTATAATTTTTGCCAACTCCAAGGAGGATCTTAAATTTCAGAGCATCATTAACAAAGGAGATAAGATAATTCTTCTCCTCCCAAGTTAGCTCTGAGCCATGACTGTAGTAGGTGTCGTCTATTATCTTTTGTGTTTCTTTGGAAGAGAGAAAATAAGCTGTCAATGATAAAAAAACAAGTTTAGCAGGTATGAATAACAAGTATTTTTGATAAGAAATATAGATCATTTAACAAATTTGTTTAACAAACTCACACGGAGGCAGAATCGGAATCATGTTCGGATCCAGCCAAATGTTTTCATCTTCAGGATTGCCAATATCGAATGTTATTTTCATATCCTCCTCAAATCCATAGGCCTTGCATAATCCTTCCCAATTTGAACATCCAAAATGAGTGTGACCTACTTCATTTATGATCTTAACCTCGAAATCGAAACCATGTTTCGTTTTAAGGTGAGCTATCTTCGTGTCCACCTTGTACATCTCTTCGAAAGATAGCTTCTCAAGGACATATGGTCTTGCATAGCAGGGTATGCACTAGTCGAATTATAAAAAACTGGAAATTACACGTTAAGGCGAAAATCTTAAGCCATGCTTAATTAAGAAGAAACACGTGCCACTGAAGTTACATACCGTAAAAACTTCGAAGCCCTCCTTAAGCGTGAGGGAGAAGCATGTACCGTTATCTAGGTGCGGTCTGTCGCACATACCCCCGTCGTCGGTGCAGTCATCGCACTCGGAGATCCTATCGCCGTCAGACATTTCCTATGTTCATAAGTCAAAGAGTAAAAATTAGGGCATGACCTTTGCTAAAATAGGACATATCGAGCGCCTGATATTTCCGGAATGGAAATGAATCAACATTCCGGCAAAACATAGGCCACTCGGAGATGTTCCCTGCAAAATTATACACATGTCCAAAGGGACAACCAATACATGTACAAATATCATCATACACATGTCCGAGGAGAAGACAAGGAGGAGGTGGACTTTTAGCTCACCGACTAGGCTATAGAGGAAGTAGAGAAAGTTCCGACGACGATCACGACGCGACACTACAAAGCTTGCATATTCCACCGAGTGAAAATTTTAGATCACCAAATGTCATATAGCATTCTTTGATGACAAAGTGATAATGACAAAAAAATAATTAAATTGTCAAATACTTTTCTTTATTAAAAAAATTATTACTAAAAATTTCTATTCTATACCTAAAACATTTTATTCAATACCTAAAACATTTTTATATTCGAAAAACCTATGCGATTACTAGTTTTCTATTCTATTCAAAAGACCATTCTACCTATGAAATAAATAACCTATTCAAATCCACACTACTGCCTACTACCATTCTAACTATTTATTCTATTTAAAAAACCTATGTTCTACCTATATTTTCTATTCTATTGTATTCAAAATACCTACATTCTATTCAGAAAACCTAGATTTTCTATTCTATTCAAAAAACCTACATTCTACAAGAACAGAGGGAGGAGGGAGGGAAGGAGGGAGGAGGAGGAGCAAGGGAGGGAGTGAGGTGGAGGGAGGAGGGAGGGAAGGAGGGAGAGAGGAGCAAGGGAAGGAGGGAGGTGGAGGGAGCTCGGAGGAGGGAGGGAGGAGGGAGGGAAGGAGGGCGGTTGGAGGAAGGGAGGGAGGGAGGGGAAAGGAGCTCGGAGGAGGGAGGGAGGTGGAGGGAGGAGGGAAGAGCTACCTCGGTGGAGGAGGAGCGGGAGCGTCGGCAGCGGCGTGCGACGGCGGCGAGGAGAGGAGAGACCGCGAGAGAGTGATGAGAGAGAGAGGAAACAGACGGCTCCATCGGAGGGGATAAGATAAGCTTAGTAGTAGCGCGGGGTAGAGGGACAGCGCTACTGCTAAGTGGGCCACAAGGCCACCCCCGGGTCTAGCATTAGTAGCAGCGTGGGCTTCGGGCCCAGCGCTACAGCTAAAATATTAGCAGTAGCGCGGGTTCCCTAACCCACGCTGCTACTAAGGCTAGACCCGGTGGTGGCCTTATGGCCCACTTGGCAGCAGCGCGACCTAGGTGTCACACGCTACTGCTACGACCTTACTTGTAGCGTTGGGGAAGCCCCAACGCTACTGCTAATTAGCAGTAGCGCTGGCCCGTTACCCATCGCTACAACTAAGATTCTGCCTATAAGGTATTTCCTAGTAATATGTGAACCTATGTATCCGCTAAGAGATCAATAAAGCGGTTGTTTCTGTACCAAGTTGTTGTGTATTGCCAGAAGACTTGATCTCTGTGCTGGCAATGCAAGGTAAACCGGTTGCTCTGAGCTGGGGTGCCACAACGCTTGGTATCAGAGCCACGCTGACTATAGGACACCCTAGACAGCCGACGCGTTAGAAAACGGTAGTTTTAGCCTCTGTAGGGATCTGAGGATTGACTCTGCACTTGGGTGTTGCATTGCATGCATATAGTTTACTGTTTATGCTGATCAGTTAATATTGTGAGTGTAGATGGCACCAGTCCCTTATCCATACCAGCCTGAGCCGGCACCTTCCACCTTTCCGCATTCTGCTTAGCAACGTGTGGCGCTGAATCTACCCTGACGGTGATGACCCCGTGTACTAGGTGTATCGAGAGCAGCTTGCTGATGGTGTTTACGAGTATCACGTGGAGGTCGTCATGCACAACAGTACTGTGGTTGGCACTTACACTCGCTCCACTAGGGGCGGGACTGCTTCTACACCCGACCAGGCGATCCAGTTTGCACCATTCGAGGCTCTCACTAACTATCCGTCCATGTTTGAGTCGCGACAGATCTGCTTTCCTTACATTGATCCGGAGTGTGGCCGGTCAACCAGCCACCTGTCTCGTTACATAACGGCTGGATACTTTCTGATCGCCAGCCTAGCCCAGGAGCTAAACCGCGTTCGAGACGAGCTAGCTGCCGCTCGATCTGCCTTCGCTCCACCTTTACTTATCCATACATCGCTTGTTCCTCCAGTTACCTTACCTCCACCTGCACCAGTGACCCCCACACCTTCTTAGAGTAACTCAGGTACTTCGGTAGTGACTCCCCATGAGTCCCCAGCCTAGTGGGCTATGCTTCTCGCTACCCTAGCCGCTCCGATGCTGCGGGGCCACCCTGCTCCAGACCCTGAGGGAAAGTCGTCCCGTCATCGTCGTCGTGTTTCCTTTGCCCCGAAGGTGTCCGTTATCAGTTCTGATTCGGAGTCCGACACCGAGGAGACACCAGCAGGACCGTCAGAGTGCCGGTGCGATCACTGTCATCGCGAGTAGACAAGGATGATGTGGTGTTTGGTTGTATGCATGTAGTAGTACCATCCATGCTGTTGTCCTGTTATGTATGCTGGATGATGTATTGTATAATTATGTTGCTTTCTGTTATTCGCTTTGGCTTTCCTCAATTTATTTTCCGGGTTTGTTGCTTCACCTTCCTATTTTTTCCCCTTATGGATGTTTCTCATCTCGATGCTTCGTATTGGGAAACATATATAGGATGACAAGGTGTGGCAGTAACTGTCATGGTGGCGATGATACTCCTGTTCGTCGATCCGCTAGGCAAGTAGGACATTCTCCAGAACCATATCAGCCACCACCTCCTCCACCTCAAGCACCCACAACAGAGCAGATTATGCGGATGTTTGAGGAAAAGAGAAACCAAGACCTGATGGAATTCCTGAGAAGCATGCAGACTATGGTCGGGCAGAATAATCATAATGGTAATCACTCCAAGCTGTCAGACTTTCAGAGCACCAAACCGCCAAGTTTTAGTCAAGCAGTGGATCCAATGGAAGCCGATGACTAGTTGAGGACCATTGAGAAGAAGCTGGAAATTGCTCACACTGAAGATGCTGATAAGGTACCCTTCACCACTCATTATCTGGAAGGACCAGCTGCTATATGGTCGGACAATGACAAAGTTATGTGGCCTGCTAAAGACGAGATTACTTGGGATAAATTCAAAGTTAAATTCCGCAAATATCACATTCCCGCCGGTATCTTGAAGGTCAAGCAACGAGAATTCCTCACCCTTACATAAGGGAACTCGACTGTAGTGAGTATTTAAACAAGTTCAATCACTTGGCCCGTTATTCCACACATGATGTGGCCACCAAAGAATGGAAGATAGATCAGATACTCGGAGGGCTCAATCTTACCCTCCGATGTGCACTCAGCATGGTAGATTTCCCCGATTTCCAAACTTTGGTGAACAAGGCACTCATTGCCGAAAGGGAACACAAACTGGTTAATGATCATAAGACTGCCTATGAAGACCGCAAACGCAAGTTTGAACCCAAGAATGAAGGGCAAGTTTTTCAGAAGGTTCATACGTGGCACAACCCCAGTTCAAGTTCAAGCCAACCTGGCAGCAGGGGAACATCAAGAATGAAAGTCAGATCAAGACTGTGGTCACCAAGCCAAACAAGGAAGACTGTCAGCGTAACAATGCATGTTACTCATGTGGACAAACTGGGCATTACGCTAGGCAGTGTCCCAAGAACGGCAAGTCACCAGCCAACCTGAAGCCTCAAGTCAATTATGTGGGGCAATTCCCCAAACGGAAGTATATTCAAGGGCAAGTTCATCATATCTCCGCCGAAGAAGCTTCCGAAGTTCCCGATGTGGTCATTGGTATGTTTCCTGTTAATGACATACCTGCAACAATTTTATTCGATTCCGGGGTTTCCCATTCTTTTATTTCACATAGTTTTGTTGCCCAACATCGACTTTCCTATACCCTTTTGGACAAAGTTATGGTGGTACAATCCCCCGAATCCAGCCTCAGGACAAATATTGTATGCCGAGGATTGAAAATATCAATCAATGGGGTTATCTTCCCCGCATCCCTAGTATCCATTGAATCTCCAACATTGGATGTTATTTTGGGGATGGATTGGTTGACAAGACACCAGGTCTGCATCAACTGCGCAACAAGAGAAGTCACGCTAACAAACCCCTCGGGTCAGTCTGCTCGGCTCTTTGCCGGTCAAGCCATGCCAAAGAAGGGGATGGTTTATGCAGCGATTGCTACAGAGATGAATCTAGTCCCAGTAGTCTGTGAATTCCCAGACGTGTTTCCAGATGAATTGCCAGGCATGCCACCTGATCGAGAGCTTGAATTTTCAATCGATCTTGTGCCCAGGACAGCACCAATTTACAAGAAATATTATCGTATGCCTTCATCTGAACTAGTGGAGTTGAAGATGCAATTGGATGAGATGCTCCAAAAAGGATATATTCACCCCAGTTCATCTCCTTGGGGTGCACCAGCAATATTTGTGGGCAAGAAGGATGGCGGTCTCCTGATGTGTGTTGACTATTGCGCTCTCAATGATGTCACAATCAAGAATAAATACCCGCTGCCCAGGATCGATGATTTGTTCGATCAACTCAGTGGAGCCCAAGTGTTCTCCAAGATTGATTTGCGCACCGGGTATCACCAGCTGAAAATCAGAAAAGAAGATATCCCCAAGACAGCATTCACTACACGATACGGGCTGTACAAGTGTACGGTCATGTCCTTTGGGCTGAGCAACGCTCCTGCATTCTTTATGCACATGATGAACAAGGTGTTCATGGACTTCTTGGACAAGTTTGTAGTGGTGTTCATTGATGACATCCTCATATATTCCAAAAGCAAAGAAGAGCACAACAGCATCTCCGAGCAGTGTTGGAGCGATTATGCGCTCATCAACTCTACGCCAAGTTCAGCAAATGTGAATTTTGGCTTAAGGAAGTGGGATTCCTTGGGCATACTCTTTCCGCTCAAGGAGTGGCCGTGGACCAAAGCAAAGTCACAAAGGTGTTGAATTGGAAGACACCTGTTTCAGTGACAGAAATCAGGAGTTTCTTGGGTCTGGCAGGTTATTACCGTCGATTCATTGAAGGCTTCTCAAAGATTGCCAAGCCAATGACTGAACTACACAAGAAGAATCGGAAGTTCATATGGACAGAAGCATGTGAGAACAGTTTCAATGAGCTAAAGACCCGTTTGACCACCGCTCCAGTATTGACTCTACCAGATATCTACTGGAGCTTTGACATCTATTGCGACGCATCGAGGCGTGGCATTGGGTGTGTACTTATGCAAGATGGAAAGGTCATGGCCTATGCATCAAGACAGCTCTGACTGCATGAGGAGAATTACCCTACCCATGACCTAGAGATGGCAGCTGTGGTCCATGCCTTAAAAATTTGGAGGCATTACATCATTGGAAAACGATGCCAAATTTACACCAACCACAAGAGGCTCAAGTATATATTCACGCAACCAGACTTGAACCTCCGACAAAGACGATGGCTTGAGTTAGTCAAAGACTATGGCCTTGGTATCAACTACCACCCAGGAAAAGCAAATGTGGTCACCGATGCTCTTAGTCGCAAACCGGCTACAGCAAACTCATTAATCGAGCGTCTGCACCCAGCACTTCAAGAAGAAATAGCTCAGCTCAATATGATCCTGTGTGATGCAACTTGCTCGGTTACCTTGGAAGTAACCCCTACTTTGGAAGACGAAATCCGAAAGGCTCAACCTGGTGACCCAATGTTACTCAAGGTAATGGCCCAAGTACGAGAAGGGAAGACACCAGATTTCAACATTGATGATAGAGGTACACTCCGATTTTGGAATCGAGTCTGTGTACCGGACCTCGGTGAATTAAAGCAGCAGATTCTGAAGGAAGCTCACGAGTCTGCATACTCCATTCACCCCGGAGGCACTAAAATGTATCAAGATTTGAAGCAAACATTCTTGTGGGAAGGTATGAAGAAAGATATCGCCTACTACGTTGCCTGTTGGGATATATGTAATAAAGTGAAGGCTGAACATCAAAAACCGCCGGTCTACTTCAGCCCTTACCCATTCCGCAATGGAAATGGGATGATATCTGCATGGACTTCATCGTGGGGTTACCAAGGACACCACGAGGTAATAACGCCATATGGGTCGTGGTCGACATGCTCACCAAGGTGGCCCACTTTATTCCAATAAGGACAACCTACCGTGTAGACCAACTCGCTCAACTTTACATATCCAGGATTGTCAGTCTACATGGGATACCCAGGACCATCAGCCCAGACCGAGGATCTTTGTTTACCGCGGTGTTCTGGCTACATCTACACCAAGCCCTGGGAACCGCCTTGAAACATAGCACTGCTTATCACCCTCAGACAGGTGGGCAGACAGAACGTGTAAATCAAATCCTGGAAAACATGCTTCGGGCATGTGCTCTTGCTCATGGACCCAAATGGGAGGACAGCCTGCCATACGCTGAGTTTTCGTACAACAACAGCTATCAAACTAGTCTCAAGATGTCCCCCTTTGAGGCTCTATACAGACGTAAGTGTCGCACCCTGTTGAACTGGTCTCAGACAGGAGACAGCTGAATCTTCGGGACTGATTTGATGATGGAAGCAGAAAACCAAGTTAAAGAAATTCGAGACAGACTGCAAGTATAAAAATCTCGTCAGAAGAGCTACTATGACTCAAAGCATAGGCAGATCAGTTTGGAACCAGGTGAATATGCATATCTCTGAGTTACCCCCATGAAAGGAGTTAAAAGGTTTCATACTCGGGGAAAGCTTGCACCAAGGTACATCGGTCCATTTCCAGTCATGACCAGAGTAGGCAAAGTGGCTTATCAGTTAGAATTGCCTCCCGAGCTATCCGAGGTTCATGATGTGTTCCACGTGTCTCAGCTACGGAAATGCATCGCACCACCCGCAAAACAGACGGATATGACAGAACTAGAGCTTGCCAAAGATTTAACATATGAAGGGAAACTCTTGAGAATTTTGGAAGAGATGGACAAAGTCACCCGCAGCAAAACTATAAAGTTTTACAAGGTCCAATGGGAGCACCACACTGAGGATGAGGCAACCTGGGAAAGAGAGGATTTCTTAAGGACTGCATACCCATATTTGTTTCCTGAGCAACCGAATCTCGAGGACGAGATTCATCCTAAGGGAAGGAGGTTTGTAACACCCTGGATTTTGCCCTTTTTCTTTTATTGGGATTTATTGAATGTTTTAGTTTGCATTTGGGTCTTTCAGTCAATTCTTTTGGACTTACCACTTGGAATTATTTTTATTTTTCTTCCAAGTGGGTTCTACCATCCATAAACCTTCCCTAGACCTCATCCCTCTCACCATAGTGCCATTGGATATATTTATTTAATGGCATTATATTCTTTTTCCTCCTGAAAATGCCCATTTTCTCAATAAGCTATGAAGCAACCCTCATTTTTATTGCTCAGAAAATTCCAAGAAAATTCCCAAATATTCTTTGGATCATGCCTCACCTCCCTATGCAAAAATATCCCATGGTCATTTGGAAATTTTCAGCCAAGGAAAATACTTTTGCTTCTGGTCAGAAATGGCACTTTGTGAAGCAACTATATTTTTCCTTGATCTGTTGGAGCTAAATTTTTTACCACATGACTCTCCTCCTAAGATATGCTTAACCCCAAAATTTCAGACTTAAACTCCTAGCCGTTTGTCCCCAGAACTTGGCACAAATTTCTGTCTACAAACTTTGCATCAAGCTCAAGTCACCTCCACTGCGCCAGATGGCAAGCCAAGCGCAGTTCTAGGCACCGCGTTGAAGGGACTTCACGATGGACACGGTGTGGCAGCGCCGAAAGCACCATGTGTGCCAGTGCACGCGGTGACCGCGTGAGAGCACGGTGCATTGCATGCGCTCCCCGCGCTCTGTGCATCAGGCCCCTCTGCCGCCGTCCATCCCCTCTCCACTCACCACCGCAGCGTGTCCCAGCTCACCCGCAGTCCCCAGCGCGCCACCTAGCCTCGCCCTGCTCCTCCCCGATGCCGGCAAGCCGCTCGCCGGAAGCGGCCGACTACCACGCGGCAGAACAGTGGGCGCGCATGCTCCGTTTTCTCCGCGTAGTGCGCCGCACTATGCTTGCACGCATGCACCGCGTAGCCTGTGCACCACTACTCCTCCCCCACACCGCGCCCGAGCTTATCTTCCCCTCCTCTCTTCTGCAGCTCGTCGCCGGCGGAGATCCGAGCTCAGCCACACTCCATCTATAAATAGAGGCATCCCCGAGCCTTGCTAGTCATCCCATTCGCATCCTCTGGCCACAAACAACTCCCCTACAAGCGCGGCAAGGCCGGGAGGGCCTCCTACCGCCGTTCATCGCCGGAATCCGCCGCGGATCCCCCTTGAACGTGCACTCATTCCAGCCACTTCCAGCTTCGTCCACTGCTCCCATCGAGGTCGTGGTGACCTCCTGAGCTCGACGGTACCACTTTCTCGCCAGATCATCGCCGGAATCGCCGAATCCGACGAGCTCCGCCGCCGTCGTCTCTGGAGAAGAGCACCCGGACACCGTCCAACCACCCCAGCTGTCTCCTTGGGTACGTGCATGTTCGCCGTGATGCCCTGAGTCCATCCCGCCCATCGCCGGCGACCGTCGTGGCCTCCTTGCCGGAGTACCACCGGCGACAGCGCCGCCTCTCCTGTTCCCTCTCTCTCTCTCTTTTAATCCTGACAGTGGGACCCCCCTGTCAGTCTCTCACTCTCTCTCCTAAAGCGGTATAAGTGGAGGCGTAAACCAAAAATACGCCTTCGACGTGGCCGATTCTGGAAATTCGGTTAAAATCATTTAAATTAATAGTTTGACCAGCTTCTGACCCCAACTTTGACCAGTTCTAACTTTTATTCTATAAGTCCAATTGAGTTGATTCTTTTTGCTACTGGTTTGTATTGAGCCAAAGTTTATGCTTGCCAAATTTCAGAATTTTTCTTGCTGTTAAGAATTCTGGTAAAATAAAATGCTTTATGTGACATTTTCTTTTTGCATTTAAAATATTTTTAGAGGCTCGTAATTGTGTTGGGGAAGACCAGGAGTATTGTGACACTCCTCTGAGCCAAGGCAAGCCACAATATTCATATGCAAGGATGGCATTGCAATGGCAATGACTATATAGAACTTATTGCATAGAATTTGCTCCATGTCATTTTGATAGTATACAGTAGGGTACATGCTTTCTTGCTAAAGTATGCAGTAGAGATCAAGTCATATACTCTTATGGTAGCATGATGCATTTGTTATTCATGATCGTGACCCGTGCATCCATTCTCACTATGGCTCGAACCATTTTATTTCAAGTTAAACTAGTAGTTAATTCAACTTGAACATGCTGTTGATCGAGTCATGGTGCCATCGAATCGAGCTCACCAGTGCAACCACACTTGCCTGGATGGGGAGGCCCTAATGCGGTCTATTGTCATGCCTCTCGCCGGTGCCTCCTACGAGGGAAGGTTGTGCACTGGCGCTACCCTGGCCCGGTAGGCAGTCATAACCTTGAGTGCCCGAGTTTTACGGTACCGAGGTCCCCGTTTGGGACGATGTTTATGTTTGGCCACGACGGTGGCAGCCACAGAGGTGGCGGATGTCACGAGATGACATCGGGGCCACCCAGGACATAGCCCAAAGGGGAGTTTGTCGGAGTGGCCAGGAGAGTGTCATGCAATAGATTGGTTTTGTCGGAATGTCGTTGGTCCACCCGAATGGGAGCACGAGGCCATGAGTTCCGTAGTGTGGGTAAAGTGTACTAACCTCTGCAGAGGGTATAATCTATCGATAGCCGCGTCCTCGGATATGGACACAGTTCGTAGTAGGTCACACCATGGGTCAACAGATATAATTAACTTGCACACTAAGATTCACAACATGGCACATGCAGAATTGGTGATCGAGTGAGGATCACTATGAAAGTATTGCCGTGATCAAGTGAGGATCACGTGGGTAAGCTATGAACGGTGGTTACGTGGTAACCCCGAAATGGTAAGTTGGTCCCAGGGACCACGGCAACTTTTCACGCACACCTCATGTTGAGTAGTTTCATGCTCATACATTGAACTTGATAAATGCCTTGTTGTTGGTTGTCGTACTTGTTTTGTTTGCTGTGAGCTTGCGAGTACATTCAAAGTACTCACCTGGCTTATGATGCCAGATGCAGGAGAAGCCGTGCATGGTGTGGATGTCGAGCAGTATGTCGCGCTCTAGGCTGTGTCCCAGCAGTGTCCCTTTGGAGTGGAGTTCCGTTACCTCGTCGTTCCGCTGCCGCGTAGTAGTTCCCTTATCATCGAGGTCCCTGATATGTCTACTAAATAATGTATATAAGTGCAGCCGCACCGTGCGTGCCGCTTGGCCTCGCTTATCATGTAATATGTGAACCTATGTATCCGCTAAGAGATCAATAAAGCGGTTCTTTCTGTACCAAGTTATTGTGTATTGCCAGAAGACTTGATCTCTGGGCTGGCATTGCAAGGTAAACCGGTTGCTCTGAGCCGGAGTGCCACACCACTATTCATAATAGTGTTGCCACTATTACCCGGGCTCCGCTCAACTGATCGAACAAGTCATCGATGCGAGGGAGCGGGTACTTGTTTTTAATAGTGACCTCATTCAGCGGGCGATAGTCCACGCACATTCGTAGACTGCCATCCTTCTTCTTAACAAACAACACGGGTGATCCCCACGACGAGATGCTTGGGTGGATATACCCTTTTGGCAACAGTTCATCCAGCTGTTTCTTCAATTCCACCAGCTTTGTGGATGGCATGCGGTAGTACTTCTTGTATATTGGAGCGGTTCCGGGAATAACATCAATAGCAAACTCCAGTTCCAGGTCAGGTGGCATTCCTGGTAGTTCCTCATGGAATACGTCTGGAAACTCACTGACTACCGGTATCAAGTTCATATCTGTAGCAGTGGTCTTGAATGTCATTACTTTCTTTGACATCATTCTGCTCGCGGTAAACTGAATTGTTTGTCCTGCCGGGTTAACCAATGTTATTGTCCTAGTTTATGCAGACCTGGTGCGGAGTCAACCAGTCCATCCCCAATATTATGTCCAGTCCAGGTGATTCAATGGCGACAAGGGTGGCTGGGAACTTAACTCCGTGTATCAAGATTTCCAGGTCCTTATATATGACATTTGTTCTGAGCATGGAGCAAGGGGATTGTACCACCATGATTTTGTCCAAAAGAGAAGGAGAAAACTTGTGTATGGTGGAAAAACTCCGCGAAATAAATGAATGGGAAGCCCCGGAATCAAATAAAATTATTGTGGGTATGTCGTTAATAGAAAACATACCAAGGACCACATCTGGTGCTTCGCAGGCTTCCTCAGCGGAGATATGATGGACTTGGCCGCGACGGAAGTCCTGGTTGGAGCGGCGTCCAATATTGTTGATTTGTGACTTGAAGTCGGATGGTGGCTTCCCGGCTCTTGTGGGGCACTGCTTAGAATAATGCCCACTTTGACCACAAGTGAAACAAGTGTTGTTGCGTCGGCAGTCTTCCAGCACTGGCTGCTTGTGATAGGTCTTGTCCTGGTTACCTGGCTTGTTGTTATTATTGCCATTATTCCAGGTGGGCATGTACTCAGGCTGAATCGATTGCAAGATGCGTGGCTTCTACACAAAATGCTCGCGATTGTCCTTTTTGGGTTCAAACTTATGCTTGTGATCATCATATCCAGACTTATGCTCCCGTTCAGCGATGAACGCTTTGTTTACCAGAGTCTGAAAGTCCGGAAAGTCTAGCATACAGAGCTGACATCGGAGGGCATGATTGAGTCCTCCTAGGAATCGATCTATCTTTCTTTCTTCCGTGGATACATCATGGGTGGAGTACCGTGCCAAGTTATTGAATTTGTTCAGATACTCACCGAGTGACATGTTTCCTTGAGTAAAAGCAAGGAATTCCCTCTGCTTCACCTTCATTATGCCAGTGGGAATGTGGTACTTTCGGAATACCTCCTTAAATTTTTCCTAGGAAATGTTTTCCTCAGGAGGCCACATCATTTTTGCATTGTCCCACCAGATGGCTGCCGGCCCTTCCAAGTAGTGAGTAACAAAAGGAACCTTGTCTGACTCATCACAGCGATCTATTTCCAGCTTCTTTTCCATGGTCCTCAACCAATCATCAGCTTCAATTGGATCAACAGCTTGGCCAAAATTGGGTGGCTTAGTACGCTGAAAATTAGACAGCTTGGAATGTGTCCCATTGTTGTGATTTTGTCCTACCATGGTTTGCATACTCTTCAGAAACTCCATGAGATCCTGATTTCTTTTCTCCTCAAACATCCTCATAATTTGATCAGTGGTCGGTGGTTGCGGTAGTGGAGGTGGTAAATCTTCTGGTGGTTGTCCTGCTTGTCTGGCGGATCGACGAACCGAAGTTCCATCGCCGCCTTGGTTACTACACCTCTTCATCCTATATCCATTCCCATTGCAAAATACCGAATCGATGAGCAACATCCATAAGGAAAATATAACGATGTGACACCAAGAAAACAAAATTTTAGAGAAAAACGAAAAGAGCTTAATTATACAAGGCAACCCAACATCATACATAGCAAACTAGTAGAGGGTAGCATGGCTACTACTGCTCATACGGTAGTTGACATATGCAAAGATGCTACGATGCATACAGATGCTGAAACTCAAGCATCCACTCTAGTAGCGCGGGTGGCATGGACACTCGCAGACTGAAGACTCCTCATCCTCCGATTCTGCCTCTGAATCGGAACTGATGATGTGGATCACGTCCTCTGGATCAAAAGAAACACGACGACGCTGATGGAAAGGTTCTCCTTCTGAGGAAGAAGAAGCATGATGCCTCAGCATTGGAGCAGCTGGAGTGGCTAACAGCGAGGCCCACTCAGCTGGGGTCTCACGTCGGATACCAAACGAAGTGCCTGGCTGTCCGAGCGAGCTAGAAGGAGTCTCATGCATGCGTGGACGTGGAACATGCGGTGTATACATAGGTGAAAACGCAGGAGGAGGAGGAGACTGTGCTGCAGTAGCAGCTGCAAGTGCCTCTTGGACACGGGACAACTCCTCAGCTAAGGAGATGATCATACGATAACTGGCGTTCAGATAACGGCTTAATTGTGATGCAAACCTTCGGCTTAATTGTTTTTCGCTTCCATCCTTCTCTTTCTCCACTTTTTTTGTACTTGTTGCACATCATTTTTATTTTGATTGCCCCCCTTGGGAACCCTTGCCATGTTCTTCTTTCTCAGCTCTTGTGCTCTAAGCTTTTGTAATTCCTTCTTTTGCCAATACGATAAGCCGAGTGGGCACCTCGGCTATCATTTTATTTCGACCAATGACAATTCTTTTTTGGCCTTGTGCACCCTCAACGTCTTCTTTTCTTCAGAGTTGGCACTTTGACTCTTAACAATTGATTGCTTCACTTCTTTGCCTTTTGTAGCCAATGTTAACTCTTTAATTGGCTCTTTATCTTTTAAGATCAAATCTGAATTGGCACTCTTGCGACCATCTTTTTTAACTTGATATACGTGTTTGACCACCTCTTTCTTCTTTCTTGAGCTCCGGGCCGATTCTTTTTTATTGAAACGGTCTTGAACATATGACTGCTCACTGAACGTTGATCTTCTTGGAGCTACATAATAATGGTGAGATGGTTTATAATAAGATGGAGAATGTGCCCTTGTATCATACCTGTCCCATGATGGATACGGATTTACGTGACCATAGGGAGGCATCTACGGCATTGGGATTGGCGGCCCAAAATAAGGATATGAATATGTTGCATTGAAATTCTCACTTTGCCAATACTGATCCTCGGATTTGCGCCTAGGGGGTGATCTTGACGCTTTTGCATCAGTTAGCCGATAAGCACTTTTTACTCCACTCACCTTCTGATATTTAGCCAGTAACTCTGCGAAAGTAACTTTTGATTTTTTTGCCCTTGTACTTATTTCGGCCTTTGTTTTCTTTTGATTTGCTTTCATTGATCATTGGATTTGCTTGCTGCCCCCCAGTGCTTGGCGTCTTCATTGTATCCTCGATGGAATTCTCGTCCACAAGATTATCTTCATTGTGCTCCTGAATAACTTCTTTACTAGAAAGCTTAATCCCATCACCTACAATATTTACCTTCTCATCTTTAAATGAATCGTCTTGAAGCAGCCGATTCAAATTTTTTTTGCCATCAAGACCGGAATAGACTAGTCATTGTTTGGTGTTTCAACAAATCTCAATCGTCCTTTATCAATGGCCGGTTTAACTATTTGTTGAAACATGACACAATCCTTAAAATTATGCTCGAACGAATCATGCAACTTACAATACAATCGTCCTTGGATTGATGGCTTTACATGGTGATCAAGAATTCTAATATAATTATTTTTCAGCAACAAATCTAAGATTTGATCACACATGCTTGAACTGAAGGTAAACTTCTTATTTTCTAGCCGATCTTGCTGTGAGAACGGCTTTGGAACTAAGCACATGAATGGTTCAGATTTGGCATCTCCCCATTCGGCTATGAATTTTCTTTCGCATTCTTTTTCCGATGTCATTGGGTAAGATATTATGCTAGCATCGGTTTTCTCAAAAGAATTTAACCTTCGCTTTAAGTTTCTGAAACGAAAATAGTTAGAACATACATGCCTCAATTGAGACCAAGTGTAAGCCAAATATGAAACAAGCAAAGCTACCCATGTAGATATAAACTCTAAATAAAACAGTGGGGAAAGCTTTGATTGTAATAATTTTTCACTATCAGTCTTTCTGAATGGTGCAATATGTTGACCGATATGCTTTGTGACAATCTGATTGCTAACAAATAAATTACCCTTCTTCATTGGTCTCTCAATATTGCTCATGAAGATTTTTTTAATAGATGCATCAACAACAAAGTTATGACCAAATCGGAATATAGGTAAATTACTGGCTAAACATACCTCTTCAATTAGGTTGGGAGAGCATGATGGTTGCATGACTTGAATAATACCCTGCTCCGCTTTTGAATGGCCCTCCAATGCCTTGTCCTCATCTTTTTCTTGGTTCCGTGCATCATTACATTGAAGATCTTTGTCAACCGAACTTTGTTCGGCTACTTGTTCTTGTCCTTGAAGCTCGTCAATTTCTATGGCACGAAACTCATAGGGCAGGAAGTAGGTTCCATTAAATTCAAAAAAATCAAGCATGGTCGTTTTGCTATGCTTGCCATGCCCTTTCTCAATAATGCTTGCCTCTTTGGATTTCATGGATTCGAAATATATACTATTTGATTCGGCTTTTTCAACCGAAGCCCTTTCATGTTCCGAATCATCCTTCTTTTCATTGATTCTACCAATTGGCAATGCTTATTTTATTTGAGCCAATTTTTTTTTGTTTCTGGCGGCGAGTGGCAAATTTGGTTTTAAGCTTTTTCTCAATTTCAGCCCACTCCGGATATGATTGCCCCCCAATGCTTTTAGATTCTTTCAGCAATGAAACACAGGTGTTGCCGAAACATTGCAATTGTGTAGGGGGTGTATAATATGATGTAGTACTAGGTGAAGGCGTATGCATTGTTGTAAAACCATATTTTAGCTCACCAATTTTATCAATTGGCAACGATTCATCTTCTTGTAAACTCTAACTTTTATTGCATTATAATCAGGAACTAGCCCCTTATCGTGCTCTTCAAAGCAAAGAGTACTAATCTTGTTATTTCGGGCTATATCCCTTTTTAATGTAGGCACAACCTCTTCTGGAAGGGATTGCTCCACAATACTTTCAGACTCTTTCGGCAATGATTCGTGAGTGTTGCCGAAATTCTCCAATTGCGTAGAGCATGCATTATATGCTACAATATTAGATGATGGCATGTGCGTTCCTGCAAAATTTTCACTTATTCGGCCATGACCATGACGGTGCGGAGCCGAATTATGAACATCTACAGTTGCGTACGGTGCTGAAAATTTGCTAACCTGAGGTGTAGGATATGACGGTTGAGAGTAACTGGCTGAATAGCTAGTAGTATCATGGCCAATTCTCCCATTCATCAGCATGGTTGGACTAGAATATTGCAAATTATTTGCCGATGAATAAAAAGGTGAAACACTTTTTTGCATGCTATTGAAAGTTCCTACATGGGGTGTTACAACTTGATTAACCAAACTCATTATGTTGCTCATCGGCATATAGATTTGTGGGGTTGCCGATGCATGGGAGTTGGGATACATATATTGCATGTTGCTAAAATTATATAAAGTTGAAGCATGGAGATTATTCTGAATCGGTTGTTGCACATAATTACTTGCATGATTGGTAAAACTAGGGCAAGCCGATACATTATGCTCATTAAATGATCTAGCAACAACATATGCATTATTTGCATCTACATAAGTGAATTGGGTATTCATATTACCTTTGTAGATTGCAAACCCTAGATGACGATCTCTTCGTAGCAAGAACGGATTGAAGACCGCTCAAAGCTTCGTCCCCAGCGGAGTCGCCAAAAAGTGTGTTCGCACACGAACACGTCACGTGTACCATCGACGCCGGGGGTGATGCACCGCAGCTCACGTCGAAGGAGTCTCACCAGAAGCGCAATTCGCAAGACGACCGGAGAGAACTTTTGATGACCCGAAACCCCGCACGCCCAGGAGGGACCCCGTCGGGGAGTGCGGCGGCTATGGGCTGCCCTAGGTCGGTCAAGCCGCCCCTAGAGCCTCGGGATTCGCAGCTCTCCAACACGTAGAACGACGAAGAACGAGGGAGCAAGAACGAGGGAGAGACAAAACGTAAATGAAAAAAGTGATAGATACATTGCGATTGTGTGTTGTTGTTTCAATCGGCCGTCACCTCTCATTTATATAAGAGGCGGCTGGACTTCCCGTGCAAGGAAGGGTTTGTATCCACGTCCAAAACCCTAGTTTGGGTCCAACTCGAAATCCGAACTTTCCAAAACTGTTCGGATTAAAAGCTGGCTGCACGTTGCGGGTCACTTTTGAGGTGGTAAACAATCTCGGATGGAAATGAGACCAAAAGCAATTTTAACCGTTTCAACGAGACGAACAACTTTCATGTTGAATGTTTTTTTATTTGAGGCCGTCTTGAGGGGGTTTTGGACTGTTTTCTGAAGTCAGCAGCAGAGAAATTCATAACCCAGATGATTGCCCCCGTAGTGTCCGGCCTCTGCATTAGAGAAATTCAGAACCCGGAGGATTGCCCCCGGAGTGTCCGAACATCTACTGCAGCAGCTATATATTAAGTTGGTCTCTTTGGCGCTCCGTGCAAGTCGCATATGACCTCGCATCGCGATGACTCCAAAAGAGAAGTTGTTAAGCTCGAAGAGGAGAACAAAAGTCCTGTTGTACACTTCACCATTGGAGGTCATATTGGGGGAGAAAATTGGCCACCAAAATGGTACAAAATATCTTGGGGCAAACTTCAGCAGCACATTCTTTTGGCTCTCGAGGTTGCATACGACCTCGGATGAAGATTACCCAAACATCAAAGTTGTTCATTTCGATGATACGAAGATTCCACATGTTGAAAACTTTTTCATTTGAGGTCATATTAAATATGTTTTCTGCTGTGCCAAAAACTGGTGTGAACAGATGCCAAACTAATTTATGTTGATGAACAAGTCCACACAAATTGAGCATTACAAAATATCCATAAAACAAACACAACATAAAATATATTTAAATTTACATAATGGGAAACGAATTTATTAAGGGTTCATGTTCCCTCCAGAAAAGCACTTGTTTAAGGTCATTAGCTTGACCATGATCTTGAGTGATGTCAATCATGTTTTGTGGTGGAAGCAGCTTCTGAGATTTCCTCTTCTAGCTCCTCCTCTTAATCATTTTCTTCCGTAATCATTAGAGAATCCCCAGGAAAGTGGTCCTCGAGTCTTTGGCCATTCACCAGAAATATGCCTTCTGATGGAATTTGCACTTGAATTGCACCATTGTTCAACACCTTTTTTACTTTGCAAGGTTTATACCATCTGGATTTAAACTTTCTAGGAAGATTAGTTGCTTTTCCCCGCAAAAAAAAAAGGGCAAGACTAGTTGCTTGTTCTACTACTTCCTCAATGGAATGGTACGCAAGGCTACTACTTGCATGCATGCGACCTATCACATCACGCATATGCACCTGTTACGACCAGAGCCGCACACCCCTAGCCAACCACACAGGAGAAGTGGAAAATTGCACTCTACGTATGTATTCAAATTAAGAGTAAATTGCATCCAAATTATTAGCTGACGTGTCAACATGTCACGTGTGCTAGGTGTCATTTGGTCTTGGTGTCGGTCGGTCTTGGAGACTTGCGTGCAACTTGACCCAAAAAAAGAGCTATCCTCTAGACTGCGCGCTGCCGAACCGTAGATTATCATTCTTCCTTTTCTTTCTAGACGCGACCCCTCAGTTCCAATTGATGCCCGCACGAAGAGTTGCAGATACAATGTATCACATGTGTTCCAGTGGATCGAGTGTTACATTCTTCTAATCTAATCGAATTGTCGATGGAAGACAATCAGGGTGAATGAGTGAGTGTCGACATGTACGTACTAGCTGTTAGCACTAATCTTGATATTTTGTATCAGCATATTTAGTTTTCAGTTTGCATGTAGATTAGATTGTCTAGAGGAGTGTACGTCGGCCAATGATGCTTCAGCTATGCGCGCGAAGGAGGCGAGATGCCGGGCTGCCGTGCGATGCGGCGAGCATGGTGAGATGCCGATGGTGCCATGCAATACGGCGACGCCGTGAGAATCGGCGAAGCGTGACGGAGGCTGGAGCATGACGTGCTACAGCTGGGTGATCCGTCAAGTCGCTGGCCGTTGAGGAGAAGCCGGACGTGGTGCATGTATCTAGTTAGGTGGGTGTGTGCATGCATCCAGTAGAATAGGTTGTGTAATTAGTTTGCATGGATAAGTTTGTTAGCCGCACAAGCTGAGAAGCCGCCGGTCGTTCATATCCTGGAGGGTAAGAGAAAGGAGGTCATGTGTGAGTACGTGACTTAGTGACTTGGCCGGGTCTAGTGCGTGCGTGAGTATATTTAAGGGTTGTAACCATTTGCTTTTGTCAAGAGAATAGGGAAGAGAAAAGGCCGGCGGTTTGAGGCTGCGGCCACCAAAATTTCTTGAGTCTGTTCATGTGTCTTCCGTGAGCTGAGAGAGTTGGCGAGAGGAAGAAGAAGGGGCTGTGAGAGGCAGCTACATAAACATGTGGCCTAGACCTAGCTATATGAACGATGGCACCACGTCCGAAGGAACAAAGCAAGGAACCAATGTACTACGTACGTACGAGAGATATATGGAATGGAACCGGTTAAGGAACAATGCATCCATGGACCGCCTAATGACGGATATCATCGTCATTCGTCAATATCATACTGTATGTGACGGTACGTATTATGCGAGCTTGCAAATTGCAGATGCATGGTGATGAATGAACATCTAATAATTATAATTATAATAATAATAGTAGTAGTAGTAAGGAAAAAAAATAGCGCGCTATACAAAATAGTGCCGCCCCTTAAATTACGCTATTAGCGTGCTATAGCGCGTTATAGCGTGCTATTAGCGAGACATTGTATACTGATTTATTTAGCGAGACAATTCTCTACACGCTATAGCGTGCGCTATTTTTTTCAGTGAGTAGTAGTAGTAGTAGTAGTAGAGCTATATGTATGTGCCACTACTCAAATCAATGAAGGGACAGAGACACAAGATTTCCCAGCTGTGGTCTAGATAGATCAAGGGACTGTTGTTATACCCCATTATAACACTGTTATGCTTGGTGTGTCTAGCTTTTCTGCTCTGACTGGTAGATCAGGATCAAATTACTGCCCACAAGATACTGGAACTGGAAAACTTGGAAGTTCTGAATAAGCAAGCTGAGATTGAAAAACCTGAAACTGAAGTGCAGGATGGAAATGAAAGAAATGATGAGGAGGAACATGTTGCTGAGGAGGATAGCCAAGAAAGGCTGCATTTTTCACAGGATGAGGTGGATGAAGTAATGTATTCACAGGAATCTTTTGCAACCAAGATCCAGAAACCACAAGGGGTGAGCATAAAAAAGGACAAGCTGGGGGCAACTCAAGGAGCTAGCAGCTCCAATGCTGCTGGAACTGAAGTGAGAAGGTGTGAAAGGATGAAAGGACAGGAGGATGCAGACAGGACACCTCTGGCTATGCAGAGAGAAGCATCCAAGAACAATATCTCAGGTGATGACCCTAAACTTGTAGTAATTCCTATTGCTCTAAGTACTGAAAACAATGTGTTGGCTGAAATTACTAATAAGCTGGGAGTAGAGGATAATAGAAATGATAATCATGAAAGTTTGAGAGCCATAGTTAAAAATTTAGAGATTACTAGAAAAATTCTGTTTGAAGAAAGTAGCAAAGATAAAAATATGCAAGAACCTATGGCTGATGATGACTTGATAATTTTGATTCTAATAATGAAGAAAATAAAACCCTTGGTTTATATGCTAGCCATGAAAAAGCTAAGCTAGTAAAATCAGGTGGTAAATTGTATAAGCTGTGCTCCCCTGTATACATAAAGGGTGGAGCTAGCTAACAAATGGGGAGGCCCCCAAAAAAGAAAGGGTAACAATGTCAGGTCTCTTATGGAATTGTAGGGGTTTGGGGCGCCCTGACAAACAAAGATTCCATAGAGATATCTCAGGTGATGATCCTCTGTTCCGTTACAACACTAGTATCATAGTCGCAAGTCAAACGTACTGTAGTAAACGTTGAAATGTCTGCAGCCGGCCTGCTGCGCAATGCGGAATCGTAAAGCTATGTGTGGCTTCCAGCAGGAGGTACGTCTGCTTCAGCTGCCGGAGGAGTAGGGGGGAACAGCGGCGACGGTGGCGGGTTGTCGTTGCAGTCAGGGTAGTGCTCCCTGGGACCCACGCGCGCTGAGGGCCGGAGCTGGAGGTCCCGGCACTGGCCTTCTATCTGCACACACATACAAAGATATATCCGTCGGTTGGCATGTCGATCGATCACAGCAGAGTTTAGTTAAGATATGGAGATTGTGTCCTCTCATGCTTAATTACCTCCATGGACAAGCTCAACATTCGCCGCACACAACATCAGTGCAGCTGCAATGACCGCCCAGCACCGGACCGACGAGGAAGATGATGCGTGTAAGTATATTGGGTACTTGGTAAAGAAAAGCAATTCTACCGTGCACGGGATATCCCATGCATGCATCCATTGTCCGTTGGTGCTTTGAGATTCGTGCTATTTTTTGGACTGTTTTCAGGATTTGTCTTGTTTTAAAGCGTTACATTGGGTTTTTGTTCTCGTTCCAAAGTGTATCTTAATGTTTCACTGTGTGTCATCGTGTATCAGGAAACCTGATCCAAAACAGAAAGTGCATTCTTTTTTATTGGTACGCAATGAAACATGTTGATACACGTTGAAACACCATTCCACATGAGTGGTGAGCTATCTCAAAAACAAAACCAAATGAAACATTTTGAAACGAGATAAATTTTGACAACAACCAAAAAAGTAGTATGAATCTCAAAGCAACCACGGACGGTGTATCCATGCACGGATATCCCGTGCACGGTAGAATAACCACTCTCGTACTTGGTAAGTAACGGCAACACACGGCAGATGCATTGTAATCTGCGGCTCGCCATTAAACTTTAAACATTGATAGCTCGTATCTGAACTTATAGATCTCTCGATCAACCGCCTGCATGTTGGCAACGTGTTGTAGGGTGTATTCGGATTTGTACAATGCCATTCCTCAAGATACTTTGGCACTCTTATCACTTAAGCAGTGTCACTGGGTCCCAAGCCGTCCTCTAGCGGCATCGTCGGCATTGCCGGCATGATGATCTTCCAGAACCTATGCTTGCTCCACAGCAGCACCATCTCCTCGATGGGCACGCCCTTGGTCTCCGGCAGGAAGACATGGACGAAGGCGGTCATGACGGCTATCCAGCCAGCGAAGAAGATGAAGATGGTGAACTTGAAGGCGCAGAGCAGCGACAGGAACACCTGCGCAATGACGAAGGTGAAGAACAGGTTGACGGCCACCGTGATGCTCTGCCCCGCCGACCGCGTCTCCAGCGGAAAGATCTCGCTCGGCACCGTCCACCCGAGCGGACCCCACGACCACCCGAACGCGAGCATGAAGAGGCAGATCACGAACACCACCACGCTCGCGCAGCTCCGTGACAGCTGCTTGTCCGCACCGAACTTTACCCCCAGTATCGCCGCCACGATCACTTGGCAAACGAACATCAGGATGCCGCCGCTGATGAGGAGCTTCCTCCTGCCGAGGCGGTCGACCGTGGCGATGGAAATGAGCGTTGAGAACAAGAGCACGGCGCCGGTGAGCATAGAGGAGTAGAGGGACCAGCTGGCGCCGAAGCCCATGCTCCGGAACAACACCGGCGCGTAGAACAGGATGGAGTTGATGCCCGTCAGGGTCTGGAACGCTGGCATGCACACGGCCATCACCAGCTGCGGCCGGTTGCGCCGCTCCAGGATGTTCCGGAACGGGTGCTTGATGGTGTTGGCCAGTTCACTCGCCTCCGCCATGTCTGTGAATTCAGCGTCGACGTCCGCGGTGCCGCGGATCAGCTCCAGCACGCGCCGGCCCTCGTCGACACGCCCGCGCTCGATGAGGCTGTTCGGCGTCTCCGGGAGGAGGATCCCGCCCATCGTCATCAGCAGCGCCGGCGCCGCCACAAGGCCGAGGGAGAGGCGCCACCCCCACGGCTTGATTTTCTGCGTGCCGTAGTTGATCATGTTCGCCGAGAAGATGCCAAGCGTCGTCGCGAGCTGGAACATCATGTTCAGCCCGCCGCGCAGGTGCGCCGGCGCCATCTCCGACAAGTACAGCGGCACAGCCTACGATGACAGCAAGAACTTTGTAAGTTGCAATTTACAAACACATGCAATAGCTAACTCTACGTATGCGTGAACTTAGTTACACACCTGATTACCGAAACCGATGCCGACGCCAAGCATGATGCGGCCGAGGATCAGAGTTGTGAGGTTCGCGGCCGCGGCGTTGAGGGCCGCGCCGATGAGGAAGCTGATGCCGCCGCAGATAATGCTGGCGCGGCGGCCATAGTTCCTTGTCACTGGCGCAGCCGCAAGTGTAGAGACTTGTCCGGCGAGAAAGAGGATGGAGGTGAAGGCGGAGAGAGCCTGGTTGTCGTACTTGCAGTAGTTGTTTAGGCTGACCGAGTTTTTTCGCCGGAACACCGCCGGGAAGAACCTCTCGAGGAACGGGTCCATGGTGTTCACTCCTGCAGCAATCGGTGCAACAAGTGAGACACGGAGGCTGCAAGTGGAATCTGAATATCTGATTTGTTATGGTGCGTACATATTTAAAGGAAAAGAAAGAAGATATGCTATGTGCGCACGAGAAAAGAAAAACAGATTACCCGCAAAAGAGAGCTAGTAGAATAAATCTAAAAAGAAGCTGGGGAGGGTGCAACTTCTGGGAGAAGCTGTCGCAGAATCTAAAAAAAACGGCCCTTAAAGCACAAATCTTCCAACTATTCATTAAAAAAAAAACAAATCTTCCAACTAGAATAATCGAGAGGCCCTACTTGTCACACTGTTTTTGCTACCACCGTTTTGGCCGATGCGTGAGAAGTGTGCTCGATTCAGGTTATCATGCTTTAGGAAGTCAGGAATACTATATAACTTCTCACTGTGGATGCACATGCACCTAGCTAGGTGCGTGCGTGCTTACCGGAGATGCCGATGTCATAGCCGAAGATGGAACCCCCGATGGCGGCGACGATGCACGCCATGGCAACGGCGAACGTCATGTGCCCCTTGTACTCCGCCGCCCTATCCTTCTTCACTCCCAACGGAGCCATGCTGCCAGCCATCTCCTGTTCTATCCTCTCCGGGAATTCAAGTCAAGTGAGTCTTACGTACGTTAAGCAGGGCCAAGGAACAAGAGCTCTCTAAACCACCCACCAAACACACAGCGCGCGCTACCTTTTGTAGCGGAGCGACAGCAGTGGCAGGATTAAGTGACATCGCCATCACATCAGGTGTGAGCGCACACGACGCCGACGGCCGACCAGGCCTCCTAGGCACCTTGAGCCGATCGATCACATCGCGGCACACGGCGGGAGCGCGTACGTGTGATCCCCATAAGCACGATGTGACACCGCTATTCTGCCTCACGTCGACCTACATTGCCACCCAGATGTTTTCTTCTTTACGTTTGCTTTGTCATGTGTCTGCAAGAATTTCAGGCGTCTGCGGGGGACGCTTCCGTGTCTCGTCGGTGCCCTGTTTTGGGTGGCTGAGGCATCGAGACGGGTGGCGGCGATCCTTCCTTGAGACGTCGCGTTACGAATATGGTGCGTGGCAATTTGCTGGTGATACTCGCGGCCTTGGCGGGACAGTGACAGCTCGTGGTGTACTGTCTGGGGTGCCCAGATTTACCACTGACAAATACTGGGGACGGAAGCGTGGTATTGCCGGATTGTCTCCAATGTGTGATTTCAGTGGTGGCGTCTTCTCTCGCCCTGCGATCACTAGCTCCATGGCTGGCTATTTGTTTGGTGTGTGTGCATGGTTTACAGCTCGCGTGAATATCACGTCTGGACCATATGCACTTACATCATTTTCGGTGGCTGCAACTGCTCGACGAGGATCAATATTGCTCTTTTTTTCTTTTGTTTTTGCTTTTCATCCGCCTAGGCATAGCGTTAGTCTACCATGGCTTTGCTATTTGCCGGCGTGATCCTTTGTGTGTGTGCGTTCGTGTTGGCTATGTGCATGCTAACTATGCAGAGGCCGGGTGTATGCTCATGGTGTTTTGTATCCCCTTGATGCTTCATTTTGAGTTAATAAAAAACCTTTTTTCGAAAAAAAAAAGTTTATTCCCGCGATGGGCAGCCCCGAGAAGCTGGAGAAGGGTAGGACGCGGCCGGTTGCGGCATCCTTGGTGGAGGAGAAGAATGAGGTTGACGGTGCAGATGTAGGGCGGGGGCTGGTCACCAACGCCGGAAAAAGTACGGGGTTTAGAGGGATGACTGGTGGAGGCCAACCGGTGGAGCAGGCGGCTCGGGCAGACCGGGCTGGTGACCGGCAACGTAGCCGGCTGCGGGTTGCGACGTTTTATTTGGCAGTTTTCTAGATGTGTAAATACCATTGGATGGGTTACTTTGGTGGTTAAACTCCACTGCGGTGACAATACTGTAGGGGAGGTTGTACGGCAAAATAGCTCGAGGTGGGCAGCACGGGGAGCGCGCAACGGCGCTGTGGAGGAAGAAGAAGACTGCGCGTGGGGGATATCGAGTGAAGAAAAAAATTGGATGACTGCTGGATAGTTGGCTCCTTTCTTTATTCGATGAAAGGAGCCCCACCGGGTTCCCCAATTTCATTACGAAATTGAGTGCCTTGTGAAAATTCAGAGAGAGATTGGATCGGCACATCCAACATGGTGGCCGGGGAGTGTATTTATATACGTGCTCTAGGGCACATCGGCTAATGACATATTACCACTAGTATAGAATTCGGCTTGGGAGGCGGTTTTGGTACATGGGCTGGCGGCGGTTCCCCATTTCGCCTCAAAGCCCGCGTCGCTAATACTATATACGCCGGAGGCAGTTTCTAGAACCGCCTCCAATTTCTTTGACACTGCGGCGGTTTCGTATGTATACCCGCTTCCAATGTATATGTGCCAGAGCCGGTTTGGTAGAAAGAACCGTCTCCATTGTGTATTTTAGGGATCTAGTTTTGTTCCATTAGATACCCATCCCTGCTAATGATATTCACATGAAACACTGTAATAAAAAAGTATGAAGGCAACATATCATTCATTGCAGTTTTACAAGTTCACATGATACAATGACATTCACATAGTACAAAAGTTTTACAAGTCCACAGCTATCCTATGTATCTATGCGTTGTCGTCTCGAGCAGTCTACCGATCTCGCCTTGCGATGTCACTGCCAGATATCTGCTTGACAGGCATCACAGATCACCTGCATGATGCACAAAAAGTTCTCAAGGCCTGCAAATAATATACAAAGATGACCTGCCAGATATCTTAAGCCATACTGCAATGTATTTGATAAGATCATACCCCCGCACTCAGCAACGGAAGTTGAAGCAGACAAACACACATGAGTCAATAGCTGGTGTCATTTATATCTCTATAACACACAACTAACCATCTGTTCTTTTTTGTGCAGTGCAACTAAAATCGATCTACATGTCGAAAAAATGACCAGGTTATTGAAAATGTAATGCGAGCTAAATCCAAGTAGCAGGTAGACACTAGCACTCTGTAGAGAAGTGGAAGCAGTTTCCAATTATGACGAAGTTGAAACAGTTTCCATTGTAACATAGAAGTTGAAGCAGTTTTCATTTTACAGAGAAGATGAAGCAGTTGCAGTGTGGACAAAACATGAAGCAGCAGGAGCACCACCGACATTCATGGCCTTGTATGCTGCTCCATCCAATCCCCACACAGCCGGCCGACTATAAATGGAAGCTGTCGCCGTTGGAGCCCCCAAATCGCCAATCCGCCATCGCCGCCGCCAGAGCCATGGTGAGGAGCTGCCCCACCTACTACGCGCAGCTCACCCCAGCCCGCTGGGCCCAAATCGCGGCAGAGGTAGATGCGGTGGTCACCACTCGAGAGGCGGTGGCCGCCTTTGGTGAGGGAGTCCCAGACTAAGGGGTCCTCATATAGCTGACCGGTCTCTCATGGGCCGGACTGATGGGCCGCTTCCAGATTCCCTGAAGGAAGGCCGGACTACAGGCGACCCCGTACTCCAGAAGGAAACCTCCGAAGACTTGGCGTCTCCTCCAAGAAAGATTTAACGGAGCCAGCATGTTTATCCCCTGACGGAAACCGACCATGTGTAACCCTAGGTACCCCTGGTGTCTATATAAACCAGAGGGTTTAGTCCGTAGAGACACAAGAACCATCATCTAGTGTTTAGTTCATCTGATCTCGAGGTAGATCAACTCTGTAATTGTCATCTCGACACATTAATACAATCAAGCAGGACGTAGGGTTTTACCTCTTAGAGAGGGCCCGAACCTGGGTAAACACTGTCTCTACGCCCCCTGTTACCATCTATCCTTGATCCACAGCTCGGGACCCCCTAACCCGAGGTCTGCCGGTTTTGGTACCGACATTGGTGCTTTCTTTGAGAGTTCCGCTGAAGGATCATCAAGGATCGATGGCTCGCTTAGTCATCAGCGATGGCGTCCGCAGCGAGGGCGGTTTCGTCCCCGGACAGCTTTTCGTGTTTGGCAGCATAGTGCTGCACGTCAACTCGACCGGTCACCTTGACCAGATCGACAGCTTCGCCCCTGAGCAGGAAATCAGGCTTGGTAGCCTAGAGTACGTCGCCGACTCTCGGGGCGATCTGATCTTCACTGGGTTCTCAGCTTTACCTGAGGGGCCTGATGATCCCGTGGTTTTGACTTCGGATCTTCTCGCCGACCACATCTCCGGGTCTGCCCCTATCTAGGATCTGACTTTAAGTTCGGATCCGGCTTCTGCATCCGAGAACCAGGGGTCAACCCTGGCTGAACACGTCATGAGGGCAACTCCACATGCCCCCGACGCAGGTTTACCGGAGGATAACTCCGACAGATGTCAAAGGATGGACCCGGCGAACCTCTCGTTGTTAAACAAAGCGTTAGACCGGATTGAAATCATGAGTATCGCGGATGGCCCGTACTCGGCCCACGAGCAGATCGGACTTCAGGCCAACCATGGGGAATTTTACGTCCCACCCACCACCCACTTGGTAGAAACTGTCGAGAACTTAACCGACATGCTGGATTACGCCTCCGAGGAGGCCGACGACATGGACGAGGATTTCAACGTCATGTCCTACACTGCCCCCTCCCTCCCAGCTCCCAGCACTGGAAAGTGGACCGCTACCTCCACCTACGACGTTTACATGGTCGACACCCCCAGAGTGGATGGCGATGACCCCGGCAAGGAACCCCCCAAACGCCGACGCCAGCGAAGGCGATCCAGGGGACGCGGAAGGGGCAGGGAAAGCAACACGAACACAGACAGGAACGGCACCGGAGATAATGATACTCCGGACAACATGGAGGAGCTCGGCGACAACACCATCCCTGAGCAGCACCGCGACGCTTCTGAAGGGCATGAGGATCAGGGTAACCCCGAGGACCTCGACGATTCCGAGGACAGCAACTATCTCCCTCCTTCCGAAGAGGAGGATAGCCTTGGACCCGAGGATTTCATCGTCCCCAAGGACCATCTGGATCAGGAAAAGTTCAAGCGACAGCTCATAGCCACCGCCCGGAGCCTGAAGAAGAAGCAACAGCAGCTCAAGGCTGATCAGGATACCCTTAACGACAGATGGACGTCGGTCTTGGCAGCCGAAGAGGGCTTGGACAATCGCCGTCAGGATCAAGCAAAAAGTTACCCACGGCGGCGTCTACTTCCATCATTCGAGGACGAGGCCTTCGAGCCCATACTTCCCAGACAAACTCAGGCCAACCAGCCCGACCGCCCCCCTCGAGGATGGGACAGGACGGCTGGAGAAGCCGAACACCCACCCGTGCTCCACCACCGGGCAGGCAAGGAGCCAATACAGCCAGATGATCTGTATGATCTGCGACACAACTTAAACGCCAGAGCAGCACAGACGAGATCCATTTACGGATCCAGAGGACACACGCCCGCAGGGCAGGACGGATATCGAGCCTGGCGCGACAGGAATGACAGAACCCGGGAGGAGCGTCATGCTCGGATGACAGCCGATCTCCGGCACGACGTAGCCTTGGTCAGGGGCGCCGCACACCCAATGTGTTTCACAGACGAGGTGATGCAGCATCAGTTACCTGAGGGGTTTAAACCCGTAAACATAGAACCGTACGATGGGACAACAGACCCAGCTGTGTGGATCGAAGATTTTCTTCTCCACATTCATATGGCCCGAGGAGATGACCTCCACGCCATCAAATACCTGCCATTAAAACTTAAAGGACCAGCAAGGCACTGGTTAAACAGCCTGCCCGAAGACTCCATTGGGAGCTGGGAAGAGCTCGAGGAGGCTTTCTGAGCCAATTTTCAAGGAACCTACGTTCGGCCTCCAGATGCCGATGACCTGAGCCACGTTGTTCAACAGCCCGGGGAGTCAGCCCGGCAATTCTGGAATCGGTTCTTGACTAAGAAGAACCAGATTGTCAACTGTCTCGATGCTGAGGCAATTGCCGCCTTCAAGCATAGTATTCGGGACGAATGGCTTGCTCGCCAGCTCGGCCAAGACAAGCCGAGGACAATGTCTGCTCTCACCTCTCTAATGATCCGCTTTTGCGCGGGCGAAGACAGTTGGTTAGCTTGTAGAAGCAACCATCCTGACTACCCCGACACCTCAGAGGTCCGGGATGGGAACGGGAAACCCCGGCGCAACAAGAATAACAAGCGCCGGCATACCAACAATGGCAATGAAGCCGATTATACGGCTGTAAACGCCGGGTTCAGCGGTTCGAGATCAGGACCTCGGGAGAAACCCTCTAAAGGGAATCGGGACGGCCCGACCGCGCTAGACAAAATTCTGGATAGGCCCTGCCAGATCCATGGCACCTCGGACAAGCTTGCCAAGCACACCAACCGTAACTGTTGGGTTATCAAGCAGGCCGGCAAGCTCTCAGCCGAGGAACTTGGCAAGGGTCCTCGCAGCGAGGACGACGACGAACCTCGCGGGCCAAACAATGGAGGCCAAAAGCAGTTCCCTCCCGAGGTAAAGACTGTGAACATGATTTATGTCACGCACATACCGAAGAAGGAGAGGAAGTGTGCACATCGGGATGTCTACGCCTTAGAGCCTGTGGCCCCGAAATTCAACCCATGGTCGGCTTGCCCGATCACTTTCGACCGTCGAGACCATCCGACCAGTATCCGTCATGGAGGATCGGCGGTTCTGGTGCTCGACCCCATCGTGGACGGATAACACCTCACTAGAGTCCTTATGGACGGAGGCAGCAGCCTCAATTTAACTTATTCATATACAGTGAGGAAGATGGGAATCGATCCGTCAAGGATCAAACCCAGTACCACCACCTTTAAAGGTTTAATCCCAGTCGTCAAGGCACGCTGTTCGGGAACCGTGACCTTGGAAGTGGTCTTCGGCTCGCCCAAAAACTTCTGCAGTGAAGATTTGATCTTCGATATCGTGCATTTCCGCATCGGTTACCACGCGCTGCTCGGCCGAACAGTGTTCGCTCGCTTCAATGCCGTCCCGCACTATGCATATTTGAAGCTCAAGATGCCGGGACCCAAGTGTGTCATCACCATTAACGGCAACACCGATCGCTTGCTCTGAACCGAGGAACATACAACGGCCCTGGCAGCCGAAGCTCAGGCCGCCGAAGAAGCGTCGAAGGCCCAGTCTGCCATCAAGGCGCTGGACGCCCGCAAACGCGCTCGAGCTGTGGCCCCGGCCCCGGAGCACTCCCGCGGTTTCCCTAAATAGGGATACGCGCCCCACAGCACGGCCTCCCCAGCCGCGAAATACGTACCTCGAGTACATAATTTCGCGCTTAAAATTCCATGGGCATCTGTGGGGACAAAAGTTACAAGGGTCAAGTGCTCGGCTCGACCGAGTCATGGCCATAGATGTTCTCGGATTTACATCAACAACAGGCACCATCTAGGGTCTGATCAGCGTCAAGCTGATATAACACGGCGACTCCCCAAAACCCTTCCTTAAGGGCTCGTCCGCCGAACACCATTGCTTCCGCCACGCATGTAAGCAGCGACTTCAATCGCACGTTACTGATGGAAGCTTAATTAAGAGCAAAGGCATAGACGTACAGCAGGGCGCAGTAGGGACGTTAAACTACTTATGGAGGCCCTGTGTAAACCTTTTGTAGGATCAAAGTATGTCTACCAGAGGGGGGGGGTGAATGGGAGTTTTAAATTTTTCTCGGAAATATCAAAACTCTCGGAACTCAGCAGCGGAACGAATGAAAATACAGTAAACAGTGAGCGAATACAAACTACCGAATGGAAACTAATCACATGTACCGAGGTAAATCACATGATTGAAATATGGCATGTCACAGTTCGAATATAAAGAAGGGTAGTAGAAGTGACCAGTGATGCTCGATGGTGACAAGGTGTTTGGTAGACCAGTTCGCCCTTCTGCACAAGGACTACGTCTGGTTGGAGGGGTTGTGATTTAACATAGAAGATAAACTCTCTTCGCCCTATTCTCCTCGACAATTGGTTCGTCAACCAATGCCGATTAGTCGTGGTAGATACTTGACGGCGATCTCCAATACTTCACTGAAGATAAACTCTCTTCAGCTCTCTTCGCGAACCACAATACTCTTGGTTGCTGAAGATTTTTCTCGGTGAAGACAATACTCTTCGACACTCGAGCTGACACCTATCCGTCTAGAGAGTTGCAGCTCTCAAGAGTAATAGGCGGAGCGTACTGGACTTAGATTCTTGTGATGTTGAACCACTATCTAATTTTTCGGCTCTAGGGTTTTTCTCTCGATGGATTTTAAACTCAAATCTTTCGGAGAGGGGGTTGGTCAACAATCTTCTCAGAATCAAAACGGAGCAGCCGCCGGACAACGCCGGCGCGGGGTGGCTATTTATAGCCGCAACCTTCCTTGGTGGGAAATGACCATTTTGGACACGCGGTCCAGCCAATGGCCAACCGACACGTTCACAACGGTCGGATTTGGGAGCAATGGTAACATTACTTGCGGAGCAAGAAATGCTAACTCCTCGGTCAGAGTCAAATCTCTCGCAGCGAAGAAGTTCACAGTCTCTTGTTGGCAAGTATTTGCTCGGAACACAAAGAGATTTCTCTCGCATCTTTCATAGGATTTGGGTTTAGCATCAGAGAATCAAAGCTTCGAACGCTACACCCCTCTTAATAGTACGGTTGTCCTATGACTCAATGAAAAGAAACGAAACAACGAAAAGAATGCTACGTCTTCTCTTCGTCTTCAATTTCCTCGGCTGCAGTCACTTCCTTCGGACAGGCACCGAACCAATAACTTCACGTCAGCAATTTTTGAGGGTCACTCTTGTCGTCATATCCTTCGGTGATAACTTTCACTGCAACGCAGGGGATAAACTTCGGAGATATGAATCCAAACTTCTCTCAACTCCAGGGACCTGTTACTCTGTGTGCACTAGCAAACACATCAGTCCCTTACTGTTTGTCAACAATCTCCAAAACACAAGGAGGCAACATTATTGCACCAACAATCTCCCCCTTTTTAGACGATTGAAGACAAAACAGATAATCATCGAAGTGAAGATAGATAAATGTAAAATGGGTCAAACAAGAGTGAGTAAGCGTTACTTGCTCCATTATGAAATGAACTCACCCTAAATGTATGCAGGGACGAAAGATATGAGATAGATTCTCCTGCAATAATTGAAATATATGGAGGAAGTTTCAATCATTCGAGACATTTGATTCGCACTGATGAGATATAATCCATCGAGATCTTAGTGCAATCAAAGTTAGCTTCTGATAATAATTCCACCTGCAAGACAAATACTTCGAGAGAAATGGTGCAACAGCAGGGGTTATTAATATTACATCACAGAAGTCAATCGAGTTTGACAACAAGGAGCAAATGGACTGGGACCGAAAGTTTCAAACTCGAACGAAACCAAAACAAATGAAACACCAAAAGCTAATCTATCGAGACTCGATGTAATTCTCCCCCTTTTTGTCAACAAGTGTCAAAAAGGTGACGAATAACATGAGTGAAGAAACGCAGATCCTGGATCAATCAGTGGCATCTCCAGATGAGCTGTCCGAGGAGATTTCTTCTTCGGAAGTGACTGGAATAGCTTCGTCTTCAGAAGCAACAGATTTTTCTTCAAGAACAAGAGCTTGAGGTTGAGCAGACGAAGGAATAGCTGGAGTGGCCACTGGTGGAACACGAGACCGCACATTGCTTTCGGTAGGTTTCTCTGTTGGTGATGTGGCTTCAGATTCATCAAGCAATTTACGCAGCCTTAGATGAAGAAGATCAGTTGTAGGCTCACGAGCAGGCAGAGAAGGAGTCCGATCTTGAAAATCTTCGATAGTGAAGCGTTTGTCAATATAATCATAAAGCTCTTGGAGATTGACGGTCAGGAGTTCTTTTTCAGTAAAGAACTTGCGAAGCAATTTGCAGAGTCTTTTCTTATTTTCATCAGCAATCAGATGCATTATCTTCGTGCGACTGTTAATTGCATTCAGCTCGGAGGCAAGATGTTCTTTCTCACGTCTATCTTCTGCAATATGTTGCATGAGCAGCTGTTGAGTACGCAAACTGACTTCAAGTTGCGATGGAGGTTGAGGCGTAATCTTTCGGTCGCGCTGAGGCAGACGAGGCCCATCAAAGTGCTTGTGATAGTCGCGGGAGCTTGAAGCAGTCGACTTGCCTGAAGAAATATCTTCCATAACTTGCAGAGTATCGCGAAATGGAGGAATGAAGCTTTTGTGGCTTTCCTTCGCAAGATACACTGTTCGCATCGCATGATCAATAACTTTCTGTATCCAGGGTGCATATAACTTGATGCAAAATGGATACTGAGCAGAATCCTTCAGGATATGCAGGAACATGTCTTCGACATCGAAAATATATCCTTCGGAGATTGCATATATCGCATTACGAAGAACATCTGATATTGACTTATCTGGATTCATGCCGGCCATCGGACAAATAGTGTAAGAGAGCATGTGAAACAATGTCTGATTCTCGAATGTCAAATGTTCAGGACGAGGAGGACCAGAGTAGTCACGAATCTTGTCTTTGTCCATAGTGCACCGAAAAACTTCATCTGAGATAACGTCAATGTTATGAACTCGAATTTCAGTGTTACCATGCTCGAATCGAGGAAAATGGAAGTGCGAGACAAAATCCGTTGAAGTACACTTGATGCGTTTTACTTCGGTCATCCATTCCATGATCCATTTTGAGCTATCATTTTCATCACCAGAGATGTACAAAGTTGCATAGAATTGAAGAATGATTTCCCTGTTCCATGGGTGCTCAAACTCAAAAATCTTTGTGAGGCAGAAATCATCTAGATCCTGTAGCAATTGATTAAAGCAGCCAATAGTTCGCATAGCAGGAATATCCAGAAATCCATGAGGAAAAATCTTCTTGCTCTCATAAAGGACCCGAGAGTAATAAATAGCTTGTTCCTTGGTCCAGAACCGAGGTGATTCAGAAGTGCGCGGGCCATCATACGGACTGGCCTGAAAGAATTTTGGATGCGCATTCCGATTGAAAAGCGGTCCTTTTGCGCATGCGCCTGTCGAGAACAATGGAAATTCTTCGCGAGGATATGGATATTTAAGTTCTTCTTCGGGAGAAATAACTTCGTCACCGTACACAACTGAGTCAGATCGGCGGACAGAGACAGATTTGCGCTCGGAGGGACCAACATCTGCCATTCATGCGACTGTATCGATGGATAATTTTAGTGGGGAGGGTGCAGGAGGCACAGCAGATGGTGCAGCAGGGGCGGTTGGTACTCGAGCAGGTTCATCAACTCGGGGCACCGAGGCCGAAACATCCATTGGAGGAGGCAGAGACTGTTCCACAGTAACTTGTTGTTGCCCGTCGACAGATGGAACTGGGACTTGCGGCGCTTCATGAGCTGGAGAGGTTTGAGGTTCGGAGCGAGGAATTTCACCCTCCTCTGAAACAACATGTTGCGAGGGAATTTCAACCCGAGAAGGGGAGGCCACATGCACTGATTCAGTTGGCCTTGGCGAGGGAGGAGCATCCGTGTCCTTAACAGGTGGTGGTGAAGGAATAGCAGGCTTAGAAGATTTTTCTTTCTGAGACTGAGCATCTTGACGGACAGGAGACGGTTCCTTCGGAGCCGGAGGTACATTTTTCTTCGCCATTTTCTTTCTTTGCTTGATCTTTTGCTTCGCCACTTGATCAATATGGCCTTTAACCAGATCATTGTAGCCAGTTACTTTGGCTTGATGTTCATCACAAGTTTTTCGAACAATTTCATCAAGATCTGTGTGAAAGCGCAACCTTTGGTTACGTAGAAGACTAATGGCTCAGTTGATATCCTTGTAGGAATCTTCGAGTGTGTTGATGATGAACTTTGATGAGACAGTTTTCATTCGCTCATTAAGATCCAGTAGTTCGGCAGAGAGGGAATTAATCTCTACTGCATCATCTCTCAGTTCTTGCACTACTGATGTTGCTTGAGCAAAAATTTCGGCAGGGATAGGCAAAGATGCCACTTCTCCATCGAAAGGGTTCTCCACAAACTTATCGAGCTGCTCCATGATAAATATATGATCATAATAATGAGGTGCATCTGACTTGCCAGAGGGAGCAGTCTGAACAGGAATATGAACTTGCTCGGAAGGTGGCTTACAAGCCAATGGTTGAGTCAGTGTAGGTGCAAATTTAGCAACCTCTTCCTTCGGAGCAGAGGATTGAGAAGCATCTTGCTCGGTAGACGTCTTGATCTTCCTCACTTCAGGTATGGGAATGTTTTCGCCAGGCTTTGCAGTATTCACTGGAGCATCAACTACCAAATCCTTCAAGTCAATTGCATCTTGATGCGGAGTTGTCTTCACGTGCTGTTTCATGGTGACAGTGGTAGCTTGCGTTTTTCTGGCAGGCATCTTCTTTGAAGGCGCCAAATTGATCCGAAGATTAGGCAGCACGGTTGAGGTGGTAATGTTCACATCCTCGCTGAGAGCAGCAGCAACCTCTTCTTTGGTGAGCGGAGGATCATCTTCATCAGCCGAGGAATCATCCATATTTGCTTCATCTGCTGGTACAGCCTTTTTCTTCTTCGGTGCACGCTTTCTCTTCGGAGCAGCAGCATTGGGATCATGCTTATGTTTGGTGCGTCCTTCAGACATACCTTCGGCCCTTTTCTTTTCCATATCATCTTTGAGAAGACGAAGGTTTTCTTCTTCACGAGTCTTTTTCTTTTCAGCCCTCTCAGCTCTTTTAACAGCATTGCGTTGACGCTTAGCAAGTTCATCGGGATATGAGGCCGGTGTGCGAAGAGAGGACTCATGAGCATTTGCCGGAGGAGGTGGTCTCTCTTGAGGTCCATTTGACTTGATTAGAGAAATTTCTCGGCAGTCACCCCACAGTGGATGGAATGCAAAATTCTGAGCAAAGCGAGGGGCAACGAACTCATAATTGAACCATTTGCGCACCCAGTGGCGTCGAATCCATTGCTGTCGTGTATCTCGTTCGTGTTTTGATTCGCTTGGAACTGTGTTGTATCGGTCAAGAGAAATATATTCAGCTGTGTTTGTGAGAGCCTATCTGCCACCCCTCTTCTTTTTCAGAGTAGTTTCTACTTGCTCGACGTCATTTTGTTCGGCCCTTTTTCTCTTGCTGGTTTATGGGCCTACCGTTGGGCGATTAGCATTCGGAGCTTTTGATTCATCAGCAGGGCCCAATACAATATCATCTCTTTCAGGCTGGCTACGCTGAGCTGAATCTGCAACTGACTGCATTTTCCTGTGAACATAGATAGATGCGAGGGAAAATGGGGACAGGGTTACAAATGCACACAGCTAAGATTTGGAAAAACAGAAATTGTTCTTGATGAAGATGTTGATGCAGACTTTGAGAAACGTTTCGGGCGAAAGAAATGTATAGAATGAACTAGTAGGTTCGAAGAAAATACTAGTGAGCGTGCTAAGCATTCCGTTCGGACGAGACACAACACAAACCCTAGATCTGAAGTTTTTCGGATGCGAGGGACAACTACAAACCACATCCACAGAAGTTACCTAGCAGTAAGGATCTGAGAAATTGCAGTAAAACAAGGCTATTTCTACCGCGGATGAACTTGAACTGGATGAACGTAAGAACAAGTTCGCACTGCACATACCCTAGCTTGGTGATGTGCAGCAGCTACGGCGGCGCGGAGATGAAGATGATCCGCTGTGGCAAGGGAGGACTCCGGCGACCCCTTTCCGGCAGTGAAGCGGCAAAGGTCGTCGGCGTCGTCGAGCTCGAGGAGGAGCAGTGCGGTAGGGCTTCGGTGAGTGGCGATGGTGAAGACGCGAAGTGAATCAAGGAAAGGGGGCGGCGCAGTATTTATATGCGAAGGAAAAATGACCGCACCCTGTAAATCTGATCGGACGGACGGAGTCAAGGGACGTTTGCGATTCAACGGATAGGATAAGCTGGCAGTTGATGATGAGCACATGGCAACCGTCATCTAAGAACGTGGTCCAGACCTGGGCAGGAAACCCCAAATTTTGGACGGCTTTCGCCAAAACAGATGAAGTTCGGACCGAAACTTTAGCGTGGTCGAGGACACCAGATAAAGTTTGGTTCACAGATGAATTTTTTGCATTCATAACAGAACAGCATAGACTGGAAGAGATAGAATAGAGGGAAAACAGGGTCCTAGATATTTCACTCAGACGAATAAAAACAAATACTTGTGAGAAAAACTATGAGTGAAATTCATTCGGACAAACACAAAATCCTCAAGTGCAGCTCATCCAAGAGAAATTGTGGTGGCGTTACCCACCGTAAAAGAACTGTATGACCCCGAGCGTCGCACAATTATCATGGCACCCTGTTAGTCTAGTTCTTCGTTAATGTATTCACTCTCAGAAAGAAAATTTCTCTTTGTCGAAATTTTCAAACTCTTCGAGTGTTATGCACCCATTCCTTCTAAGATGTGGAAGTGTTGGTACGGGTGCCGAGTCCAGCTTACTGCACGTTTGCGGAATCTAGGATATTTAGCTCACACCGTAACGCACAGAATCTTTTCTCGTCGAGAGGCTTGGTGAATATATCGGCGAGATTCTCTTCGGTGTTGACGTGACTGATAACAATATCCTCTCGAGCAACATGATCGCGTAGGAAATGATGTCTGATCTCAATATGCTTGGTGCGAGAGTGCTGCACAGGATTGTGTGCAATTTTGATCGCACTCTCATTGTCGCACAATAGAGGGATCTTCTTGACCTTGATGCCATAATCCTTCAGAGTCTGCTTCATCCATAGCAACTGTGAACAACATGCCCCAGCAGCAATATATTCGGCCTCAGCCGTAGAGAGTGAGACACAATTCTGCTTCCTTGATGACCAACAAACCAATGATCTATCGAGGAAATGACATGTCCCCGAAGTAGATTTCCTGTCAACCCGGTCACCTGCATAATCTGAGTCTGAATAGCCAACGAGGTCAAACTGTGCTCCCTTAGGATACCATAAACCTAAGGTGGGGTTGTCAGCCAAATATCTCAGAATACGCTTGACCGCTTGGTGATGCGATTCTTTCGGTGCAGCTTGAAAACGAACACACATACAAACAATCAACATAATGTCAGGTCTGGATGCACATAAGTAAAGCAAAGAACCAATCATCGAACGATAAGCTTTCTGATCAAAATCTTTACCGTACACATCTGCGTCCAGCTGGCCATTAGTGGGCATGGGAGTTTTGTAACCCTTCTGTTTGCAATCTTGCATTTTGAACTTCTTAAGACAGTCTCTCAGGTATATCTCCTGAGATATGAAAGTTCCATTGTCCTGTTGATGAATTTGCAGTCCGAGAAAGAACTTAAGTTCACCCATCATAGACATTTCATACTTCTCGGACATCATTCGCCCGAATTCCATGCTGGAAGCATTGTTAGTACAACCGAAAATAATATCATCCACATAAATTTGACACACGAATAGATCTCCATCGATAGCACGAGTGAAAAGAGTGGAATCAGTGGATCCTGGCTTAAACCCTTTGTCGAGCAAAAACCTCTTTAGAGTGTCATACCAAGCTCGAGGGGCTTGCTTCAATCCATACAACGCCTTTTTCAACCTGAAAACTTTGTTAGGAAACTGAGGATTTTCAAAGCCAGGTGGCTGCCTAACATATACTTCCTCATCAATTTCACCATTGAGAAAATCACTTTTCACATCCATTTGATAAAGCAGAATATCATTGTAATTTGCATAAGCGAGAAGAATACGAATTGCCTCAAGGCGAGCAATAGGAGCATAAGTTTCACCGAAATCAATACCTTCTACCTGTGTATACCCTTGAGCGACAAGACGTGCTTTGTTCCTCACAACAATGCCATTTTCATCTTGCTTATTTCGGAACATCCATTTTGTGCCGATGATATTGTGCTTCTTAGGATTCGGTTTGTCAACCAATTCCCACACATCATTTAATTCGAATTGCACCAACTCTTCTTGCATGGCATTCATCCAATCAGGATCTTTCATGGCTTCCTCATACTTGGTAGGTTCTGTCAATGAGACGAAGGAGAAACTGCCACAGTAGTTAGCGAAACGAGTGCGAGAACGAGTTGTGGGTCTGTAACCTGGATTCTCGAGATCTTCGAGGATTAATGCAGGATCAACTCGATTTGCCACTCGTGGGTGAGGATTTTCTTCTTGATTTTCATTTTCCTCAGTATCAGCATCAGGATTGGCATTAGTATCGCTATTTCCATCATGATTGCCATTTTGGTCGGCATTAGGATTTGGGTTGCCATTTGTGTTCGGTGCGGCATTTGCTTCGGCAGTAGCTTGGCGTGTTCGTCGAGCTATGGGAGCATCATCATCGAAAGAATCAGGTACATTTCCTTCGACTGGCCTGACATCTCCAATAGCCATTTGCCGAATAGCATCCGAAATCGGAGGTTCATCTATCACATTAGGCAGGTGCTCCTTTTGGGAGCCGTTAGATTCATCAAACCGCACATTTACCGTTTCCATAACTTTCCCGTGGTGAGAGTTATAGACACGATAAGTATGCGAGTTCGAACCATAACCAAGAAGAAAACCTTCATGTGCCTTGGGTGCAAACTTGGAATTATGATTCATGTCACGAATATAGCAAGGTGCACCAAAACACGATTCACATGAAGTTCATATGAAGTTTTCTTAAGGAATTTGTGAAGATAAACACGATTCACAACATGGCAAGCAGTATTAATAGCATCAGCCCAGAAACGAATAGGAGTTTTATACTCACTGAGCATTGTTCTCGCCATTTCAATAAGAGTTCTATTCTTTCGCTCAACAACACCATTCTGTTGGGGAGTGTATGCGGCAGAGAATTCATGAGTAATACCATTTTCATCGAGAAAATCTTCGATATGAGTATTTTTGAACTCAGTGCCATTGTCGCTTCTGACATGTTTAATACGCACTTCATATTCATTTTCAGCTTTCTTGGCGAATCTTTTGAAGATGTCTTGGGTGCAAGTTTTGTCTTCTGGAAAGAATACCCAAGTGTATCGAGAAAAATCATCAACAATAACCAGACCATAATGACTGCCTCCGAAACTTGCATAGTTTTGAGGCCCGAATAAATCCATATGAGAATTTCCAGTGGTCTTGTTGTGGTCATAACAGTTTTTGATGAATGATGCTTCTTGGCCAATTTACCAGCCTTACAAGCAGCACAAAGACGATCCTTGTCGAATTTCACATCAGGAATACCACGGAGATGATTTTTCTTCACGAGTGTCTGCAAGTTTCTCATACCTGCATGACCAAGTCTTCGGTGCCACAGCCATCCTTCAGTTGCTTTCGCAAGCAAACAAGTTCGGACTGAGGGACCCTTAGAGAAATCCACAATATATAAATCACCTTTTCTATTTCCTTCGAATACGAAGGAATTGTTAGTGGCCATGAAGACAATGCATTTGAATTTAGAAAATAGAACTAGCATGCCTAGATCACACAGCTTGCCGACAGACATAAGATTGAATCCAAGAGACTGAACAAGTAAAACATCATCAATGTTCTTATCCTTGGATATAGCAATTTTACCTAACCCAAGTACCTTTCCTTTGTTGTTGTCGCCGAAAATGATGTACTTCTCAGATGAAGCAGTTAAATTTGGGTCGACAAACAACTACTTGTCTCCGGTCATATGACTAGTGCATCCACTATCCATTATCCATTCGGTACACCCGTAGACATAGTCCTGCAGAGAAATCAGGCTTTCTTAACCACCCACATCATTGTAGGTGGCTTCGAAACATATGAGCGAGCAGGATATGATTTCTTTCGAAAATTATGTGAATTGTAACTTGAGTCAGTACGAGCATAATCGAAAGAATAAGCATTGAAGTTTCTTCCTGACGAATGAGTATAGTGGTTTGGTGAAGCAAGTATGTACTCATTCCGTCGAATCTTTTCAAGGACATATCGAGCATTTTCTTCCTGCATGGTTAGTAGTCTAGTGACTGGTAATGCCTCGATAGTTTTCCTGGGCACCCAGATAGATTCCTTTGGGGGGCCATTCCTGCTGTTTGGACCAACATAGCGAGCAACAGCCTCACCACGTTGGTTTTTGAAAAACTTATAGCTGTCCAGAGAATCATCATATGAGTATTCGGGGATTGGCGAGTCATATCCCGAAAGTAAAGCTGGATCGAGCCTTTTGCTCTTAGCAGGCACCCACACAGTGCGAGGATATTGATCCGGTTCCCAGTAGGAGCCATTCTCATTTAGTTTCCTTTCGAAACCGATACCTTCCTTCCTGGGGTTTTTGTGAAGAATGGATTTCTTCAGAACATCACACAGGGTTTGATGCCCTTTGAGAGACTTGAACATTCCTGTCTAAAGAAGATCCTTAAACCTAGCATTTTCATCAGAAACAGAACCATTTTCCTCGACCGAGGGGTTAGCATTCATAGAAGATTCAGCATTTGATTCAGCATTACTGTGTTCGAGACATTTTAAGCAAGGAGGTACAAACACTTCAGGTTTCTCTTTGAGTTGTTGGGTGAGAAGAGAATTTTCTCTGATCAAATCATCATGAGCCTCTCTCAGCGACTCGAGTTCCTGTTTCCGTTTCAGGTAATCATAAGTCAATCTTTCGTGGTCAGCCGAGAGAAAATCATGACGATCTGAGAGATCCTTCATTCGAGACTCGAGCGCGGAATACTCTTCGGTCAACGACTGATTTTTCTCCATCTCCTCAACCAACAACCCTTCAGACTTCCTGAGGGTTTTCTCAATTTTCTCGAGAGAGTTTTGTTGTATATTAGCAATTTTGATCAGTTTAGCATAGTCATCCTCATCAGAAGAATATTGGTCACTGGAGTGAACCTTGTGATGTTTGGAGGATACCTTTTCTTTCAAAGCTTTGGCCATGAAGCAGTACGCAGGAGACACATTGTCGCTCGAATGATTTTCGAAGAAGTTCGATGCAGGAGTAGAGCCACATGCTATGCCAGCCATGCCAGAGTCGGAATCCTCCTCTGATTCATCAACCTCTTCGTCGTCAGAAGATGCTTCTTCTTCGTAATCCATTTCCTTGATGATGTACGCCTTGGCCTTGCGTGAAGTGTTCTTGTGGTTGGACGAGGACTTGGAGGGATTCTTCGAGGAAGATCTTGACGAGGACTTGGAGGAATCCTTCTTCTTGAAGAACTTCTTTGTTTTCTTCTCATCATCGGAGTCGTAGCTCTTGCTCTTGCTTTTGCCATGGTTTCCTGAATCATATGTTCCACTAGCACGGATTTCAGCTTCCTAGAGAGGGCAGTCCGAAATGAAATGACCTGGATTTCTGCACTTGAAGCAGGTGTAGTCTCCTGTTGGCTTTGATGAAGATTTGGAGCCACCAGAGTTGCTGTATCCTTTCTTCTGAAACTGATTTTTCCTATGAAGACGCTGGAATCTTTTCGTGATCAATGCGAGATCCTGACTAATCCTTTCGGTGTCATCTGAATCTTCATCGGCATTTCCTTCCGAGGAAGAATCAGGCACAACCTTGAGGGCATGACTTTTTCGGTGACTTGAGCCATAGAGATCTCTCTCCTCTTCTTCTTGTTCTTCGTGGGTGTTTAGCCTTTCCATGATATCAGCAGAGTCGAGAACTTTGAAATCAGCCCGTTCCCGAATCATCAGAACAAGTGTGTCGAACGAACTGTCAAGAGACCGGAGCAACTTCTTCACAACTTCATGATCAGTGATGTCTTTGGCGCCGAGACCCTGTAGCTCGTTTGCAATGTCACTCAGATGATCGAAAGTGTGCTGACAGCTTTCATTTCCAATGCGCTTGAACCGATTGAACTTGGCCCGAAGTGTATCAATGCGAGCTTCTTTCTGAGTTGAAACACCCTCGTTTATCTTTTCGAGAATGTCCCACAATTCCTTTGCAGTTTCACACTGACGGTAGCGAAGAAATTGAGCACGAGAGAGATGGCCACCAATTTCATCTTTAGCTTGAGCATCCATCTGAATGAGTTTCTTCTCGTGGTCAGTGGGGACCTGGGGTACTTCAACTGTGAATCCATTGTGCACCACATTCCACATATCATCATCAATAGCTCGGAGACGGATCTTCATCTTCTCCTTCCAGAAGGGATAGTCCGTCCCATCGAACGTTGGAATCTTGAGGTGCGACTTGTAGCTCACTGAAGACATACTTAAACTCCAAGGTGGTTAGACCAAAATGAGCAGAGTCAAGGAGTACATTGCTCTGATACCAATTGTAGGATCAAAGTATGTCTACCAGAGGGGGGGGGGTGAATGGGAGTTTTAAATTTTTCTCAGAAATATCAAAACTCTCGGAACCCAACAGCGGAACGAATGAAAATACAGTAAACAGTGAGCGAATACAAACTACCGAATGGAAACTAATCACATGTACCGAGGTAAATCACATGATTGAAATATGGCATGTCATAGTTCGAATATAAAGAAGGGTAGTAGAAGTGACCAGTGATGCTCGATGGCGACAAGGTGTTTGGTAGACCAGTTCGCCCTTCTGCACAAGGACTACGTCTGGTTGGAGGGGTTGTGATTTAACACAGAAGATAAACTCTCTTCGCCCTATTCTCCTCGACAATTGGTTCGTCAACCAATGCCGATTACTCATGGTAGATACTTGACGGCGATCTCCAAACCTTCACTGAAGATAAACTCTCTTCAGCTCTCTTTGCGAACCACAATACTCTTGGTTGCTGAAGATTTTGCTCGGTGAAGACAATACTCTTCGACACTCGAGCTGACACCTATCTGTCTAGAGAGTTGCAGCTCTCAAGAGTAATAGGCGGAGCATACTGGACTTAAATTCTAGTGATGCTGAGCCACTATCTAATTTTTCGGCTCTAGGGTTTTTCTCTCGGTGGATTTTAAACTCAAATCTTTCGGAGAGGGGGTTGCTCAACAATCTTCACAGAATCGAAATGGAGCAGCCGCCGGACAACGCCGGCGCGGGGTGGCTATTTATAGCCGCAGCCTTCCCTGGTGGGAAATGACCATTTTGGACACGCGGTCCAGCCAATGGCCAACCGACACGTTCACAACGGTCGGATTTGGGAGCAACGGTAACATTACTTGCGGAGCAAGAAATGCTAACTCCTCGGTCAGAGTCAAATCTCTCGCAGCGAAGAAGATCACAGTCTCTTGCTGGCAAGTATTTGCTCGGAACACAAAGAGATTTCTCTCGCATCTTTCATAGGATTTGGATTTAGCATCAGAGAATCAAAGCTTCGAATGCTACACCCCTCTTAATAGTACGGTGGTCCTATGACTCAATGAAAAGAAACGAAACAACGAAAAGAATGCTACATCTTCTCTTCGTCTTCAATTTCCTCGGCTGCAGTCACTTCCTTCGGACAGGCACCGAACCAATTGCTTCACGTCAGCAATTTTTGAGGGTCACTCTTGTCGTTATATCCTTCGGTGATAACTTTCACTGCAACGCAGGGGATAAACTTCGGAGATATGAATCCAAACTTATCTCAACTCCAGGGACCTGTTACTCTGTGTGCACTAGTAAACACATCAGTCCCTTACTGTTTGTCAACAATCGCCAAAACACAAGGAGGCAACATTATTGCACCAACACCTTTCCTCTTATAATTTTTTTAAGTATCTGTAAAAGTTGCTTCGGTAATTCGGATTGTACGGTTGGACGTCACAAATTCAACGGAAATAAAGACCATCTTCTCCGGTCATACTGCAGTTACTTGTGTTGTGTATTCCTTTCCGCTTATAGGCCGAAGTAAACTAGCATGATACGTTCTCTTTCTTCGATGCGATCGGCTATTAGACCGGGGTCTCGACTATAAATCTTGCCCCAAGCATCAAATCCGGCACTAATTTCATTACATGTGCTCGGCGTCTCGGATATTGCATTATATGTATCAGTTGCGAATTATGTCTTTGGTCAATAGTTGGGTTGCCCGGCTCCTGTGTTGGCCCTCCTACGTTTCGCATTCTTCGGCTAGAAGGGTAGAGGGAGAACCAATGCGATTGTACTTCTAGCTCGCCTGATTAAGTACCTCAGTGGAGAAAGCCGAAAACTGACTGTCATAATATGCGAGAACTGGTCGGCGATCCGATGACAAGTGTTAAACTAAAAATTGATGGAGGTTACGCCATGTTAAACGAAGGGTTCACTGTTATAGGAACCAAGTGATGATGGTATCAACCTCGGTATACCCGAATATCACGTATACTGGGGGCTAGTCACTAGCTCCCGCAGTCAAGCTCCTATGGCTAAGTGAAAGCACTAAAGCCACATAGTCTGATTGCGTCGTTTTCCTCATACACGCAACCACCTCCGGGCACCGAGACGTCGGCTAAGGGTAAAGGTGTTATGGAAAACGCCCCATGCAGTATCTGCAAGGGGGTAGGAACCGACGACTGGTAACTTTCAGTTTAAATCGGCCGCACAGGAGTCAAAATAAACAACATGGCATATATATACATATAGCCGACCAGTTGCATTATAAAGCACAAAAGTTCCAACTTCTTTGGATACAAGCAAATTAAACTCATTCATAAATTTCATCCTTTGAGCATTGGGCCTCTATCGCCTGAGCACCTTCCATTACAACAGGAAAGTACTGCTCGGGACGCCTGTGCTCCTTCCCAGGAGGAGGTGGTCCGGTGGCGACCTCAGCAGGCTTGATCTTCGGCCAGTGCACCATGGTTTTCCCGAAGGCCATCCGAGCTCCCTCAATGCATACGGAACGCTTCCAAAAATCAATCCGAGGCGTGGCGTCGCACAGCTTCTGCACCAAGCCGAAATAGCTGCTCGGCAGCGGCTCTGAAGGCCACAACTTGATGCGGAGATCCTTCATTGCTAGCTCCACCATCCGATGCAACTCCACCAGCTGCTTTAGCTGGTTGTTGAGGAGAGGAGGATGCTCGGGCGCTTGAAATTGCGCCCAAAACAGCCTCTGCTCGGCACGGCCCTCCTGGGACGCGAAGTACCTGGCCGCGTCTGATGCACTCCTCGGGAGGTCCGCAAAGGCGCCTGGGAAATGCCACACTCGTGTGAGCAAAGCGAACCTGTTACCACCAAAGACACTTTGCATTGAGTATGGCTTACCATCCGCAATAAGTTTAACTTGGCGGAGTTCATCCTGGTAGCCTCGCACCTCTGTCCGCGCTTCCTTGGCCGCCGACCTCAACGAAGTTAGCTCAGTGGCCTGATCCTTAATCTTTTGCTCAAGGGTCTCACATTTTGTGATGGCATCCTTGAGCTCTTGCTGCACTTCGAACACCTTGGCCTCGTGCTTCTGGCTCGCGATGGTAATCGCGGCCAGTTCGGTGATCGCCTTCTCGGCCGCAGCCTTCTGCTCCGCACTCTCCCGTCGAGCTTTCTCAAGCTCGGCCTTGAGGTTCTCGACCTCGGCGGTGGCAGCTGCAATAATGTCAATTGCGTCCCATTTGGATTAAATTCCTAACTTTGATAAATAACCATGGTAGTAAAGAGGCTAGCTCGGATTTACCTTGCGCCTCGTCGAACCGCTTATTTAGCAGGTCGATATCGTCCTCGGAGCTCTTGAGCTTCCGGTTCAGCTCGGCCAGCTCCTCGGCATTAGCAGCTGCCGCCGCGGACAACGCCTGCATATCAAACAAACCAAGTTAGACTCCCGGGCACTTGATTTTTGATCCCCTGACGGGCTTTCTCAATCAGGTTAGGGTCTCGGGGGCTACTCCTCATTCTGCATTAATTTATATCCTCAAGTCATTTGACCCCCGCATGAGTTTTTCAAACTCACAAAGGGCTTGGGGGCTACTGTGTATGAGGCTGCATGATTATATAACAGAAAATGTCCAAGGAAAAGGCATTACATGGCTTACCTTGAAGCCGGTCAGAAGTCCGCTGTAAGCCTCCTTCAGTCCATTGTCCACGGATCGAAGACTTTGCAAGACCGCGCCCATCAGGGCACGGTGTTCTTCGGCGATGGAGGAGCTTGTTAAAGCTTCCTCCATCTCGTCTGGCCTCCCCGCAGAGGCCCGCCTTAGAGCGGGTAGGGGTGGCGGGGGCACTTCAGCCCCTCCCCCTGAGGAGTCAGGGATGGTCGGCTCCTGGTGCCTTGATGGCTCCGGAACCTCTTTCGTGGGGAGCTCAGATTGACCGGACTCCCCGCCTTTGTTTGCCAGAGGGGCCTGTCCCTCCCGGTCTTCGGTAGCCGAGGTATGCACCTCGGCCATTACGACGTCGGCCCCTCCCTCTGTGTTCGGCACAGGTGGGGTCCTCGACAGAACCTCCCCGGCCCCATCAAATGCCGGGGGAGACGACGCGCGTGATTTGGTCCCACTCTCCGCCAGCTCGGCTGGTGGAGAGTCCCCCTCCGAAACTTGATCGGTAGGGAGGTCACGTGGCGGGCTGCAATATTAAAAGCAAGTTTTTGATCAAACGACAAGTTCAATTCGGCCACAATTGGGTAGGTTCATCTTGAGATACATACCTTTGGGCCCGCGGTTTCACCCTGCGAGTCCTCCGGGGGACCTCGTCGGAGGCCTCGGAGTGCCCGGCAGAAGCCGAGCTATCATCCGAAAAGACCACCTTGGCCTTGCGTAATCTTTTCGGGGCTAGAGGAGGCTGGCTATCCTCCGCGTCTTCGGACGCCGCCCTCTTTCTTGTCCGGGAAGAGTCATCTTCTTCCCCGACCTCTTCCTGTCCCCTTTCCCCCTCTAGGGTGGAAGGGACATGGGAGTCCCCGGATCTTGTATCCGGAGATCCTCAGGACCTAAGACTTTCTCTGGTCTCCTTCTTCTCCTTTTTCTCTTTCTTCTCCGGCGCCTCGTACGGCGCCTTGGCCAACATGGCCATCAGCAAGGCCGCCCTGGGGCCTTTGGGCAATGGGGCTGGGCAGCTGATTCGCTCGGCTTTCTTCAGCCAGCTCTGTGAAGGGGAGAAAAGAAAATTAAGTGCTTTGTCAAAGAGAAACATCCGAACATAAAAGAGTAAAACTTATCATACCTCGCGAGGGGGGTTTGCGGCGTCAAGGCCGATGTCTTCCTCCTCAGCCAGCCACTCCTTCTGCGGCTTGAACAGCGCCTTCAAGAGCTGGGTGTCGGTAGTCTGGAAGAAGTGGAGCACGGTAACGGGGTCTTCGGGCTTGTAAGCCCACATGGGGGAGGCCGGTCTTGGAAGGGGAGGATGCGGCGGCGGAGCATGACCTGAATCACATTGGTTAATTCAGCCTTCTGCTCCATCATCCTGGATATCCGGCTCTGCAGCAGCTCCACCTCCTTGACTGACCCCCAGTCCAGGCCCTTGTTGGTCCATGAAACCAGCCTCGTGGGGGGTCCAGATCTGAAGGCGGGCGGCACCGCCCAATCTGCGTTTCGTGGCTCTGTAATGTAGAACCACTCCTTCTGCCAGACCTTGACGGTCTCGATGAAAGTACCTTTCGGCCACTGAACCTGGGGGAGCTTGCTAACCATTGCCCCCCCCCGTAGTCCGCCTGGTGGCCATCGACGATCTTCAGCTTGACATTGAACACCGTCAGCCACAGGCCGATGTGTGGTTGGATCCGAAGAATGGCCTTGCAGATGATGATGAAGACCGAGATGTGCAGGAAGGAGTTCGGGGAAAGATCATGAAAATCTAGCCCATAGAAAAACATTAAACCCCTAATTAATAAAGGGATGAAGGGGAAAGCCCAGCCCCCGGATGAAATGGGGGAGGAAAACTACCCTCTCGCTGGGTTTTGGCGTAGGGATGACCTCACCCTCCTCCGGAGCGCGGTGAGCGACGTCGGTGGGGAGATAGCCCGCATTCTTCAACTCCAGGATAGCGCCCTCGGTGACGTTGGACACCTCCCACTTGCCTTTGGAGCCAGAACTGGCCATGACCGGAGCGAGGGGATGGTTGGAAGAGCTCTAAGGGGAAGAAGGGATCTGGGCGCTGGAGCTCAGGAGATTGGGAAAGCTACGGCGCAGGAGGGAATGAGAGCGTGCAAAGAAGAATGGCGGCTATTTCTCTTTTATGGGCCACCGTAAGTTCAAGAGCCCTATTATTGCGCCGCAGGCCTCGCCATTTCCGTTAAGCGCGTGTGGGATAGTGTAAATCATTGATCATATCCCTTGAAAACAGGGCATGATCTCCATATCGATGAGACGTGCCAATGGAGAAACCGCCTCGAACCGCGAATCGAGCTTTCATAACTGGCTCGTTGTCGTGGCCGGTCATGACCCTTCGGCAAAAGTTGTCAGATGAGGTCACTGTTGACACTTGCGCGACAGGCCTTCGCAGCTAAGTTGTTTATACACTTCGGAAACCGAAGTATAATCTGGGAAACATAGGGTCGGAAATGGCCAAGCAGTCTCCGAGGACTTGACTCAGTGGAACTGCGGGCCCGACATAAGCACCACGGAAGCGAAGGAACTGGTCTGCAAAGCCGATAGTGTTCGGCATACACCTCGGCTCTGAAGACTAGTTCGGGGGCTACTGAGGGAGTCCCGGACTAAGGGGTCCTCATATAGCTGACCGGTCTCTCATGGGCCGGACTGATGGCCCGCTTTCAGATTCCCTGAAGGAAGGCCGGACTACAGGCGACCCCGTACTCCAGAAGGAAACCTCCGAAGACTTGGCGTCTCCTCCAAGAAAGATTTAACGCAGCCAGCATTTTATCCCCTTACGGAAACCGACCATGTGTAACCCTAGGTACCCCTGGTGTCTATACAAACCAGAGGGTTTAGTCCGTAGAGACATTAGAACCATCATCTAGGGTTTATTTCATCTGATATCGAGGTAGATCAACTCTGTAATTGTCATCTCGACACATTAATACAATCAAGCAGGACGTAGGGTTTTACCTCTTAGAGAGGGCCCGAACCTGGGTAAACACTGTCTCTACGCCCCCTGTTACCATCTATCCTTGATCCACAGCTCAGGACCCCCTACCCCGAGGTCTGCCGGTTTTGGTACTGACAACTGGTGCCTACCCGAGCTCCTTTTTGGAATCCGAGTCAGAGGAAGAGAAGGAGGAGGAGGAGGAGGATATGGAGATAGAGGTGGATGTGGAGGGCGGTGGCGGCTTCCAGATGGCAGAAGCCTTGGAGGAGTACCTAGCCGCCGAGCTCGACGACGCCACTGTCATCGCCGCCATCCTTGCGGACCCCGATGCGGTGGCGACAGACCGCGCCATCACCGAATCGGTGGCTGACGAATGAGAGGTCAACGCCAACCACGTCTTGTTGGCCAACTCGAGGTGCGAGTCATAGGAGATGTTTGCCGAGCTTGGCGACAACGCCGCCGCCGTCAACGGCCCGATGGGGAAGATGTCGGCCGGCACCCACGACGACGAGGCCACTGGCTTCGGTGTCATCTATATCTCCTCCTCCGGCGAGTAGTAGTAGTTTAGGTACCTAATCTAGTACTAAGTCTAGTAGTGGTAGTACTAATTAAGCAGTAGATGTAGTACTAAGCTATGCAATCTATCTATTGTATAATTAAGCAGTAGATGTAGTACTAATTAAGTTCAAATTTCTGTGTGGAGGATTTTGGGATTAGGAGATATGGGGGTTCCGAGCACTAACCTTAGTCGCTCCGAGCTCGGTGATGGCCACGGCCATGGCACTACTGGGCAAAGGTTTATAGGTGGCCTCAAATGAGTGGTGGGCGCTACTTATTACCCGCCACTGCTATTTTGAAAAAGTAGCACTGGCAGGTACAAAACGGTACCTGCCACTGCTATAAGCATAGCAGTGTCGAGCAATATTTAGAACCCGCTACAAGTAAACTCTTCTCAAGATCCCCGCGGGGTGAAAAACAGTAGTGGCGGTCGGTACGGAATGCCCGCCACTGCTTTACCTGTAACCAGTGGCGGGCCTTATGGAATGCCCACCACACATATCTTTCGGCAACTCACGCCAAAAACATTCAAAAATTCCAAAAGTTTGCAGTGGCGGGGATTGTGGGCCGCCCGCCACACATATCGCAAGTGCGAAAAAACTTGAAAAATCATGTTTAGTTAACCTAGAAAGTGGTCAAATTTTAGGAGGGGGCTTTGGATTGTGTGTGTTAATCACGTGAAAAGTTTGAAGTTCAAATGATTTAAAGAAATTGACTTGAGTGTGGCATGCGGCGATTTTCCGTTCAAACTTGGGGGAGAGTGTTCGGTTTGTACAAATGAATTACAAAAAGTTTGAAGTCCAAATGATTTGGAAAAATGTGTATTAACCATGGAAAAAGTTTGAAGTCCAAATGATTTAGAAAAATGTAGTTGTGTTTGTAAGGCGGCGGTTTATGTTCGAAACCTTGACACTTAGGGGGAGAGTGTTTGATTTGTACAAGAGGTGCATTAAGTTTTTGCCGTAACAATCTCAAATTTTTACCACACCTTACAGGGGGTCCAATGAAGACACCATGCCAAGTTTCATCACATTCGAAGCTCGTTTGCACGTGCTTTCCACCCGAAGAGTGTGTTGCTCTTTTTAGTGGCCGGAAAATCAGTTGATGCATGCCTGGAAAATAGCAAACCTACTCAAAAAAGGCCAAATTCAAACATGGCATTTTGGATGGTGTGCATTAATCATGGAAAAAGTTTGAAATCCAAATAATTTAGAAAAATGTAGTTGTGCGTGTAATGCGGTGGTTTCCGTTCAAAACCCTCACACTTAGGGCGAGAGTGTTCGGTTTGTACATGAGGTGCATCAAGTTTTTGCCGTAACGATCTCAAATTTTTACCACACACTACATGGGTGAGATGAAAACATCATGCAAAGTTTCATCCCTTTTGGAACTCATTTGCGCGCTATTTCTTACGAAAGAGTGGTGGGTCAAAAACGTAGCTGTGGCGGGTGATTTGGGCTGCCCGCCACCGGAATGTAGCTTTGGTGGGTGCATAACTACGCCCGCCACTTGACATTAGTGGTGGCGGGTGCTTTCTGGTGCCCATCACTGGTCGGTCCGCCTTATCCATCGAAGCCACTCGCGCCCGCAGCAGCACACTCCTTATCCGCAAAAGTCTTTCTCCTATCTCTCTTGCGTCGCCGCCGTCACCATCGTCGTGGCGGCCTTCGACGTCGCCACCGCCGTGCTCGCCGTTTGCTGCCACCAATGTCGGCACCATCCCAGTCATCCCCATCGCCCTCGCCGTCCGCCGCCGCCTCGAATATCCACGCCCTCACCGTCCGCCGCCACCTTCAACTTCCTCGCCCTCACCGTCGCGCTCGCCGTCCGCCGCCTCCAACGTCCTCGCCCTCCCTGTCGCCCTCGCTGTCCGCCACTGCCATCGTCCTCGACCTCCCCGTCGTCTCCGTCCGCCCCGGTAACCACCCCTCTCTCTCTTTCTCTCTTCTCTCTTATTGTAGAGTGTAGTTGTTCTTAGTTATTTTACACATACATTTGCAATGTTTGTACCATATTTTGTACTAGTAATAGTTTGTACTAGTTATTCATGATGCAGGTATTCATAATGAGTGCCAACGTTTTGGCGAAACGATGATTAAGTTCTGTTTCGCCTAATTTCTTGCACTCAATCTGTCTAATTTCTAGCAAAGGTCATGCCGATTTTTTCAGTAGATATTTAACTTTTTATGTTTTCTATAGTTTTTAGTAGTCGGACACATGCCAGGGCTGACGCCGCACGCGAAGTTCCGCAGTGTTTGAAACTATGAAAGTTGCTATGGCGTCCTATAATATATATATATATAATATTATATATATAGATATATATAGATATATATAGATATATATATATACATGTCATTTTCTTAGATGAGCTACTTAATTAGCCTGTTGATATTGTTAGCTTAATTTTTCCTTCGGGTGGACAATCCTCACTCGTAATCTACACACTGAGATGAGAGTTGTTCTGAGAGGAGGATACCGACTGTTGTCGTAGGGGGTCATCCTTCCTCTTCTCCTCCTCAGAGACCTTGGTAAAGCAGGAGGAGAAGGTGCAGGATGACCATCACCGATGGTCGAAGTACTAGTCAAGGAGTGTCCAACATATGTACAACCACATAAGAGTGAGAAGTGTCCACCCGAAGGAAAGATATCGACTGTTGTCGTATACAGTTTTATCTTGTTCTATGGTAGAAACACTACATGGTGGCAGGAATGCTGATTTTTTATGCTCATAAATATGCTTTCATGAAAAATGTGTTTTATCTAAAAATGTGTTTTAGATGGAGAAGCCGAGGCGCCACGTTAGGACTCCCACAGCCGTAGACTCCGTCGCGAGAGTGGCTGAGTACACGGAGATCGTGCTCGCCTATGCCGAGAGCGCTCGAGCATCGACAGAGAGCGCTCGAGCTTACGCCGAGTGCTGCAGCATCTGCCTTTATGTGATCTATCTGATCGAGGCTTATGAACGTAATTTCTATGTTGCTATGATGGAGCTGAACTTTTGCTTCTTAACTAGTTGTGCACTGCCTTTATGTGATCTGTATGATCCATGCTTATGAACGTAATTTCTATGTTGCTATGAAGATTGCTATATGTAATTGGGTAACTATAAAATTGACTTGTTGTTAGCTTATTTATTTATTTATCTTCCTAGATGAAGTGGTATGTGGTGTACTATTGGAAGAATCCAGGAGTCTACGATTCATGGGAGAAATGCAATGAACAAGTGGATGGTTACGAGAACAACTGCTATAAAGGATATAAGACCTAAAAAGAAGCAGAGGATCGTTACTCCAACTTCAACCTCACAGAAAATATCAACCATGAAGTATGCAAGACCAACTTTTGTTGGAAATATGCCCTAGAGGCAATAATAAAATGGTTGTTATTATATTTCCTTGTTCATGATAATCGTTTATTATCCATGCTATAATTGTATTGGTTGAAAACACGAATACATGTGTGGATACGTAGACAACAACATGTCCCTAGTGAGCCTCTACCGGACTAGCTCGTTGATCAAAGATGGCCATGGTTTCCTGGTCATAGACATGAGTTGTCATTTGATAACGGGATCACATCATTAGGAGAATGATGTGATGGACAAGACCCAAACTATGAACGTAGCATATATGATCGTGTCAAGTTTATTGCTATCGTTTTCGCATGTCAAGTATCTGTTCCTATGACCATGAGATCATGCAACTCACTGGCAAAGGTTCAGATGATCATTGCCCTACAGTTAAAGCTCGAGAGATGATAAACTTGCCAGTTAAACGTTGCTGCACTACCTGAGGATAAGGATAAGGTATGATCGCTGGATTGTTGCACCTGACAATACCTATGGTCACACGAAGAATTAAAGATATTTATGGCCAAGCTCTTTCAGCAAAAGATTCAGAAAAGAGAACAATAATGAAGGAGCAAGCCTGGCAATACAGGTATGATAATAGTTGCATGAACAACATGGTACGGATACCCAAGATAGTCTGATTCCGTATTGATCACCATGAACACACACCCAAGGGGTCTACTCTGTTTGTAAGGACATCATATCAAGGTGATAGTCGAATCATCGGTACAGATTCGAGACAGTGGAGCCAGCCAATGTAATTCAGAACTACCTACAGGCAGTCAGATTCCGCTGAGAGGACGATTATGATTCTCAGCATTATTTTGAACCTGGAGGACATGCATCTACTCGAGTAACCCGATGCAAGGAATAAATGTTTCATGTCCACCGTGGAAATTTGTTCATGACTCCATTCATACTATCGGTGCTGGATAAAAGAATGTCACGTCAATCACTCTCGGACTTATGAAATATGACATATTCCAGTCAAGATAATATATCAGATAAGCCAGCAGACATAAAAGAATTGAAGTCAGAGCAAGGGTGAACATATGAGGTAAGATCTGTCAGAATACGGATACGGTGAAGCAAACCACACCAGAGCAAGGCAGTCAGTCAAATGAAATTCAGTGGGAACATCAAGGAAAAGGATACCCGAGTTGGAAACGGTTTCCTTAAGTCAGAATATTCATACTTGTTCCCCGAGCAACCAAATCTCGAGGACGAGATTTATCGTAAGGGGGGTAGGTTTGTAACACCCCGATTTTTGGCCCTTTCTTTTTCTTTTGGATTTCTTCGAATTTTTATTTGGAGTTCTTTTTCCGTGGCTATGTGGTCTTGAAACCTGGGAAAATCTTCTGTCCTGTCACTCCGACAGTGGCTTGTCACTCTCAAATCTATCCCAAGGCCATGTCATTTCCATCTTAGCCCAACCCCAATATTTATTTCTTAGGAATATTCCTTTTTCTATTAAAGGAATAATCCTGTTTGCCCTAGGTTGTGAAGCAACCTACATTTCTGCCATTCCCAAAATTCCCAGAAAATTCTCATAAATTCTTTGGGTCATATCTTCCACCAATATGTCAAAATCCATCCTTGCCTAGTTAAAAAATAATTCAGGAATATTCATTTTTCATTCTCTCCAGAATGGCACTTTGTGAAGGAAGTGCTATTTATATTTTCTTGGTTGCCCTCAAATATTTTGGGCAATCTCTTATCTCCAAATTATTGCCACATGCCAAAATTCAGCCTCATTTTCCTAGTAAATCTTCCTCAGCAAATTTCCAAAGTTTCTGTCCAGAGAGAAGCTTTGTAAAGGAAGTACTAGCTAGGCTAATCCAAATGAGTTGAAATTTTGGTAGATCATTTATATGGTCAAGTAATTGCCCTCCAACAAATTTTAGCTCCATCCAACAAACTAGATGAGCACACCTTCAAATCTTGGTTTCTGGTCAGAATTTCAGTTTGTGAAGCAACTATATTTTATATTGCTTCAAAAATTCTGAAATTAATCCAGGACCTAAATATCCCTAAATAATGTGAGCATGCCAAAACTCACATTATTTTTCCAAGCCATTTTCTCCACAAAATTCCCCCAAGTTTCTGTCCAGTATGGATCATTGTGAAGGAAGTACCATTTTTACTTATCCAAATGGGATGAAATTTTTATGGCACCTTCATATGCCCAAATGATCATCCTCCACAAATTTTCAGCCCAATCAAACACTCCATTTGAGTGCTACTTCTTGATCTAGCTTCTGGACCAGATTTGACAGTTGAAAAGCAACTGTGTTACATATTGGTCCAAATCCCTTCAAAATCCCCAGTATCATAGTCCTTCCTACCCTAAACCCTAGAGACATCATGGTTAGCTCTTATCTCATCTCATTTGATCACTGCTTCCTGCTTAAGTTTGCAACAGCAAAGTTCAGTCGATCCCTCCCATCAACCCACCGTGTATTTCTTCGAGACATCACCTCAGGTAGGACCCAATTAGGAAGGACAAGACGCTAGACATCGTTTGGTTGGCCAGCGTGCACAGTGTGCGCCTGTGCACGCGGTGACCACGCGGTCTGGCACGCCGAAAGTGTGCTCTGGCCGTCGGGGCCCTCTGCCGCCGCCCGAGCGCCCTCCGTGCGCCACCTCCGCTCGCCGCAGCACCCTCCCCTGCTCCCCTCGCCTCCCCGGACCGCCCTCCATCGCTGGTTGCTCGCCGGGCCGAGCCAAATCCATGGGCACGCTGGCACTGTGGCCGCCCGCGCATGCTCCTTCCCCCGTGCTCGCCCCGTCCGCACTCGCGTGTCCCTAGCACCGCGTGCGCATCCCCTCTGTTCTCTCCCGTCGACTCAAGGGACCCGCAGCGCACCCAAGCCTCGCCGGAGCATCTTCGCATCCCCGTGGCGGCTCTTGGCCCCCGCATCTTTCCCCGGCTATTTAAGCCCCTCCCGACCCTCTCCGAGCCCTCCAGCCTCCTCTCCTCAGAGAGCATTCGAGCTCAGGGGGCCATCTCCCTCCATTCCGGCGAAGCATCTGCCGCTCGGCCCTCTCCCTCGCCCCACCACTCCGGTCCACCTCCGCCCAATTCAATACCACCGTAGAGCTCCTAGCACCACCCCGACCCTCCTCAGTCTCCGTCCCGAGCCCATGGACGCCCGAGTCGCCGGATCCCAAATCGGCCGAAGCCTCACCCGCCGCGGCCGAAGCCCTGCCCGACTCCGAGCTCCTCGGCGACCGCGCCACCATGGAATGGGACCGCCTCATCGCCCTAAACCCGTAGGTAGGCTGGGCGTCGCGTACGGTGGCCCGTACCGCCGACAATCGCCGTCGGTGCCGGCCCTGTCCGCAGCCAGGCGCAGGCGACGAAGGAGGAAGACGACGACCACCCCCCCTGCCTATGGACCCCGCCCGTCATTGACCCTGGCCGGCTGGCTGACGTGGATAAGTGAAGGCGCATTTGCCCGAATACGTTTTCCAGTTCGTAAAGCGTACTTCCGCGCGGCTTCAGGGCAGAATACGTTTTCTAAAAGAGAAAACGTATTTTCATAAATACGCTTTCAACTTCTCAGCCGCAGGCCGAAACTTTTAAATAGCGGACGTTTGTCCGTTAAGGCCAGAAATGAACAGTTTTTATTTGATTTTCTGCCTAACGAACGAACGGCCGTATCTCCGCAACCGTCATTCCGAATCAGGTGATTCCAAAGCCCACGATCTCAGTTCGTCGAGCCCGTTCCGATGGTACCATTTTCATGATGTTGTCACACTCTGAAAATGACCATTTTGCCCCTGCCCTTATTCAGCCTCCTCCAAGAGGGAAACTTTTCCGGCGATTTTTCCACGAGTGTCTCCGCACTTCTCCCCGGTGTATCCTCCATCCTCAGGCAAGCCACAACAGCCACTTGCATGATGGCATTGCAGTAGCCATGTTTTCCACTTGAATATTTAATAATTGTTTGCGCATTTAATTATTTTGTGAATACTTCGAATATGCTTATGAATCCATCTCTATGCTTATGCCATGCTCATTTTCATCTAGTAAGTGATATGATTAATTGCTAAGGATATTCTTATCATGTTTTATTCTTGTAATTATTTTTGATGCTAGTGATAATGCTATGCTCACTTGAGTAGTTACGGTTTGATATGAAATTACTTGTGATAGTTATGATCATCGCTATGCTATGCTCATTTGCATCCCGTAGCATATATGATTTATCATTATGATGTTAAATAATTATGTTGCCCATCCATGGTTACACTGCTATCATGCTCATCTGCATTGTTATTTCATCATATTATTTTACTGTGACTCAGCTCATCACCATTCAAGTTGAACCTGACATTAATCGAACTTGAACAAATCTGTTGGCCGAGTCATGGTGCCACCGAATCAAGCTAACCAGTGCAGCCACACTTGCCTTATGGGTGGCCCTAATGCAGTCTATTGTCATGCCTCTCGCCGGTGCCTCCTACTAGGGAAGGTTATGGGTGTGCGCTACCCTGATCAGGTAGGCTACCATAAGCCTTGAAGACCCGAGTTTTGATGGTATACCGAGGTCCCCGTTTGGGACAATTTTGTTTGGCCACGACGGTGGCAGCCACAGAGGTGGCAAGTGTCACATGTTGACACCGGGGTCACCCAGGACATAGCCCAAAGGGGAGTTTGTCGGAGTGGCCGGGAGAGTGTCATGCAATAGATTGGTTTTGTCGGAACGTCGTTGGTCCACCCGAAAGGGAGCACGAGGCCATGAGTTTCGTAGTGTGGGTACAGTGTACTAACCTCTGCAGAGTGTATAATCTATCGATAGCCGCGTCCTCGGTCATGGACACAGTTCGTAGTAGGTCACACTGTGGGTCAACAGTAATAAAAATCTGAATAATAAACAACCCCGGTTCCATGAGGAAAGAAGTTGGTTGATCTTTATGTGGTCATGCGATGATCACAGGTAGAGATCAAGCTCCGTGTGGTCATGTGATGATCACGATGGTGAGTTGGTGGTTACGAGATAACCCTCGAGCAGAGTAAGTTGGTCCATGAGACCTTAAACGTCGACCCCCTTGCATGCTAGTATCATCATGTTCATGAATTATATTTACATGCCATGCTCATGTTGTTGCCATGCTCATGTTATTGCCATGCTCATGTTGTTGCCATGCTCAGGTTGTTGCCATGTTCATGTTGTTGCCATGTTCATGTTGTTGCCATGCTCATGATGTTCGAGTAGTATCATGTTCATCTTTGATGATTAACCTGTAAATGCCATGCTGTTGTTTGTCTTGATTGCTTTGGTTGCTGTGAGCTTGCGAGTACATTCAAAGTACTCACCTGGCGTGTCATGCCAGATTGCAGGTGATGTCGTGTTTGCTTGTTTGTCGAGGATCCCAAGGTTGCGCTCTAGGATACGTCCCAGCCAGAGTCCCTGCGGAGTGGAGTTCATCACCGTCGTCGTTGTTCCGCTGCTAGAAATTATTCCGCTTCGAGATGTTCCGCTGCTAGCATAGAACTACCTTAGCAGGCGAAGTGTCGCCGTGCCCCTGTAACCTTTGTTATCTCGGACCCTTGTACCCGTGTTATTTGTAATAAAGAGCTGATTTGTTCTATGTCAAGCAGTGCCGTATTCCAGAAGACTTGATCTCTGGGCTGGAATACGGGGTGTTCCGGCCTCTCTGAGCCGGGGTGCCACACTCACATTTGCAACTCAAAGCAGGAACTGCGGAATAGACGGAGGCTGGCGAAGGACGAAGTGACGATGCGCGTGGGAAATGGTTCCAAGGTTGATGTGATCGCCGTCGGCACGCTCGCTCTTCGATTACCATCGGGATTAGTGATGAACCTGAATAATTGTTATTTAGTGCCTGCGTTGAGCATGAACATTATATCTGGATCTTGTTTAATGCGATACGGTTACTCATTTAAATCAGAGAATAATGGTTGTTCTATTTATATGGGTAATATCTTTTATGGTCATGCACCCATTGTGAGGGGTTTATTCTTATTGAATCTCGATACTGATGATACACATGTTCATAACATTGATGCCAAAAGATGTAGAGTTGATAATGATAGTACCACTTTCTCGGGGCACTGCCGCTTAGGTCATATTGGTGTAAAACGCACGAAGAAACTCCATGCTGATGGACTTTTGGAGTCACTTGATTTTGAATCACTTGACACATGCGAACCATGCCTCATGGGCAAGATGACTAAGACCCCGTTCTCCAGAGCAATGGAACGGGCAAGTGACTTGTTGGAAATCATACATACTGATGTGTGCGGTCCGATGAGCATTGAGGCGCGCGGTGGATATCGTTACTTTCTCACCTTCACCGACGATTTGAGTAGATATGGGTATGTTTACTTAATGAAACACAAGTCTAAAACGTTTGAAAAGTTCAAGCAATTTTAGAGTGAAGTTGAGAATCATCGTAACAAGAAGATCAAATTCCTACGATCTGATCGAGGGGGAGAATATCTGAGTTATGAGTTTGGCAGTCACTTAAGACAATGTGGAATTGTTTCACAGTTGCGCCACCTGGAACACCACAGCGTAATGGTGTGTCCAAACGTCGTAATGGAACATTATTGGATATGGTGCGTTCTATGATGTCTCTTGCTGATCTGCCACTATCATTTTGGGGTTATGCGTTAGAGACAGCTGCATTCACTTTAAATAGGGCACCATCTAAGTCCGTTGAGACGACACCGTATGAACTGTGGTTTGGCAAGAAACCAAAGTTGTCGTTTCTTAAAGTTTGGGGATGCGATGCTTATGTCAAAAAGATTCAGCCAGAAAAGCTGGAACCCAAAGCGGACAAATGCGTCTTCATAGGATACCCCAAAGAGACGGTTGGGTATAGCTTCTATCTCAGATCCGAAGGCAAATTGTTTGTCGCTAAGAACGTGTCCTTTCTGGAGGAAGAGTTTCTCTCGAAAGAATTGAGTGGAAGATAGAACTTGATGAGGTTGTTGAACCTTTACTTCAACCAGAGAGTAGCACTACGCAGAAAGATGTTTCTGTGGAACCTACGTCAGTTGAAGAGGAAGCTGATGATGGTGATCATGAAGCTTCGGATCAAGTTACTATCGAACATCGTAGGTCGACAAGGATACGTACTGCTCCTGAGTGGTACGGTAACCCTATCTTAAAGGTCATGTAGTTGGACAACGATGAACCTACGAGCTATGGAGAAGCGATGGTGGGCCCGGATTCCGACAAATGCTTAGAGGCCATGAAATCCGAGATGGGATCCATGTATGAAAACAAAGTATGGATTTTGGAAGTATTACCTGAAGGGCGAAAGGCCATTCAGAATAAATGGATCTTCAAGAAGAAGACAGACGCAGACGGTAATGTCACCGTCTATAAAGCTCGACTTGTGGCAAACGGTTTTTCACAAGTTCAAGGAGTTGACTACGATGAGACTTTCTCACCCGTAGCGATGCTTAAGTCCGTCAGAATCATGTTAGCAATAGCTGCATTTTTCGATTATGAAATTTGGCAGATGGATGTCAAAACAGCGTTCCTTAATGGTTTTCTTAAGGAAGAGTTGTATATGATGCAACCAGAAGGTTTTGTCGATCCAGAGAATGCTGACAAAGTTTGCAAACTCCAGCAATCCATTTATGGACTGGTGCAAGCGTCTCGGAGTTGGAATCTTCGCTTTGATGAGGCGATCAAAGCGTTTGGGTTTATACAAGTTTACGGAGAAGCTTGTATTTACAAGAAAGTGAGTGGGAGCTCTATAGCGTTTCTAATATTATATGTGGATGACATATTGCTGATTGGAAACAATATAGAACTTTTGGGAAGCGTGAAGGAGTATTTGAACAAGAGTTTTTCAATGAAGGACCTAGGAGAAGCTGCTTTCATATTAGGCAAGGTGTGACGTTGAGTAAGACTCAATGCCCAGCGACTACATAGGATAGAGAAAAGATGAGTGTCATCCCCTATGCTTCTGCCATAGGCTCTATCATGTATGCGATGCTGTGCACAAGACTGGATGTCAGCCTTGCCATAAGTATGGCTGGAAGGTTTCAAAGTGATCAAGGAGTGGAACACTGGACAGCGGTCAGGAATATCCTTAAGTACCTGAAAAGGACTAAGGAAATGTTTCTCGTTTATGGAGGTGATCAAGAGCTCGTCGTAAAGGGTTACGTCGATGCAAGCTTTGACACTGATCCGGATGACTCTAAGTCTCAAACCGGATACGTATATATTCTAAATGGGGGAGCGGTAAGCTGGTGCAGTTCCAAGAAAAGCGTGGTAGCTGATTCTACATGCGAAGCGGAGTACATAGCTGCCTCGGAGGCGGCGAAGGAAGGTGTCTGGATGAAGCAGTTCATGACAGATCTTGGAGTTGTGCCCAGTGCACTGGACCCGATGACTCTGTTCTATGACAACACTGGTGCCATTGCTCTAGCCAAGGAACCAAGGTTTCACAAGAGGACCAGACACATAAAGCGACGCTTCAATTCCATCCGCGATGCGATCAAGGAGGAGGACATAAACATTTGCAAAGTGCACACGGATCTGAATATTGCAGATCCGTTGACTAAACCTCTTCCACGGGCAAAACATGATCAACACCAGAACTCTATGGGTGTTAGATTCATAACCATGTAATGCTAGATTATTGACTCTAGTGCAAGTGGGAGACTGTTGGAAATATGCCCTAGAGGCAATAATAAAATGGTTATTATTATATTTCCTTGTTCATGATAATCGTTTATTATCCATGCTATAATTGTATTGGTTGCAAACACAAATACATGTGTGGATACGTAGACAACAACATGTCCCTAGTGAGCCTCTACCGGACTAGTTCGTTTATCAAAGATGGCCATGGTTTCCTGGTCATAGCCATGAGTTGTCATTTGATAACGGGATCACATCATTAGGAGAATGATGTGATGGACAAGACCCAAACTATGAACGTAGGATATATGATCGTGTCAAGTTTATTGCTATCGTTTTCGCATGTCAAGTATCTGTTCCTATGACCATGAGATCATGCAACTCACTGACACCGGAGGAGTACCTTGTGTGTATCAAACGTCGCAACGTAACTGGGTGACTATAAAGATGCTCTACAGGTATCTCCGAAGGTGTCTGTTGAGTTGGCATGGATCAAGACTGGGAATTTGTCAGTCCGTATGACGGAGAGGTATCTCAGGGCCCACTCGGTAATACAGCATCACAATGAGCTTGCAAGCAATGTGACTAAAGAGTTAGCCACGGGATCTTGTATTACGGAACGAGTAAAGAGACTTGCCGATAACGAGATTGAACTAGGTATGGAGATACCGACGATCGAATCTCGGGCAAGTAACATATCGCCGGACAAAGGGAATTGCATACGGGATTGACTGAATCCTTGACATCGTGGTTCAACCGATAAAGATCTTCGTTGAATATGTAGGAACCAATATGGGCATCCAGGTCTCGCTATTGGTTATTGATCGGAGAGGAGTCTCGGTCATGTCTGCATATTCCCGAACCCGTAGGGTCGCACGCTATTAACGTTCGGTAGCGCTAGGGTAGTATTGAGATATTAATAGTGGAAAGTCCGAAGGTTGTTCGGAGTCCCGGATGGGATCCGGGACATCACGAGGAGCTCCGGAATAGTCCGGAGGTAAAGATTCATATATGGAAAGTTGTTATCGGGGTTCCGGAAAAAGTTCAAGTTTTTTCGGTATTGTACCGGGAAGGTTCTAGAAGGTTCCGGAGTGGGGCCCACCTGCATGGGTGACCCACATGAACGTGGGTAGTGGGGAAACTCCCCACAACCCTGGTCTAGGCGCACCAAGATCCTCCCTTAAAAGGAATAGTATCATATCCCAAAGGGATAAGATCAGGATCCCTAAAAAGGGGGGATAGTGATCGGTGGGGAAGGAAAGGAGGGATTTCCTTCCTCCCCCTTTAGCCAACGACCCTAGGGCCTTGGAGGGCAAGCCACCAGCCCCCTCCATGCCTATATAAAGGTGGGGAGGTGTTGGGGGTAGCCACCCCTTGGACCCTTGCCCGTTACCTCTCCCAACTCCTCCCACGTTTCACCGGTACGCGCTTGGCGAAGCCCTGCCGGAATTCCGCTGCCACCACCACCACCATACCATCATGTTGGTCCCGATCTCATCTACCCCCTCTCTCTCTCGCTTGCTGGATCAAGAAGGAGAGGACGCCGCCGAGCCGCACGTGTGCTAAACTCGGAGGTGTCGTCCGTTCGGCACTTGATCGGGAGTTCGCGGGACGGATCGTGATTGGATCGCGAAGACGTTCGACTACATCAACCGCATTTCTTAACGCTTCCGCTTAGCGATCTACAAGGGTATGTAGATGCAATCTCTCCTCTCGTAGATGTTCATCTCCTAGATCGATCTTGGTGAGCGTAGGAAAATTTTTGTTTCCCATGCAACGTTCCCCAACAACTTTGTCCTCACAAAGAAAATCAACCATGACGTATGCAAGACGTCTGGACGAGTGGACGGGTAAAGAATTTGATAATCTTTATCCAGTTCATTGTCATTATGGTGTTGTTATTATCATGAGGTAGTATATGTATGTAACATTCAACATGTCGGAGGCTTCGCTGAGAACGCTATGTGTACTTAGTTATGATATTGTTATGTGAATTGTACTGTCATGCACACATCTATTGCAATGCATTTGGATTATTATTATGGTAAAATGTGCTGCTGCTAATCTGGCATACATTTATTGTAATGCATATAACTACGGCAACTGTTATTTAATGCCTGGTATTGTACTACTGGCGGGCAACTAAAGCTGGCTGATCATTGTCAGGCAAGATAGTTGTGGCGGGTGCCAAGCAACGCCCACCACTGTAACGACAATTTCTAGTGGCGGGCGACTAGGTCTGCCCGCCACTATAGATTCACAACCAGTGGCGGGTGCGCAAAGGTGCCCGGCATTGATAAGTGCGCCCGCCACTGCTACGAGATCGATGTCACTGGCGGGCAATTTCCGATGCCCGCCACTGTTATAGTGCTACCACTGGCGGGCGGGCGCCCGCCACTGATGCCATGTTAGCAGTGGTGGGAGGTCAGTGGCGGGCGGCCCTGAGAGCCTCGCCTGCCAGTGCTGGGCTTTTGGCGCCCTCCACTGCTAAGCATTCCTACAGTAGTGCGGCCACACGCAGCACGGCGACGGCCACGGCCACACATCATGGCAACACACACCACAACGAGCGCTCGAGGCTTGGCGGCGCCAGATCTGAGATGTGGGGTCATGTATACTACGCACTTCCATTCTTGTAGACTCGGTTGGGCTTCCAAACACAGAGGATTGTAGGACAGCAGTAAATTTTCCTCAAGTGGATGACCTAAGATTTATCAATCCGCGGAAGGTGTAGGTTGAAAGTAGTCCCACTTAAACAACCCTGCAATTAAGATACAAGAAGTCTCTTGTGTCCCCAACACACCTAATACAATTTTCAATTGTATAGGTGCACTAGTTCGGTGAAAAGATTGATAATTTGGATGATAGTTTGGATATTAACAATATTTTTGTATTTTCATAATAAAATAGGACAGCAAGGTAACAAATAGTAAAAGTGAGTAAAATGGTGTCTTAATGCTTGGAAACAAGGCATAGGGTTCATCATTCACTAGTGCCAACTCTTAACATCATTAACATAGTTGAAACACATGATATACCCTCCAAAAGTGTATGGTAAAGGATCACTCCAAAGTTCCCTATTTTATCGCATCAAAGTAGGACGAGACAGCGTAGGGAGGGCTAGGCACACCTTTAAGTTTGTCTTTCTAATCTATAGGACACACCCCAATGTCACCTCCGGCAGCCTCAAAAATCATACTAAACAATCACCTCATGATCTTTATCGTTATAATCTATTATCCATAGAGTCACCCCAATGTCACTACGGGCATCTCGAAAAATTATACTAGATATGCATCACATAATCTCATTAATTCCCAAAAGATTCAATCCAACATAAAGAAAGCTCATAGAAGGAGCAAGATCCAATCAAATACAAAGAGAATAGAGGGGCATACATCACAAGATTCAACTCCATTAACAAAGCCCATGATCACAATCAAGATCAGAAAGTTCCATGATCAAGGGGGAGAGAGATAGAACACATAGCTACTAGTACAAACCCTCAACCCCAAGGGTGGACTACTCCTGCATCATCATAGGAGCAGCAAGGGATGATGTAGAGGTTGATGAAGATCAATTCCCCCCTCCGACAAAGTGCCGGAAAAGGGCTACACCAAGATCGCCTCGGATCAGGAAGTGGCGGCGGCGAAAAAATTAGGGTAAAAATACAGGAGATATTTTTGAGTACATATAGAGCCAGGGGGACCAAGAGGTGGTGGAACGGAGGTCCAGGGAGACCACGCAGCCACACCGCACGCCCTCCCCTTTCCTGGGGTGCCCTGGCCCCGTGGGCAAATGGTGGGCCCCCTTGAGGTGGGCTTTTGGCACAGTGTCTCTCCTGCTCTGAAATTTTGTGTCGTATTTTTGTTTTTTTTTTGTCCCCGAAAAATTGATTTTCCTGAAAAGTCCAAAAACAGCAGAAAACATTAACTGGCTCTGGGCATTGGATTAATAGGTTAATCCAGAAAAATAACAAGAGATCAAGGTTGTTCCTATCCTAGCAACCATATCTCAACTACTTACATTAATTAACAGGCCTCGCACATCACACCATCATTGGTATAGGGCAGACACAGGGAAAGCCCTTGCTCCACCACGAACAAAAGTACCTCGCTCCATAGCGATCGGGAGCCGCAGCAACTACATCTAAAGCAAGACCAAAACCAGAAGAAGAAAATGAAAAGTGCACGAAGCAGTTGTTTCAGGGCCTAGGGGTCGCTACACGCTATGATAGCAGGGAAACACTCTCGGACAACACATCTCAAGGTAGGAAAAAGAGTTCATGACAAGATTTCAGCCATGCCATCCCCCGAAGATCTCCAATGCTATCAGGGCCATTTTATTAGCCTCATGCAGTAGAAGCCTTTGTAGCGCTGCCTTTCTAATAGATAGTAGGGTCACTAGGTTTAACACTTTGAAAACACGACTTATTGCGTGTTTTCCGGATAGTCCAAAAAATAGCAATTATTAAAGAAGAAAAGAAACTAATAGAAGTCGAAGACACGGAATGGTAGTAGTTTATAGAGAGAAAGATTCTTCTGATTTTCTTGTTCCCTAAACTATTATATCTATATCCTAGACGCCGTAGAGAATTGAGAATTTGCATGTTTTGAATTCTCGTACTCGTAACTGGAAAGTTAGGGAGGGAGACCCATCATTTTGCAATGGAAACAACATAATAAACTCTGGACAATTTTGAAATCACGCCAAGCGTCTCAATACATATGCAAAAAGAAAAATTATTGGCCCACCATTGATTAGAAGATTTAGCTTGTAGCAACAATGTCTATAGGATCTCTACCAGTAAAAGTTGCAAACCAACCGCTACAACGATCAGCAAAACTGATAGGCTTCGTGTTAATCCTAAGGAAACACTAGCTATGTTCGGACACATATTTAGTTAGCGGACACAAGAAGAACAAGTTTTTTTCCCGATAAAGGGCTCTTTTATTAACTAGAGATGTAGCATCAAGTGGATACAAAGCACAATGAGTGACATCCGGTCTCTGCATGATTAGGATGAACACTGCCAACTAACAGTCTGACAAGGTAAAAAAAAAGGACATAGAGGCAGAAGTAAAGTCATATGAGACCGAAACTATGCCTATGTCGGGGAGGGTGGTGGTCTTATCCGGAGACTATGCCGCCACCCATGTTGGGTAAAAACTTCCTTGGCCACCTAGCTACTTCAACCGCAAACACACGGCCATGAGCAGCGATCTTTAAATTTACACAAATCATGAGTACCAAGAAGAACATGTGTTGCCGAGTTTCATGAGCATCAAGAAATCCACACAAGTTAAATTCTCTCCACCCTTTTTCTTTAAATTATCTTCGGCCAGGATACGATTCCTTATCACGAGTCAGCAGAAGACCTTGATTCTGAAGGTCCACAGATGCTTATATGGAACACTAAGTTTTCTCTTAGTTGTTATATAATTATACAAGGATTTCACTTTCACTGGGGAGAAACCTGATTTAGTTAACATCCACTTAACTACGTTTGGCACTATACTCCGATGTCCCACAACCCTATACCTTGTCAGTAAGGGCATCTCCAACGCGGACCCCTAAAACAGACACGGTATTTCTATGCGGATGCATCCGTGACAGTGATACGGGAGCCACCCATACAACGCTAGCCGGCAATTCATGCAAACACAACGGAATTCATTCAAACGGACATAAGTTCAGACATAATTTACATAAACCGGACGGTATTTCGTCCGTTCAACCATAAAACCTAAAAAAAAACTTAAACTAGCTTGTAGCGAACGGTGACCTCATACGCCTGGCCAGGCTGGCAGGCGGCACCTCCGTTGCCATCCGTGCCGTCGTTGCCATCGTCGGAGTGGTCCTTCCAACGGCGGAAGGGCGCTGCAGACCTACCCGGCCGCCGCCTGGCGCTTGCGGAGGAGCCGCTCCTCTTCCTCCTGCGTCATGGGAGGGCCACCTCGGCCAATGCCGACCGTGGCCAGGGTGCCCTGCCCTTGCCCCTACCGACGGTGGCGGAGGTGTCGCTGAGCGACCACTCCTCGCCGATCTTGGCAAGCTCCCCGTCGAGGCGGCGCAGCTGCCGCGCCGACGTCTCTACGGTAGTCACCGAATGGTCGCGGGCCCAGGCTTCCGCGAGGTCGACGTCTCCGCGGTGGTCACCGAACGGTCGAGGACCCATGCCGGCGCTGCGTCGGACTTGGCGAACGCCGTGCGACGCGCCGCCTCCCTGGCCGCCCTCTCCTCCGTCGCAATGACGTTCCGCGACGACGAGGAACCGCCGCCGTCCCGGCCATCGAGGTAGTGGAGGAGGCACCCGCGCGCCTTCGCGATTGGCGGGGGTAGCTCCTCCATGATATCCTTGCCGCGCCAGACATTGTGCGGCAGCAATGCCGGCTCATCCTTGACGTGGCGTCCACTTGACGCAGTGGCGAGGTGGCGTCGTGGGCTTCTCCTTCACGCGGGCTGGCGGCGGCGAGGGCGGCACCGGACCGCGGTACCGGAGAGACCCCTCGATCATGAGCTCAATCTGCGCCGCATAATCCTCGTCCGTGACCGCAGCCTCTGCGAGGAGGCGCGGCTGCTGCGGCGGCTGCTCCTCCTCGTCGCCGGAGAAGATGATGGCCTCCTCCTTCTCGAAGGAGCCGGCCGCGGTGGAGGTCAAGGGCCCTAGAGAGCGACGGCGGCAGCGCCAAGGTCCGGATCCCGAAGGAGATCCGGAGCCGCCACCTGCCCGCGCGGAGAACCATGACTTCGGCATGGTGCGGTATGGTGTGGACGGTACCAGAGCGGAGAGGATCGGAGAGGCTGTGAGCGGAGAGGAGTGGTGCACTGTAGTGTGTATGGCGCCGAAGCCGTTCTTAAAAGGCCGTGGCCAGGCGAACGGATGGGAAGCCGGCTTCAATGCGACGCAGCGGCAGGAGTAGGCTTCTCAGTCACCGCATCGGCATTGAAGCGGTGCCGCCCGCTCGTCCGGTCACGTCGCTCTGACCGGAATCAATGTCGTGGAGTCACGTCCGCTCTGAAGCGGCACTGACCGGCATGAATACGCGGCAACCGCTTTGTGCGGAGAGGGTTTTGGGTGGGATCGGGGTGTCGGACGCATACGTGACAGCGGTCTGGACGAGCGCAAAGCCCCCGTTCCTGTTTGCGTCCGGTTTACGGGAAAGCGGACAACTGGACTGGTCCGCGGACCGATGGGATAGTGCGTTGGATGGTAAATTGCGTCCAGACAGCTCGGTTGCAGGCGATTTGAGGGTCCGCGTTGGAGATGCCCTTGTCTTGAACGGTTTGCTCTCTGAAAAGATCTAGGTCGGGTCACGTTAATTATTTCATTGTCCCACATGGTACGGTTAGCAATAGACAATAGTAATGCGATGCTGACAACAAGACGTCTCGTCGCCGTCACGTCCCATGGTACGCAGGGTTCCGAACGTGCGCTGGCTTTGGCAGCACTAAGGGCGCTGGTGGTGGAATCTTTCTGTTTTCTGAGAAGAGAGGAGTCCTGTTTCGGGGATGCATGCTGGTTGAAACTTGAACGGGGACAAGTGCCAGCACATTCATCATCTGTGGCTGTGGGCTTCGTCATCGGGAAGGCGACCAGAGAGCAAGAACAGTACGTCCACGGCAATGATTACGACGGTGTTGTTGTATATACAAAGAAGTTGCACGAGGAAATTGAGAATTTTTTGTCCGCGCATATCCTATAGCTTTAGGCCTATTTTTGTATTTTCTTCTAGGTGTGATCCCTCGTTAGGTTCTAGGTTTATTTGTCCGATATTTTCTATCTCCAATATCTAGTCTAACCGGTGTCGGCAGTGTGCAGTAGCAGAATTTCTTGTGACAGCTCATTGCCCTACAGTAAAAGGTTCAGACTTTAGATATATTCCAATCCTCATCTTGTTTCCTAGAAATAGAAAATATGATTCTGGTGCCTAAAGATGTTTTTAAGCTATATGAATTTCTTAAATTTTAATGCCTCATTATGCATTTCGCACCGGGGCCCCAAATTCCTGTAGACGGCCCTGTATATACAAAGACGTGGCGCGAGGAAATTGTGTATGCAGTCATAGCAAACGGCCCTGCCTGAGTTATTATCATTACTATTCTGGCCGGACAACGGAATAGAATTGTTGAAATCGCATCTTGTATGTAGTTGTCGATCCAATGATCGTATCGTAAAAGGGAGCTCTTTGCTTTCGTTTGTCCATGTCTAGTCTAAAAAAAAGAGAGGTGCATGCACTCCGACCGCGATGCCCGAGTTGACGAATGAGACATTTCCTTGGATGCTCGAGCACGATGTCGTCCATATCTCGCCGTTCCTGCAGCTAAATCCGATATGCTACCAGAGGTTCTGGCCAACAACTGGACGCCCTCTTGGCATATTTCCTGCCCAACCCCTGTCCATGAGGACAATAAAATGCCTTGGTTGTTGTTGTAAAACCCGGGTTATTTGCTCTGTCTCAGAAATCAATGAATAAGAAATGGCCCAAAAAAGCACATGATCGTCTGGAATGACATGATATTATCACTGACCGTTAAAGCGAGGCCGTTAGAGAAGTAGTCTGTGACAACATTTTTTGACTATCTATGATATGCCTTTCTTAACGACACCAACGACAATATAATAATGTGTATTGGACCTGATAGGTCGGTGGAGGTAATAAAGCTCTTCATATTTTTTAGTACCTGATAGGTCACAGTCACAATATCTATTGAGTATCACACACGTATATATTTTTTTACCAGACAAAGTAAGCAGCTCATATCAGATGTTGCCACTAGGTAAAGAACTTTGTTATGCACAAACTGATTGACATTATTTTAAATTCTGCACACAGCTGATTCTATGGGCAGATTCTGATTATGTGGGTAGTTTCTCTGAAAAGAGCTGGCCCATAGTCATGGTTCGTAGTTACATGGTACGTTTTTGCAAGTCTCAAAAAATAATAAGAAATGGTTCAAAAAGCACACGATCGTCTGCAATGACCTCATATTATCACTCACAATTAACGCCAGACGACCGTCTGTGATGACATTTTCCAACCATCTATGATGGCTTTCTTTTGTGACACTAAGTACCATATGATAATACTAATGTATTGGATTTGGACCTGATAGGTCACATTCACAAAATTTATTGAGCATCACACTCACATGATTCATTTTACCATCGAAAGTGTGCTCGTTCAGTCGTTCTACACAAATGAAAAACTGTCACAGGAGCAAGTCAGCAATGTTTTCCTTTAATAAGAATACCTCAAATTTGTGTCCATGGAGACTTGCACCCAGATGCTCGAGTAGTACATCCATTCTCCTAACCAAGTGAGCTAGGCTCACCTCTTAGGTCGACAACTTTTGCAAGTTCTCTGTTAGCAAAATCCATCTCTTAGGTCGACAAGTTTTGCAGGTTCTCTGTGAGCAAAACCCACCCAGAAACATTTATTAGCATTTGCGATCTATCTACGATTGTATCGATTTTCAAAAGACAGAAATTGAGGTTACACCTAACATGGACAGAGACATAAAATAGAATATCAGCATCCTCAACTGATCATCAACAGGACACCACAAAAAGCTTCCTCGGTGTGCAAATATTGCTGCGAACAGCTACAAATATGCTTGTTGCTTACTGGAACCCAAACTAGCATAAACTTAGTTACGTCTTGTCAAAATATGTCGTATAATAGGTAAGAATGCACTGGCAACCTGAGGAAAAGTGAGCACATGCATAGCATAGAAGATCAATTTGCATAGATATTAGCAAACACTAAACTACGACAAAGATTCATCCTAAGTTCTGATTCACATTTTGTCACGGAACTTTAGAAGTTACAATCTGAACTTCCTATGAGTTGCAGAACTAATCATTTGGGCAATCTATTACATAGCACTAAGAAGAAATGTGGCAGAATGATTGGTGATGACAAACCAAGCAGTCATCCTGTGGAGCCAATGGTAATTCGGACAACCACAAACTGCATATGCCATGTGAATTAATAGGTACTGAAATTGTTTCCTGATACAGCAACCTCAGTTAGAATCAAAACCTGTGATTGTTCAAAAAGTAACGAACCCAAAAGGACTACATCTGGTAAATCTATCTAAGAACGGTAGCAATAGTACAAAACAGGGCTTTTGTCCCGGTTCCAGAGGGCCTTTAGTCCCGGTTCTGGAACCGGGACAAAACGATCGGGACTAATGCCTAAAACCTTTAGTCCCGGTTGGCCTACGAACCGGGACCAAAGGTGCTCCACGTGGCCGCTGTGGGGCGCCCAGGCAGGAGGACCTTTAGTCCCGGTTGGTAACACCAACCGGGACTAAAGGGTCTCCACGTGGCCGCTGCGCAGCACTCAGGCAGGAGGACCTTTAGTCCCGGTTGGTAACACCAACCGGGACCAAAAGGCAGCCACGCGTCAGCAGCTCGCAGGCGCTGGGGGGTTTTTTTTTTTTGAAAGGGGGGGTTTAGGGGTTTTGGAGGGTTTAGGGGTTTCATATTGTGTTAGCTAGCTAATAGAGAGAAGTCACCTCTCTTTCTCCGTGCTTGGTCGACGCTAGTTACTACATATAGAGAGAACTCGACGCTAGCTAGTAAGCAAATGAAGGAAACCATTAATTACACAAGATCGTCATGAACATATATAGAGAGAAGTGACCTCTCTTTCTCCGTGCTTGGTCGAACAACAAGTTTTCGTATATCTATCCGACGCTACTACATATATACAATATAACATCCCTGACATCATCAAGCACCAAACTCCCATTGAATTTCCGTATGGTATTCTCCCTTTTCATGTATGACGTGGTCAAGAAAGAATCCCGCCAATTCCTCTTGAATTGCTCGTATGCGATCATGTGGTAGGAGTTCATCCTGCATCTGCCACATCTAATTTAAAGAAGGGGGTCAATACATATATATGAATGAAACTCAACACAATTGATGGTAATAAAATAAAATTGTGAATATTGTTTACGTGCTTCAAATTGTTCTTCAGATCTGCCCCGCTCAGAGGTCCTGTGGCGAATGTACTCGCAAACGTAGTATCCACATAAATTATTCCCGAGTTCCTGCCACAAGAACTTTACGAGAATAGAGTTCAATCAAACTGATAATCAAGCACGATAATGGTATTGATGAAACTAGAATCAATGAGAGATGCGCGGAACTAGCTAGTACTACTTACTTTGGGGTGTGTAAATCGCAGCTCGTTCTTCAGACCCGGAACCTTTCCGGTGAACTGTTTCCAAACCCTGCCAGGCAAAAAAAATGATTACTTGATATCAGGAAATGAACGAAAGTTGCCAATATGGTCCCGGTATTGATTGAACTTACTTCTGGAGCATTGCAGTCATGTCCGCATAATCCTTGGGATCTTTACGTCTCGAGTCTAAGACAGTTACTACTCCCCCATCAAGCTTAATGGATAGCAGAATAAAGTGGAACCTGCGCACGCATAACTCATCAATTACATTACTTAACCTCGAGTAAGCGAAACCGAATATGCACAAGACAGTAACACTCACTTGAAGTTGTAAGGAAAGAGTATTTCCCTTTTGTTTTGATGTTGAAGGAACGCTTTTAGCAAGTTTTCCTCGGTTTCTTTAACTCTGTTTTGTACCGTCCATTCATTTACGGTATTTGGGCTAATGAACCCAATGTCATAGATTTGTCTTTTTGGGCATTCGACGATCTTCAATCTGCATAATATAGTGAGGATAATTATATATACATGCAATGAACGAGCTGAGCTAGAGACTTAATTACAGAAGTAATACTTACAGACAGTAGCAAGTCATGATTTGTTTGTCGAGGGCCTCTTGATTGAATAACTGAAATAACTCCACAAATTCAATAGGCATCAGGTCGACTCCAATGAGGTCGTGCTCATCTTTAATTCTCACCATCAAACTATCGGACCCATTCTTCCTGCAGCTTTCCAAGTACCACTCATGCAATCTTCGCATCATTGTTGTTAGAGGAGGATGATCAGGTTTGACGAGAGGCTTCCCGTGCTCGTATCTAAAGATCTTTACCACCTCAGCCATTTCAAACTGTACGTCATCGCCCACATAATCACCAAGAGTGGTACCGGGCAGTAGCCCCGGATGATTAGCGATATCGCTAGACACCTTGAGCGGGGGGCACGATTGCTTCTCCTGTTTGCCAAGCTGGGGAATTGTTTTCCCACTTCTTCGTCTTGAAGCAGTGGGAGTACTTCCCGACCGCCGCGCTTCATCATATGTCTTTTCAATACAGCGGTCATAGTTGGATTGCGACGGAGGCGGTGGTGGTCGCTTAAGGGCATCTAGAGTGCGCTTCGCTTTCACCGGATCTATTGTTTCCTTCGGAGGTGGACGTTTCCGTTCAAAATGGGCCTGCACTTCGGCAGCACTGATGTCCTTGTTTTCCTCGTCAGTCCTCTCATATGGTAACTTTGGAGGAACCCTGAGGCTTGGACCAAATTTAAATTTCTTCCCGCCTTTTGTACTGCTAGCCGCCGGAGCGGCGGCGGCTCTCTTCCGCTATTGCTGAGGCGGCGGAGTCCGCTGACGCGCCGGAGCCCGCTGAGGCGGCGGAGACCACTGACGCGCCGGAGACAGCTGCGGCGGCGGAGAGGGCTGACGCGCCGGAGACAGCTGAGGCAGAGGAGGATTCTGCTGAGGGGCCTCCTCCGTTAGAGTCCACTGAGGCGGCGGAGACGGATGACATGCCGGAGATGACTCAGGCAGCGGAGATAGCATAGCTGGATTGTGAGGAGGAGTCTGCTGAGGATCCGGCTGCGTCTGCTGAGGCGGCGTCCAGTTTGGAAGCTTGATGTTCTCCTTTCTCCATAGACAGGTACTCCTTAAGGCATATTCCAGAAGATTATCCCCTTCACCTGTAGGGTAGTCAAGCTCCAGCCCCTCAAATCCCTCCATTATTTCATCCACCATGACAATAGCATAGCCATGTGGAATCGGACGGCAATGGAAAGTTCCCTCAGGTCGAGGAGGTAAAACAGAGCTGACCGCCGCCTTCAAGGTCAGGTTATGGCATTTCGCCATTAGCACACAATGTTCAGCCTCCGTGATACTATCCATGGGGTAGCGAGGAGCCGTGAAATCAGGCTGAACGAGCTCCGTGGAAGCCACGCTGCTTCTCTGCTGAGATGGTGGGGTAGCTTCTGGGGCAGTGTCGAAGGAAGGATCTTCGTGCCGCTGAGATAGTTGGCCGGTAGCTCGCTGGCTCTCAACTTCCTCTAGTTTCGTTAATCTTGCACCGAGCTTCTGCATTTCGCTTGCTTACGCTTTCTTCTTTCTCTCTCGGCTTCTATAACCACCGCTGTCGGGAAACCCATATACCCACGGAACGGAGCCTGATGTGCCTCGTGTTCGTCCAGGGTGTTCAAGATTCCCGACGGCCTGTGTCAGCTCCTCATTCTCTCTGTCAGGATGTAACCTCCCTTCCTGCGCTGCCTGGATTGCTTCCGATAGCTTCTTGACGGGTATTGCAAGTTGAGCTTTCGTCCAAACACACTCCCCTGTGTCTGGGTCCAAAGTTCCCCCAACCCCGAAGAACCAAGTCCTTGACCGATCTGGCCAGTGCAATGTCGCTGGTTGGACCCCTTTAGCAAGCAGGTCTTGCTCAGCTTTGTCCCACGTAGGCCGGGCTTTGCTGTAGCCACCTGACCCCGTAACATGGTGATACTTCTTCTTTGCAGCATTTAGCTTATTTGTCGCTGACCTTTGCTTGCCCTTGTCCAATTTCTTGTAGGCCACAAATGTGGGCCAGTGATCTTTTATCTTCTCATATGGACCGGTGAATTCTGGAGTCTTGTCTTTCTTGACAAACTTTTTGTTCAAATCTTTCTTCCAGTTCTTGAATAGTTCTGCCATCTTCTTAAGAGCAAACGCCTTGACCTTATTCGGATCCGCCTCTGGTGGTAGGCTGAAATTTGTCATCAGCGAGGTCCAAAGATCATCTTTCTGTCTATCCTGGACATAAGAAACTTCAGGGTCCTTCTTCTTATTCCATTCTTGGATGCTGATCGGGACGATGTCGCTAACAACCACTCCGCACTGATGTATAAATGTGTCCCTGCTCCGCTTGGGAGCAATCGGTTGGCCATCTCGACCGACTTCTTCGATCGTGAACCTTTCATCCTGGCGCAACCTTTTCTTCGGGCCTCGTCTCTTTACGGAAGTTTGGCTCGATCCGGAGGGCTAACTAAAAGAAGAAAGAAGCGTTAATATATGTACATACAAAACAATTAATGCATCAAGTCAGCAGAGGCTTAATTAATATATGTATATATACCTCGCCGGACTTTGCAACAGTTAAGGCTCCCTCCTACGTTCGGTCACCGGAGCCGTCATGATCTCCTTCCTCCTCCATTCGGTCACCGGAGCCGTCATGATCTCCTTCCTCCTCCATTGGATCACCGGAGCCGTCATCCTCTCTTTCCTGACCATCGGTGTCGTGGAGAAACGGCAAGGTGATATCACCTTCGTTGCGGATTATGTCCCCCAACAACTCTTCTTTTTCTAAGTCTCTGTCCATAGTTTCTGCAAATATTACAACATGGCAATATACAACCATGAGAGATGGATTAGTGGCAAACATAGACCTAGCTAATCACAACAAGGAATCATATGCATATATGAGCAATGGATTAGTCGCAAACATCATGCAAAGTTATCGGGGGTTATACTTTCGAGAGAGGATACTTTGCGGACCGCCCCCCCCCCCTCATGTCGAAGTTATCTAGGATATGTTGAATTCCTGAGAGAGTTAGGGGTGTTCTAACGCGGCACTACACGATATAGGTGAAGGGGGATAACATCCGGGAATGTTTTCCCGAAGTCTGCATTTTCGGACAGATGAACCGGAGGGGGACGGTTCCAGGTTCGCTATGCTAGCTGCTTGTGACAGACGAACAGAGGGCATATTCGGATTCGTCATATTTTTCTGATCGATTTTCATATATAAATTATTTTCATCGGAGTTACGGTTAATTTTCTACGAATTTCTAAAGTTTTACCAATATCCTAAAAATTCTGCTAAGTCTGAGAATTCCTCAGCTTTAAACATCACTTAGTTGTTTTCCAAAGGCTACAACTATTGTTCTGTACATCCTATGGGTTAGTGCCTTATATCAATATTGATCACTCTCCTATGATCTACAAGATAGTATCAATTGCATCTCTGCTAGAGTCCATTAGCTTGCTCAAAACTTTGTTTGAAAAGTGCGACTTGATATTAATTCTATGAACATAAAAAATTCTATGAAAAAAAATCATCATATGGGGGCACTTGCTCAAAATCTACATACATACATGTACATATCGGGGGCACTTGCTTAATATCCTGAAAGTGCCACTTGATATTAATTCTATGAACATAAAAAATTCTATGAACAAAACAATTCATCATATCAATATTTTCTATATACATACATCCATCCATCCATACATACACATACATATACATCTACATTATATATGAACAAAAAAAATTAATAAACAAAAAAAATATTAATTCTATGAACATAAAAAAGTCTATGAACAAAAAGAATTCATCATATCAATATTTTCATCCATCCATCCATCCATACATATACATCTACATTATATATGAACAAAAAAAATACATAAACATAATTAATAAACAAAAAAAAATGGACAGCGGGCCGGGGCGGCGGCGGCTCACAGCGGGGGCGGCGAGGGCTCGGGGAGGAGGGAGTGCGCGTGGGCTCGGGGGCGGCGACGGCGACGGCGGGGGCGGGGAAGGGCGCGAGCTCGGGGGCGGCGACGGCGATGGCGGGGGCGGGGCTCGGGGGCGGGGCAGGGGCGCGGGCTCGGGGGCGGCGACGGCGACGGCGACGGCGGGGCAGGGGCGCGGCGACGGCGTCGGGGCAGGGCGCGGCGAGGGGAGCGGGCGACGGCGTCGGGGCAACCTGGCGGCGTCGAGGTGCTCGGCGTCGTCGGTGGAAACTGCAGATGAACTCTAAAAACTTCCTAAGTGCTGCTTATATACCCAGAGCATTGGTCCCGGTTCGTGGCTCCAACCGGGACTAAAGGCCCCCCTTTTGTCCCGGTTGCAGCCACCAACCGGGACTAAAGGTCATTTTCAGCAGCCCAAAGGGCGGGAAGCAGAGACCTTTAGTCCCGGTTGGTGGCTGCAACCAGGACTAAAGGGGGGCCTTTAGTCCCGGTTGGAGCCACGAACCGGGACCAAAGGCTTACGGCTGGCACGGCGTCGGGCGGGTGGATGTTTAGTCCCACCTCGCTAGTTGAGAGGCGTCGAGAGTGGTTTATAAGCGCGGCTGCGCCAACCCTCTCGAGCTCCTCTCTTATGCAGGCCTACGGGCCTAAACACACTCTCTCTGCCTCTGGGCCTAGTGGGCCTGCTGCGGGCCTGCATCCTGGCCCAACTAGGGGGTTGGGTTTCTAGTCGTATGCAGGCCGTGGTGGCCCAGTAGGCGGCAATTTTTTTATTTTTTTTACTTTTTAGTCCCGGTTTGTTTTTTGCTTTATTTATTTTCTTTTGTTTCTACTTACAGCTAAATACTTAGAGTTTTTGAGTGATTCTGTTCGCTTTAGGTCACAAAAATTATAAACTTTCTGTTAGTGCGAGTAGTTTACAAATTTGAATAGTTTAAATTTGAATTCTTTGAAATTTGTGTGAATCACTAGTTTGTGAATAACTTTACTTTAAAAATAGATTTTTGAGTGATTCTTTTTCCTGGTGTTTAGTATTAGTGTGTTTTATCATTATATTCAATTTGGTAATTTTTAGGTTATTTTAAATGGGTGTTTTAATCAAAAACATATTTTGTTATTTTAGTTTGCTATTAAAGTTTCTAACAAAAAATACTTTATGAAAATTCTTTTTGCTATTAAAGTTTTGAACAAAAAATACTTTGATAATTTTAGTTGCATAAATTTTATTTAATTTTGGTTTCAAAAATACTTTTATAATAACTAGAGGTTTATAAAAGCTTTTTAGTTGATTCTTTTTGCTGTTGAAGAATATTATAGTTTTTTTTAGTTGATCATAACAAAACGGTTGAAAGTTTAATTGATTCTTTTTAGTTCATTCTTTTTGCTATTAGAGTTTTGTAAAAGCTTTTTAGTTCATTCTTTTTGCTATTAGTTCATTCTTTGAGCTAAATGACCCTGAAATTGAAAAGTAGTACAAATGAACTCTGAAAAGGTTGAAAGTTGGCATGGTATCATCATTTCAGCCACATAGCATGTGCTAAAAAGTTGGGATGGTTACGGCAAAAAATGGATGCACTTCGTGTACAAAATGGACAATCTTTTTCGAAGTATCAGGATTTCGGACGAAAACTCATATGTTACAAAGGCATTTCATTTTTTTCACTTATTTCAACTCCAGACTTTTTGTGCGTTCAACATACACCATTCAAAGCCACATCATCAATTTTCAACCCTTTCTGACTTCATTTGCTATTTTCCATGCATTTACTGATTTTTTTTAGCTAAATGACCCAGAAATTGAAAAGCAGTACAAATGAACTCTGAAAAGGTTGAAAGTTGGCATGGTATCATCATTTCACCCACATAGCATGTGCTAAAAAGTTGAGAGGGTTACGGCAAAAACTGGATGCACTTCATGTACAAAATGGACAATCTCTTTCGAAGTATCACGGTTTCGGACGAAAACTCATATGTTACAAAAGGCATTTCATTTCTTGACATGTAACTGCAGTGATATTCTAGATCAAAGCCATCAGCAGAATAGTTGTGGAGAGAAAGTCTTCACTTTTTCTTCGCGTGTGTCCCTTGCTTATTGCGCTGTAACCATGGATAATCTTCATCGTTTAACAGGGTGCTTGGGTCAGCCTTCACTTTGAAGGGAGGAATTTCATGAAACTTTTCATAATCTTCAGACATGTCTGTCTTGCCCTCCACTCCCACGATGTCTCTTTTCCCTGAAAGAACTATGTGACGCTTTGGCTCATCGTATGATGTATTCGCTTCCTTATCTTTTCTTTTTCTCGATTTGGTAGACATGTCCTTCACATAGAAAACCTGCGCCACCTCATTGGCTAGGACGAATGGTTCGTCTGTGTACCCAAGATTGTTGAGATCCACTGTTGTCATTCCGTACTGCGGGTCTACCTGTACCCCGCCTCCTGACCGATTGACCCATTTGCACCGAAACAAAGGGACCTTAAAATCATGTCCATAGTCAAGTTCCCATATGTCCACTATGTAACCATAATATGTGTCCTTTCCCCTGTTGGTTGCTGCATCAAAGCGGACACCACTGTTTTGGTTGGTGCTCTTTTGATCTTGGGCGATCGTGTAAAATGTATTCCCATTTATCTCGTACCCTTGGTAAGTCAATACAGTCGAAGATGGTGTCCTGGCCAACGAGTACAGCTCATCTCCAACAATGTTGTCACCCATGAGATGTGTTTGCAACCAACTGCCGAAAGTCCTGATGTGTTCACATGTAATCCAGTCATCACACTGCTCCGGGTGTTTCGAGCGCAGAATATTCTTGTGTTCATTGACATACGGGGTCACCAAGGTAGAATTCTGTAGAACTGTGTAGTGTGCTTGAGCCCAAGAATGCCCGTCCCTACATATTATTGAATCCGCTCCTAGCGTGCCTTTTCCAGTCAGTCTCCCCTCATACCGCGATTGAGGGAGACCAATCGGCTTAAGGTCAGGAATGAAGTCAACACAAAACCCAATGACCTCCTCTGTTTGCCGGCCCATGGAGATGCTTCCTTCTGGCCTAGCACGGTTACGAACATATTTCTTTAAGACTCCCATGAACCTCTCAAAGGGGAACATATTGTGTAGAAATACAGGACCCAGAATGGCAATCTCGTCGACTAGATGAACTAGGACGTGCGTCATGATATTGAAGAAGGATGGTGGGAACACCAGCTCGAAACTGACAAGACATTGCACCAAATCATTCTTTAACCTTGGAAGGATTTCTGGATCGATTACCTTTTGAGAGATTGCATTGAGGAATGCACATAGCTTCACAATGGCTAATCGAACGTTTTCCGGTAGAAGCCCCCTCAATGCAACCGGAAGCAGTTGCGTCATAATCACGTGGCAGTCATGAGACTTTAGGTTCTGGAACTTTTTCTCTGCCATATTTATTATTCCCTTTATATTAGACGAGAAGCCAGATGGGACCTTCATACTGAGCTGGCATTCAAATAAGATTTCCTTCTCTTCTTTGGTAAGAGCGTAGCTGGCAGGACCTTCATACTGCTTTGGATGCATGCCGTATTTTTCGTGCACACGTTGCTGGTCCTCCCGTGCCTCCGGTGTATCTTTTGTCTTCCCATACACGCCCAAGAAGCCTAGCAGGTTCACGCAAAGATTCTTCGTCACGTGCATCACGTCGATTGCAGAGCAGACCTCTAGGTCTTTCCAATAGGGTAGGTCCCAAAATATAGATTTCTTCTTCCACATGGGTGCGCATCCCTCAGCGTCATTCGGAACAGATTGTCCGCCAGGACCCTTTCCAAAGATTACTTGTAAATCCTTGACCATATCAAGTATGTGATCACCAGTACGGAGGGCGGGCTTCTTCCGGTGATCTGCCTCACCTTTGAAATGCTTGCCTTTCTTTCGACATTGATGGTTGGTCGGAAGAAATCGACGATGTCCCAGGTACACATTCTTCCTGCATTTCTCCAAATATATACTTTCGGTGTCATCTAAACAGTGCGTGCATGCGTGGTATCCCTTGTTTGTCTGTCCTGAAAGGTTACTGAGAGCAGGCCAATCATTGATGGTTACAAACAACAACGCATGTAGGTCAAATTCCTGCTGTTTGTGCTCATCCCACACACGTACACCTTTTCCATTCCACAGCTGTAAAAGTTCTTCAACTAATGGCCTTAGGTACACATCAATGTCGTTGCCGGGTTGCTTAGGGCCTTGGATGAGCACTGGCATCATAATGAACTTCCGCTTCATGCACAACCAAGGAGGAAGGTTATAGATACATAGAGTCACGGGCCAGGTGCTATGATTGCTGCTCTGCTCCCCAAAAGGATTAATGCCATCTGCGCTTAACCCAAACCATACGTTCCTTGCGTCACCTGCAAAGTCCCCCCACCTTCTCTCGATTTTTCTCCACTGCGACCCGTCAGCGGTTGCTCTCAACTTCCCGTCTTTCTTACGGTCTTCTTGTGCCATCGCATCAACTTGGCATGCTCTTTGTTTCTGAACAGACGTTTCAGCCATGGTATTATAGGAGCATACCACATCACCTTGGCAGGAACCCTCTTCCTGGGGCGCTCGCCCTCAACATCACCAGGGTCATCTCGTCTGATCTTATACCGCAATGCACCGCATACCGGGCATGCGTTCAAATCCTCGTACTCACCGCGCTAGAGGATGCAGTCATTAGGGCATGCATGTATCTTCTGCACCTCCAATCCTAGAGGGCATAGAACCTTCTGTGCTTCGTACGTACTGTCGGGCAATTCGTTATCCTTTGGAAGCTTCTTCTTCATTATTTTCAGTAGCTTCCCAAATCCGTTGTCAGATACACCATTGTCTGCCTTCCATTGCAGCAATTCCAGTGTGGTACCGAGCTTTGTGTTGTCATCTTCGCAATTTGGGTACAACCCTTTTTTGTGATCCCCTAACATGCGATCGAACTTCAACTTCTCCCTTTCACTTTGGCATTGTCTCTTTGCATCAACAATGACCCGGCGAAGATCATCATCGGGTACATCGTCTGGTTCCTCTTGATCTTCAGCTTCCCCTGTTGCAGTATCACCGTATTCATTGGGATAGTTGTCATCATCCTCTTCTTCTTCGTTGTCTTCCATCATAACCCCTCTTTCTCCGTGCTTGGTCCAAACATTATAGTGTGGCATGAAACCCTTCTCAAGCAGGTGGACGTGAAGGGTTTTCAAGTTAGAGTAATCCTTCGTATTCTCACAGACAGGGCATGGACAATACATAAAACCATTCTGCTTGTTTGCCTTAGCCACTTCGAGAAATTTATGCAGGCCCTCAAGATACTCGGAGGTGCGTCGGTCACCGTACATCCATTGCCGGTTCATCTGCGTGCATTATATAATTAAGTGTATCAAAAACCATTACAGAACATCATGAATAGAGAAGTGACCAAATTAATACAAGTTCATCATCGCATTAAAACCAAAGTACAGTAGTGATCAAATGTTATTACTAAAAAAATAAATACATAAAGTTCATACATATATAGTTCTCATAGAACAACATATAGCTCTCTAGAGCATCTAATTAAAACATACATTGAAACTATGAAAAACATTTAAATGCGATCATAATCGCAACTAAGGTAACAATTGATCCAACGGTATAATGATACCAAGCCTCATTATGAATGGCATATTTTCTAATCTTTCTAATCTTCAAGCGCATTGCATCCATCTTGATCTTGTGATCATCGACGCATCGGCAACATGGAACTCCAATTCCATCTTCTCCTCCTCAATTCTTTTCAATTTTTTCTTCAAGTAATTGTTTTCTTTTTCAACTAAATTGAACCTCTCGACAAGAGGGTCGGTTGGAATTTCCGGTTCACATACCTCCTAGATAAAAACATCTATGTCACGTTGGTCGGCATAATGGTCATAAACACTACATGAAACAAATCATAATAAAAGATAATATACCACATCCGAATCATAGACAGGACGAGGGCCGACGGGGGCGGATACCAAAGTCATGGCACTATATAATAACAAACAATAATAAAAGTAAGAAAATTATACAAGTATCTATCTAAATCATACAAGTAAGAATTTTTTTTCTTTTAAAAAGAAGATAAGAACAAGAGGCTCACCACGGTGGTGCCGGCGACGAGATCGGCGCGGGCGATCGACGGCGGTGAGGACGGGGACGGGGACGGCATCGTACACATGTGCAGACTCTAAGAAGTTAATTTCAGCTCAAATTGTGCATCTAAATCAAAAGAACTCCCACATACACTCCTCCACTAAAACCCACAAACCACTCTACTTCTACATCATTTGAAATGAGCTAAACTAGCAGTGAGAGATGAAACGATGAAGTTGCTAACCTTTTAGAACACTTGTGTAGTTGGTGCACCGCCAAACCTAGACAAATCTTGGGGAAAATGGAGCTTGGAGGTCGAGCTTGGAGAGGAGAAAGCTTAAGTGTGACTCGGGCATTTCATCGAACACCTCATGTGCATAGGAGGTGAGAGCAGAGCAGCACACACCTCCCACATCGGCCGGCCAAAAAACAGAGGAGTGAGCGGGCAGGGGAGAGCATATATATAGGCATCTCTTTAGTCCCGGTTCGTGGCTAGAACCGGGACAGAAGACACACCTTTAGTCCCGGTTCCAGCCACCAACCGGAACTAAAGGGGCTGCGCCTGGAGCGAGGACCTTTAGTCCCGGTTCGTGTCTGGAACCGGGACTAAAGGGGTTTGACGAACCGGGACTGGTGCCTGCCGTGGCCCGGCCGGCGCCCTGGCCTCACGAACCGGGACTGCTGCACCCATTGGTCCAAAGCCCTTTAACAGAACCGGGACTAATGCAATTATCTGGCTGGACCAAAGCCCTGTTTTGTACTAGTGTAGAGCTACTTGTCTATTGATTAAAATAAAGTACTTGCTCCAATTCACAAACAAGTGACGTTTTGGGACACGGCTTTCAAGATGTAAGTTTGACCACTAATTTCTACTACAATATGTGTATAAGGCCACAGAAATTATAAGACTTTGGAAATCTTTTTTGAGGTATGATTTTCGAGTTTCCTATCTAAATATTTAAGATGATATTGGAAGTCAAAGTTTAAAAAGTTTTGCTAAAGGTATCTCTAAAGTGTCACTTATTTGTAAACTGGAGGGAGTAACATGTTACCGCATCCTCACCAATCAAATGAAAACTTCAGGAAGTAAATGGCCCACATAATATACATGTTTAGGATAAACAATGAGCTCTTCCATTTCCTCAGTTCATAAACCAATCCCCTCTCTTTTCTTCTACATACAGTCACTACTGAAATCTGGAACTTTGCCTAGTGCCAGGTTGTTTGCGGAGTGCATTTCGTCGGGACTAGGCAAACATGACCTTTGCCAAGTTCCACGAAGAAAACAGTAGGCAAAAGGACGACACTCGGCAAATCGCACGTTTGCCGAGTTCCTGCCACATGGCACTCGGCAAACAGCAAGAACTCGGCAAACACATGATTTGCCGAGTTTCTGCCACGTGGCACTCGTCAAACAGCAGGAACTCGGCAAACACATGCTTTGCCGAATTCCTGCCACGTGGCACTGGGCAAACACTTTTTTTCTTTTTTCTCTTTTTCTACTCCCTTCTTTTGTTTCATTTCTTTTGTATATTATTTGTTTTCTTTTTTGCATTTTATACTATGTTCTTTTCTACATTATTTTTTTTCTTTTTTTTTCTTCTCCCCTCTCTATTTCCTTTTATAGTCATTTAGTGCCTTTTTTAGGCATTTAGTGCATATAATTCAAATTTGAACTGCAAGTGCATGCAAAAAATGGGAAAATTGAGTTGAAAAATTACATATTCCATGTCAAAATTTGACATTTTCCGGGGTTCGTTTGCTATATTTAAGTCATGTAGTGCATTTTTAGTCATTTAATGAATATAGTTTAAATTTGAACTACAAGTGCATGAAAATTTTGGAAAAATTGGGTTGAAAAATTATATTTGTGTTATTGAGTCTATGTTTAGACCTTATCCAAGAAAAGGAACGGCATTTCACACCTCAGGGTGCCAAGACTTGATCCCGAACATGGAGGTTATTGCTATTTCAATTGTTAAAAATGGAAACGAAGTCTGAAAACTTTGAAACTTGGCATGGTGCCCTCATATGATGTAACACCCTGGGAACGACACTATGCAAACCTAGCACTTCCACTAGCATCCGCATAATAATGATCCTAAGACCCACACCAAGCACAACGTGCACGTCGCAATATACACGCTATGCGGGTGGAATTGTAGACATCACAACACAATTCATGAATATTCCACAACAACAACATATATATGCAACAACTCCGAAGAGTCAAATTTAACAAATGGATACAACAAGGGTCTAGCGACCAAGATACAACTCATACAGCAGAAGCAAATTATACCTTAGACATGTAAGATTACAAATGCCATAAGAAGGCTCAAAAAAAGGTAAATGGCATCCATGTCCCTGCCCAGACCTCTGCCGGAAGGTAACCAAACTAACATCGTCCTTCAACAAACCTGCTTCCTGAAATGCTACCGGCTGGATTGCAGCAATCCAGGGAAAAAGGAAGGTGAGTACTCAACTGTACTCGCAAGACATACCGGAGACCTACACTAGTTATGCATCAGGTATCAAAAGGGGGGTAATGGTTCAGTGGCAGCAAGCAGTAAGCATTCTATAGAGACACGCTACAACTTGCATCTATTAGAGATAAGGTAAGAGAGCGTTTAAGAGCCAACTAATCTACCGTTGGGCGACACAGCCCTCCAGATAACTTCCGGGGAACTGTGCTCCACATCTGAGCAACTATCGTCAGACATAATACCACACCATGAATCCTCCCTTGTATCACCCTCAAGGAAGTAAGTCCATGGCACTCACACGGTTGGCAAGTTTTATCAATTATAGTTGAAGTTGTTCTATGAACTTATGCAACATCACCAAGTCATCCATAACAGTGCACACGACTATTTGAATAGACTTAACCCTGCAGTGGTGCACCATGTTACCCATTCCCGTTCGACAGTCCCTTTGAATAGGTCAGCTATTTGCACATTATATGCTTGAACCGGTAGAGGCAGATCGACACGACACTTCCCCTAAGCTACAGACAAGTCTAGAGAGCCACCCGACTAAGTTTAACCCAAATCGAGAGTCCAGCTGAAGCTCCAAGTCGGACCCAATCGTGTGCGGGGGTGATGAGGATGGCTAACACCCAGACCGGGGTAACCACTTGCCGTGCCGCGCTATTGTGTGTGCAAGCAGTCCATCAGGGAATACCTCCCCGAATGGTTGTATGAGTGTGTCAAATTGAAAGCCCGAAGTTGTGGCACCTGGACAGATCAGAGTTTCAGGTAATAGGTCGAAGGTGGCCCCATAAACCTCCCACGAGTGGTTAACGCTCTCGCTCGAGTGGAACAAAATACCATGTGCTCAACATAGCCTCCCACTGTTGCCTTTTAAATTTACTAGCATATTCCAACAACATAACAATTAACAAGAATGAAATAGAGCTAGGTTAACAACTACCCACCCACAATAGGATATAGATAAAATATAACATGACTCGAGCAACAACCTAAGCATGCATACTACGACAGAGCAGAGCTGACAAGCATTATGAAGCGAAACGTGGCATGCTAGGATGTGGAACGTAAAGGCAATATTCAGCGACAATAAACAGGCTATGCAAAGGATAGGTATCGAGGACACACTACAGCATCTTAAAACTAATGCAAGCAGGAGGGGGGAGCATGGGATCAGAATGATCAAGGGGAGTAAGCCTTGTCTATAATCCACGCTTGGTACATTCGCAGACCTTTCTCGTAGCTCACATCATCTCCGAGTCCTATCCGCGAAGAAGCAGAACAACACCGGAAAGGAAACATCGGATGCAATCTTACTACTACGATAAAGATCCAGCATGTTCATGATATGCGATGCATGACACCGCAAGTATGATGCTACATGAAACATGGCAATGGATGCACTAAGTCTACCTACACATATTAAATGGAGTGGAAACATTACATATAACATTTCCAGCTAACTCCATTACAAAGATAGGCATTTATTATGGTTACACCCTAAACATGATTTTAGAAGTGATTAGCAAGCATGATAAATTCATAATTGGAATCTACACATTTTTCTAGTTGGAAAAGACCTATTACACTTAATTATCCAAGTTAGCATTAATTAATTAGGATGATTGTAATTAAATAAAGCCATTTAATTATTTAATTAAAGTTGACATTTTAATGGATGCAAACATGTGTCCAAATGACATGAACAGGAAGAATGCATTTTTCTGACCATTTTGATTTGTCACGTGCATTTTTAGGATTTTTGGATAATTAATTATGGATTTTAGAAAATAGCATAATTATCTGTAATTTATAAATCATAGAAAATATAATTGGGCTGAAAGAGGTACCGGGCTAATTAAACTACGCACCGGTCTCAAAACAAATAAACTACGCCTAGTGGGCCGAAGCCCATCTACAAAAGCATGCATGCTACGCACACGAGCGACACCAAACAGGAGGCACTCCTGGGCCACAGTCCAACAGCGGAAGGGAGGAGCAGATGCAGCTCACCAGTGCCGGCTCGCGGATCGGGCCGAAGTGGCACTGGGCAAACACTTTTTTTTTCTTTTTTCTCTTTTTCTACTCCCTTCTTTTGTTTCATTTCTTTTGTATATTATTTGTTTTCTTTTTTGCATTTTATACTATGTTCTTTTCTATATTATTTTTTTCTTTATTTTTATTTTCTTCTCCCCTCTCTATTTCCTTTTATAGTCATTTAGTGCCTTTTTTTAGGCATTTAGTGCATATAATTCAAATTTGAACTGCAAGTGCATGCAAAAAATGGGAAAATTGAGTTGAAAAAACATATTTGTGTTCTTTAGTCTATGTTTAGGGCTTATCCAATAAAAATAAAGGAATTCCAAACATCTGGGTTCCAGGACTCGACCCCGAACATGGGGGTTATTTGTTTTTTAATTCCAAAAAATGCAAACAAAGTATGAAAAACATGAAACTTGGCATGGTTTCCTTATATGATCCATATAGGCTATAGTAAATTTTTTAGAAGATTTCGCAAAAGTGGTGGCGTACACTGCTTAGAAACCGGGCCATCTCCGAGGAAGAATCGTAGTTTCAAGACGGAATGAGTCAGGTTTGAAGTCAAAGTGATGGTTTCTTCATCGGTTGACCTTGATTTTTTTTATACTCAAAATACACCATTAGATGTTCCATGTCAAAATTTGGCATTTTTCGGGGTTTGTTTGCTATATTTAAGTCATTTAGTGCATTTCTAGTCATTTAACGAATATTGTTCAAATTTGAACTGCAAGTGCATGGAAATTCTGGAAAAATTGAGTTGAAAAATCTTATTTGTGTTATGGAGTCTATGTTTGGGCCTTATCCAAGAAAAGGAAAGAAACTCCAAACATCAGGGTGCCAAGACTCGACCCCGAACATGCAGGTTATTGGTTTTTTTTTCTGAAAAATGCAAACAAAGTCTGAAAAACATGAAACTTGGCATGGTGTCATTATATAATCCAAATAGGCTGTGGTAAAAAAAATGAGAAGGTTTCGCAAAAGTTGTGATGTACACTTCTTAGAAACCGGGCTATCTCTGAGGAAGAATCGTAGTTTCGAGAGGGAAAGGGTCAGGTTTGAAGTCAAAGTGACGGGTGCATCCTCGGTTGACCTTGATTTTTTTTCTACACTCAAGATACATCATTACATATTCCATGTCAAAATTTGACATTTTTCGGGGTTCGTTTGCTATATTTAAGTCATGTAGTGCATTTTTAGTCATTTAATGAATATAGTTTAAATTTGAACTACAAGTGCATGAAAAATTTGGAAAAATTGGGTTGAAAAATTATATTTGTGTTATTGAGTCTATGTTTAGACCTTATCCAAGAAAAGGAACGGCATTTCACACCTCAGGGTGCCAAGACTTGATCCCGAACATGGAGGTTATTGCTATTTCAATTGTTAAAAATGCAAACGAAGTCTGAAAACTTTGAAACTTGGCATGGTGCCCTCATATGATGTAACGACCTGGGAACGACACTATGCAAACCTAGCACTTCCACTAGCATCCGCATAATAATGATCCTAAGACCCACACCAAGCACAACGTGCACGTCGCAATATACACGCTATGCGGGTGGAATTGTAGACATCACAACACAATTCATGAATATTCCACAACAACAACATATATATGCAACAACTCCGAAGAGTCAAATTTAACAAATGGATACAACAAGGGTCTATCGAACAAGATACAACTCATACAGCAGAAGCAAATTATACCTTAGACACGTAAGATTACAAATGCCTTAAGAAGGCTCAAAAGAAAAGTAAATGGCATCCATGTCCCTGCCCAGACCTCTGCCGGAAGGTAACCAAACTAACGTCGTCCTTCAACAAACCTGCTTCCTGAAATGCTACCGGCTGGATTGCAGCAATCCAGGGAAAAAGGAAATAATAAAGGATGGTGAGTACTCAACTGTACTCGCAAGACTTACCGGAGACCTACACTAGTTATGCATCAGGTATCAAAAGGGGGGTAATGGTTCAGTGGCAGCAAGCAGTAAGCATTCTATAGAGACACGCTACAACTTGCATCTATTAGAGATAAGGTAAGAGAGCGTTTAAGAGCCAACTAATCTACCGTTGGGCGACACAGCCCTCCAGATAACTTCCGGGGAACTGTGCTCCACATCTGAGCAACTATCATCAGACATAATACCACACCATGAATCCTCCCTTGTATCACCCTCAAGGAAGTAAGTCCATGGCACTCACACGGTTGGCAAGTTTTATCAATTATAGTTGAAGTTGTTCTATGAACATATGCAACATCCCCAAGTCATCCATAACAGTGGACACGGCTATTCGAATAGACTTAACCCTGCAGGGGTGCACCATGTTACCCATTCCCATTCGACAGTCCCTTTGAATAGGTCAGCTATTTGCACATTATATGCTTGAACCGGTAGAGGCGGATCGACACGACACTTCCCCTAAGCTATAGACAAGTCTAGAGAGCCACCCGACTAAGTTTAACCCAAATCGAGAGTCCAGCCGAAGCTCCAAGTCGGACCCAATCGTGTGCGGGGGTGATGAGGATGGCTAACACCCAGATCGGGGTAACCACTTGCTGTGCCGCTATTGTGTGTGCAAGAAGTCCATCAAGGAATACCTCCCCGAATGGTTGTATGAGTGTGTCAAATTGAAAGCCCGAAGTTGTGGCACCTGGACAGATCTGAGTTTCAGGTAATAGGTCGAAGGTGGCCCCATAAACCTCCCACGAGTGGTTAACGCTCTTGCTCGAGTGGAACAAAATACCATGTGTTCAACAAAGCCTCCCACCGTTGCCTTTTAAATTTACTAGCATGTTCCAACAACATAACAATTAACAAGAATGAAATAGAGCTAGGTTAACAACTACCCACCCACAATAGGAGATAGATAAAATATAACATGACTCGAGCAACAACCTAAGCATGCATACTACGACAGAGCAGGGCTGACAAGCATTATCAAACGAAACATGGCATGCTAGGATGTGGAAGGTAAAGGCAATATTCAGCGACAATAAACAGGCTATGCAAAGGATAGGTATCGAGGGCACACGACAACATCTTAAAACTAATGCAAGCAGGAGGGGGGAGCATGGGATCAGAATGATCAAGGGGAGTAAGCCTTGTCTATAATCCACGCTTGGTACATTCGCAGACCTTTCTCGTAGCTCACATCATCTCCGAGTCCTATCCGCGAAGAAGCAGAACAACACCGGAAAGGAAACATCAGATGCAATCTTACTACTACGATAAAGATCTAGCATGTTCATGATATGCGATGCATGACACCGTAAGTATGATGCTACATGAAACATGGCAATGGATGCACTAAGTCTACCTACACATATTAAATGGAGTGGAAACATTACATATAACATTTCCACCTTACTCCATTGCAAAGATAGGCATTTATTATGGTTACACCCTAAACATGATTTTAGAAGTGATTAGCAAGCATGATAAATTCATAATTGGAATCTACACATTTTTCTGGTTGGAAAAGACCTATTACACTTAATTATCCAAGTTAGCATTAATTAATTAGGATGATTGTAATTAAATAAAGCCATTTAATTATTTAATTAAAGTTGACATTTTAATGGATGCAAACATGTGTCCAAATGACATGAACAGGAAGAATGCATTTTTCTGACCATTTTGATTTGTCACGTGCATTTTTAGGATTTTTGGATAATTAATTATGGATTTTACAAAATAGAATAATTATCCGTAATTAATAAATCATAGAAAATATAATTGGGCTGAAAGAGGTACCGGGCTAATTAAACTACGCACCGGGCGCAAAACAAATAAACTACGCCTACTGGGCCGAAGCCCATCTACAAAAGCATGCAAGCTACGCACACGAGCGACACCAAACAGGAGGCACTACTGGGCCACAGTCCAACAGCGGAAGGGAGGAGCAGATGCAGCTCACCTGTGCCGGCTCGCGGATCGGGCCGAAGTGGCTGATGGCCTGGAGCGATCGGGGAGGCCGGCCGAGGCAGGCTGCGGTCGCGGACGGGTCGGGGAGGCGCGAGACCCTGCCGCCATCGAAGACGACGGGAGGCGGCGGAGGAGATATGCCAGCGCTCGTCTGTGCCGCCGATAGCGGGGCAGAATGAGGTGTTAGATCTGGCGGGGACGGAGACGGGCGGCGCCGGGTCACAGGCGGCGGCGCACGTCGGGAAGGCGACCGTCAGCGGCGGCGCAACCTGTAAGTGGAGGCGGCGGCGAGACCTGCAGGACGAGAGCGACGAGGGTTAGAGGGAGAGAGAGGAGGGAGGAAGCGGAGGAAGGAAGAAGAAGGACGACGGCGGCGTCTGGCGGCTCGCCGGCAGGCGCGACGGCGCGATGGGCGGGACCGCGGGGATTCGGGCAACTCGGGTGGCTGCGGGCTCGGGCGGGTCTGGATGGACGGCGACACGGGCATGTGGGTCCAGATACGGCGGCAGCGGGCTGGGCAGTTGCTGACCGTCGGATCGGATCCACACGGATCTTGAGGCAGGGCTGCCTAGGATTTGGGGGATCAGATCTGTGGAGGTCTCTCTCCTCCAAATTAGGGTTTCCATAAATGGGGGAGATGGTTTTCCTTATATAGGCAGTGCTAGGTGAACAGTGTGAAAATCGGCCCAATTGTGCATAGTTTTATTAATAAACAGTTTTATTATTTAAAAGCCTATAGCTCCCGTATGAAAATGGTTTGGGGCATCAAACGAACTCCAAATGACCTAAAATTTTAAATGTGGCCTCTCTAGACTATAACAAGGCCACACACAAAATTTCAACCCATTTGGAATTCATTTAATTTTTATTTATAAAATAAATCCATTTATTGAACAAATGGGGTTTTGAACTACGAGTGTGTGCTAGGTGGGGGATAAAATCATGAAATTATTTGGGTAGCTGCCAAATATTTCATGAAGTCCATGTGCAAGGTTTCGCGGCTAAGCATGATGCATAACATCAAAAGGGAAAGGGAGTTTACTTATTCACCATTTACCAAAATGGCGAAATAAAAATATGGCTTGGGGCTTCATAAAAATATATAAATAATCCTTGATGAATGCAAAATGATGCTTATGCAATGCTTATGAGATGAACATGATGCACAATCAATTACTAAGGAAAGTGTTGTTCCCGGGCTATTACATATGACATCAATATCTTGTGGTAAAAATTTGAGATGGTTTCGCAAAAGTTGTGACATACACTTCTTAGAAAACGGATCATCTCAGATAAAGAATCCAGGTTTCGAGAGAGAATGGGTCAGATTTGAAGGCAAAATTATGGTTGCTTTATCAGTTGGCCTTGAAATTTTTTCTATACTCAAGATACACCATTACATGTTCCATTTCAAATTTTAGCGTTTTTTGGGGTTTGTTTGCTATATTTAAGTCATTTAGTGCATTTCTAGGCATTTAGTGAATATAAATCAAATTTGAACTTCAAGTTCGTGAAAAGATTGGCAAAACTTGGTTGAAAAATCCTATTTGTGTTCTTGAGTCTATGTTTAGGCCTTATCCAAGAAAATAAGAGGAATTCTCAACATCAAGGTGCCAAGACTCGACCTCAAACACGGAGCTTATTGTTTTTTTAGTTCTATAAAATGCAAACGAAGTCTGAAAAACATGAAACTTGGCATGGTGTCATTATATGATCCCTAGAGGCTATGATAAAAAAAATGAGATGGTTTCGCAAAAGTTGTGACGTACGTTGCTTAGAAACCGGACCATCTCCAAGAAGGAATCTAGGTTTCGTGAGGGAACGGGTCGGGTTTGAAGGCAAAGTGACGGTTTCTTCATCCGTTGACCTTGAATTTTTTTTCTACACTCAAAACATACCATTACATGTTTCATGTCAAATTTTGGCATTTTTGGGGGTTCGTTTGCTATAAACACACCATTACATGTTTCATTGCATTTCTGGGCATTTAATGCATGTAAATCAAATTTAAACTACAAGTGCATGAAAAAGTTGACAAAATTGGGTTGAAAAATCCTATTTGTGTCCTTGAGTCTATGTTTAGGCCTTATCCAAGAAAAAGAAATGAATTCCGAAACTCAGGGTGCCAAGACGCAACCGCGAACAAGGAGGTTATTGACATTTAACGGATATAACTCAAATTTGAACTGCTAGTGCGTGAATAATGGGCACAAATCGGGGGGAGGAGGATGAAGCCCTTTGATGGCACTTGACCCGGGGGGTACGTGTGTGAAGCCCCCCGTTAGACGAAGTTCTATCCGAGAGGTGCGGGGGCCGGAGTCCCCCGCTAGAAAAAAAAGAAATCAAAGGAAACAGAAGATAATAAAGAAAATGAAACGAAAGAAATAAAAAGGGCAGGGAAAGGAAAATAAGAAAAAGAAAAACAGTATGCAAAGAAAGCACACAATCTAGGTGAATGTTTCCTGTTGGTCAAGAGGTTTCACCCAGAGATCGAAGAGGTGGCAGGGCTATCACAAAAAAAGAATATGCCTTATCCTATCTCCCACGTCCCACGCACGAGCTGCTTTGTCCCCACGCCCAGCCATGCCTTCTTTTCCGTCACAAAAAATGCCCAGCCACTCAGCGAGACGAAGTTCCATGTCATGTAGTTTGCATCCTTATGAAGCACACAATATTTTCAATGTTACCCTACTTTTTGCTTCTTAAACAATTGCAGTTTGCTTCGAGGGCCACAATTTTTTTTGTTTCCATTGCTTCAGTTTAACAGAAAAAATCAAATATGCTTCCTTAGAAACACAATTTTTTTAGTGTTACTCCACTTTGCTTCCTACGAAACTGAACTTTGCTTCGAATGTAGCATTTTTTTTACCTGCAGCGAAGAATTTGCTTCAATTTAACATAAATATTCATTATTGTTGGCTTCCTTATGATGCACATTTTGTTTTTTATGTTACCGTGCTTTGCTTCATACGCAACAGCAGTTTGCTAGAAATAGAACAAACTTTTATTTCCATACACTGAAGAATTTGCTTCTATGGTGAATGAAATTTACTTCAATTTTACACAAATATGTGTCTTATGTAATGGAGCATTTTGTTTCAAAAGTATCACAATAATGTTTCCATCGGCAACAAAAATGCTTCCACCCAAATAGGAATTTGTTTCCATCAAGATCAATATTATCACCAACACTAGTAGTGCTTCAAACCAATTGGGGAATGTTTCCAAACAAATGAAAAATTACTCCCATCGAATCAAGAGTTTGCTTCCATGAACGACTATTGTAATTGGTAACCACATAAGTTTTCCATTGTTCATTCTACTTGCTTCCTACCATGGAATTAGAGTTTTCGATTAATATTAGTACATTCCAACTTTTCGCAATAAAAAAGAGTACATTGCAACTGGTCGACCATCAACTATTTTGATGTAGAAGTCGGTCGTCGTTGTCCTCATGTTCGAAGCTTGGGAGCTCGGTACGGTTTGATTTGTCCAAGCCCTAGACGGGCGAGACCGCGCCACGCCTTTCTCTTGACGGTCGATTGCCAAAGAATGTCGCCGGGCGCCTGCATCTTGACGTAATCATGGACCTAATCAGCACGGCTGAGTCAGCTGACGCAGTTCATGGCGCCGCAATCATATTAGTTGATTTCTAGGAAACTAATTCCAGCCGTGCCATGCCCGGGATCAGTAGCACGGCCGACGATGACACGTACTAGCCTCCCTTCCAGTCACGTTTCCGTCGTACAAGACAAACATATTACCCGCAAAAAAAAAAAAATACAAGACAAACATATTGTGAGAAATAAAGAAGCATGGTCGACATGGTATGAAGCAAAACTTGCCTACAGTAGAAGCATATACGAGTGACTATATAGGCTAATCCTCACCTTTGATGATACTCCTGGCCGGCGGCCGCATGGTAATCCTCCAAGCCTCGGTGAGGCAAGCACCGTGGTGATGATGGAGAACACTAGCCGCCTACTGACATGGTGGCGCATCGGAACGGTGGGGCGGCACGAGGGAAAGAACTGGGCGCGGTGCAGGGATCCAATCTGGACGGCGCTGGCGGGGTAGGTCTGGAAGTAGGACGGGTCAGGGTGAGGTTAGCGGTGAGGCGAGTCAGAAGCAGAGCGGTGCAGGGGCAGGGGAGGCGCTGACGGAGAGAATCTTGGCGGGGGTCGGAAGCAGAAGTGAGAGGACAAGAATGGCGATTAATGGGGGATCGTGACGTCGTTATGTGGCTCTCGGGCGTGAGATGGCACAGGAACGGACGGCAAACAATCAGGCTGACAATTCTTTTTTTTTTTTTTGAGGGGAAAGCCTGGTAGCACTCTTTATTCAAATGATCGTAATCTCGTTTACAATATCAGGCAGTAGAAAGCTAGGGGGGAACACCGTCCCAAATAAAAGTTCATAAAGAATCATAAGTAAACCTAGCCAAATTATGTGCCACCATGTTTGACTCTCACGGACAGTGCAAGAAAGAGACTGCACCGATGCTTTGCGCAATTTGGAAACAATCAGCAAGTATAGCAGTATAGGGACTCCAAATTTCAATCATTCCGTTGCAAGCCTGAATGAGTTCCAGTGAATCCGACTCTATCACAATCGGCGAGCAGCCCAGGTCTTGAGCAAACAACAATCCCTTTTGCAAAGCAGTAGCTTCTGCCATTGTGGCATCTAACAGATGATGGAGAAGCCAGGAAGGGCCGGCTACAGCCTCACCTCGATCATTCCAAAGGACTGCACCAGAAGCTCCAGTAGCATTCTCAAAATATGAAGCGTCCACATTTAGCTTATAAGAATTCATTGGTGGCTTGGACGATTTCGGCACAGGAGGATCAACAGGGTTAGCGACCTTACCAACATTCGCCATGATCGCATGTATCGCCAGCGCCATGCGAGAAAGGTCTGCGATTTTCTTGCCCTTTGCAACTTCTCTCCTTTGCCACCAAATATACCATGCACCAACTATGACTGATTCCTGCAAGCCCAACTGTCCCAACACCGGTGATTTCTTCGTCGGGTCACACAGAATTCAGACGTATGACATGAAGTGTTTCCCTTCTATTCCTCGGGCTGGCACTATGTTGGCACAGGCCCCGTACGTCGAGTACTTTCCGACGTACTTGTACGACGCGATTCGTCGACCGTTGCTTTTGGCCGAGATACAGACGCGTCCACGTACAAGCTAGCTGCCCGAGCAAGTTGATTGATCTTGGTGAACAGACGAACAAAGCTAGCTAGCCTGGCTACCTGCTTGATGTATTCCGCCGGCGGACGCTCGTATACGCACGCAACACAGAGACTCCGAGTTATGGCCACAGGTGCGTCACTACCGGAATAAGGGCAGTTGCCGACGGCACTTTCTATGCCGATGGCATTTTGCTGACGGCCTGTGGAAAGCCGTCGACACAGAAAAGCCGTCGGCACAGCCAGATATATGCCGACGGCAACCGTAGGCATACAAAGGCCGTCGGCATATACCGGACTGTGCCGACGGTGGCCGTCGGTATAGCGCAGCCGTCGGCATATAAGCGGCCCAGGCGATCCCACCTGCGACGGCCAGCTGACGCCGTCGGATGTATGCTGATGGCACTGACGGAGGCCGTCGGCATAGTTCGAGCTGCCACGTAGGAGAGCTAGCCGTTTGCCGTAGGCATAGCCTTCGGCCAGGAACCACCAGGAACTGCCACGTGGCAGTACTACTGAATATGACTTATCTAATTTATTTTCATTTTTAGGTTGAAATCAGACTTATCTAAATTAAACATACACAAATTATATATGGATTTGGGGTAGAATTTTCCATAAATTATGAATATCCAGTTTGTTTTTCTTTTTTACTATGTTATAACTGTGACCTCATGTACTTTTGCATAAAGGTCCTTATACTTTGTTAAAATCATAAGTAATTGATTCTTGCAACGATTTGACAAATTTAATATGGTTTGTTATCAAAATCTTGTAAAGATTCTGTTGCTATACTATGTTTTCAAATTTGAACAAACTTAAATCATGTTTGCTTCAGATTTACAGAAAACACCCTTTTGTTTTGACTATTTTGTATATTTTTCATTCCTTGGCCAAACGAGACATATTTTATATGTACATCCAACAGATTGTTTCTACGAGTGCGGTGGCGGGTGCAAACACCCGGCACGCGGCTCCGGAGTGTCACCCCCTTCACGGACGGCGCTGCCGCCGGCGCTTGGAGGGGGGAAACGGCCGCGTCGGGCCGACACGGAGGGGATCCTGTGGTGGGTTGGGCCCGGACCTTGTTCCGGAGTGTTCCCATGGGCTGACCTATCACAACCAGGTGGAGAAGTCTATTGGTCAAACCCCGTCCGGCGAAAGTCAAAGGCGTAGATCTACGGGTCAACTGGTCCAGGGTTAGGCCTGCCGGGGGCCTTGGGGGGGTAGCAATGCCACCAGAGCATCGCGACGGGTCCTCACACGTGTCTTAACATGCTGTGGCATGTCTGAAGAGTCAAGATGCGTCTCCGGGGTGTGGCCCCCATCACGGACAGCGATGACACCAGAGTGACGTCCTGCGGTTTTGGTGCTGCGTGAATATTCCTGAACACCCGGAGGGTGATAAAATCAAGAGTTTTTTACACGGTGCAGACACATGTGATATAGGATGTGTAGTCATTTTTCATAATTTTTTGAGATGTAGAAGTAAGTGGAAAAATTCCTCTTTCCGGATTGTTCCTCGCATGTCCACGGGTGTGGTCGGGGGCCTTCGTGGGGTAGCTATGCCACAGAATCTTGCGCTGGGCCCTCATACATGTCTGGAAGTGCGGTGGCGGGTGCAAACACCCGGCATGCGGCTCCGGAGTGTGACCCCCTTCACGGACGGCGCAGCCGCCGGCACTTGGAGGGGCGAAACGGCCGCGTCAGGCCGACACGGAGGGGATCCTGTGGTGGGTTGGGCCCGGACCTTGTTCCGGAGTGTTCCCCTGTATGACCTATCACAACCAGGTGGAAAAGTCTATTGGTCAAACCCCGTCCGGCGAAAGTCAAAGGCGTAGATCTACGGGTCAACTGGTCCAGGGTTAGGCCTGCCGGGGGCCTTGGGGGGGGGGGGGTAGCAATGCCACCAGAGCATCGCGACGGGTCCTCACGCGTGTCCTAACATGCGGTGGCATGTCTGAAGAGCCAAGACGCGTCTCTGGGGTGTGGCCCCCCTCACGGACGGCGATGACACCGGAGTGACGTCCTGCGGTTTTGGTGCTGCGTGAATATTCCTGAACACCCGGAGGGTGATAAAATCATGAGTTTTTTACACGGTGCAGACACATGTGATATAGGATGTGTAGTCATTTTTCATAATTTTTTGAGATACAGAAGTAAGTGGAAAAATTCCTCTTTCCGGATTGTTCCTCGCATGTCTACGGGTGTGGTCGGGGCCCTTCGTGGGGTAGCTATGCCACAGAATCTTGCGCTGGGCCCTCATACATGTCTGGAAGTGCGGTGGCGGGTGCAAACCCCCGGCACGCGGCTCCGGAGTGTGACCCCCTTCACGGACGGCGCTGCCGCCGGCGCTTGGAGGGGGGAAACGGCCGCGTCGGGCCGACAAGGAGGGGATCCTGTGGTGGGTTGGGCCCGGACCTTGTTCCGGAGTGCTCCCATGGGCTGACCTATCACAACCAGGTGGAGAAGTCTATTGGTTAAACCCCGTCCAACCATGTTGGGCAGACACGGAGCGGAGGCAATCTTGCGGTGGGTTGTGCCCGGACATGGCCGTTTCCCCCCTCCGTGCGATAATACACATTTAAATTAATCAAATTTTAATTTAGGAAAAAAAATAAAAAAATAAAAAAAATAATACATAGCTATGCCCGGATGCCACGGATCGATGACGTGGCATGGCTCGAGCTATGCCAACGGCTAAGCCGTCGGCATATCCTCCCTTATCCACTCGCGGTGCTCTCCCTACCGCTCATTCCCCTCTCCCCATCCCCATGGACCCACGCCGCCGCCACCTTCTCGATCCGCAACCGGGTCGCGCCGCCGCCGCCGCAACCCTTTTCGCCACACCGCCGCCGGAGCTCTGCCCGCTCCCCGCCCACCGGCCGTCCTCCGCCCTGCCACCTCATGGGCCCGCGTCGGCGCCGCCCTGACCCCGCGCCCTCCCTCTCCTGCTCGAGCCTCGGCCGAACCGCCGTCGCCGTGCCGCCCCGACCCCGCGCCCTCCCACTACTGCTCGGGCCTCGGCCGAACCACCGTCGCCGTGCCAGCCCGCGTCAGCGCCGCCCCGACCCCGCGCCCTCCCTCTGCTGCCTGGGCCAAACCCCCGTCCGCCCTGCCCGCGTCGGCGCCGCCCCCTCTCCCTCTCCTGCTCGCCCGCACCCTCCCTCTCCTGCTCGCCCGCACCGGTGAGCTTTCTCTTTTTGTTAATTTTTTTCATTTTTTGCTACTGTGGATGGATGGCTTCTAGCAGTGGCATCAGTGGCAATTAACAAAAAAAGCTTGAGATTTGTTTAAAAAACAGAGGAGAAATTACATTGGTGGCTTCGTCTCTTGTAGATGCCTGGATGGATGGCTTCTCGGCGTTCTGCCATCACACCACATAATTAGAAAAGAAATAAATATAATTGCATGATAATGGATAAACTGAGGTGCATGAAGATTGAGTAATGAAAGTATAGCTCACAACATCTGAAATTAGCGCCATAGATAAGACTAACCAGATTCAGCGATAGACGAAGGTTGTAGAATATTCAGAGAGATCAGCTAATGTATGTAACGCATAGAAAGGTTGCAGGGTTTCAATATATATGCCAAATGAATAAGGCTGTCTGAACTAACCCAGATTTTCCTAGTTCCTATCAAGTAAATTTTAAATCACAGCATGACGAGAATCAACTAGCATTCTGAAAATGAAATTCAAATGTACAACCAATAGTTCTTCCACTAAAAGAACTCCTTTGTATTGAGAAAATATGAAACTGGTCCCCTGTTACCCAAAACAGATTTTTCAATGAGGTAATTCCAAGAAGAGCAGGATATTGCTACTACTCTGCTCTGCTCTGGTACAGCACAGTTAATTCCAAGAAACGAGGCACTGAAAAGTAAAGTAATCGGCACGAACATGATGTGCTCCAAAATTGGGATATGATGAGTGGTTACTTCATCATGATCATCTTGCTAAAAAAAATTGAAGAACAAAATTTCACACTTGACAGAGAAATTAGGATTTGAAGTATCATGATGATCTAAAATCTTCACTAGATGTCTTTAGCACTATGTTTTTTTTCATAGTTTGAAGTGTCTATGCTTTTATGTGATGCGATGACCTAAATTTTTTTCACTCGGTGGAACTTACAGGATTTGTGGTGTTGCATCTCCGTGGAGTGATCGTCGACCTTGGAGCTATTGGTCCACGATCGTCCCTCCGCTGATCGACTACATCCTCTACATCCGAGGGTGAGCTACAATTCCATCTCCTCCTCTGCTTTTTTTTCATGTCACTAGATTTCACTTTCACGTCAAGTTGCGTAACCTAGGCGTCTCCCGTCCGAAAGGGTTGCATCGATAAATATACATTCAATTGCATATTTATCACCGTAACTCATTCGGATTGTCCAGCGTTTTCCACAGACAGCCCGAGGATGTGTAGATTGGGTACGTTCTCCATGCTCTACCCCATTCCGAGACAAAATTTTGGCAGCGCCTCCCCGTTGTTCTCCGGATGCACATTCTCTCGGGTTTTTGCCGGGACGTGTATCTGGAGAACAGCGGGAAGGTGCTGCCGAAATTTTGTCTCGGAATGGGGTAGAGCAAGGAGAACGTACTCAATCTACACATCCTCGGGTGGGATTAGGACCCATCTTTACCTATTAGAGATGTAGGTGGATTCAATGTCGTTTCTCGTCAACCCGGTAGAAAATAAAACATTGATGTGATTAATTTAAATGAATCCTTAATTTTGGTGTGTGCCTCCCAATAAAGCAGAGATGACAGATAATCAATGGATGTACAATGGTTTTTTCCGTCGGAATCAAGTAACAACAGAGTGGGCCGAGAGAACCATTGTGTTTTTGAAGGAGATATTCCGTCGTCCAATGAGAATGGTGCCAGAATGCCCCTGTGCCAAATGTAAGAGACGTATCCGTAGAGATCAGGAGGAGATGACTTTGCACCTTCGCACGAATAGATTTATACCAAACTTTAACATGCCGATAAACTTTGCCCAACGGGACCGTGGTAGAGAGGAGGTGATACGACAACGCATCGCTAGTCATGAGGACGATGGGGTTAGAGACATGCTAGATGATGTCTGTGCTGCACAGACGGCAGCTGCGGCACTTTCAGTGAATGAACCGGAGGAGCCGGAGGAAAACGCAAAGGCCTTCCTGGATATCTTGGCCTCGTCAAAGAAACCTCTTTATGAGGGTGCCAAGCTCTCTCAGCTGGATGCCATCTCGCAACTGATGGCACTCAAGGCGGAGTACGGTTGTACCCGAGGTTGCTTCGAAGCATTTCTGGGAGTATGGGCTAACAGCCTCCCTGAGGGCCATGAACTACCGAAAAGCATGTATGCTACGAAGAAAATCATGAAGGCGCTCTCTATGGATTATGAGAAAATACTTGTTTGTCCAAAGAATTGCCTTTTGTTTAGGCACGAGTATGCGAATGACAACTACTGTAGGAAGTGCGATTCCTCTCGGTATATTGAGGTGCTCGATGAGCAGGGTGAGAAGAATCAGCTAGCCATCCCTGCAAAGGTTTTTCGGTATCTCCATTTCATAGAAAGACTGCAGCGCCTTTTCATCACCGAGGAGTCTGCCAAAATGATGAAGTGGCACAAGGAAGGGAAAAGGTACCATGCAGATAAAATCGTACATCCATCAGAAGGTGAAGCATGGAAGTCATTCGACACAGAATACCCTGAGGAAGCAGCCGAGGCTGGGAATGTCAGAATTGCTATATCAGGTGATGGGTTCAATCCATATGGTATGTCGTCTAATCAATACAGCTGCTGGCCCGTGTTTGTTATTCCGCTGAATCTCCCTCCCGGCGCCATAATGCAACGCAAGACCATGTTCCTATCGCTGATAATTCCGGGGCCTGAATATCCGGGGAAGAATTTGAGTGTGTTTATGCAGCCGTTGGTGGATGATTTGCAACATTCTTGGTACTTCCCGGGGTTGACATACGATCGACATCTGCAGAAAAAATTCTTGATAAAAGTTTGGCTGCAGTATTGCATGCATGACTTTCCCGGCTATGCCCTATTCTACGGATGGTGTACAAGTGGGAAGATGCCATGCCCAGTGTGCATGCAGGCCTTGCATTTCATTTGGCTGAAGAAGGGTGGCAAGTATGTTGCCTTTGACCTGCATCGACAGTTCCTCCCTCCAGACCATCCTGACAGGGAAGACAAGAAGAACTTCACGAAAGGCCTAGTTGTCCATGAAGTAAACGAGATTCCAACGTTTTCGGGAGCGGATGTGCTTGCTCAGCTGAAAGCTCTTGAGCCTGCCGGCGAAGGGAAAGGCAAAGGCAAAGCCAAAGCCAAAGCCAAAGGCACAGGCGAAGGCGAGGGCGTGTCTGACATATTGGGGTCGTCTTCGACGCCCTCCTATACTGAGACACTCTCTGAGTCTTAGGAGGAGGAGGTTCTCGAGGAGGAGGAGGAGGAGGAGGAGGTCGAGGAGTTCGTTCAGGAGGAGGAGGATGAGGAGGAGGGCGAGGAGGAGGGTTGTGGAGGGGAGGGTGGTGGAGGGGAGGGTTCTGGAGGTGAGGGTTCTAGAGGGGAGGGTGGTGGCGAGGTGTAGGGTAACTTGCAGCCGGGTGATCCGAAGGGGTGGCTGCGTGGTGTTCCAGAACTACCTACACCTCCTGCTACCGAGGAGAAGAAGTGGCTCATTGAACCTGCGGGGACAGAGTAAGTGCCTCTCAATCATAGTTTGAACACATACTAACATTTTCATTGTACACATGCTAATTTTTTTGTTTCTTTTGCAGCAATTGGAAAGTTCTTGGAGAGGGCCGTAAACCGAACGGCATTATCACTATCCTGTTGAAGGATTTTTGGCCGGGCCTATTCTGCCCGCGGCCAGACAGGGACCCGGAGCTGCGGGTTTTGGCCATGAGCTGGGACCACTACGAGGCTGCCAGGCTCGCGGAGTACGGGACGGCCGCCAAGGCCGTGATCAATAAATTTTGGGTAACTTCTCTTCAGAATCACTTGTCTTGAGTTTCGTTCATAGTTTATCATCGAGTCACTTAACTCATGCCTTGTTTCATTCTCGTTTTATGCATGATTGTGGCAATTATATAAGGGTCTTGAGGAGCACAAGGCCAGAGCCGACGTGGTCTTGGTGGCGGCTACGAGGAAGAAAAGTCGCCAGATTCAGTACGAGGTGCGCTGGGTTGCCATCTCGCACTACTACCACAACTACCTTGGTCAAAAGATCACCAAGAAAGAAGCACAGAAGCAGCGGCTTACCTTGAGCAGGGAGCAGTACATGATGGTAAGTATTACAGACTTTTCATTCCGACGTATAAACAGTCAATTTCATTGTTTCGTGATGACATGTCATGCTTCCATTATTTACGTTATTCCTACTTGGTGCTACGGAAAGGATGACGGATCAGCGAGTTTGGTGGATAGGTGGCTCGGTGAGGATGCAGAGTTTGCTGACAAGAGCACAAAGAACCGGGCTAATCGTGGAACCGACGGAACACACGGCCAAGGAAACAGGAACCACTGGGGCTACAAGGCCATCCAGGTTTACCAGGATACATTCTTTTTTTCTTTTTACCGTCATGTTCTTATGTATGGCTAACTTTTGTTTGACGTTGCAGGAGGGCAAGTTGAAGAAGCCGCTCTCAGACATGGAGTCGTGGAAGCTCGCCCGTGCGCGGAGTAAGCGCAAGGACGGCGAGAGCGAGTATTACGGCAATACCGAGAAGAACCTGGAGTCCTACTCGGAGTCGTTTACCAGGTTAAATCCTGGTTCGGATGTTGCTGACCCCATCCTGTCTTAGACCGACGAGACGACGGTGGTGTCCATCCAGCCGAAGTATCATGGCCGCTACCCGTGCCTCGATGGCGTGATCACTCCTTCTGTCTCCTACACACAGCTCCGAGCTACCAACCCGAGCCCGAGCGGCAGTACGGGCCGTTCGCATCCTAGCTTAGCCTGCCAGCATGCTGTAAGTATTTCCCCCCTTATCTTCTTTTTTTCTCACTTTCTCACTTTATTTTCAACATTGCCCACTTACAAACAACCTAAATTTTGTAGGCATATAAGGCCTTTGTCGAGCTTAAGCATGTCGAGGTGCGGGAGTACATGCAATGAGTAAAGACAAACGAGGATTACAACCGTCTGATGATGGCGGTTAGTTTTGCCCACTTAGAACCAACCTAAATTTTGCACTTTCATTTCTTCTGACCTTCGTGTTTGCTTAGTTAACTAACAACCAGGCTATGTGGTCGTCTATGCAAAACCGCACGGATCCACCACCAATGGGACCCGCACCACCACCTTCTGGAGAACTCCCACACGTGCCCACGTTCGATGAATGGGTGGCACTAGGCAGTGGGACTCCGGTTAGTACATTGCCTAACTATTCACCAACTAGTTCTCGTTGATTCAACACTATCCGATTTACCCTTACAATCTCTTTTCAAATATGTAGGGAACCGGTGGATCATATCGTGGCTCGACTCCTGGTTCAGAGAGCCCAGTCACTCCGGTCTAGCTAGGTGGTGCTGGTCTTGGCGGTGCTGGCGGCGATGATCCTAATCTTCGCTAGATGATGATGTTTTCCATGTTCTGCTATGCTTTCATGTTCCATACTTCCATACTTCTTCCTAGTGTTCTTTAGATGACGATGATGATGTCCATGTCTCGTACTTATGTTTATGAAGTTTCGACAATGATGATGTTGATGATCTTGAGATGATGATGTTGATGATCTTGAGATGATGATGATCTTTCATGTTGAGATGATGATGATGTTGATGCTTCCTGTGATTTTGAATGCAAAATGCAAATTTGTGCTGTCAATTTGAATTGGAAATGCAAAAATAGAGCAGTTCTAAAAAAACAGAGAAAAACTATGCCGACTGCCTTGCCGTCGGCATAGCCAAGCCCAGGAGGTCCCAGCGGGCGCCAATTGACAGACATACGCCGACGTCCTGGCCGTCGGCATAGATTTAAATCTATGCCGACGGCCAGGCCATCGGCGTATGCCCCTGCCAGAAGCTCCTAGCGATTGCCGCGTGGTACGTATATGCCGATGGCCAGGCCGTCAGCATATAGCACTGAGAGACGCTTGAGTTTGGCAACACGTGGCGCCTCTAAGCCGACGGCCGGGCCATCGGCATAGATATCCATCTATGCCGACGGCACAGCCGTCGGCTTATAGGTGCCACGTGTTCTCTTCTTATTGGTTCCGCCTGGTCACGGCGCCGTCAGTGGACGTCCGGCGGATTTTTTTTGCCGACGGCCGTACGGATGCCGTCGGCATATACGGCTATGCCAACGGCACTTCTATGCCGACAGTCTGACAAGACTACGCCGTCGAGATTGACGCCGACGGGGATATGCCGACGGCAGCCGTCGGCATAGACCTATGCCGACGTTAAACGGCCGATGCCGACGGCAAAAGGCCGTCGGCATAGTGGTTAATTCCGGTAGTGCGTGTCGCACCTGTTAGATTATTTCTATTGATCTGAGTTGCAAAACCTTACAGGGGTACAAGTATATATAGGAACTAAACCAAACAGCCTAAAGCTAACTAGGATTAGGACTCCTACAAGTACACGTGATTGACTCTAGTCCGACCCAGACTTTGACAGCGTGGTTATTTCCAACAAGCACCCCCCTAAACACGATGTCCTCACTTCACAGCTTGGACGCCGATCCTTCGCCGCATCTTGACGAACTTCTGTCGTCCCAAAGATCTGGTTAGGATATCAGCAAGCTGGTCGTCGGTGCAAACGTAGTTGACGTCAATCTTGCTTTCTTCCGTGCACTCCCTTAGATACCGATACCTTCTATCGATGTGTTTGCATCTACCATGATGACACACTGGATTCTTCCACAGAGAGATTGTAGACTCATCGTCAACGTTGAGCACCACTCGTTTCGGTTCCTTACCTGTGAGGTCACCGAGTAGACTTCCTAGGCACATGCCTTGACACACCGCGGTTGCAACTGCACTATACTCTGCTTCACGAGATGATAATGCGACCACCTTATGCTTTTGTGATAGCCAACTAATTGTTGGCACAGGCCCCGTACGTCGAGTACTTTCTGACGTACTTGTACAACGCGATTCGTCGACCGTTGCTTTTGGCCGAGATACACACGCGTCCACGTACAAGCTAGCTGCCCAAGCAAGTTGATTGATCTTGGTGAACGGACGAACAAAGCTAGCCAGGCTAGCTAGCTGCTTGATGTATTCCGCCGGCGGACGCTCGTATACGCACGCAACACAGAGACTCCGAGTTATGGCCACAGGTGCGTGTCGCACCTGTTAGATTATTTCTATGGATCTGAGTTGCAAAACCTTACAGGGGTACAAGTATATATAGGAACTAAACCAAACAGCCTAAAGCTAACTAGGATTAGGACTCCTACATGTACACGTGATTGACTCTAGTCCGACCCGGACTTAGACAGCATGGTTATTTCCAACAATCACCCCCCTAAACATGATGTCCTCACTTCACAGCTTGGACGCCGATCCTTCGCCGCATCTTCACGAACTTATGTCGTCCCAAAGATCTGGTTAGGATATCTGCAAGCTGGTCGTCGGTGCAAACGTAGTTGACGTCAATCTTGCTTTCTTCCGTGCACTCCCTCAGATACCGATACCTTGTATCGATGTGTTTGCATCTACCATGATGACACACAGGATTTTTCCACAGAGAGATTGTAGACTCGTTGTCAACGTTGAGCACCACTCGTTTCGGTTCCTTACCTGTCAGGTAACTCAGTAGACTTCCTAGGCACATGCCTGGACACACCGCGGTTGCAACTGCAATATACTCTGCTTCACGAGATGATAATGCGACCACCTTATGCTTTTGTGATAGCCAACTAATTGTTGGCACAGGCCCCGTACGTCGAGTACTTTCCGACGTACTTGTACGACGCGATTCGTCGACCGTTGCTTTTGGCCGAGATACACACGCGTCCACGTACAAGCTAGCTGCCCAAGCAAGTTGATTGATCTTGGTGGACGGACGAACAAAGCTAGCTAGCCTGGCTAGCTGCTTGATGTATTCCGCCGGCGGACGCTCGTATACGCACGCAACACAGAGACTCCGAGTTATGGCCACAGGTGCGTGTCGCACCTGTTAGATTATTTCTATTGATCTGAGTTGCAAAACCTTACAGGGGTACAAGTATATATTGGAACTAAACCAAACAGCCTAAAGCTAACTAGGATTAGGACTCCTACATGTACACGTGATTGACTCTAGTCCGACCCGGACTTAGACAGCGTGGTTATTTCCAACAATCACCCCCCTAAACACGATGTCCTCACTTCACAGCTTGGACGCCGATCCTTCGCCGCATCTTCACGAACTTCTGTCGTCCCAAAGATCTGGTTAGGATATCAGCAAGCTGGTCGTCGGTGCAAACGTAGTTGACGTCAATCTTGCTTTCTTCCGTGCACTCCCTTAGATACCGATACCTTCTATCGATGTGTTTGCATCTACCATGATGACACACTGGATTCTTCCACAGAGAGATTGTAGACTCATCGTCAACGTTGAGCACCACTCGTTTCGGTTCCTTACCTGTGAGGTCACCGAGTAGACTTCCTAGGCACATGCCTTGACACACCGCGGTTGCAACTGCACTATACTCTGCTTCACGAGATGATAATGCGACCACCTTATGCTTTTGTGATAGCCAACTAATTGTTGGCACAGGCCCCGTACGTCGAGTACTTTCTGACGTACTTGTACAACGCGATTCGTCGACCGTTGCTTTTGGCCGAGACACACACGCGTCCACGTACAAGCTAGCTGCCCAAGCAAGTTGATTGATCTTGGTGAACGGACGAACAAAGCTAGCCAGGCTAGCTAGCTGCTTGATGTATTCCGCCGGCGGACGCTCGTATACGCACGCAACACAGAGACTCCGAGTTATGGCCACAGGTGCGTGTCGCACCTGTTAGATTATTTCTATGGATCTGAGTTGCAAAACCTTACAGGGGTACAAGTATATATAGGAACTAAACCAAACAGCCTAAAGCTAACTAGGATTAGGACTCCTACATGTACACGTGATTGACTCTAGTCCGACCCGGACTTAGACAGCATGGTTATTTCCAACAATCACCCCCCTAAACATGATGTCCTCACTTCACAGCTTGGACGCCGATCCTTCGCCGCATCTTCACGAACTTATGTCGTCCCAAAGATCTGGTTAGGATATCTGCAAGCTGGTCGTCGGTGCAAACGTAGTTGACATCAATCTTGCTTTCTTCCGTGCACTCCCTCAGATACCGATACCTTGTATCGATGTGTTTGCATCTACCATGATGACACACAGGATTTTTCCACAGAGAGATTGTAGACTCGTTGTCAACGTTGAGCACCACTCGTTTCGGTTCCTTACCTGTCAGGTAACTCAGTAGACTTCCTAGGCACATGCCTGGACACACCGCGGTTGCAACTGCAATATACTCTGCTTCACGAGATGATAATGCGACCACCTTATGCTTTTGTGATAGCCAACTAATTGTTGGCACAGGCCCCGTACGTCGAGTACTTTCCGACGTACTTGTACGACGCGATTCGTCGACCGTTGCTTTTGGCCGAGATACACACGCGTCCACGTACAAGCTAGCTGCCCAAGCAAGTTGATTGATCTTGGTGGACGGACGAACAAAGCTAGCTAGCCTGGCTAGCTGCTTGATGTATTCCGCCGGCGGACGCTCGTATACGCACGCAACACAGAGACTCCGAGTTATGGCCACAGGTGCGTGTCGCACCTGTTAGATTATTTCTATTGATCTGAGTTGCAAAACCTTACAGGGGTACAAGTATATATTGGAACTAAACCAAACAGCCTAAAGCTAACTAGGATTAGGACTCCTACATGTACACGTGATTGACTCTAGTCCGACCCGGACTTAGACAGCGTGGTTATTTCCAACAATCACCCCCCTAAACACGATGTCCTCACTTCACAGCTTGGACGCCGATCCTTCGCCGCATCTTCACGAACTTCTGTCGTCCCAAAGATCTGGGTAGGATATCTGTAAGCTGGTCGTCGGCGCAAACGTAGTTGACGTCAATCTTGCTTTCTTCCGTGCACTCCCTTAGATACCGATACCTTGTATCGATGTGTTTGCATCTACCATGATGACACACTGGATTCTTCCACAGAGAGATTGTAGACTCGTCGTCAACGTTGAGCGCCACTCGTTTCGGTTCCTTACCTGTGAGGTCACCGAGTAGACTTCCTAGGCACATGCCTTGACACACCGCGGTTGCAACTGCAATATACTCTGCTTCACGAGATGATAATGCGACCACCTTATGATTTTCTGATAGCCAACAATATGTTTTATCCCAAGAAATATGCCACGCCCGAGTTACTTTTATGGTCGTCCACATCTCCTGCCATGTCGCTATCACTATAGCCAAGTAGCTCCACCATCTCCTTCTTCTTCTCTTTCAAATAGACACAACCGAAGTTTGTTGTCCCTTTGACGTACCTGAGTATATTTTCCACGGCTGCCCAATGTTTCGTCGTGGGTGCTTCCATGAAGCGACTCACTATACCAACGGAATAGGCCAAGTCCGGTCTTGTATTCATGAGATACCTCAACTTTCGGACCACACTTCTATACTCCGTTGCATCAACCATGGGTGCTTCACCTTTCTTGCTTAGTATAAGACGAGGCTTCATCGGAACATGACTTGGATTGCAATCTTTCATGCCACAGCTTTCAAGTACCTTCTTTCTGTATGCCTCCTGGCATAATGGTATCTCCTCCGGCTTTTGCTTTACCTCGATCCCAAGGTAGTAACTCAAGAGCCCTAGATCAGTCATCTTGAATAGCTCCTTCATTTGTAGCTTGAAGTTTGCAATCACATCTTCGTCTGCTCCAGTTATCAAGAGATCATCCACATAGATGCCCACTAAGAGACGATCCTTTCCTTTACCTTGCTTGTACATTGCATGCTCTAGTGGGGCTTTCTCAAATCCAAGAGAAATCAATGTACTGTCAAGCTTGATGTTCCATGCCCGAGAAGCTTGTCGTAGCCCGTACAATGCCTTGCGTAGCTTCAAAACCTTCTGTTCCTCTCCTTCTTGGATGTACCCCGGTGGTTGCTTTACATACAATTCTTCTTCTAACTCTCCAGTCAAAAACGCGGAGTTCACATTCATGTGATGTAGCCTCCAAGATTCTTGAGCCGCGAGAGCTATAAGTAGCCTCACCGAGTCCATGCTTGCAACTGGAGTAAACACTTCTTTGAAGTCCACACCTTGCTCTTGCTCACTTGATTTAGCTACGAGTCTTGCTTTATACTTCACCAAGTTTTCTTCGACATCTTTCTTGACTTTGTACACCCACTTGAGCTCGATGACATTATGTCCGTTGGGAAGATCCACGAGCTCCCATACTTTGTTGTCTCGGATCGACCCCAACTCTTCATCCATAGCCCGACGCCAACACTCTTCCATCTTAGCGTCTTCGAAATTTTGCGGTTCCTCGATGTGCAACAATTGTTGCCCTTTACTCTTCATCTTCACTGGATTTATCCGAAGTGCTTCTTCTGGAGAGATGTCTAACACGCGTCGTTCATGTGCTATTGGAGAAGAAACACTTGCTTCTGAACTTGCCAAAGTTCCTGTTTCTAGCAATTCTGGACCTCCTGGTCCGCTTTCTGGGCGTCTGGGCCCGCTCGGAAAGCCTGCAGCTGCTGCACTGCCAGCTGGGCCGCGTGCTCCCGGTCTCTCTTCTGGCCTGCTGAAAAGGCCTTTATGGTTAGTGTCTCCGTCCAGTGCACCCACTTCTAGCCCATCTCCTTTTTCTGGAACGTGCTCACGCATATGCACTAGGTCTCCACGTGATATTGGGCTTCCGTGTTGAAAGCTTGCTGGAGCACTGCCATCATCTGGCCCCTCTGCTGGGCATGACATGCCAGCGATCATAGCCACACTAGCCGCGTACGTGACGTGCCTCGACTCGGCTGCGTGCTCACGTGGGCTGGCTGGCTTGCCGCTCGATGCAATGCACGCAACGCCTGTAGCGTCTGGACTCGCCACGACGGATCCGCCGTGACTCGCGATGTCCGCACTGTCAGCGTATGCGCCACGCTCGTCTGGTCCAAGTGCAGCTCGCCGCGTGTCTCGCCTTACGTCGTGAACTTCTGGCGCCACGTCTTCGCCTGTTTCTAGCACGACCACACCGTCACGCCTTACGTCATGGACTTCTGGCGCCACGACTTCGCCTGTTTCTTGCGCGACCACACCATCGCGCCTTGTGTCGTGGTCTTCTGGTGTCACGACTTCGCCTGGGTTTATTGATGCCGATGCACTCACCGGACCTGTGTCCAGCTGATCGTGATCATCTGGATCCTCCTTGTCCACAAGCTCGCACATCAGCATCATATCCCCATCGTCTCCTTCCTCAGCCATGAGCGCCCGCTGCTTCGGTGCTTCTTCACAGTCAGCCTTGAAGTGATCGAGGAGGCCACACTTATGACACCTCACTTTCCTGATGTCAAACTTCCTCCTCGGTGGTGCAGGCGCATCCTCGTCGTCCGAGTCAGTGAAGTTCTTTCTCACCGAGCGCTGCTTCCCCTTCTTCTTGCTGCCACTCGTGGATCCGCCTTGCTTTTCTTTTGACAAGGCCATCCACTGCGCCTTTGTAAGCATGAGGTGCTCACTCTGCTCTGAGTCGCCAAAGCTGAGACGAATTCTCTCGTCGTGGGCCTTGAACCTTCCGACGATATCCTCAACCGTGAGAGTTTCCAGGTTGAGACATTGCTCGATCGACGTGACGATCTGGATGTAGCGTGCCGGTGCGGCGCGCAAAAATCGTCGGACGATCACAACTTCTTCTAGGGTTGAACCATAGCCGCGTATTCCGTTGACGAGGGTCTTGAGACGGGAGGCAAACTGATCAACCGTCTCTCTTTCATCCATCTTCAGGCGCTCGTAGCTTCTCATCAGGGACTGGAGGTGTGCTTCCTTGACACGGTCATGACCCTGGTGCAGGATCTTGATGGTCTCCCATGCCTCCTTCGCCGAGTTCTTTCCGACGAGGTGTTGCAGCACATCCTTCGACATGGCGGAGTAGATCGCCGTTAACGCCTGACGATCCTTCCGATACTTCACCGCGCCCTTCGCATACTCGGCGCCGCCGGGGTCGACGGCTTCCCAGAATTCAGCCCCCTCCATCGCGACCTCCATGTTCATCGCCCATAGTGCGTAGTCCTCTCGATCCAGGCGGGGGAACTGTGACACCTCCACCATCGGCATCGGTGCTCCTGCCCCTGCCGTCATGATCTCCTTGCCTATGTTCGATATGATCCTTCGATTGCTTTCCGAAGATCACGAACGACAAACCAAGCTCTTATACCAATTGTTGGCACAGGCCCGTACGTCGAGTACTTTCCGACGTACTTGTACGACGCGATTCGTCAACCGTTGCTTTTGGCCGAGATACACACGCGTCCACGTACAAGCTAGCTGCCCAAGCAAGTTGATTGATCTTGGTGAACGGACGAACAAAGCATGCAACACAGAGACTCCGAGTTATGGCCACAGGTGCGTGTCGCACCTGTTAGATTGTTTCTATTGATCTGAGTTGCAAAACCTTACAGGGGTACAAGTATATATATAGGAACTAAACCAAACAGCCTAAAGCTAACTAGGATTAATTTGCATGTTCACATGAGATGATCTTAGAGGATATGCACTCCCCTATAGTAATTCAGCCGCCAGGATCCATGTGGCAGACCACCTTGGTAAGCCATAACAACCAAATAGAAATTGGAGGTCTAGTATTCCTTGCTTCTCTCGTTGCCCTTAGGTCTTCCAACATGAACATCATTCTGGGTATGAATTGGTTAAAAGCCCATCGTGCTTTGCTCGACTGTGCCGCTAAAACAATCCAACTTACACATCCTTCTGGTCCGAGAGTCCACTTCTCATCCCAAACAGCTGAATCTCAATTGTATGCTATGTATCCTCTTGATAAACTTGAAGATGTTCCTGTAGTCTGTGACTTTCTGGATGTCTTTCCAGAAGAACTGCCAGGAATGCCACCTAACAGGTGTGTTGAGTTCGTTCTTGACGTGAAACCAGGCACTGCTCCTATTGCTAAATGCCCTTATAAGATGCCTCCACATGAACTGCTTGAGCTTAAGAAGCAACTCAAAGAGTTAGTATTCAAAGGCTTCGTCCACCCTAGCTCTTCTTCATGGGGTTCCCCCGCCCTCTTCGTCAAGAAGAAGGACAGATCCGATCGCTTGTGTGTCGATTATCGCCCTCTTAATGAGGCGACGATCAAGAACAAATACCCTCTTCCAAGAATCAATTGGCTGGTTCTTCAGTCTTCTGCAAGCTAGATTTGAGGTTAGGTTATCATCGAATCAAGATTTGAAAAGAGGACATTTCCAAAACCGCTTTTGCTACTCATTATGGTTCTTACGAGTACATTGTCATGTTTTTTGGTCTAATGAATGCACTAGCTACCTTCTCTCGTTTGATGAACTCTATTTTCATGGAATACCTCGACCAATTTGGCATGGTTTATCTTGATGACATACTTATATATTTGAAGTATGAAGAAGAACATGTCAAACATCTCAGACTCGTGTTGATGAAGCTTCAAGAGCATCAATTGAATGCCAAATTCTCCAAATTTGAATTCTGGTTATCCAAAGTGACCTACCTAGGCCAGGTGATCTCTCCAGTAGGAATTCTATTAACCCAGAATGAATTCAAGCTATTCTTGACTAGACTCCTCCGCAGACAGTAAAGTAAGTCAGAAGTTTTTTGGGACTAGCTAGCTATTGCCGTCGCTTTGTCGAGAATTTTTCCAAAATTGCCAAACCTTTGACTGATCTGCTCCTCAAAGACAAAAAGTTTGAATGGCCACCTCAATGCCCAGAAAGTTTTCAAATCTAGAAGATAAGCTGACTACCACCACAGTGCTTGTTCCTTTGGATGTTCACAAGGATTTTGTAATCCACTATGATGCTTCACGTCAAGCACTATGTTGTATCCTTATGCAAGATCCACATGTGGTAGCATACGGTTCTCGTCAGCTGCATCCTCATGAAGAGAATTATCCAACTCATGATCTCGAACTTGCAGCCGTGGTATATACTCCAAAAATATGGCGGCATTACCTCCTTGGTAATCATTGTGAGATTTATTCTGACCATCACAGTCTAAAATACATTTTCACTCAACCAGATCTGAACCTTAGGCAGAGAAGATGTATTGAGCTGATTAAAGACTACGATATGGATATTTCCTATATGCCAGGTAAAGCTAATCTAATGGCTGACGCACTGAGTCGCAAGTCCTATTGCAACAACTTCATGCTACAGCAGCATCAACCACTTCTTTATGAAGAATTCCGTAAACCGAACCTCGAGATTGTTCCTCAGGGTTATCTGTCTACATTGGTCGTTAAACCAACTCTTGAAGATATAGTTATAACTCTTCAGCTACATGATGCCGCGATACACCACATCAAGTGACATATTGCCGAAGGGAAACCTTCATGCTTCACCTTGGAGGATCAAGGCACCGTGATCTTTGAAGACCACCTAATGGTACCTCAGCATCAAGATTTGAGAACATCCATTCTTAAAGAAGCTCACGAGACACCTCTTTCGATTCATCCGGGTAGTACCAAGATGTACCAAGACTTACGTCAAAGATTCTGGTGGACCCGAATGAAAAGGAAAATTGCTCGCTATGTTGCTGAATGTGACGTGTCGTCGCGTGAAAGAAGAACATTAGAGACCTACTGGTACTGTTCAACCACTTGATATTCCTGAATGGAAGTGGGATAAAGTGGATATGAATTTCATTACTGGATTCGCAAAATCCCAGAAAGGTCATGATGCCATTCTCTTTTTCATTGGCCGACTTTCCAAGGTTGCTCATTTCCTTCCTGCCAAAGAAACCATCACTGCTAGTCAAGTGGCAGAGCTATATGTTTCAAGAATTGTCTCTCTCCACAGTGTTCCATTGGAAATGAACTTCGATCGTGGAAGCCTCTTTACATCTAGATTCTGAGAAAGTTTTCAGGAAGCTATGGGACCTCATCTCTCCTTTAGCATGACTTTTCATCCCCAGTGTAGTTGTCAAGTTGAACGTGTCAATCAAGTCCTTGAAGATATGCTCAGGGCATGTGTCATCTCATTTGGCAAGAAATGGGAAGAATGTCTTCCATATGCCTAATTCTCCTACAACAACATCTATCAAGCTAGTTTGAAGATGGCACCATTCGAAGTTCTTTATGGCCGAAAATGTTGTACACCTCTGAATTCGTCTGAAACCAGTGAAAGGCAACTCATTGGTCCAGATAACATTTGGGACGCAGAAGATCAAGTTTGCACCATTCGTGAACATTTGAAAACATCCCAGTCTCGTCAAAAAGGTCTCTATGACTGTCGTCACCAAGAAATGGTTTATGAACCTGGTGAACAAGCGTACCTCAGGATTACTCCCATGAAAGGCACACATCGTTTCAGTATTAAAGGCTAATTGGCTCCTCGCTACATTGGTCCGTTTTGTGTTCTCGCAAGACATGGAGAACTTGCATCTCAACTGGAATTGCCGTCGAATCTTTCAAAGGTTCATGATGTCTTTCATGTGTCTCAACTTCGCTGTTGCTTCAAAGATCCAGTTTGTGTAGTGGATCATCAAATGCTTGATTTGCAAGAAGATCTCTCTTATCAGCAATATCATGTCGGTATTCTTGATCAAGCTAAATGTCGCACTCATCAGGAAACCATCAAGTTTCTCAAAGTTCAATGATCTCACCATTGTGAAAGTAAAACCACTTGGGAACGTGAAGATCGTCTTCGCTCAGAATACCCCTCTCTGTTTCCAACGACTTATTAAATCTCAGGATAGGATTTCTGTGAGAGGAGGAGAGTTATAACAGCCCTGCATCATGGTACAGTAATTTTCTTAATTAAGCTTGCCATGTCATCATAATTGCATTCATTTAAATTAAATTAGGAACTAATTCAACTATAAAAAATTATTCAAAAAGGCAAACCCAAAAATATTTTCTAGAAATACCCAAAACATTTTATTAAATCTCAAGACTTGGTTATCACCTCATCTAACCGTGTGTGTTCTTCCCCAAAAAATTGTAGAATTAAAAGGAACTCAACTAGGTTAATTGGATTAAACCCTAAACCTATTGACTTGAACCAAATAAATTCTAGTAAAATAAATATAATTCCAAAAATACTGGAAATTAGTATTTGGCATAGTAAAATTGTTGTTGAAATACACAAAAATTTGCAACACCATTAAAATTTATTTGATGCCTCAATTAATTAGAAAATAGTAGCTAAAGAAATTTCGGAAAAGGAAAAATAGAAAGCTAACTGTACACTTGCAGCCCACTAGTATAGTATCAAGCCCAGCCCAAGCTACAGTCGTCTTCGTCCTCATTTCAGCACCACATGCAATCTCCATCGCCGTGGCTGCGCGATGCCCGACAGCTGCCTTTACAGGAACTGCAGGAGGAGGATAAGGTCACTCCCCGGTATGAACGCTAGCTCATTCTACCCCTCTCGTCGCTCCTCTTGCTCGATCTGGTCGACGACCAAACAACCGCCACCATGGTCGTCATCATTTGCATGACCACCTTGCTCCCTGCACCGTGAGATCGTGTCCAGGAGCCGCGCCGTCATCGTCTGCATCAACTATGAGGCAAGTTCGACCAGAGCTGAACTGCATCGCCTGGATCGATCGATCTTCTCTGACCATCGCCGCCACTGCCGCCATTCAATTCACGGTCCGCCGACCACCACCATCGTAGCTGAGCTAACCATGAGCTCCGGGGTGAGCTTCTCTTCATTCTGCCCCTGGATTCGAGCTCGATCTCGAGCTGTAGTAAGCTATAGTTGCCGCCGTGGACTGACCCGAGCTCCGTCACCGCTGCTGTGTCATTCTCGTCCATCCCGTTTGATCAGGAGCGAGGCAAGCATGCCATTGTACTCGTGCCAATGCCTGGTTGCCGCCTAGCAACTTAGTTCGTCGGATACGTGCCCAGATGCTCGAGTTCATCAATGTCCTGCCACTACTGTCGTTGGCCCCCGCAGTAGCCATCATTTCCGACCGGCCCAACTCATGCCCGTGCCACCTTTGGACGCAGCGCGATGCACCCGTTTGAATGGACCAAGCACCACTCTATTTGGTCACCGGAGCCACATTCCCACGCGTCACCACCGCGTCTTTGTTCGCCGGTGCGCGCTGCCAATTCAAATAATCGTTTGTGTCACTGCCATGTGGGCCCAGTGCGCTAGGTCATTAGGTTAGCACTCACTACACTTAACACTGACCTTAACGCTAATAGTCACTGTGTAATGGACCGCACTAGTAAATAAACCGCTAATTAAAATATATAGTCAATGGCAGGTGGACCCCACCTGCAGGTTTGACCACTCAACGCTGACTGTGTGCTGACTGTACTGCTGACTCAGCCCCTGGCCCACATGTCATATTCTTAGGCTAGATTCGCACTGAGTAAGAAAAGTATTTTAGTAATTAATTTTGAATTAAATAAATCAAATACATTCTAGAAAATGATTTAAACTTTAAAAATTCATAACTAATTCAGAAAATTATAAATTATATATGAATATTGATCAGAAAAATGTGTACTTCGAAATATGCCATTTTCATGCATGATAACCAACATTAAAATATTGTTTAGGTCTAAAACACTAATAGGTCACTTTCTAATAAATATTTGGAATGGGGGGAAATGCTACTAATAGTATTCCCACTTCAAGTAAATTGTATAGCTATGCATTAGCTTGAATGAACACCACATTAGGCCACGCCATGCCTTCATGTGTTGCATATTGAAATTCCATGTTATTTATTGTTTTCCGGTATTTGCTTCTTATCGGTAGATCCCGAGATTGATGTAGAGTACGACTACGCCACTGAGGAGCAGATCCAGCCTGCCGAGTAGCAAGGCAAGCAAAGCCCCTTCAACATCCAGATATTGCCTATTCTTTCTCTCTTATTCCTGCATTAGAGTATCGCTTTAGTTATTGATCGGTAGTTGTCGCCTTTTCCTTTGCATAGCCTGACTTTGTCACCTGATGTTGTTGCCTTTACCTATTATCCTAGCATGGCTAGTATCTGCTTGTATTTCCATCATGTTGGCCCTACATTCTTGTCATGTGTAGCTATGCTTAGACTGTTGGGGCAGTGATGCATCTGGGATGATGAATCATTGTAGTAGAAATACAGGACACTTCAACAGGGTTATTAGTTGACATCAGATAGCCGATGACATGATGCAAGATGGACCGAATGGTCGGACATGGACATGAAGATCGGATGCAGTGTGCTCCAGGAGATAATTATAATAGCTTGACTTAACAGGAAATAGGTGGGAGGCTGTGCTGGATAGCATGGTGATTTGCTCCACTTAAGCCACCCTAGGACCCATGTTCTGGTTATACTGATCCAAGAATATAAATATACACACTAGCCACATGCGGGATAATGGTCATGGGTCCTCCTGCGATGTAGTTCCTCACCATATCTTTTCCAGAAGTCACATAGATTCAGGCTTTTCATATGCGTGTGTGTGGCTGTAGGTGCAGAAGATGGACATGAAGACTGATACTCTGATGTGATGTGGTGTGGTTTCATCTAGGTGTGGCACCAATCAGACCAGCAGATATCAACAGGGGTGGTGAAGCTGGGTACCGTGTGCGCAACGCATGAGACCACATCGGGAGTACGGCTGAACTCACTTTTGTAGTTAGGATTAGACTCGGCGAGTGACCTCTCTGGATTAGTTCGACGTAGGGTTATATTGTGTCATTCACCCTCTGCCGGCATACTAATGGTAGTGTGCTAATCATGTGGCATAAAAGGTGTGCGAGCGTGTAGGGTAATGTGGTGCACCCCGGCAGGGATGATTAAATCTACTCAGATAGCCGTGTCCATGGTAAAGGATGACTTGGAGATTGGCCCGATCATAGAAAGACTATAATTGGATACTTAATTCAAATTGCCAACCTAGTTAAATGCCAGGGATCACTTCCTCTTAGGGTAGTCAAGGGAGTCTTCATGTCTGTATATTGCTGTGGTGAGTAGATGGACTCGTGCACGCTCTCTCTTCTATTTTAGCAGATGCTGGTAGTCGTAAGATCCTTTGACTTCTCATCTATTCTGGCTTTCTGTAGTATAAGTACACAGATATACCCCCTTACCTTTGATATTGATGCATAATGTAGATAGATCTAATGTATGTCTTGTGAGTACAACTTTGTACTCACCTTGTTGTGGATATTCTTTTGATCTGTTGTAGAGGACGTCTATGATTCGTACGCCGAATACTACTTGGAGTTCGGCGCCGACGAGTAGTTTGGACGTCCTAGGCAGGATACCTGTGCCTTTGGGAGGGTCGTTGCTTTTGTTCTAGCCTTCTTAAGGCATTTTTTTTAAGTTGTTCTGTACTCAGACATATTTTGCTTTCCGCTTGATGTAATGTTGAGCCATGTGACCTCTGTGTGATATATTTGCTATCTCTGCTCATGTATGAGCTTTTGGATATATATGCTTTGGTTGTAGAGTTGTGTTGTGGTACCGGTTGTGTCACACTCACGACGTGCATGATGTGTGTATGTTTATAAAGTGCACATTGTGAGTAGGGTCTTGGAATCTCTGAGATTCACTTGCTAGCATTAGTGTTTTGGGATGTGATAACTCATTAGCTGAGAGTTCAGGAGTTCCTACCACATTACTCTAGGTGTGGCGCTTTGGCTCAGGTATTTTGGTTGGTGACTCTGTATAACTGGGAGCTCGGGAGTTCCTAGCACACTGCTCTAGGTGCGGTGCTTCAGCGCAGTCATATAAGAGTATTGGGGTTCAGGTCTAGCCTGTACAGGCTGCGAGCAGTATTGGTAAGGGCCAATTGCTTGAAGCCTGATTTTGGTACTCAGATATCATCACTGAGTGGTAATCCCGACGTCCTAATTGATTAGTGTGGCTAGACTTGTATGTCTTAGATCCTAGGTCACGACATCCGCGCAGCCTCCATCCCGACCCCCCGTCGCCATCGGTATCCCCCTCTCACAGTATGGCTTCAACTTCTGTGATGGGCCTAGGTACCTGGCACAGCTCTCGGACCTCACCACTCAGCAGCAGGATACCCTCCCACCGACCCCACTGTCTCCCTTCCGTTATCTGAGGATGGTGTGGAGGATGACTCTACGAGTGTGGGGATGCAGGTCCTATTGGGACACATGGGATGCTACATTGGCAAACAAAAATATCTACCACGCGAAGCTGGAACATGCTGTGGAGATAGATCACAGGTTTACCACTAGAGGCGCAGTCCCACAGTGGAAGTAGAGTTGGTGCAGCACATTGGAGTAGTGTAGTCAAACAACTGCCTCCTCCTTCTGGCGAATCCCATGAATGATTCATCCAGGCGATGCAAGTGCAATGCCTCCAAGGTATCTGTGCGTGCAGGTAGGAATGTCATACGGCGGATGATACGTCTCAAATGTATCTACTTTTCTGAACACTTTTGCTATATTTTTGTCTTCTAATTTGCATAATTTGAATAAAAACTAATGGGACTGGCGTTGTTTTCGACAAGATTTGCAATGGTGTGGTTTTTTGTGCAAGTAAAGTCTCCAAAAAAATATGCATGGAAGTTTCAGGAGAATGAGAAACGGAGCCACAGGCGCATGCCAGGGGGCCACCTGTGGGGCCCACGCTGCCCTAGCACACAGCCCAAGGCCTGGACTCATGAGGGAGGTGTGTGGGGCCCACATGCGCCACCTCCCATGCCACTTTCACTCATAAATCCTCTCCTAGCCTAAAAACCCTAGATGGATTTTTGTTGATTTTTTCTATGAGGTGAAGCCACCGCCTTCAGTGATCTTCTGCTGAAGGAATGTCCGGAGGCTAATATGGCCTTTGGAGAAGGGGATTCTTTGCCATCTTCATCATCACCGTCATGACCTCCCCACTCATGTGTGAGTAATTTGTCTGTAGGCACATGGGGTGGAAGTGAATTTGATAAGATCCCTTATGTAATAGTTGCCAAATTTGTTAGGGTTTAATACCTAGTACCCTATATTTTCTGAGATTGATGTTGTTGTGCCTTTGTTATGCTTAATGCTTGACACTAGAGCCTGAGTGCCATGATTTCAGATCTGAACCATATGTGTTTTCATGAATATTTATGTGTTGGGGTCATAGCTGCAAGTTGTATGCACCTGTTATTGTTCTGAATTGGAGACCCCAAAGTGACAATAGTCGGGATATCAAACGGGATGACTGTAATTTGAGGATTACTTGTATTCATTGAGTGTGAATGCTTTGATCCGGTACTTTGTGAAAGGAGTACCTTAATTACCCTTAATTTCCATTAGGATCCCGCAGACACGGGATGGTAGGACAAAAGATGTTTGATGCAATCTTATCATACACCAACCCAAGGTCGACCAAGTACAATAACTAAATAGTCTTTCTATATTATCCATGCAACTTACTCATATAATACTCAAGCATGAGCCTAGACCACATCACTTTATGGGAAAAAGAGAATGATGATGGGGGTTTATGAGAAATCAAAATGGAAGATAGGCTTGCACTGCTACTTGTGAGCTACGTTGGGATTTTCCCCGAAGAGGAAGGGAGATGCAATATAGTAGAGGATAGTATTTCCCTCAGTAAAGAACCAAGGTTATCGAACTAGTAGGAGATTCACGCAAACAACCATCGACAGCACCTACACACACAAGAGCAAATACTTCCACCCAACGCGGGCAAGAGGGTTGTCAATCCCCTTGTACTCGTTAATTGCAACGATTAAATCAGATACTTGTAGATAGATAAATTGCAAAGTAAAATAAAAATAAATAAATTGCAGCAAGGCATTTAGGGTTTTAGTAATATGATTAAAGTAGACCCGGGGCCATAGTTTTCACTAGAGGCATCTCTCTCATAAACATGGCATATGGTGGAGTTATGATGTTATTCATGGCATGATCATGTATATAGGCATTACATCCGTGACAAGTACACCGAAACGATTCTGCATCTACTACTATTACTCCACCAATCGACCGCTATCCAGCATGCATCTATGGTATTAAGTTCATAACAAACGGAGTAACGCTTTAAGCAAGATGACATAATGTAGACAGAATAAAACCAATCAATATGATTAAACCCCGTCATTTTACCCATAGTAGCAATAATACAAATACGTTCCTCGCTACTCCTCCTGTCACGGAGTGAGGACACTGCAAGATTGAACCTACTACTATGCACCACTTGCACTGAAGATCTAATCATCAACTTGGCCAAAGAAAACTCATAGTTCGGAAAGCATTACATGGCTATAACAATCATACATAATAGAATTCATCATATAACTCAATTACTTTCAATGAATAATCTGATCATAAACCCACAATTCACCGGATCCCAACAAACGCACCGCACAAAACTATTGCATCATATCGATCTTCGAAGAGAACATTGTATTGAAGATCATAACAAGAGAGAGAGCCATCTAGCTAATTACTATGGACCCATAGGTCCTGTAGGAACTACTCACACATCATCGAAAGGGCAGCAAGGTTGATGAAGAACCCCTCCGTGATTGATTCCCCCTCCGGCCGAGTACTGAAAAAGGCCTCCAGATGGGATCACAGAAGAACAGAGGCTTGCGGCGGCGGAAGAATTATTTCGAGGCCTCCCTTGGGGTTTTGGAATATTTGGGAATTTATAGTGTTGGAATTAGGTCAAGCGGAGCCACAGGGGCCCACAAGACATCTGGGCACGCCCTACCCCCCAGGGCGGGCCCAGTTGCCTGGCTGCCTCCTCGTATGGCTTCTGGTCCTCCCCCGAAGCTTCTAGGGTCCCTTCTGGTCCAGAAAAAATCATCAAAAAGTTTCATAGCGTTTGTACTTTGTTTGGTAGGGATTTTCTGTAAAACCAAAAACAAGCACAAAACAGCAACTAGCACTTGGCACTGAGTTAATAGGTTAGTTACCAAAAATGATATAAAATGATGTATAAAGCATATAAGATTGATAAAATAATAGCATGAAACAATAAAAAATTATAGATACGTCAGAGACGTATCAGCATCCCCAAGCTTAATTCCTGCTCATCCTCGAGTAGGTGAATGATAAAACAAAATAATTTTTTGATGTTGAATGCTACCTAGCATGTCTATCATGTAATCTTCTTGTTGTATGAATGTTGAGAAACGATGAAGTAATTGACATCAACATAATAATATCCATGAATAGAACATAATCATTACTTTTCGAGATATACGATGCTTAACGAATGTTATCCCTACTCATTAAATTATGTATGCATGGCATGACCCTGTCTTCCTCACATAAGTACAAATCATGAGCACCTCGGTGTCAAATCAGGCAATTGTATCATAGTTTTTCACGTGCTTCAGCATTTTCAACTTTACTCAATATATAAGCATGGGTCATGGACTTAGCACTACGGGTGGAATAGAATATGTTGGTAGAGATATAAGGGAAGACAAAAGTGGAGAAAGTCTCGCATCAACTCGGCGGATCGTTAAGCAATGGAGAGTCCTAGCAATCGATGTCAATGCGAGGAGTAGGGATTGCCATGCAACGGATGCACTAGAGCTATAAGTGTATGAAAGCTCTCAACTGAAACTAAGTGGGTGTGCATCGAACTTGCTTGCTCATGAAGACCTCGGGCATTTGAGGAAGCCCATCATCGGAATATACAAGCCAAGTTCTATAATGTAAAAATTCCCACTAGTATATGAAAGTGACAAATCATGGAGACTCTCTATATGAAGAACATGGTGCTACTTTGATGCACAAGTGTGGTAAAAGGATAGTAGCATTGCCCCTTCTCTCTTTTTCTCTCATTTTCCTTTTGTTTAGAACAATATCATGAACCTCATCCCCGCTTTTGCAAGGACTCATTAGTCTCCATCATTCTTTACCTCACTGGGACAATGCTCTAATAATGATGATCATCACACTTTTATTTACTTGCAACTCTATAATCTGAAACCATATGACTCTATATGAATGCCTCTGGCTGTGTACCAGGATGTGCAATGATCTAGCGTAACATGTATTACAATGATGAACAGTGGCTTGCCATAAATATCATGTTAGCTGTATATGATCATGCAAAGCAATATGACGATGAACACACAAGTCATGTGGATAGTAACCCTGGAACTTGCATGGCAATATATCTCGGAATGGCTATGGAAATGCCATGATAGGTAGGTATGGTGGCTGTTTTGAGGAAGGATATACTGAGGCTTATGTGTGATAGAGCATATCATATCACGGGATTTGGATGCACCGGCGAAGTTTGCACCGACTCTCGAGGTGAGAAAGGGCAATGCACGGTTCCGGAGAGGCTCGCAAAATATGGATAGGTGGGAGTGTTGTATTAGTCCATGAACTCACATTAGTCATAAAGAACTTATATATTTATTGTGAAAGTTTTATTATCCCTTGAAGCAAAGTACTACTCGCATGCCCCTAGGGAGAAGGTTGGCAGGAGTTAACCATCGCGCGCCCCCGATTCAAACATCACAAAGGATTTCATAAAGGAATAAAAATGCTCCAACATCCCCGTCATGCCATGTCGGACACTTAAATGAGTAATACATAACAAGCTTTAAATACCGATATCTTTACTAACTAATGATCATGAATCAATACCCTTTCATATTATTACATCAATATAATTTAATCACACGTTTCACATTCAGTGATCTACACGAAAGTTTTTATTATACCTCTCTTGTATACCTATCATTTTCAGACTAGTCTTATAACCCCGTGGCAATTACCACTTCCTATTAAGGGACTCTCAGAAAGATATAGGTGAAGCATGAGAGTGCAAATGATTTCTATAAAATATGCCCACCGCCGTGATCTAAAGATTTAAGTGAAGCACATGAGCAACTGCCTAGCTCAAAAGATATAAGTGAAGCACATAGAGTATTCTAACAAATCATGATGAATGTGTGTATCTCTCAAAAGGTGTGTCCAGCAAACGATGATTGTCGGAAACTAACAAACAAAATAAAACTATAGCACAAGATGCTCCAAGTAAAACTCATATCATGTGATGAATAAAAATATAGCTCCGAGTAAACATACCGATGAATTGTGGACGGAAGAGGGAATGCCATCCGGGGGCATCCCCAAGCTTAGACGCTTGTGTCTTCCTTGAATATTACCTTGGGGTGCTTGGGCATCCCCTATCTTAGGGTCTTGCCACTCCTTATTCCGTTGTCCATAGTAAACTCACCCAAAACTTGAAAACTTCAGCACACAAAACTCAACAGAAACTTCGTGAGGTCCGTTAGTATAATCGGTATACCATCAACTTAGGCACTGTTATAAATTGATTCATAATTGTTTTGCATAATACCTAATGTATTCTAACTCCTCCATGACTTATGCCCCCCGATATAATCCATAGCATCATTAAAACAATCACACTATGCAATAAAAACAGAATCTGTCTAAAACAGAACAGTCTGTAATGATCTGAACTAAAACCATATTTCTGGAACTCAAAAAATTCTGAAATATTAGGAAAACGTAGAAATTTTTTATCTAAATACTGTGTAAAAATTTCAGATCAAAAGCACGTTCCAGTAAATTATAGAATTTTCTGCACTTGGCGCAAAAGTTTCTGTTTTTGCACAGAATCAATTCAACTATCATCCAAATTATCCCAAAGGCTTTACTTGGCACAAACACTAATTAAAAGATAAAAACACAATCATTACAGTAGCAATAATCATGTCATCACACCCAAACATAAAATAAAAATTGCAAATAATATAATTATTGGGTTGCCTCCCAACAAGTGCTATTGTTTTATGCCCCTAGCTAGGCATAGTGCATAGTTTCAAGTATTATCATCCTTAAAATTAATTCCATAGGTGGCTCTCATAATGGATTCATATGGTGGTTTAATTCTATTCCTTGGGAAGTGTTCCATCCCTTTCTTTAATGGAAATTGGAACCTTATATTTCCTTCTTTCATATCAATAATAGCACCTGTTGTTCATAGGAAAGGCCTATACCAAGTATTATAGGACAAGACGGATTGCATTCAATATCAAGCACAATGAAATCCACGGGCACATAATTTCTATTGGCAATTATAATAACATCATTAATTATTCCCAATGGTTTCTTAATAGTTGAATCCGCTAGATGCAAGTTGAGGGAACATTCATCCATATTTGTGACACCTAGAACGTCACATAAAGATTTTGGTATAGTAGAGACGCTAGCACCTAGATCACACAAAGCAATATATTCATAATCTTTAATCTTAACTTTAATAGTAGGTTCTCATTCATCTTGTAATTTCCTTGGTATTGATACTTCTAATTCTACCTTTTCTTCATGAGTTTTAATCATTGCTTCTACAATGTGTTTAGTGAAGGCTTTATTTTGTTCGTAAGCACTGGGTGAATTTATCATGGATTGTAACAAGGAAATGCATTCAACCAAAGAGCAATTATCATAATTAATGTCCTTGTAATCCGAAGTAGTGGGTGCATTGCTATCTAAAGTTTTGACCTCTTCAAACCCACTTTTGTTATTTTTATCATTAAGATCATCACCCTCCGAACAATTGGGATTCCTTATAACTAAAGTTGACTCATCTTCAGTCCCTTTATCTTCAAGTTTTATATTACTAAACAAAGATTCAATAGGTGTCACACCAATCATTTTAATATCTTCATCATTATTATCATGAAAACCGGATGTGAATGCCTTTTTTAGAAATTCACGTTTAGCTCTCAACCTCTCAATTCTTTTTCTACTTTCATCCATGGTGACTGGGATAGACTTTAGAGATCCAGTTATTACATCTCGTTTAGGTGGCAAAATTTTAATTTTAAGAGTTTCCACATCATGAACAATTCTATCCATATTTCTAAATATGTCATCAACTTTGTTTAGTTTTTCTTCTAACATAGCATTGAAAATCTTTTGAGAACTAATGAATTCTTTAATATTGTTCTCAAGTTTAGTAGGTATCCTATTATTATTATTATAAGAATTACCATAGGAATTACCATAATTATTAGAGGGATTAAAGGGATACGGTCTAGGATTAAAATTCCCTCTATAAGCATTGTTGTTGAAATTATTTCTAGCAACAAAATTCACATCAATTGCATCATTGTTTTGCTCCATCAAAGTAGACAATGGAACATCATTAGGATCAACATGAGCATTTTTACTAGAAAGCATATTCATAAGAGCATCCATTTTTTCACTCAAAGTAGAAACTTCTTCGACAGAGTTTACCTTCTTACCAGTTGGAGCTCGTTCGGTATGCCATTTGGAATAATTTGTGGTCATATTATCAAGAAGGTTGGTTGCCTCTCCTAATGTAATTCCCATGAATGTACCACCTGTAGCAGAGTCTAGAAGATTTCTCGATACAAAGTTTAGTCCCGCATAAAAGTTTTGTATTATCATCCATAAGCTTAATCCGTGAGTGGGAAATTTTTAATCATTAATTTCATTCTCTCCCAAGATTGTGCAACACGTTCTTGCTCATGTTGTTTAAAGTTCATGATTTGATTTCTAAGAGATATAATCTTAGCGGGAGGAAAATACTTGGCAATAAAAGCATCCTTACATTTATCCCATGAATCAATACTATTACGAGGTAAGGATGAAAACCAAGTTTTAGCTTTGTCCCTTAATTAAAAGGGAAATAATTTCAACTTAACAATATCATTATCCACATATTTTTTCTTTTGCATATCACATAATTCAACGAAGGTATTAAGATGGGATGCAGCATCTTCATTAGAGTTTCTAGCAAATTGATATTTCATGATAAGATTTAGCAATGCAGCTTTAATACCTTCATTAGAGTACTAATAAAATCATTGTTATTAGTATTCGAGAAGTCACACAACTTAGTGTTTTCTTGAGACATAGTGGCAATTCAAGCAAGCAAGCAAAATAATTTTTTTTTTGTGTTTTTGATTTTTTTAACGAGACTAAGCAAAACAAATAAAGGCAAGTAAAAAGTAGAACAAGTAAATGATAATATATATGAAGGTACTTTGAGTTGTTTTATTAACCTCCCCGGCAACGGCGCCAGAAATTCTTTCTGCTACTTGTGAGCTGCTTTGGGATTTTCCCCAAAGAGGAAGGGAGATACAATATAGTAGCGGATAGTATTTCCCTCAGTAAAGAACCAAGGTTATCGAACCAGTAGGAGATTCACGCAAACAACCGTCGACAGCACCTACACACACAAGCGCAAATACTTGCATCCAACGCGGGCAAGAGGGTTGTCACTCCCCTTGTACTCGTTAATAGCAAGGATTAAATCTGATAGTTGTAGATAGATAAATTGCAAACTAAAATAAAAGTAAATAAATTGCAGGAAGGTATTTAGGGTTTTAGTAATATGATTGTAACATCCCCATGCAATAGCTACAGTGATCACCTCTTGACAATGCCAGGTCACCCTGCTTAACAGCGCTTGATCACCATTGCATCATATCTCATCTCAAATTCCAAATCAAATTTCAATTCAAATATAAAGTGAAAATAAAAGTTGTTCAAATTCAGAAAAATGTTCATAATATTGTAAATAATCCAGAGACAATTATAAAAATGCACCCAACACTAATTAGATTATTTAAATGACTCTATAAACCTAAAAGAGGAGCTAAAACAACTAATTAAATACCTTTCATACTTTATAAATTATCAAACTAAATTATTTAGGTACCAAACTTTTTGTGGCAGAGGTATATTTAGTAACACTAAATTAGGTGCTAATCTTATATTTTATAAAACTAAAATGATTTGGAAAGTAAAATAAAACACAAAAAGAAAATAAACGAAAACAGAAAAGTAAAACAGAAAATAAGAAAAAAGAAAAGCCCCGGGCCTCGGCCCCGCTGGCCAACCAGCCAGGCTGGCCCGGCCACTCTACATAACCCCTCCCCCCCCCCCCCCCCGTTCACCCCGAACCCTAACCCGACCCCCACTCTCCCCCGATCCCCTCTCTCTCCCGCTCGCCGCCGCCTGCCGCCCGACCCCCGTCGCCGCCGTCGCTCGTCGTCTCCTCGTCGCCGCCGTCGTCCCGTCCTCGTCCTCCTCCCCAGCGGCTCCACCGAGCCGCGCCGACCCGTTCCCCTGCAAACGGGGTGAGCCCCGTCGCCGCCCCTCCCTCTCTCTGTCGTCGCCGCCGCCCGTGGCCTCGCCACCTCCGGCCGCGCCTCCTCTGCCTCGGCCCGTTCCGGCCTCGCCCGCTGCTGCCACGCTCGCCCTCGCCACCGTCTCGCCCACACCTGCGCGTCTCGCCGCTGTCGTGCTCGCGCGCGCTGCCTCTGCCGTCGTCGCCGCGCCCCGCTGCCGCTGCTGCTGCCGTCGCCGCCGCGCCCACCAGCCGCTGCCCTGCCCACTCGCGCGCCCTCGCCCCTGGATCCGCCCCCGCCACCTATCGGCCTCGCCCACCTCCGCCGCGCGGCTACCCGCGCGCGCGCCCCGTTGACCCACTACAGTGGCCAGGTGGGCCACTGACCAGTGGGGCCGGCCCCTATATTAAACAAAAATGAAAAATAAAATAAAATAATTAAATAAATAAATAAAAGAAAAGAATTAAAACAAATAATAGCTAATTAATTAACTTAATTAATCCTATTTAATTAAACTAATTAATAATTAACCTAATTAAACTGTAATTAATTTAATTAGAACCCTAATTAACCTAAACAGTGACTGACAGGCGGGACCCACCAGTCAGGTTGACCAGTCAACGGACTGTTGACTGTTGACGTCATGCTGACGTCAACAATTACTGTTTCGGATAATGTTAGTTTAAATAATTAAAATAATTTCAGAAAGTGTTTAAAACTTTGAAAAATCATATCTTTTAAACCGTAACTCCGATTAAAATAATTTGTATATGTAAAACGATCAGAAAAATGTGTAGAATCTGAATAACCTATCCATATGCCTGCCACACTTCTCTATCATACCGAACATGGGACATTTTGCCCGTATCCGGTATATGAATAGTGCACAACCTTAATAAAATAAATCCAAGTAAATTCCTAAATTAACTAAATCATTTAGTTAGGCAGTTAAGCACCTCTGCACATCATTTAAACATGTCATGCATCCCTGTTGTATTTTTGTCGTGTATTTATCGTTTCTTCTCCCCCTTCTCTCCCGATAGCCCCCGAGTCTGCCGACGACCCCGCTGTGTACGACGACGTCGCCGACGACCCGTCCTTTTTAGCAGAGCAACCAGGCAAGCAAACCCCCTTGACGCATGCCTATATCACCTATTCTCTCTCCCTCCTGCTTGCATTAGAATTTGTTGCTGTTATTGTTTTAACCTATTCTGATGCATAGCCTGTTCTTGTAACCGTCATTGATACCTGCCTGATATCCCAGATGCTTAGTATAGGTTGGGTGGTAAACCATCTGTGGCCCCTCTTCCTTGCTGTAGTTGCTCCGCTTTAGTATCTGTGCCCCGATCGATATGGTCGAATGGGCTGAGAACAGCACATCACCGCACACCCCCCTAAGTTGCTCGACTCTGCAGAGCTGGCTTCGAGTGCCGAGGGTGATACCTCTTATCTCACTTTCGATGATGCATCTGTAGAATAGCTATCCGGATGTGTGTAACCGAGGGTGATTCCTCTTTCATCACCTCCGCTAAGCTTCCGTCGTGCAACTCCTCGAGTGGGAACCCATCGAGGGTGATTCCTCAGGTTCCTTCTCGATATATTGGACACACAGTTACTTTGACCTTTGTTACAGGCGGGTCGACCCCGAGGGGTACCCGCAGGGAATGTGAAGTCGGGTTTGCCAGGAAGGCACCCGCGAGAGATTAATGTGGCGGAACGACAGGGTAGGCGGAGACCACCCTGATCGTGATCCGTGTGTTACTAAGTCAGAGCAACAGGTAGTCTGATCGGCTCTGCGAGTTACTAAATACGCCTAACGGATTTGGGTATTTGATCTGAGTGGGTCGTTGGCCCTATACGCACTACCACCACGTGGGATAATGGGTATGGGCCCCTCTGCGTTGCACGTTTCTCCCGAAAGCTCTTTAGACGTCACAACTCAGAGATGCGGGCTGATTGTTGGGGTTGGGCTGGTTACGTCACTGGTGTATTCAGTGTCGCGCCTGCTCCCCGGCCAGTCACGCAACGTGCAGGAGTGCAAAGGGCGATGGCCCAAGACCCCTTCGTGCTTAGGATTTAGACCGGCGTGCTGACCTCTCTGCTAAGCTTAGGTAGGACGCTGCTTCGTGTCGATTACCCGAGGCCGGGCATTACCCAGCAAGTGTGTCCGGCCAGATGTAATCCAGCATGCTGGGTAACAGTAGTGCACCCCTGCAGGGAAGTTATCTATTCGAATAGCCGTGTCCACGGTAACAGGACTCTCAGTGTTGTATCCCGATCTATTACTACTTGAACTGGATACATGTTAATTAACTGTAAGCTCCGGGATTGCTTTCTCGCAGGGAGTCGAAGAAGGATCTCTAGGCTTTGCTTCAACATGCTTGTTAATTTAAATATGCTAATCTACTCTCTTCTAATGCTGCAAGATGGCTTCAAGATGCTAGTCTTCGATAGGCTAGGCTTCTCCCCCTCTATTCTGGCATTCTGCAGCTCAGTCCAAGATATAGCCCCATCCCTTTGATACAAATGCATATTAGTATAGATCTGATGTCAGTCTTGCGAGTACTTTGGATGAGTACTCACGGTTGCTTTGCTTCCCTTTTTCCCCATACCCGAATGATGTGATCAGACGATGGAGTCCAGGAGACAGATGCCACTGCAGGAGCCTACTACCAGAAGAGTCCCGGAGGCCACTACTTCTTCGTTGAGCCAGTCGACCAGGAGTAGTTAGGAGGCTCCCAGGCAGGAGGCCTTGCCTTTTCGATCGATGTTACTTTGTGCTAGCCTTCTTAAGGCAAAACTTGTTTAACTTTTGTCTGTACTCAGATACTGTTGCTTCCGCTGATGCTTGTATGACATCGAGCTTATGTATTCGAGCCCTCGAGGCCCCTGGCTTGTAATATAAAGCTTGTATTATTTTATTTGTGTTTAGAGTTGTGTTGTGATATCTTCCCGTGAGTCTCTGATCTCGATCGTGTACATTTGCGTGTATGATTAGTGCACGGTCGAGCAGGGGCGTCACAAGTTGGTATCAGAGCCGACTGCCTGTAGGTAGCCCCCTTTCCCACACCTTGGCCGAAGTTGAGTCTAGTCTTTGTAAAACTGTGTTTTACTAACATGGCTGTGTGGCTTACGGGCCCACGTCACCAATGGGTGGTATTAGGATCTTTTATTCCGCACCTTTACTCTGGGACTTTGATTTCTCTTCTATTCGGGTTAAAGATTTTGCTAACTCTGACGCTAGGTTCTCGTAACCATTTTCTCCCCGGAGAGCCACTTGATACAGATGTTCCCGTTACTCTTGAAGTACCAAATGGTTAGGAAGACACTCTCCGATGAATCCCCAAGGCCCTTGTGCCCACCGCTCTTGCAATTCTTTACCATCGAAAAATCCCTGTGGATAACTGCACATAATTACCGTTCATACATTCATCCCCAGTTGCTCAAGTGTTTCACAAGATACTTCGTATTGCTAATCGATCTTTCGATAATCCTATGCAACCTATTACTCTTGAAACTCTTGACTGCCTGCACTATAGCTAATTCCTTATGTCCAGTAATCTTCATTGGCATCTTTTGTCATTATCATCTTGAGTTCCCTGATTGTATACATTTGCGAATGCTCGCAATCATCAATCCATTTCTAGAATTCATCCTTACGGCTCAGATATCATTTTGAACATGAACTGGTTCTCGGCAAATCAAACCTTGATTGATTGTCTGTCTAATTCTATTCAACTTACTCAGCTTTCGATCAGAGCGTATGCTTCTGATCCCCCGATTTGGAAATCGTAAACCCTTCATATTTAAGCTTCGGCTTATTCAGATGTTCCATAAACCGATGCATTTGCATCCTTTCTTCTTCTGGTTGAGTACCGATAGCCCCTTTGTATATTAAATCATTGATGAATTTCCCCTGATACAAAATGCCTCTAGCGAATTGTATCATTTACTCCGTGTCGTTAGCCCTCTGCTTTCGAGCGTGTATCCGTTGCTCCTATTATTGTGTTGAACAGGTTCCCAAAATGTCCCGATGGGTTGAACCTATGCCTTCCCTAATCTGTGTGAACCCGAAAGTTATGCTAGTTATACTCTACTAGTGTTTAGTCAGATAAAGTTTCAACTCTGCAACTTCATCGAAAGCGAGAAGTGAATGAAAGGTTATGCATTGAAGAAGTGGGAGTCGGCCTTGAACTTTGTGTTCATGCCCATGGAAACGATGTAGACCATCACGGAAACTTCTCGTAAAATAATCACCCCTTGGCATAAATTCATCTTGTATCCGTGGCTTGATCCTTTGCAACCGTGGTTCCAATCATGTTGTTCTTCTTTGTTTCCGTTTTTTCGGACAAGTTGAAGCACTTGTCTTCTACAGATCAATATGCCTGTCCAACTTCTATTCTATTTTACCTTCGAGTATTACCCTCTGGTATCTTGAGGATATCGTGCTATTGCACTACCTCTTATGAATTCTTGCTGGAGTAATACTTCTCACCAATTTAGTCATTCCATGGGTTCTGGGTTGTTTGTCAACCGAGAACACCGATAAGTGAATCAACTTCACCCTATGGCTCATTACTCCTAGTAGTTTGTTGCTGGGAAATTTAAACTCAAACATGTCATTCCTAGCCTGATCGGCTGCATCATTATCGTGCTGATTTTAACTGTGCTACATGTTCCTTCTTCCCGAAGCACAATTTTCGACGATGAGCTAAGCTTACGTCGAGCTTCTTTGTCATATCATTTCGTCTTGAACAACAAGGTTAATTCCGAGTTTGTGTCATATCCGTGGTTCCGTTGACCCTTAGTTTCGCCACCCCTTTTGCTTGATGTCGTTTCTGATCGATTACATCTTCATGAAACCTCTCGGCAAAATGTTTCATGATCATCGTCTACCTTTTGATTTTTTATAGTTGTGGATTGATTCCATGATGAATAATACCACCCTTGCCCTATTTAATTTGTGTTGTCATCAACAACATCTTTGCCCTCTTTTCAATTCAAACTTGGACATCTTTTGGTTATACCTTAAGTTTCGTGTTATCCCTGGAATTGTTCCTTGAGTATTTTCATGTGATCTTCAACTCCAATCCTTACTTGGAGCACCATATTATTGCTACCCCGAAGCATGATTGAGGTATTCTGAACATCAACAAGAACATTGCTAAATGTTTCTTGATCATTTTATCCAAACACCGTTGCATGGGTAACATCAAGACTTTCCTCGCCCCTTACCTAAATGTTATCTACCTGCTATGCTGTCATGGTTATCCTGCTCTGCTTGTCCTTGGGAAGGATATACACCAGTACTTGTGTATACTCACATTTTCCTTTCCATTGGTTTGTTTAAATCTGATAAACACATTTTCTTTTCCATTGGTTTGTTTAACCTTTCTTATGGTCTAGATGATCTAAGCAGTGATAATTCCCTGCTTAAGTCAACACCCCCAAATAAAACATTGTCACTATTGTTGATGACATTCCGGTAATCATCGACGGACAAGAACCTTGCCTATTGGTCCGCCTCGTTTTAACGAGCAGGAGAATGGTTCTCTTCGTTCCCGCCCTTGGTACCGACGTTGTTGCCGACATAGCTAACAGACTTTTCTCGGACACGTCTTTTTGTCGTGACCGCGCAAGATGTCGCCGCCTTCCTACTCATAATCGACACTACCCACCATTCCACAGGATCGAAACCTGACTCTCCTATATATCCTGGATCCCGAAAATACCCCTTACTCCACCTCTTAAATCTCGGGACGAGATTTCTTGTAGTGGGGGAGAATTGTAACATCCCCATGTAATAGCTACAGTGATCACCTCTTGACAATGCCAGGTCACCCTGCTTAACAGTGCTTGATCACCATTGCATCATATCTCATCTCAAATTCCAAATCAAATTTCAATTCAAATATAAAGTGAAAATAAAAGTTGTTCAAATTCAGAAACTAAAATGTTCATAATATTGTAAATAATACAGAGACAATTATAAAAATGCAACCAACACTAATTAGATTATTTAAATGACTCTATCAACCTAAAACAGGAGCTAAAACAACTAATTAAATACCTTTCATACTTTATAAATTATCAAACTAAATTATTTAGGTGCCAAACTTTTTGTGGCAGAGGTATATTTAGTAACACTAAATTAGGTGCTAATCTTATATTTTATAAAACTAAAATGATTTGGAAAGTAAAATAAAACACAAAAAGAAAATAAACAAAAACAGAAAAGTAAAACAGAAAATAAGAAAAAAGAAAAGCCCCGGGCCTCGGCCCGGCTGGCCAACCCCCCCCCCCCCCCCGTTCACCACGAACCCTAACCCGACCCCCACTCTCCCCCGATCCCCTCTCTCTCCCGCTCGCCGCCGCCTGCCGCCCGACCCCTGTCGCCGCTGTCGCTCGTCGTCTCCTCGTCGCCGCCGTCATCCCGTCCTCGTCCTCCTCCCCAGCAGCTCCACCGAGCCTCGCCGACCCGTTCCCCTGCAAACGGGGTGAGCCCCGTCACCGCCTCCTCCCTCTCTCTGTGATCGCCGCCGCCCGTGGCCTCGCCGCCTCCGGCCGCGCCTCCTCTGCCTCGGCCCGATCCGGCCTCGCCCTCACCGCCGTCTCGCCCGCACCTGCGCGCCTCGCCGCTGCCGTGCTCGCGCGCGCTGCCTTTGCCGTCCTCGCCGTGCCCCGCTGCCGCTGCTGCTGCCGTCGCCACCGCGCCCGCCAGCCGCTGCCCTGCCCACTCGCGCGCCCCCGTGCCTGGCTCCGCCCCCGCCGCCTATCGAACTCGCCCGCCTCCGCCGCGCGGCTACGCGCGCGCGCGCCCCCCCGTTGACCCACTACAGTGGCCAGGTGGGCCACTGACCAGTGGGGCCCGCCCCTATATTAAACGAAAATGAAAAAGAAAATAAAATAAATAAATAAAATAAAGAATTAAAATAAATAATAGCTAATTAATTAATTAACTTAATTAATCCTGTTTAATTAAACTAATTAATAATTAACCTAATTAAACTGTAAGTAATTTAATTAGAACCCTAATTAACCTAAACAGTGACTGACAGGTGGGACCCACCTGTCAGGTTGACCAGTCAACGGACTGTTGACTGCTGACGTCATGCTGACATCAGCAATTACTATTTAGGATAATGTTAGTTTAAATAATTAAAATAATTTCAGAAAGTGTTTAAAACTTTGAAAAATCATATCTTTTAAACCGTAACTCCGATTAAAATAATTTGTATATGTAAAACGATCAGAAAAATGTGTAGAATCTGAATAACCTATCCATATGCCTGCCACACTTCTCTATCATACCGAACATGGGACATTTTGCCCGTATCCGGTATATGAATAGTGCACAACCTTAATAAAATAAATCCAAGTAAATTCCTAAATTAACTAAATCATTTAGTTAGGCAGTTAAGCACCTCTGCACATCATTTAAACATGTCATGCATCCCTGTTGTATTTTTGTCGTGTATTTATTGTTTCTTCTCCCCCTTCTCTCCCGATAGCCCCCGATTCTGCCGACGACCCCGCCGTGTACGACGACGTCGCCGAGGACCCGTCCTTTTCAGCAGAGCAACCAGGCAAACAAACCCCCTTGACGCATGCCTATATCACCTATTCTCTCTCCCTCCTGCTTGCATTAGAATTTGCTACTGTTATTGTTTTATCCTATTCTGATGCATAGCCTGTTCTTGTAACCGTCATTGATACCTGCCTGATATCCCAGATGCTTGGTATAGGTTGGATGGTAAACCATCTTTGGCCCCTCTTCCTTGCTGTAGTTGCTCCGCTTTAGTATCTGTGCCGCGATCGATATGGTCGAACGGGCTGAGAACAGCACATCACCGCACACCCCCCTAAGTTGCTCGACTCTACAGAGCTGGCTTCGAGTGCCGAGGGTGATACCTCTTATCTCACTTTCGATGATGCCTCTGTAGAATAGCTATCCGGATGTGTGTTACCGAGGGTGATTCCTCTTTCATCACCTCCGCTAAGCTTCCGTCGTGGAACTCCTCGAGTGGGAACCCATCGAGGGTGATTCCTCAGGTTCCTTCTCGATATATTGGACACACAGTTACTTTGACCTTTGTTACAGGCGGGTCGACCCCGAGGGGTACCTGCAGGGAATGTGAAGTCGGGTTTGCCAAGAGGGCACCCGCGAGAGATTAATGTGGCGGAACGACAGGGCAGGCGGAGACCACCCTGATCGTGATCCGTGTGTTACTAAGTCGGAGCGACATGTAGTCTGATCGGCTCTGCGAGTTACGAAATACGCCTAACGGATTTGGGTATTTGATCTGAGTGGGTCGTTGGCCCTATCCGCACTACCACCACGTGGGATAATGCGTATGGGCCCCTCTGCGTTGTACGTTTCTCCCGAAAGCTCTTCAGACGTCATAGCTCACAGATGCGGGCTGATTGTTGGGGTTGGGCTGGTTACGTCACTGGTGTATTCAGTGTCGCGCCTGCTCCCCGGCCAGTCATGCAACGTGCAGGAGTGCGAAGGGCGATGGCCCAAGACCCCTTCGTGCTTAGGATTTAGACCGGCGTGCTGACCTGTCTGCTGAGCTTAGGTGGGACGCTGCTTCGTTTCGATTACCCGAGGCCGGGCATTACCTAGCAAGTGTCTCCGGCCAGATGTAATCGAGCATGCTGGGTAACAGTAGTGCACCCCTGCAGGGAAGTTATCTATTCGAATAGCCGTGTCCACGGTAACAGGACGCTCAGTGTTGTATCCCGATCTATTACCACTTGAACTGGATACATGTTAATTAACTGTAAGCTCCGGGATTGCTTTCTCGCAGGGAGTCGAAGAAGGATCTCTGGGCTTTGCTTCAACATGTTTGTTAATTTAAATATGCTAATCTGCTCTCTTCTAATACTGCAAGATGGCTTCAAGATGCTAGTCTTCGATAGGCTAGGCTTCTCCCCCTCTATTCTGGCATTCTGCAGTTCAGTCCAAGATAAAGCCCCATCCCTTTGATACAAATGCATATTAGTATAGATCTGATGTCAGTCTTGCGAGTACTTTGGATGAGTACTCACGGTTGCTTTGCTTCCCTTTTTCCCCATACCCGAATGATGTGATCAGACGATGGAGTCCAGGAGCCAGATGCCACTGCAGGAGCCTACTACTAGAAGAGTCCCGGAGGCCACTACTTCTTCGTTGAGCCAGTCGACCAGGAGTAGTTAGGAGGCTCCCAGGCAGGAGGCCTTGCCTTTTCGATCGATGTTACTTTGTGCTAGCCTTCTTAAGGCAAAACTTGTTTAACTTTGTGTCTGTACTCAGATACTGTTGCTTCCGCTGATGCTTGTATGACATCGAGCTTATGTATTCGAGCCCTCGAGGCCCCTGGCTTGTAATATAAACCTTGTATTATTTTATTTGTGTTTAGAGTTGTGTTGTGATATCTTCCCGTGAGTCTCTGATCTCGATCGTGTACATTTGCGTGTATGATTAGTGCACGGTCGAGCAGGGGCGTCACAATGATTAAAGTAGACCCGGGGGCCATAGTTTTCACTAGAGGCATCTCTCTCATAAACATGGCATACAGTGGGTAAACAAATTACTGTTGATAGAAAAGCGCATAGTTATGATGTTATTCATGGCATGATCATGTATATAGGCATTACGTCCATGACAATTAGACCGAAACGATTCTGCATCTACTACTATTACTCCACCAATCGACTGCTATCCAGCATGCATCTATGGTATTAAGTTCATAACAAACGGAGTAACGCTTTAAGCAAGATGACATCATGTAGACAGAATAAGACAAATCAATATGATTAAACCCTATCGTTTTACTCTTAGTAGCAACAATACAAATACGTGCCTCGCTACTCCTCCTGTCATAGAGTGAGGACACCGCAAGAATGAACCTACTACTATGCACCCCTTCGACTGAAGATCTAATCATCAAATTGGATAAAGAAAACTCATAGATCGGAAAGCATTACATAGCTATAACAATCATACATAATAGAATTCAGAATATAACTCAATCACTTTCAATGAATAATCTGATCATAAACCCACAATTCATCAGATCCCAACAAACGCACCGCACAAAAGTAGTACGTCATATCGATCTCCGAAGAGAACATTGTATTGAAGATCATAACGAGAGAGAGAGAGCCATCTAGCTAATCACTATCGACCCATACGTCATGTAGGAACTACTCACACATTATCGGAAGGGCAGCAAGGTTGATGAAGAACCCCTCCGTGATCGATTCCCCCTCCGGCAGAGTACCAGAAAAGGCCTCCAGATGGGATCGCGGAAGAACAGAGGCTTGCGGCGGCGGAAGAATTGTGTCGAGGCCTCCCATGGGGGTATTGCAATATTTGGGAATTTATGGCATTGGAATTATGTCAAGCAGAGCCACAGGGGGCCCGCAAGACATCTGGGCGTGCCCAGTTGCCTTGCCGCCTCCTCGTCTGGCTTCTGGTTCTCCCCCAAAGCTTCTAGGGTCCCTTCTGGTGCAGAAAAAATCATCAAAAAGTTTTGTAGCGTTTGGACTCCGTTTGGTAGGGATTTCCTGTAAAACCAAAAACAAGCAGAAAACATCAATTGGCACTTGGCACTGAGTTAATAGGTTAGTTTGCAAAAATGATATAAAATGATGTATAAAGCATATAAGATTGGTAAAATAATAGCATAAAACAATAAAAATTTATAGATACGTCGGAGACATATCATGCACCAACGAGGCTGATCATTAGGCAATGGAGAGGCCTTATAAACGATGTTACTGCAAGGAGTAGGGATTGCCATGCAACAGATGGACTGGAGCTATGAATGTATGAAAGCTCTCCTATGGACTAGTGTGGTGTGCATCCAACTTGCTTGCTCATGAAGACCTATAGCATTTGAGGAAGCTCATCATTGGAATATACAAGCCAAGTTCTATAATGTGAAAGTCCCCACTAGTGTATGAAACATGAAGTACATGAAAACTCTCTATTACAATGCAGTATTGCTACTTTGAAACACATTATGATATCTGCTAAGGCCGGGTGCTACTTTTAAGCACAAGTGTATACTAAAAAGGAATAGTAGTGTTTCTCCTTCTCTCATCCTCTTTTTATTTTCTCAAGGGTAGAAGCAACAATCTATAATGATGAATAATACACTTTTTGAATTTATTCATACCTCAACTTAACTCTTCAATATGATGAACATGATGTAGAAACTCTATATGAATGCCTCTGCCAGTGTACCAGGATGTGCAATGACCTAGCATAGTATGTATGCAAATGAATAACGGTGGCTATGCCACATAAATATCATGCAAGCTCTATATGATCAAGCAAAGCAAAATGACAGTGAACGATCACATCTCTGGTCATGTAATGTAATGTAAATGATGCTGGATGTTGCATGTCAATATATCTCGGAATGGTTATGGAAATGTCCTGATAGGTAAGTATGGTGGCTATTTTGAGGAAGATATATGGGCTTACGTGTAGGAGAACATGACGAAGTTCTCCCACTAGATTTGGATGTATCAGCGAAGGATGCATCGAATCTCGAGGTGAGAGTGGGCAATGCTCGATACCAAAGAGGCTAGCAAATGAAAGATGAAAGTAGTGCATATATTTTTTGAACTCAAATTAATCATAAAGAACTCAAGATACTCTACAAGTGCTTTGTGGCATTAACATAGAACCATGCAATCAAGTACTCCAAGGGGGTAGTTTGGCAGGAAATACCGGTTGTGCATCCCAGCCTAAACCAAAGTCGCTGATCTACTTACAACACCACTTGAACACTTTGATTAACGTGAGTACCAGCTGAAGTTCCCAACTTTAGGTTCATTGATAGAAGAAAGGATCAGGTGCAGTCAACTTTAGTAACATCTTTCAAGTACTATACGCCAGCTCATTTATAGCCATGCTTATCTATTACCCTCAAATTATGTCAAAATAATTGCTAAGAATCCAGTTCTCAAGTTTATAACTCTGATTATTCATGCAAGTTTTTTATTATACCACCTATACATACTAATCAATTTAATTATCAACATATTAATGCCATGCCAATTACCAATTGCTATCTAACTCTCTAAAAAGATTTAAGTGAAGCATAGAGAGTTTCAAGTGTTTATATATGGAATGCATGCTCTAACAGATATAAGTGAAGCAATAGAGCAATTCTTTAAATACATGACCATGCAAAAGCTCTATAAAATAATGATGTTCAGATGTGATGATTGTAATGATCATGAAGCAAAATAAAATGACGCTCCAAGAATAGCACATAATATCTGAACAAATAAAAACATAGGTCCAACCGAGACAAACCGACAGTTATTGATGAAGAAGGGGGGTGCCTTGGGCATCCCCAAGCTTAGAAGCTTGAGATATCTTGGAATATTTCTTGGGGGTGCCTCGGGCATTCCCAAGCTTGAGCGATTGCATCTACTCATTCTTCTCATATCACTGTCTCCCCTGGATCTTAAAAACTTCATTCACAAAAAACGTATACAGAACCCGTGCGATAGGTTAGTCCAAATAAATAATACATCTAGTTGTACCTTTCTGTGATCATATTATAAATTTACAACTAATCATTAGCTACTGCATGCTAACATAATTTTAAAATTCCTACACCCCTATAGGAACAATAAAATGCAAACATAAACAACTAAAGATAATTAAAACAGGAATCTGTCAAAACAGAGCAGTACGTAAAGATGGAATATTTGACTGTACTTCTGTAACTCAAAATTTTCTGAAATATTAACACGTAACAGAGAACTCATATATGTGTACTGCTAAAAAAATTCATGATTTTAACACACACTGTTGATTTTAGACAAATTAAACTGTAGTAGAAAAACTTCCTGTTTCAGCACTGCAACACATACATTTGCAATCTTAACATGCTAAAGGCAATTCTTTGCACTTTATTATACAAAAGCATAAAAAACTTCATTGACACAAAACATGAACAAAGATAAATTGTGGGTTGCCTCCCATAAGAGCTTTTCTTTAATGCCTTATAGCTAGGCATATTGTTTTTGGGTGGTTTTCACGTTTTCTCATCAGTGATTCCCAAGGAATATTCGTCCTCCAGATTTGGGTCACTTTCGTCTTCTTTATCTGGCTTCTCATAGATGCAATGTACATTTTCAATATAAGGGTGAATAATCTCGTCCTTGCGCTTGGTGAGTTTGCTACCAATTTCAAAAGGGTTTTCAGGAGTGAGCCAACCATAATTTCTTTCTACGGCATTGGAAAGTCCCAAAAGTTTAAAAGGGAGAGTTATGTGAATCTCCTCCTTTTTCTTTTCAGCTTTCCGTATGTATTTCATTGTATCCATGTCTCTCTTTTTTAGTACATTATACACCCCAGAAGAGTGCAGGTAAATGTCATAATGAGAGAAGATTTGCTTAGCTTCCTTTTCTATCCCTTCAAAATCCCTAGTTAAAGTTTCTAAAACAATGTTTCTATCCTCTCCTCTTTCCATGTTATCCAATCGCAAGAACAATTGTTGTATGAAAGGGTTTAGGTTAATGAACTTTCCTCTAATTCTTCCACTAAAATGATGATAGCTTCATTATAACCAGAAGTGCTTTCAATAATAAATTTATCAGGGAAATCTTTTAATCCACTAATATGGGAAAGGAAGCATTCTAGATTGTCCCTTCCTATAAGATCACCGTATCCTACTCTAACGTTCTTCAAAGCCATCTTAGGAGGAAACATGATAACTACTACTACTTGCTGGAATTTAAATCTTTTTGTAATTTTTTAGTTTTTCGGAAGCAGAAAAGCAAACTAAAGACAAATAAAAAAGTAATTAAGCAAGGTAAATAATCAAGGAAGTAAAATAATTGAGTGTAGGGCCTATGACTGTGTCAAGAGACTCCCTGGCAATGGCGCCAGAAAATCCTTCTGCTTCCTGTGATCTGTGTAGGAAACTATCGGGCCCTGAAGTGCAAGGGTTAGCAGTATGCACACTAGTAGAAAAACCCCCATTAGTCCCGGTTCCAGAGGGGCTTTAGTCCCGGTTCTGGAACCGGGACTAAAGGGTCGGGACTAATGCCCAAGACCTTTAGTCCCGGTTGGCTTACGAACCGGGACCAAAGGCCCTCCACGTGGCCGCTCTCTGTGCGTGGGCCAGAGGACCTTTAGTCCCGGTTGGTGTTACCAACCGGGACTAAAGGAAAAAAAAAATTCAAATTTTTTTTCAAATTTTTTTTTTCAAATTTTTTGATTTGTTTTTAATTTTTTTTCTGATTTTCACAATTTAATTTCTAATCACCCCTCCTCACTGCTTCAGAATTTAATCTCTAGTCTCTAATCAGCACTCATTCCAAATCGTCTAACTTCCCGGCCGGTCACCCATCCTCTCACTACTCCAGCCCCAGCATGCTTAACTTTCAGGTTCTATCTCCCCTAGTTTCCAAGACTACACTTGTTGTTTTCCTGACAATCTTAAGCTATCAATCCTGTTAACCCTTAGGTCTTGATGTCACATGATTTAATTTTTTGAATTCTAAATAATTACTAAAATAAACAAAATAAGTACTAATAATATTGAATTTCAATGAAAATAAAATAAGTAATAATATTATTTTATTAATTTTGTTTGCCATTTATTCATTTAATATGACATAATTAATATCTTTAAATCTGTAAATCAAAATTCGACAAATAATATATCCATTATTATCAGAAAAATGTGAGGAATCCAAATATGACATCATTTTTTTTTTAAATTATTTTTTAAAATTTTTAAAACTATTTTTTTGATTTGAAATAACTTTTTTTCCTTTTGGAATTTTGAGAATGTGAGAAAACTTCACCGGGTAACACCAACCGGGACTAAAGGGGGGGGGCCCTTTAGTCCCGGTTGGAGATACCAACCGGGACTAAAGGGGCTGGCACCGTTCGAAGCCCCTTTAGTCCCGGTTGGTCTCTCCAACCGGGACTAAAGGTCCCGTTCGAACCGGGACTGATGCCTGCGCCGCTCGAACCGGGACTAATGCACCCATTAGTCCCGGTTCGTAACAGAACCGGGACTAATGCTCTGATCTGGCGTGGACCAAAGCCCTGTTTTGTACTAGTGGCAGTTACAAGGATTAATGAATCATGTTGTTGAAATCTATTATATACTTAAAACAAAAGGCAATCAAGACACCACGTTCTTCCACATAAGCCAAAATAATATAGATCGTTGATTAGTAATACTTACGGCTAAGATTTAAAAATATTACGTTACATGCCTAAAGTTATAAAGTTATGTATATTGAACCGACACGTACAAGATGCGTGAAAAAAGTTGGAAAGAAAATAAGAGTTCTGATCGCCATGTACAAATAGCACGTACGGATGATACTAAAAAACAACGGCTGAGATTTAATAATTGTAAAAGTTACACACAACCATAACCATGTACAGGTCTACCTATTGACACGTGCATACACTCCATCGTAGGACATGCTCAGAACACGTTTAGGACTCTTCATGCAAAAAAGGAAGTGCAATCGGCCACGCAAAAAAAAGAGGTGCAATCGGGCCGGACACTGCCTTTTCTTTTTGGATGCGTCTAGTGGGCGCCTGTGCGCCATCGAGGGTTCGTGAGCGGCCTACAGATTTAGAAAGTTTTTGTCCCTATGCGGTCCAATACTACTAAAAAAGGAAACTACTAATTAATCATCTCACATGTTTTCTGCCATGTGCTGGATGCCGGCGGCATGTCTCTTGCTGGATACCCACGTTTGTCTTTTGTGCATTAAATTTGAGTTTTCAATTTTTTTAAAAGGCATAACTTTCAAACCGTGTGTCGGAATTCATATTCGTTTTTACTGTTGGAATCCTCGCGACGTGCTCTTCGAAACTAGATCCCGCATGGGTATGTTTTGGATGAATTTTTTTTGTGCAATTTTGTCCTAGTTTGGTGCAACTGCTTAGTAGGTAATGTGCAACTACCTGACCGTTAATGTGCAACTTTTCTCCTACCTGTGGACGTGTAGTTTTCACTGATGCCACCTCCACCCCAAACTACCCCCTACCAGTGAGATGTGCAACTTCGTATGCTGCCCAGGCCAACTACCTAGTAGTCGATGTGCAACTTTTCCCCTGCTAGTTGATGTGTAGTTTTCACTGTTTTCTGTCTCGGCCAAACGTCTAGCAGTGGATGTGCAACTTCAGATGCTGTCCTAGCCAACTGCCTAACAGTGATGTGCAACTTTTCCTGTACCCCGTGGATGTGTAGTTTTCCATGCTAGCACCCCGTCCAAATCACCCCTGCTAGTGTGTTGTGCAACTTAGTGCTACACTATATGCAACTTTTCACTACCCTCATGGATGTGCAAATTTCATCATCCAACTATCATTGCTCCTGAGATGTGCAACTTCGTCGGTCGCCCCGGCCAACTACCTAGCAAACTATGTGCAATTTCATCTGTTGCCCCGCCAACTAAAACTATACATCCATAGGCAGGGAGGTGGAGGAGTTGCACATGAACTATTTCCTGTACCCCGTGGATGTGTAGTTTTCCATGCTAGCACCCCGTCCAAATCACCCCTGCTAGTGTGTTGTGCAACTTAGTGCCACACTATATGCAACTTTTCACTACCCTCATGGATGTGCAAATTTCATCATCCAACTATCATTGCTCCTGAGATGTGCAACTTCGTCGGTTGCCCCGGCCAACTACCTAGCAAACTATGTGCAATTTCATCTGTTGCCCCGCCAACTAAAACTATATATCCATAGGCAGGGAGGTGGAGGAGTTGCACATGAACTATTAGACAGTTGGCTGGAATAACAAACTAAGTTGCACATATCGTTGGTAGGGTAGGAGGGGAAAGGTGTGCTAGAAGTGAAAACAACACATCCATGAGTAGGGGGTTGCACACCGACTACTAGGTAGTTAGCCGAAGGCAGTAGATTAGTGGCACATAACAAAAAGTTGGTTATCATGGTGGCTAGGTTGCAACCTCATAGGAAGTTGGACTATGAAGCTCCAAAATTGGTTGTGAAAAAAAGTTGCACCATGTAGTACTAAAGTTGCACCATGTAGTAATCGAGTTGCACCATATAGCACCAAACTTGGCATCAAATTTGTTTTGTCCAAACATACCCATGCGGGATCTAGTTTCAAAGATCTCGTCGCGAGGGTTCCAGCGGTGAAAACGGTTCCAAATTCCGATGCGCGGCTTGAAAGATATGACTATTTAAAAATTTGTAAACCCAAATAAATGCCACTGTGGATCTGTTTTGTCTAACCGATCTGACCTGTGTGAATGCATTTATAATGCCAAATTCTGACAAAAAGTACACGCATCGTACGGCACATGCGTGGCCGCTCGCAAACACCAAATAGTGCACGCGCACTTTCTAGCTTTTAGGTTTCTTTTTTTTTCTTTCTATTTATTGGAACTGCGGACTCTGCAATAAGGATTCCATAAGCCGACGTAAGAAATAATGAACCAAGAGTCCGGCCTAAGAAAGAATAAAGGATAAAAAACTGATGTCCGAAGAACCTTCTAAAGAAGCAAAGCTTAAACAGGTTTAGGAGGCTGATACGGTCCTCTATCACTGAGTTATATGAAACAATAACATACTCCAGCTTTTAAAACGTTACACTCAGCAGGCTATACATGAGAATCACAAAGTAGCTTGAAACATACAAACGTGTATGCTCTGCGTGAAAATAAGATAGCTACACCTTCTATTTTATTTGAAAGCAAAACACGATACAAACATACAAACGTATATGCTCTAGATGGAAATAGATAAATATACCTTGGAATATAGTTCTTTTTTGCCAGAAACATAAGATCATATTTTGCCGTACAATTAGAACGCAATATCATATACAAATTCAAATTTCTGCGTGAAAAAAAATATAGATCTCTTTGGATTTTGAGAACAAAATAATGTAGCGATACATGAAGCGCATGATTGAGATGGCACGTACAATGACTTCTAATAGCACTTCCATGATTTTAAAATGCATGAGTTTTGCAAGAGATACCTTTGGACGGTGCACAAGAAAATAAAATGTGTCAGTTTTTTCTTCAAAAAAGCAAAACACGATGCAAACATACAAATCTATATGCTCTACATAGAAAAGGATAAATATACCTTTCGATATAGTTTTCTTTTTTGCTGGAAACATAAAATCATATTTTGGCATACTATGAGAATGCAACATCATATCAAAAATGAATTTCAGCATGAAAAATATATATTTCTTTGGATTTTGAGAACTAAAACACTGTAGCAATAGGTGAACCGCATGATTGAGATGCCATGTAGAGTGAATTTCGATAGGATTTTATGGATTTCAAAATGCATGTGTTTTGCAAGGGATGCCTGTGGACGGTGCATAAGAAAATAAACACTAGAATTTTAGAGGACCGATGAGCAAGAGTAGAGAGAGGTAGACTGTAAATGCATCACACATCCAAATAAGGTGAGTTTTCGGCGCATGTTGAGATTCTTTTAGGGTGGATGGTATAGGAACAGAGTCCGACGAATTTGGTAAGCCTAATCTATGACTCAAAGGGACTTCACAGGAAAAAATCCTTAGGGTTGAAAGCCTACAAAATTCTTATTTGTAGCAATCTTTTCTTATTCGCGGTGGGTCCGGTCATATATTTTTGGACCAGAATTTGCAGTAGTGCCTGGTACGATGATGGAAAAAAGTTGCGTATATATTAGGATGAACAAAAAAAGTTATACATATATAAAGAAAGCAATATGCTAGGGTAGATGATGTTTACCGACAAAGATGGTGTGGTTAGCAAATCATATTTGGCTTGCCAACTATCCTCATTGTTCAACTCTTTTATAAAAAGATGAAAACCCCGGTTAAAAGGCACCTCTACTATGCACGACTTAACTTCAACAAAAAATAAACACCATGCATATGAGAATTAGTGGCCATTGGTGAGGTTCACGGCAGCCAAAAGTGACGCATGAATGGTGGTACATATGAAATACACTGAAGAGTTTCAAAAGAAAATCTCATGTGTAGATGAAAGAATACATTGAATGAGCAAACATTCATGAATACACGGCTTTATTTCAAGCTGTAGAGAAGAAACCAACCATGATGATTTACAAGTATAAACAGTGTTGCCATCATTTTCTACATTATATCACTAACATGTACATATCATATATTTACTGATTTTTTAATCTTATTAAAAATACTTTTAAATCTTTACATAAGGAACTCACGGAAGCTCCGGAGCCAAAAGTTCGCACTCCAATTAAAGTATATATGTGCAGAAAATATATGTAGAGGGCATTCATCAAACTGGTTAAGAGGGGCTAAATGATAGAGGGAAATTGTTCATCAAATCTTTTTAAAAACACATTGATGTATACGTTATATTATTAGCCTCCAACACAACTGAACATATGGAAGCATCTCAACAATGAGCGTGCAATAATAAAACAAGGTAATTGTAATATGATCAACTGGGATGTGGGGGGGGGGGGGGGGGGGGGGGGGGGGACACATGTTTAAGTACAAGCCATCAATGGTTAGGTTTAAATCTCTGTGAAAGTTTCTCAAAAGATACAAAGTATCATATTTGGAGGTTTGGTCTCTGTGTCAAATTTGGTATAATAATTAAAAAAAAGAATAGAAGAGAGACGTGGTAGAAGAGAATATAAGACAAAGTGAATGTACAATCAAATCAGTGTGCTAGAGCATTCCTTTTAAAAGAATGCTTTTAACTAAAGACTTGCAATATGATCAGTGCTAAGACAGCTGAAGAAAAAGAAGACACAAACTGTGCAGAAACTATCAATCTTTGATTTATTTATTGGTGGAAATTTTCTAGAAACTATTGGTGAAAATTTAAGAATTGAGAATGACGTGTAGGAGAAGAGAGAAATCTTTATATTGGTATCAATGTAGAGAGAAATCTTTATATTGGTATCAATGTAATTGGTCATGACTACTATCAACACAAACTAGAAGCTACTATTTTACATTATGAGGGTAGTAAATCAGAACTAATATAAAGCAAGTAAAATCAAACTATTGTTTGTGGGGTAGCTAACAACAATTTTTTTTAATGTCAAACATAAGGGTTCTAGCGGCACAAATGTGCGGGTCACTACGCTAGTTGATGATTGTAATAAGTGAAAGAAACGGTTCAGGTTGTAAAAGAACAGAGAAAGAGTTTGATCGAGGTTGGAAATATGAGGAATAAAGGACCGGGGTCCATAACTTCACTAGTGGCATCTCTCAAAAGAACATAGCATAGGTGTGGTGAATAAATTACAGTTGTGTATCGATTAAACTGCAGTGTTTAAGATATGATCATATATGTCATTATTGCATATTGGCATTACATCCTTGTATCCATAGACCGTTATCCAGCTGCATCTATAGCTAATACTCCACCCAAGACCTCTATCCAGCATGCATCTCTAAGTATTAAGTAAAAATAGAGCATTGCATTAAGCAAAGTGACATAATGTAGATAGTATATTCTCTTTACCTACGTCTCATCACCGAGACAACTAGTCAACTACGTTGTTACCCTTAGTGGCAATAACACAATACAAGCCTTTTCCCCTTACTATCACTGGGATACATTACTTGCAAGATTAAACCAAACTAAAATACACAACTCCCGCTTGGAGATCCCTCATATAATCATGGCCAGTGAAAGACTAGTAGATCAGAGAGCATATATGTCTATAAACCATGCAGAAAAGAACTAAAATAAAATCCATAGATAATCTGATCATAAAGTGACAATTCATGACACCACAAAACACACACTAATAATTACAGCAGATGGATCATAGTCATGTAGGGCAGCTCATGTGATCTTTGAATTGAGAAGCAAGAGAGAGACGATGCCATCAAGCTATTGTCATGGACCCATAGTCCAAGGAGGACTACTTACACATGGACATGGTGGCAGCGAGGTTGATGAAGATAGCTCTGGCGGCGAATTTCCCCCTCCGGCAGAGTACCGAAAAAGGCCTACAAATTGGATCGTCGCAGAACGTGTGGTGGCGGCGATGGAAAAATTCCTCGATAATTATTTCCGAGGGTTTCAGGCAAATATAAAGGCGTCAGAAGTGAAAGGCGGTGGAGAGGTGGGCCAGGGGATCTACATGGCCCCACCTCACAGCCCAGGCTTAGGCCGCGACCCTAGGGTATGTGGGGCCCACAGCCCCCCCTCCTGTGGTTCCTGTGTCCTCTGGCTCCTTCCCAATGTGAAATTTGATCCCGTATTTGTATTTTATTTTTTTGGTCCCAGAAACGGTGTTTTTTAGAAAAATCCAAAAACATGCAGAAAACAGCAACTAGCACTGGGCACTTGATTAATAGGTTAGTCCAATAAATCAATATAAAATTGTGCCAAAATGATGCAATAATGGTATAAAAGTAGCATGAATATAGCAGAAATTATAGATACATTTGAAACCAATCAGTCATCCTTGAGGTTAAGGTTCAATGTCAGAGGGGTGTGTTCCTTAAGCTGGATTTCTAGAAGGCATATGACTGTTTGGACTAGTCCTTCCTCCGCCAGCTCTTGGAGCGGAGGGGTTTCGATGATCATTGGATTTGTTGATCATGCAGATCGTATCTAGTGGTAGCACTGCTATCAATATTAATGGGGAAGTGATTCCCTATTTTAGGTCTTCTCGTAGGGTGAGACGAGGGGTCCCATCTCACCTCCTCTTCAAACTTGCAGTTGACACCCTGCCGGCTCTCTTGGAGAAGGACAAGATAGCCGGCCACATTTCTGGTGTGGTTCGGCATATTATCCCTGGAGGGGATATTACCCACCTCTAGTATGCGGATGACACCATGATCATGGTGGAGGGACCGGAAGTTGACATTATCAACCTTAAGTTCCTACTCCTCTGCTTTGAGGCCATGTCGGGCCTCAAGGTCAACTTTAGGAGGAGCGAAGTTGTGGTCATGGGCTACCCGCTAGAGGAGCAGCAGCGGATTGCGGCCAACCTCAATTGCAAGTTGTGCTCGTTTTTGATTTCCTACCTAGGGATGCCGATCAGCGACACTAGGATCCTAATCCGGGACTTTGACCCACTAGTAGAGCGGGTCAAGGTTAAGGCAGAGCCGTGGTACAGGAGGTTCTCCTCCAAGGGGAGCAAAACCGTGCTCATCGACTTTGGCCTATCTAGCCTCCCTATGTTTATGATGGGGTTGTATATTCTCCCTGAGGGAGTGCACGTCGTCTTTGACAAGGAGCTTTTGCACTTCTTTTGGCAAGGGTACAACGGATGCCAAAAGTACCATATGGTGAAGTGGGCTGATCTCTGCTTCCCCAAAGACAAGGGCGGGTCTGGATATTCTAGCATCTCAGCGCATGAATGTGGCTCTCATGCTGAAGTGGATTTGGTGGATCCTTAGGAATGATGGGGGCCTATGGTTTCAACTTATTAAAGCTAAGTATCTGCAAGGCCGTGCTCTCCTGGTGTGTGATCAGTGGGAGGGATCCCAATTCTAAAAATCCCTCCAGTTGATTAAGCATGATATCCGGCTGGGAACCAGCATCTCCATAGGTGATGGAAAGGGTTCCCTTTTTTGTCTAGATGCATGGCTCGGTAGGAGCTCGCTTAGCGCCGACTTCCCGACGCTCTTTGCGATTTCCTCCGAACCAATGCTATTAGTGGCCTCGGCTGTCCCTAATGGGAGTTTGAACTTCTCGTTCCAACGAACATTCGAACCCAAGGAAACTATGTCTTGGGCTGAGTTGGGGCATGCCCTCCCGTCTTCGCTATCGGATGCCCCGGACACCATGCCGTGGCACCTCACCCCTTTGGGGCTATTCTCCATTGGTTCAGCGTACTGTGCTCTCTGCCGTTTGCTGACCCTTGCTTGGTCCACCCCTCTGTGGAAAGCGCCGCTGCCACTGAAAATCACGATCTTCGTCTGGCAGCTATTTCATGATCGCCTCCCATCAGGTATGGAGGTGGCAAAGCGACATGGGCCTGGCGATGGCCTCTGTCCCCTTTGCGTGGTGCCCCAATTGAGGACTCAAATCTTCTTCACGTGTCCCGCCACCCGGTTCTTGTGCAGTTATGTCTGTGAGGCTCTGGGACCTGAGTGGCAGGTCTCGGACCTGGGCGACTTTCTAAGTTCCCATGCTCATCGTACCGATAGGAGGAGGTGTCACTTCTGGTTGCTGTTCACGGCAATGACTAGGACCTTATGGACTACGCGTAATAAGATGGTTATCGAGAAGGTCTTCTTGCGACGTGCTTCTGACTCTGTGTTTAAACTCTCGGCTTTTATGCAGTGGTGGCACCCGCTATGTAGGCGACGGGACAGGGACCGGCTAGGTGTCATGCTGGATGGTCTTCTGATGGTCGTTCGCCAGCATTCTGCGCCCCATAGTAGCTGACACCTCTTCAGAGGAATCTTGTATCGCTTGTTGTTTTTCTTTTGGGCGTGCTTGTGTTGTTGCCCCAACAGACTTATTATTTTCTTTCTTCGGACTTTGATGACTTGATGGTGGGACTTGGTTTGTGCTTTATCTATAAAGCGGGGCGAAAGACTATTTCGAGACAAATTAGTGGAAGCACACCACCTACGACCTGTTCATCGCCTACCCGGCAGCCAAGCTCTCCGTCGCTCCATCGGCAGCCAAGCGCCCCGCGCCGTCCGCTCTTGCTCCATCCATCTCCTCTAGGCCGACTCCGTTAGAGGTTAGTGTTTTCGATCTTCTCTAGTTTGGAAACAAAAAGGTAAAAGACCTATAGTTCAAAACCTGATATTTAATTCTTATTTATAATCTCTTACATTTTGTAGTTAATGGCTTCTCTTAAATTAATTGGTGCCTTGTGATGTTGTTTTGGCATAATCAATTGCATAGTATGGAGAGGCGGATCATTACCCTTGCATGGAATAGGAATCAGTGGATGAAACAATATTTAGATTGAAAGCTACTTTGTGAGCTCACTCGTGCATCAGTAAACTATTGAAGAAACCGAATCTTCTTCTTTTTACCAAGATAACATAGCTGTACCTAATAGGATACATCGTACATACGTAGACCTACAGCAGGAGCAGGCACTAGTAGAAAACAGGGCTTTGGTCCTCGCCAGATCAGAGCATTAGTCCCGGTCGTGTTACGAACCGGGACTAATGGGAGCATTAGTCCTGGTTCGAGAGGCTAGGACGCCGGCCGCGCCTCGGCAGGCATCAGTCCCGGTTCGGCTGGGACCTTTAGTCCCGGTTCCATCCACCAACCGGGACTAAAGGGGTTGCTGCCCTTTAATCCCGGTTGGTGTCTAGAACCGGGACTAAAGGGTAGGCCATTAGTCCCAGTTTTAGACACAAACCGGGACTAAAGTTTTGCCTATATATATCCACGGCCCCCCCATCTCCTCTGTTTTTTGGCCGTGGAAGGGTGGAGGTGTGGGCTACTCTGTTTTTTGCCTATATATGCACATGAGGTGTTCGATGAAATGCCGGAGCCACACTTAAGCTTTCTCGTATGTTCTTCCTCCAAGCTCAACCTCCAAGCTCCATTTTCCCCAAGATTTGTCTAGGTTTGGCAGTGCACCAACTATCCAAGTGTTCTAAAAAGGTTAGCAACTTCATCCTTTCATCTCTCACTGCTAGTTTAACTCATTTCAAATGCTCTAGAAGTAGTGTGGTTTGTGGGTTTTAGTGGAGGAGTGTATGTGTGAGTTTATTTGATTTAGATGCACAATTTGAGCTCAAATTAACTTCTTAGTTTGCACATGTGTAGGGTGCCGTCCCGTCCCCGTCCCCGTCCTCACCGCCGTCGAATCTCGTCGCCGGCACCACCGTGGTGAGCCTCTTGTTCTTATCTTTTTTTTTAAATAAAAAATTCTTATTTGTATGTTTTGTAATGGTTTTTGATATACTTAATTATATAATACACGCAGATGAACCGGCAATGGATGTACGGTGACCGACGCACCTCCGACTACATTACGGGCCTGCATAATTTTCTCGATGTGGCTGAGGCAAACAAGCAGAATGGTTTTATGTATTGTCCATGTACTGTCTGTGAGAATACGAAGGATTACTCTGACTCGAAAACCCTTCACTTCCACCTGCTTTCGAAGGGTTTCATGCCACACTATAATGTTTGGACCAAACATGGAGAAAGAGGGGTTATGATGGAAGACAACAAAGAAGAAGAGGATGATGACAACTATCCTATGTTCCCTGAATACGGTGATACTGCAACAGGGGAAGCTGAAGATCAAGAGACACCAGATGTGCCCGATGATGATCTTCGCCGGGTCATTGTTGATGCACAGAGAGGATGCGAAAGTGAAAGGGAGAAGTTGAAGTTCGATCGCATGTTAGAGGATCACAAAAAAGGGTTGTACCCAAATTGCGAAGATGGCAACACAAAGCTCGGTACCGCACTGGAATTGCTGCAATGGAAGGCAGAGAATGGTGTATCTGACAAGGGATTTGGGAAGCTACTAAAAATAATGAAGAAGAAGCTTCCAAAGGATAACGAATTGCCTAACAGTACGTACAAAGCAAACAAGGTTCTCTGCCCTCTAGGATTAGAGGTGCAGAAGATACATGCATGCCCTAATGACTGCATCCTCTACCACGGTGAGGAGTACGAGAATTTGAATGCATGCCCGGTATGCGGTGCATTGCGGTATAAGATCAGACGAGATGACCCTGGTGATGTTGAGGGCGAGAGCCCCAGGAAGACGGTTCCTGCCAAGGTGATGTGGTATGCTCCTATAATACCACGGTTGAAACGTCTGTTCAGAAACAAAGAGCATGCCAAGTTGTTGCGATGGCACAAAGAAGACCGTAAGAAAGACGGGAAGTTGAGAGTACCCGCTGATGGGTCGCAGTGGAGAAAAATAGAGAGAAAGTGGCCGGACTTTCCAGGTGACGAAAGGAACTTATGGTTTGGTATGAGTGCAGATGACATTAATCCTTTTGGGGAGTAGAGCAGCAATCATAGCACCTGGCCTGTGACTCTATGTATCTATAACCTTCCTCCTTGGTTGTGCATGAAGCGGAAGTTCATTATGATGCCAGTGCTCATCCAAGGCCCTAAGCAACCCGGCAACGACATTGATGTGTACCTAAGGCCATTAGTTGAAGAACTTTTACAGCTGTGGGACATAAAAGGTGGACGTGTGTGGGATGAGCACAAACAGCAGGAATTTGACCTACGAGCGTTGTTGTTTGTAACCATCAATGATTGGCCTGCTCTTAGTAACCTTTCAGGACAGACAAACAAGGGATACCACGCATGCACGCACTGTTTAGATGAGACCAAAAGTATATATTTGGATAAATGTAAGAAGAATGTGTACCTGGGACATCGTCGATTTCTTCCGACCAAGCATGCCTTAAGAAAGAAAGGCAAGCATTTCAAAGGTGAGGCAGATCACCAGAAGAAGCTTGTCCTCCGTACTGGTGATGATATACTTGATATGGTCAAGGATTTACAAGTAATCTTTGGAAAGGGTCCTAGCGGACAATCTGTTCCGAATGACGCTGATGGACACGCACCCATGTGGAAGAAGAAATCTGTATTTTGGGACCTACCCTATTGGAAAGACCTAGAGGTCCGCTCTGCAATCGATGTGATGCACGTGACGAAGAATCTTTGCGTGAACCTGCTAGGCTTCTTGGGCGTGTATGGGAAGACCAAAGATACACCGGAGGCACGGGAGGACCAACAAGGTCCTGCCAGCTACGCTCTTACCAAAGCAGAGAAGGAAGTCTTTTTTGAATGCCTGCTCAGTATCAAGGTCCCGTCTGGCTTCTCGTCGAATATAAAGGGAATAATAAATATGGCAGAGTAAAAATTCCAGAACCTAAAGTCTCATGACTGCCACGTGACTATGACGCAACTGCTTCCGGTTGCATTGAGGGGGCTTCTACCAGAAAATGTTCGATTAGCCATTGTGAAGCTATGTGCATTCCTCAATGCAATTTCTCAGAAGGTAATCGATCCATAAATCCTACCAAGGTTACAGAATGATTTGTTCCAATGTCTTGTCAGTTTCGAGTTGGTGTTCCCACCATCCTTCTTCAATATTATTACGCACGCCTAGTTCACCTAGTCGACGAGATTGCAATTCTGGGTCCTGTATTTCTACACAATATGTTCCCCTTTGAGAGGTTCATGGGAGTCTTAAAGAAATATGTTCATAACCGTGCTAGGCCAGAAGGAAGCATCTCCACGGGCCATCAAACAGAGGAGGTCATTGAGTTTTGTGTTGACTTTATTCCTGACCTTAAGCCGATTGGTGTTCCTGAATCGCGACATGAGGGGAGACTGGGTGGAAAAGGCACGCTAGGACCGAACTCAATAATATGTAGGGACGGGCATTCTTGGGCGCAAGCACACTACACAGTTCTACAGAATTCTACCTTGGTGGCCCCGTATATCAATGAACACAAAAATATTCTACGCTCCAAACACCCGGAGCAGTCTGACGACTGGATTACACGTGAACACATGGGGACTTTCGGCGGTTGGTTGCAAACACATCTCATGGGTAACACCACTATTGGAGATGAGCTGTACTTGTTGGCCAGGACACCATCTTTGATTGTATTGACTTTCAAAGGGTACGAGATAAATGGGAATACATTTTACACGATCGCCCAAGATAAAAAGAGCACCAACCAAAACAGTGGTGTCCGCTTTGATGCAGCAAACACCAATAGGGCAAAGGACACATATTATGGTTACATAGAGGACATATGGGAACTTGATTATGGACGTGATTTTATGGTCCCTTTGTTTCGGTGCAAATGGGTCAATCTGTCAGGAGGCGGGGTACAGGTAGACCCGCAGTACGGAATGACAACAGTGGATCTCAACAATCTTGGGTACACAGACGAACCATTCGTCCTAGCCAATGATGTGGCGCGGGTTTTCTATGTGAAGGACATGTCTACCAAACCGAGAAAAAGAAAAGATAAGGAAGCGAATACATCATACGATGAGCCAAAGCGCCAGATAGTTCTTTCAGGGAAAAGAAACATCGTGGGAGTGGAGGACAAGACAGACATGTCAGAAGATTATGAAAAGTTTCATGAAATTTCTCCCTTCAGAGGGAAGACTGACCCATGAAATTTCTCCCTTCAGAGTGAAGACTGACCCATGTAAGAGCTAGCTAGGGCATTTTGGCATTTGAAACATGATTTTATAATAATTATTTATTAAGTTATGAAATATTAATTATTCCTATCCTTTTAGTATTTTAATTATACAGAGGAGTTAATCAATGCAATTATGTCCAAACAAATTATGAATGTCTTCTGAGCACCGGTTGGTTGCTCAATATTTTCAAAAACATATTGACAAACCACCACCTGATGTGTAAAAGAATAAAGTTATATAAAATTCTAGTTATGATCAACTAAAACAAAACTATAATATTCTTCAATAGCAAAAAGAATCAACTAAAAAGCTTTTATAAAACTCTAGTTATGATCAAAATAATATTAACTTAAAATTATATAAAAATGAGGTACATACCTCCGACTTTACCTCAAGCCAGCTCCTCTCTATAAAATTGACATAACATATGCAAAAAATAACATAAAAAATAAAAAATAAAATTGAAATAACATATGCAAAAAATAACATAAAAAATAAAAAAACATAACATATGCAAAAAATTAAAATTGCCATAACATAAAAAAAAAACATAACATATGCAAAAAATTAAAATTGACATAACATAAAAAATAAAAAGACATAACATGTGCCATATATTTTATAGTGGTTATGAAAGAATATTAAAATTGACATAACATATGCAAAAAATATAATAAAAAAAAAAAAAACATATGCAAAAAATTAAAATTGCCATAACATAAAAAATAAAAAGACATAACATGTGCCATATATTTTATAGTGGTTATGAAAGAATATTAAGAATTGACATAACATATGCAAGAAATAACATAGAAATAAAAAAACATAACATATGCAAAAAATAACATAAAAAATAAAAAAAATACCCGCCTACTAGCAGACACCACGGCCTGCATACGACTAGAAACCCAACTATATATGGGCCAGGATGCAGGCCCGTAGGGCTAGTAGGCCCAACAGGGCAGAGGTTAGGCAATTAACTGCCTGCTTTAGAGAGGAGCTTGGGAGAGAGATCGCAGTCGCATATAAAAACCGGTGCAATCTCCTCTCGCTTGGCGAGGTGGGACTAAACTTTCACCACCCCACGGCTGTGCCACCCTTTAGTCCCGGTTGGTGGCTAGGACCGGGACTAAAGGGGGGCCTTTAGTCCCGGTTGGAGCCACCAACCGGGACTAAAGCTCGGGCTATATAAACCGCGCGCTGCCTTCTTCCTCCCCAACCTTTTTTCTCTCTCGCTCCTCTGCCCCGACGCCGAACCACCGCACGCCGCCGCCAGGCTGCCGCGACGCCCTGCCCCGAGCCGTCCCCGAGCCCGCTGACCGTCGCCGGACCTCCTCGCCGTCCTCCCCGAGCATCGCCGCCCCCGAGCCCGCTCCTCGTTGCCGCCCCCGATCGATCCCTCCTCGTCGTCGCCGCCCCACGCTGAGCACCCTTTCCCCCTTCTCCCCCTCTTCCCCAAATGGATGGATGGATGGATTCATGGATGGATGTGTTGATAGATTGTAGTTGGTGAACCCTCTTCCCCAAATGGATGGATTCATGGATGGAAGTAGGTGAACCCTAGTTCATCACTTTGTTTGAAATTATGTGATGTTAAATTTGTTTAGTATGGATATGAGGTAGTAATAGAGGTGTGTTGATGAATGTATGGATAGATTGTATGGATTTGTTGTATTTAATTTTTTTAATTTGTATGGATGAATAAATTGTATGGATATGTTGGACTTGGTTTTTTCTCAATGTGTATGGATAGATGCATATTGCAATTAGTGGATGAATGCATATGTATGCATATATATATATATATTGCAATGTGTGTGCAATGTGTATTGATATATATAGATTGCAATTAGTGAGCATATAAACAAATTGAAGAACAAATTTTTTGCATTAGAGTTCATTTTGTCTTTTTTGTTTGTTTTAATGCAAGCATCTTTTGGGCAATCTTTAAACACGAAGTAGGAGCATTTTGATGTCATCTTGCTGGTACATTTTAGTTCATGCCATGTTAGGACCTGTAGTGAGTGCTACAAGCTTGTAAACTTGCTATCTATTCATTTCTGCCATGCCATGCAAATATCACTAAGTCTGAAAATCTGTTAATACTTCTCAACTTGTCATGATGATTGCCATTGATCTAGGGGTTATTTGAATTAGTTCAGTAAGCATGTTTTGCCATGTGTTACATGTACATTCATGTCATGCCATTTGTTGCCATGTAGAAATTCTGTAGCATGTTCAAATCTTGCTTTCAAATTGGTATCTAGCAATAATGGACAGATTTGCATTGCATATTGCTTTGATCACCATTTGAGTTCCGTGCATCCGTTTGCCATGATCTTTATAAGTCCATTTCAACTAAAATCTTCCATTCTATCTAGTGGCATACTTGGGTTTGCCTAATTTTTTTTCACTCGGTGGAATTACAGGTTGTGGTGTTGCATCTCCGTGGAGTTGGTCCCTAATCGTCCCTCCCCTGTTCGACAAAAGGTGTCCATTTGTCGTATGTTGAGTTTTGTTCATAGGATGATGGTTGGTTCATTTGTTGAGTTGTGTATTCATCTTGTGTATAATTCTTGTATTCATTTTGTATTAAAATGTGTATAAATCTTGTATTCATCTTGTACAAATATCGTCGTAACTTCGACATGAGAGGGGGGGGGGGGTCGTTAAAACATAACCCCGATAACTTTGATTTTGAGGCATATGAAAACCTGATTTGCACGTCGGACACGCATGAGAGAGGCGGTCCGCAAAGTATCCTCTCCCGAAAGATAGGATGACTCATCAGATATGATTCTAGATAATGTCCAATGCCTCATATCGCGAACATAGTTATATTGGATATTTGATCTTCATATAAATGAAGCATAAAAGTTTAGCACTCACTACAAATTTTCATGTTGTTCATTGACTTCGACATGAGGGGGGGGGGGTCATGTTAAAACATAACCCCGATAATTTCGGTATAACTTCGACATGAGGGGGGAGGGGGTCGTTAAAACATAACCCCGATAATCCACTAATCCATTGCTCATATGCATATGATTCCTTGTCGTGATTAGGTCTATGTTTGCCACTAATCCATCTCTCATGGTTGTATATTGCAATGTTGTAATATTTGCAGAAACTATGGAACACGACAGAGACTTAAAACAAGAAAAGGCGTTGGAGGAAATAATCCGTGAGGGAGATGATGATATCATCACCTCACAGTTTCTCAACGAGTCCGATGGTGAGGGAAGAGAAGATGACGGCTCCGGTTATCGAATGGAGGAGGGAGAAGATGACGGCTCCGCCGGTGTTGGAGCCTTAACTGTTGCAAAGTCCGGCGAGGTATATATATTAATTAAGCCTCTGCTGACTAGATGCATTAATTGTTTTGTATGTACATATATTAACGCTTCTTCCTTCTTTTAGCCCTCCGGATCGTCGAGCCAAACTTCTATAAGGAGACGAGGCCCGAAGAAAAGGTTGGGCGAGAATGAAAGGTTCACGGTCGAACAAGTCGATCCAGATGGCAAATCGACTATTCCCAAGCGGACCCAAGACCGATTTATACATCAGTGCGGAGTTGTTGTTAGGTACAGCGTCCTAATCAGCATCCAAGAATGGAATAAGAAGATGGACGATGGAGTTTCTTATGTCGACGATAGATGCAAAGATGAGCTTTGGAACTCGCTCATGATAAATTTCAGCCTACCGCCAGAGGAGGATCCAAATAACCCAGTTATACAGTGAAAAGTCAAAAAATGGGCTCTTAAGAAGATGGCAGAACAATTCAAGAACTAGAAGAAAAGATTGAACGAACAGTTTGTCGAGAAAGACGAGACTCCAGAATTCACCGGTCAATATGCGAATATAAAAGATCACTGGCCCGCATTTGTGGCGTACAAGAAATCGGAGAAAGCTAAGAACAGGTCACAGACAAATAAGCTAAATGCTGCAAAGAAGCTGTATCACCATGTTACGGGGTCAGGTGGCTACAAGGTTGCCCGGCCTATGTGGGACAAAGCTGAGAACGACCTGCTTGCTAAAGGGATCCAACCATCGACATTGAGCTGGCCCGAACGGGCAAGGACTCTGTTCTTCGGGCATGGGGGAACTTTGGACCCAGAAACAGGGAAGTGTGTTTACACGAAAGAACAACTTGAAACACCCGTCATAAAGATTCAGGAAGCAATCAAGGACGTGCAGGAAGGGAGGTTCCATCCCGACAGAGACAAGGACGAGCTGTCACGCGCCCTCGGGAATCCTGAAAACCCTGGATGAACACGAGGCACATCAGGCTCCATTCCGTGGGTGCATGGGTTTCCTGACAGCACTGGTTATAGAAGCCGACGAAGAAAGAAGAAAGAGGATGCAGAAGCTAGAAGAAAGATTAGCGTTGCAGGAGAAGAAACTAGAGGCACTTACCAGTCAGCGAGCTACCGGCCCACCATCTCAGCAGCACGAAGATCCTTCATTCGATACTGCCCACGAAGCTACCCCACCATCTCAGCGGAAAAGCAGCGTGGCTTCCACGGAGCTCGTTCGGACTGATATCACGGCTCCTCACTACCCCGTGGATGATATCACGGAGAGGGAACATTGTGAGCTAATGGCGAAATGCAGCAACCTAACCTTGAAGGTGGCGGTCGGCTATGTCTTACCTCCTCGACCTAATGGAACTTTCCATTGCAATCCGATTCCAGATGGTTATGCTATTGTCGGGGTGGATGAAGTTACCAACGGATTCGAGGGGCTGGACCTTGAGTACCCTACAGGTGAAGGGGAGACTCATCTGGTAGATGCCGTAAGGACTACCATTCTATGGAGAAAGGAAAACATCGTGCTTCCATAATGGACGACGCGTGAGCAGACTCGGCCGGAGGAGGCCCCTCAGCAGACTCCTCACAGTACTCCAGCTCTATCTCCGCTGCCTCAATCGTCTCCGCCGCATTTGCACACTCCACCGCCTCAGCTGTCTCCACCGCGTCAGCGGACTCCGCCGGAGGAGGCCCCTCAGCAGAATCCTCCGCCGCCTCAGCTGTCTCCGCCACCTCAGCGGACTCCGCCTCCTCCGCCGCGTCAGCAGACTCCGCCTCCTCCGCCGCCTCAGCAACGGCGGAAGAGACCTGCCGCCGCTCCGGCGGCTAGCAGTACAACAACGAAGAAATCCAGAGCAGGTCCAAGCGTCAAGAAGGCTCTTGCCAAGTTACCATACGACATGACAGAAGAGGAAAACAACAAGTTCGTGGCTGCCGATGTGAAACGCCAGCTTGCACCGAAACGTCCAGATCCAAAGGAGAAAATAGATTCGGTAAAAGCGAAGCGCTGTCTGGATGCCCTTAAGCGACCACCACCTCCTCTGCCGCTCTCACACTATGACCGTTGTATTGTAAAGACATTTCATGAAGTGAAAAGGTCGGGAAGTAGCAGTGCTTCAAGAAGTGGGAAAACAATTCCCCAGCTGGGCGAACAGGAAAAACAATCGTGCCCCCCGCTCAAGGTGTTTCCCGATATCGCTAATGATTCAGTGGTAGCGGCCGCTCATCCTGATTACACTCTTGGTGATTACTTAGGCGATCAGGTACAGTTCGAAATGGCTGAGGTAGCGTTTAGATACGAGCACGGGAAGCCTCTCGTCAGACCTGAGTAGCTCCCGCGTCTACCAACGATGATGCGAAGATTGCATGAATGGTACTTGAAAGCCTGCAAGGAAGGGACCAACATTATCTACGTGGGAATTAAAGACGAGCACTACTTCAATGGAGTCGAGGCGTTGTACATTGAATTTGAAGAATTATTTCAGTTATACAATCAAGACGCCCTCGACAAAACTATCGTCAGTTGCTATTGTCTGTAAGTATTTTTTCTGTAATTAAGTCTCTAGCTCAGCTCGTTCATTGCATGTATAATTATCCTCACACTATATTATGCAGATTGAAGATCCTCGAATGCATAGGAAAAATCTATGACATTGGGTTCATTAACCCAAATACCGTCAATGAATATACGGTACAAAAAAACCCCGATGATACTGAGAAAAACTTGCTAAAGGCGTTACTTGGACAACAAAACAAAAGAGAAATACTATTTCCTTACAACTTCAAGTGAGTGTTACTGTCTTGTGCAAATTCTGTTTTGCTTACTCGAGGTTAAGTGTAATGGATGAGTTATGCGTGCGCAGGTTCCACTATATTCTGCTAGCCATTCACCTTGACGCGGGACTAGTAATTGTCTTGGACTCGAGACGTAAAGAGCCTAAGGAGTGGGCGGACCTGAGTCAAATACTCCAAAAGTAAGTTCAATCATTATCGCACCATATCGGCAACTTTCGTTCATTTCCTGATATCAAGTAATCCTTTTCTTTGCCGGGCAGGGTTTGGAAAAAGTTCACCAACCAGGTTATGGGTGAATGGAAAAAGGGGCTGCGATTTTCACACTCCAAAGTAAGTACTACTAGCTAGCTAGTTTCGCACATCTCTCATTGATTCTAGTTTCAATACCATTATCATGCTTGATTATCATTTTGAGTGAACTCTATTCTCGTAAAGTTCTTGTGGCAGGAACCCGGGAATAATTTATGTGGATACTACGTTTGCGAGTACATTCGCCACAAGATCTCTGAGCGGGGCAGATCTTTAGAACAATTTGAAGTACGTAAACAATATTCACATTTTTATTTTATTACCATCAATTGTGTTGAGTTTCATTCATATATATATATATATATATTGACCCCCTTATTTAAATTAGATCTGGTGGAAGCGGGACGAACTCCTACCAACTGATCGCATACGAGCAATTCAAGAGGAATTGGCGGGATTCTTTGTTGAGCATGTCATACCTACAGACGGAGAATACCATCGGGATTTGCAATGCGATATTGGTAATTAGATATTAGGGATCGTAAGAGATGTTATATTGTATATATGCATGAACGTGTACTATATGTAGTAGCGTCGAATAGATATACGAAAACTTGTTGTTCGACCAAGCACGGAGAAAGAGAGGTCACTTCTCTCTATATATTGATCATGACCATGTTGTGTAATGGTTCCTGCATTGCTATATGTAGTAGCTAGCGTCGAGTTGAATGAAAAGCATAAAATAAAAAAGAAAACCCTAAATGTAAAGGAATTGAATGGTAAACCCAGGGCCTGCTGCCGGCCTAGCTCCGCCACTGGCAGGAGGATCCATCCAGTCCTGTTACCGAGGTTAGACTCCGTGTATATGCTCAGAGCAAGTATAATAGGATGACGTAGGCGGGCTATATGAAATGCCACATCAGATTTTTGCTTAGTTGAAGGAGAGAGAAGAGAAGCGGGCTGTAGGATTATAGCTAGCAGCAACACGGGCTCCAACACCCTTTGTGAGAGAATAAGGTGGACCATATATTAATGACATAGCATGCAAGTATGGCTAACTATTATATGAGTGGACTATTAGATTGTCTATAGGTGACGTGGCAAATACAAATAGCCAGTTATTGGTTGTACTATTAACCTTGCTCTCATAGATCGCTCCGGATTGGCTGATTTGGAGAAGCAAAGTCAGCCAAGCTACTGTACCTTTGACTTTGCTCTCTGTGAACCATTAGATCTGAAGACAACGGCTCAGAGTAGATGCTACAGGACATGTCTATAGTACATCGCTACAGGATAAAACAGTTTCTCGACAATACTTCGCGCACAGTAGATCTATCTTTTCTGCTCATTTTTTGATCTGACGGTTCTCAGAGACCAAGTCAGGCTACTGTAGCCGTGATATATACTACAGCCTAAGCACGAAAGAACAGACAGATTTTGTCACAGATTCCAACGACGCCTTCATGCATTATGACCGACAGTTCTGCTATGGAGGGTCGATTTACCAACGTCCATCACTTTTATCTGTGAGGCAGGTATTCTGGGCGTGGCCCGCCGGTAACATCGGCAGCGGTGGCGAATTAGATGACGCAGCAGGGGGGGCTGGGAAAGACACATGTTTGAGCGCTAAGACCAGTCATGCGCTGACGTTGAGGACAGATCATGATCCACATGATAGACTTGATATCGGCGTTGATCCGTTGCCCCAGCCTGCTGTTGACACACGAACGCGTCACGCGTACCCTCGACGCCGGGGGTGATGCACCGCAGCTCACGTCGAGGGAGTTCCTACCGGCAGCGCGATACGCAAGATAACCGGAGGACGCTTTTGAAGATCCGAAACCCCGCACACCCGGGAGGGACCCCGTCAGGGAGCGCGGCGGCAATGGGCTGCCCTAGGTCGATTCGCTCGCCCCTAGGGCCTCGGAGTTCGCAGCTCTCCAACACGAAGAACGACGAAGAACGAGAAAGAAGATACGAGGGTAGTAGACAAAACGTAGGTGAAAAAGTAGTATATTGATTGTTCGATTGTGTGTTGTTCAATCGGCCGTCATCCCCAACATATATAAGAGGCGGCTGGACTTCCCGTACAAGCAAAGGATTCATCTAGGCTTTCCTTACAAGAAAATTACATCAATTCACGTCCTAGAGTCCTAGTTCTGGTTCCGCTCGGATTCAGCCCGAATCTGGTCCAATCTTCTGTCTTGCTCCTTACGTGGGCCGTGGAATCTGCACATGACCTCCGATGGAGATGGTTCAAACACAAATTTTGTGCGCTTCGACGAGGACAATAATCCGTATGTTGATCACTTTCCAAATAAGGCCATCTTGAATACTCCACGGGGTCATCTTTAATTTCGAGTCGGACTCGGTTATGCAGCTGACTGGACCGTCCGACTCTTGTAGCGTCTCTGCAGGTCGTATACTATGTCGGATGATGATGACTCCAAAAGCAAAGTTGACCGTTTCGACGTTACGAACAACTTTCATGTTGAACACTTTTTCATCCGAGGCCATCTAGATAATTATTTGAGCCCATCTTCAGCTTCTGGTCGGATTTGACAGTTTCCACCCGGCAAGCTTTTCCCGGCAAGCTTTCCACCCCGGCAAGCTTCACACCCCGGCAAGGTTTCCATCCCGGCAAGATTTCCCCGGCAAGGTTTCCATCCCGGCAAGCTTTCACACCCCGGCAAGGTTTTCATCCCGGCAAGATTTCCCCGGCAAGGTTTCCATCCCGGCAAGCTTTCACACCCCGGCAAGGTTTTCATCCCGGCAAGGTTTCCCCGGCAAGGTCTCCATCCCGGCAAGCTTTCTGGCTGTGCCTTGCGGGTCCTTTTTGTGGCAGTAAACGACCTCCGATGAAAATGTGCCCAAAAGCAAAGTTGACCGTTTCGACGTTACGAACAACTTTCATGTTGAACGTTTTTCGATTCGAGGCCATCTTGAATGGCTAATTGCTCACGCATTGCGTCAGACACTCGCCAAGACGTGTCTGGTCTCCCGCGTCTTATTTCGCCTCTTGACATGGCTGCATTCAGATAGCTCTAACTTTTGCATACGAACTCGGATTGAGACGATTTTTATATGAAAATCGACCGACTCAACGAGACGAAGACAATTCATGTAGAAAGTTTTCTCATATGAGATCATCTTGAGGGCGTAATCAGCCGAATAGTGTTCTGGATACAAAATCCCAGTACTTCGAACACAATTTCGGCTTTCGAGATGAGATCGGATGGCAATGGCCCAAACTTCAAAGTTTCTCCTTGCCGGATCGCCTCCTTGCCGGCCGTCTCCTTGCCGGATCACCTCCTCGCCGGGCCGTCTCCTTGCCGGATCGCCTCCTTGCCGGGCCGTCTCCTGCCTCTGTTTGGGTCTTCGGCAAGCACTCAAAACCGGCAAGCTTTTCGCTTGAGTCCACCTTTACTGCATTTTGCATCGTGCCAAAATCAGGTGTCAACACATGCCCCCCTGTTTTTCGGCAAAACTTGTGTGCCAAAAAATAATTTGCATTAGGCTTGTTCTAAGGACGATGTCAACACTCCATCGGCCATTAATATGTGCTTAGGGCGATAATTATATATCGGCCATTGCCTATTTAGGCTTCTTGCCACACACTTGGGTGGTACTTCTTCAAATATCTGCCATTGAGAGCTCGAGGTAGCAATGTTCCTTGCATGGATTCCACCAAATATGAATTTCCGGGAACTATTCTTGCAATCTTGAAAGGACCTTCCCAGCTTGGAGACCACTTCCCGAATTTTCTGTCCTTTGAACCAATCGGTAGAATCACCTTCCACACAAGATCACCAATCTGAAAATTCTTCAACTTGACCTTCTTATTGTAAGCTCTTGCTACCCTCAACTTGTCCCTTTCTATGGCTTTTAATGCAGTCAAACGTTTATCGGCAACCTCATCAACGTTGTCCATCATCAAGTTATAAAAGTCCACTGCCGATAAATCATTTTGTTTGGCTATTCTCAAAGCATTCAAATTCACCTCTACCGGTAAAACGGCTTCTTGACCGTATACGAGCTCATATGGAGTTACCTTCGTCGCACCATGCCTTGAGATTCTATGCGCCCACAAAGCCTCGGACAATAATTCATGCCACCTTCTTGGATTATCTTCAATCTTCTTCTTGATGAGCTTGATCAAAATTTTGTTGCTAGACTCAGCTTGTCCATTGGCTTGAGCATAATACGGGGAGGAATTGAGCAACTTTATCTTATATGATTCGGCAAATTCTCTAACTTGATGAGACATGAAAGATGAACCTTGATCCGTAGTTAATGTTTGCGGAATACCGAATCTATGAATAATGTGCTCACTTATGAATTGAATTACCTCCGTATGCGTCATATTCTTGAGAGGTACTGCTTCAGACCACTTAGTGAAATAATCAGTTGCCACCAACACGAACCGATGCCCCTTTGAAGATGAAGGATGAATCTCTCCAATAAAGTCTAATCCCCAACCTCTAAAGGGCCACGGCTTGATAATAGGATGTAACATAGCAGCGGGAGCTAACTGAATATCACCAAACTTTTGACAAGCTTCACATCCTTTATAATACCTGAAGCAATCATTGATCATCGTCGGCCAATAAAATCCAGCACGTCGTAACAACCACTTCATCTTGGGGGCCGACTGATGAGTACCGCAAATTCCTTCATGAACCTCTCCCATAGCAACTCTTGCTTGATCCTCGTCCAAACACTTCAAAAGAACATCTTCAACCGTTCGGCGATACAGACCACCGTCTCTTATTGTATATGTGAAAGCCATGCGCCGAACAGCCCTGTCCACCCTTTCACTCGGATTGTACAAGTAATCAATAATGGGCTTTCTCCAATCATGATTTTCACCTGCACTAGATTTATTGTTAGTGACCAAATCTGTGGGCTCTGGTTCGGCCTCCCCTATATTAGCAAGACAAGACATCGGCCCTTGAGAGATATGAAACATGCCATGATTGACATGATAGCCAGATGCTTGCTGTGCTAACTCATTTGCTCTCCAATTATCATGTCTAGATATATGAGCAATACTAAAATGATCCAAAGTAGAAATTATATCCAGACATTTATCAAGATAAACATTAAGTGATTCGTCTAAACATTGAAAAACTTTGGATACTTGTTGCACTACTAATAACGAATCACCAAAAGCCTCAATATGTGCAGCACCTATGGCCAGCAACATCTCTAAGCCGAATAACAATGCTTCATATTCGGCTTGATTATTTGTGCAAAAATATCCTAAGCGGCATGAGGCTTCAAAAACAGCACCATGAGGAGATATATAAGCAATACCAACACCTTGGCCGTTGCTACAAACTGAACCGTCAAAATATAATCTCCATGGTACTAACGAGACAAGGTTTATATCAATATCTTGCTCGTCATTAATCCGATGCTCAATGATAAAATCAGCAACAATTTGGCCTTTCATGGATTTTAGAGATTCATAAGCCAAATCATACTCAATTAAAGCATAAGCCCATTTGCCAATTCTACCACTAAGAATTGGTCTATGCAACATATATTTAATGACATCGGTTTGACAAGCTACTATGCAAGAACTTGGCACTAGATAATGTCTCAATTTTGTGCAAGCATAGTATAAGCATAGGCATAATTTTTCAATACATGTATACCTTGTCTCAACATCCAATAGATGTCGGCTCAAATAAGTGATAGCATGCTCTTTTCCTTCGGTTTCTTGAGTCAAAACAGCACCAATAACACCTTCCTCGGCTGCAATGTAAAGTCTAAAGGGCTCTCTATGCTTGGGCGCCTTCATCACCGGAGGAGTGCACAAATAATTCTTGATCATATCAAATGCTTCTTGCTGCTCTGCCCCCCAAGTAAAATCAACATCATTCTTCAACCGAAGTATAGGAGTAAATGCATCAACCTTCCCAGACAAGTTGGCTATGAACCTCCTCAAATAATTAACCTTGCCGAGGAATTTTTGCATATCTCTCTTGCATGTTGGAGCCTCCACTTTTTGTATAGCATCTATCTTTTTGGGATCAACCTCTATGCCATCTTCATGAATAACGAAACCCAAAAACTTGCCAGCCGACACGCCAAAAGCACACTTCAAAGGATTCATCTTCAGTCCATATTTTTTCATCCTCTCAAAAGCTAAACGCAAATCGGCTAAGTGAGATTCAAAAGCATCCGATTTGACAACAATATCATCAATATAGATTTCAAGTATAACGCCGAGTAAATCATGAAAAATCAAATTCATAGCCCTCTGATACGTGGCGCCGGCATTCTTCAATCCAAAGGTCATCACTGTCCACTCAAATAAACCAAGAAAACCGGGGCACCGAAAAGCCGTTTTGGACATGTCCTCTTCGGCCATAAAAATTTGGTTGTACCCCGCATTGCCATCAAGAAAGCTAATGACCTTATGTCCAGAAGCATCATTAATAAGCATGTCGGCTATAGGCATAGGATACTCATCTTTGGGTGTAGCTCTATTCAAATCTCTGAAATCAATGCACACCCTCAACTTGCCGTAGCCTTTCTTTTCCACTGGCACAATATTAGAAATCCACTCGGCATACCTACAAGGTCTAATAAAATTAGCTTTAAGCAAACGACCGATCTCTTCCTTGATCAGGTCATATATTCTTGGATTAAACTTTCTAGCCGATTGTTTGTACGGTCTAAAACCGGCTTTTATAGGCAACAGATGCTCCACTAGCTCTCGGCTTAAACCTGGCATTTCATGATATTCCCATGCAAAGCAACAAACATATTCTTTCAATAGCTCGATTAACTTGATCTTACAATCGGCTTTCAAATTTTTGTTTACAAATGTCTGCCTAGGAATTGAACCATCTCCAATATCTATTTCTTCTAATGGATCGGCCGACGTAAAACCTTGTCCAAGTTTATCCATATCATCTAACTCCTCTACAGACTCATACATATCGTTCCCATTGGACCGATATTCTGCAAGCCGTTTTTGCAACCACTCAGAGTTAGCACCCATTTAAATACATTATGCTTTGGAGCCGATTGCTACCAACCGGCTTTAGAGAAACGGGTACAAAACCGCTTTTGGTGGCGCTGAGAAAATCAAATTCTGATAAATCCCGTCCCGTCAAGCAAGCAGCATTGGGGTGTTGCCAATTTACCGGTGTATCGGCTAAAGCAACGCAAGCCGAATTATCCGCGTGAATGACTTCCACTTCATCATCAACCCACTGAATTAAAAACTGGTGTATAGTGGATGGCACGCATTGGTTTGCATGAACCCAATCACGGCCTAGGATGACGTTATAATTACCTTGTACCTCGGCGACAAAGAATGCAGTAGCCAAAGTTTTGCTCCCAACCGTAAGCTCCACGTACATCACACCTTTGGCTTCGGTTTTCTCTTTGCCTTCAAATCCATTAAGCACCATATTGGTCTTCATCAATCCTTCGTCAGGCAAACCCAATTTCTTGAAGACTGAATAAGGCATGAGATTCACCACAGCACCACCATCAACAAGCATTCGAGTAATTGGTGATCCATTGATATGGCCTCTGAGGTATAATGGTTTCAAGTGTGTCACCGTCTCTTTTGGCTTCAAATATAGCATTCTTAGGGCCAAAATCCAGCTGAGCCACTTCCCCTTCTTCATCTATAGCACGAAACTCAGCGGGTAAGTAAAACACCATGTTGATATCCATACCTTCATGCACCGGTGTAGGCTCACAATCCACCATGTCGCTTTCCTCCTTGGGCATGTTTACTGGTTCTGAAATTTGTTCGGGCGGAGTAAAATCGATAGGTGTTGCGGACGATGTAATAGTAATGGCATCGTCCTCCTTTGGTGGTACATGTGTTGATGTGGCAGATGTAGAAACCACCACATTCTGTATTTGTTTAGGCACCCATACTTGTTTTGTAGGTACCATGGGCCGAATGTCATTGAACCACTCATCTCTTTGCTTCTCGCCCTCCTGTTCTTCCATCTCGTGACTCCTTAACCTCTGTAGTTTCCTCTTTTGTGTTTTTGTTAGCCCTGGAGGACACCACTTAGGTTGCATGTACTTTGGATCTTTAAACTTGGCCTTGCTTGTGCTAGCTTCATGATCATTAGCCGAGTGCTTTGGAGCGATAGCAAGTATCGGCTCAGTAGGGTTGTTCCGCACAGTCGGCTGTTGTATGGCGAATGTCGCAGTGCCCAAGATGAGTGAGTCGGCATCAACCTTTTCTTTACCCTTTCCAGACTCGACAGCTGCACTTGATGTTTTGGCACGCCACACTTGCTTGTTGGTCCTTTCTTGATTATTCTGCATCGGCCGATTGACCCCATTGTTCAAACGGCCTCGAGTGGGATAAGGAAACTTCTCACGCATAGGCCTCCTTGGTTCTACCCATCCTGGATGAAAAGCATAAGGGGTCATTGGGGGCTGCTCCCATCCTCCATTGAATCCTCCCATGTAGTATGGTGCATAGGGAGGTGGCGCCATCCACGGTCCTGGCGCCCATGACCCATAAGGTCTTGTGTGATGCTGAAATTCCTGTCTCGAAGGTCATCTTGGGCGCTTCAAGTTTGATGACCGGTTAGAGCTAGGACCGGCCGCTTGATTAGCATACTTGGACAGCAACATATCAAAAGTTGGCTTGATTTTCTTGTGCTGCACTTTGGCTTCATTCAGCTTCCACTTGCCAACTTCCGGACTCTTGGGCTTGACAAACTTAACACGGGTATTCTCTTGCTTTTGCGGTTGCCCCCCGAGTGCAGGATTCTTGACGGTGATCTTGATTATCTCCCCACCATCGGGTTGCTTATCAAGCACAACTTGCCTTCCCAAGATCTTGTCGCCATCTCTGTTTTTCCTGGGCTCACCAATGACAACATTAGTTTTATTAGCAGATTCGGCCACCTCCGGCCGAATGAGTAACTTTTTACCCTCCAAATCCAGAGTATTCATTGGGAAGGGCTGCTTATCAACTTGCATTTCAGAAAAGTTCAATCGTCCGTCATTAATGGCCGATTGTATCTGTCGTCGAAAAACATTGCAATCATTAGTAGCATGCGAAAAAGAATTATGATACTTGCAATAAGCACGCCGTTTCAGCTCTTCAAACAGCGGTAAAGTATGAGATATTCTAATAATCTTAGCTTGTAGCAAAGCATCAAATATTCTATCACATTTAGCAATGTTAAAAGTAAACTTCATCTCATCATCACGATTCTTATGAATCGGCTTTAAATCATGACAAGTAAAAGGTTTGGTCTTCGAGGGCCAAACAAATTCAGCAGCATAAATATCACCCTCATCGTCCGAAAGATCACTATCATATTCAACCATATTCATCTTTGGACGATCAGTTTTATATCTATGCACTTCTTTGAGGTCCTTGCTTCGGCTTTCATGAGCCAAAGCCCTCTGTAAGACTTGGTTGATACTTATAAATTCATAGCCTTCTAGCTTTTCTCTAATATGAGTTCTCAAACCATTGAGCACAAGATCAGCCAAGTCTCTCTCAGTTATCACTAAACTATAGCACCGGTTTTTTGTCTCTCTAAATCTCTTGACGTAATCGGAAACTGATTCATCATGCTTCTGCTTAACCGATGTAAGATGTGACAACTTAAGTTCATTGTCGCCGCTATAAAAATGATCATGAAATTTTTGCTCTAGTTGTGACCAAACACGAATAGAGCCATGCGGCAAAGAAGAAAACCATGAAAATGCAGTACCGGTTAATGACAAAGGAAATAAACGCACTTTCAATTCATTTATCGAGCCTGCTTCACCCAATTGCGCTAGGTATTGGCTAACATGCTCCCATGTGGTTTTCGTGCCCTCTCCATTAAACTTAACAAAATCTGGAAATTTATATCCTTGAGGGCACGGAATCGCATCAAAGTACTCGGGATACGGTTTTTGATAAATCCGATTCCTAGGTAATTCAACACCAAAATTCTCTCGAAGCGTTTTAGCCATCTCCTCTCTAAAATTAGCTAAAGCATCGTCCATAGTAGCCGATGAAGCTTGTGGCACTGGCATAGGAGGATTAGCGACTACGGGTGCAAATTGTGGCATGTTTACCGAACCATAGTTCGGCAATGATCTAGCAGTGTTTCCACTCATAGGTAAGGTTTGGTTCGGCGTTGCCACCGAACTCTGCATATTCATAAAAGGATTAAGTGGTGCAGCCACAATTTGATTGGTATGGGTAGGAAAATAATTCATCGGCATGGGGGGCGCCGATGAGATAGGCAAAGCCGAATTAGGGTTTCCCATACTAGCAGGCATATTAGGCATATTCTTCTGAGCATTATTATTTTCTAAGAAAGGTTGATAGACCAGATTATTGCTATCAGAAATACGGCTCTCAATTTCAGCCCATTGCTCAGGAGAAAAGGTATTACTTACAGGGGGTTTAACCTGTTCGGCTTGAAGAGGAGGGAACTTGATTTCTCCAACCGGAGTGATATTGCCTTGGCGATCCTTCTTGAAGTTTCCAAGGAACTCCTGCAACTCCTTCTCTTCACGCACCTTCTTGTACTCCTCATAAGCTTGGCGATGCTCGGCCGATAACTCCTCCAGATTGAGCTTGATGATGTTATCGGCATCAACTTCCGAGGGTTTGGGAAGACTGGACATGATGGATGATGATGATGGATCAAAGGTCCCCAGCGGAGTCGCCAAAAAGTGTGTTGACACACGAACGCGTCACGCGTACCCTCAACGCCGGGGGTGATGCACCGCAGCTCACGTCGAGGGAGGTCCTACCGGCAGCGCGATACGCAAGACAACCGGAGGACGCTTTTGAAGACCCGAAACCCCGCGCAACCGGGAGGGACCCCGTCAGGGAGCGCGGCGGCAATGGGCTGCCCTAGGTCGATTCGCTCACCCCTAGGGCCTCGGAGTTCGCAGCTCTCCAACACGAAGAACGACGAAGAACGAGGAAGAAGATACGAGGGTAGTAGACAAAACGTAGGTGAAAAACTAGTATATTGATTGTTCGATTGTGTGTTGTTCAATCGGCCGTCACCCCCAACATATATAAGAGGCGGCTGGACTTCCCGTACAAGCAAAGGATTCATCTAGGCTTTCCTTACAAGAAAATTACATCAATTCACGTCCTAGAGTCCTAGTTCTGGTTCCGCTCGGATTCAGCCCGAATCTGGTTCAATCTTCTGTCTTGCTCCTTACGTGGGCCGTGGAATCTGCACATGACCTCCGATGGAGATGGTTCCAACACGAATTTTGTGCGCTTCGACGAGGCCAATAATCCGTATGTTGATCACTTTTCCAAATAAGGCCATCTTGAATACTCCACGGGGTCATCTTTAATTTCGAGTCGGACTCGGTTATGCAGCTGACTGGACCGTCCGACTCTTGTAGCGTCTCTGCAGGTCGTATACTTTGTCGGATGATGATGACTCCAAAAGAGAAGTTGAACGTTTCGACGTTACAAACAACTTTCATGTTGAACATTTTTTCATCCGAGGCCATCTAGATAATTATTTGAGCCCATCTTCAGCTTCTGGTCGGATTTGACAGTTTCCACCCCGGCAAGCTTTTCCCGGCAAGCTTTCCACCCCGGCAAGCTTCACACCCCGGCAAGGTTTCCATCCCGGCAAGATTTCCCCGGCAAGGTTTCCATCCCGGCAAGCTTTCACACCCCGGCAAGGTTTTCATCCCGGCAAGATTTCCCCGGCAAGGTTTCCATCCCGGCAAGCTTTCACACCCCGGCAAGGTTTTCATCCCGGCAAGGTCTCCATCCCGGCAAGCTTTCTGGCTGTGCCTTGCGGGTCCTTTTTGTGGCTGTAAACGACCTCGGATGAAAATGTGCCCAAAAGCAAAGTTGACCGTTTCGACGTTAGGAACAACTTTCATGTTAAACGTTTTTTGATTCGAGGCCATCTTGAATGGCTAATTGCTCACGCATTGCGTCAGACACTCGCCAAGACGTGTCTGGTCTCTCGCGTCTTATTTCGCCTCTTGACATGGCTGCATTCAGATAGCTCTAACTTTTGCATACGAACTCGAATTGAAACGATTTTTATATGAAAATCGACCGACTCGACGAGACGAAGACAATTCATGTAGAAAGTTTTCTCATATGAGATCATCTTGAGGGCGTAATAAACCGAATAGTGTTCTGGATACAAAATCCCAGTACTTCGAACACAATTTCGGCTTTCGAGATGAGATCGGATGGCAATGGCCCAAACTTCAAAGTTTCTCCTTGCCGGATCGCCTCCTTGCCGGGCCGTCTCCTTGCCGGATCACCTCCTCGCCGGGCCGTCTCCTTGCCGGATCGCCTCCTTGCCGGGCCGTCTCCTGCCTCTGTTTGGGTCTTCGACAAGCACTCAAAACCGGCAAGCTTTTCGCTTGAGTCCACCTTTACTGCATTTTGCATCGTGCCAAAATCAGGTGTCAACACCTGCTGGCCTGGCTGCGGCGAGAGGATGGAGACGATAGATACCTCGTTAGGAGAACATAGAAGGACACGGCGGAGGCGCACATGACGAGGCGGGTCGATTACAGGTGATAAAGGCGGGCGTTAGGACCGGACGGTCGGATTTGTAACAACAGGTAGATCGGACGGCTCTAATTGTTGTGTTTTGATGATTAACGTGGATACTTGAATGGTGCCTTAGTAAATATAAGATTTCCCTTTTTTTAAATGAAAATTTTATTAATTTCACTGTCGCGTCACGCAAATTGTTTAACTCCCAGCCTCTGCAACCAGTACCTCCCGACTAGTGCTCATTTGTCTTTCCAATTCATATTAGCTAGTTTTCCAATTGATCGAGCATTAGTACAAAGGTTGTCCATAATTTCTTGTTTCGAATTAAGCGTGGATTTATGGTTTGCTAAATGCATAATCGTGCCTTTTCGATTTGGATAACCAGTGGAGACTTATTTGGACATCAATGGTTGATATTTTCTTTGTCGCATATAGGCCGAATCACGGATGACAAAGGCAACGAGAAGATCAATTTACCATACGGATTATGCACGCATAAGAAATATAATCCATGATGCAAAAGTCAATCTTGTTGCTACTGTTGTTTAGTAACGATCATCTTCTACCAATCAATGGACTTATGCCATGTAGGGTGTAGAAACCCTTCTTCATCTTCAGGCATAGCGGCGACGACGACCCATCCTCCTTTGCCCTCCCACCGATTCTAGTTAGTTTTTACTAGTCATCAACCCATGCAACTGCACGGGCTAGAAATTTATATTTGAATTATGATGTACATATATATTTAGCAATTTAAGATTTATTATTATCATTAGAACCAAGTAAATGTTCTCATTAATGTACTAAGGTACTTGCCATGACATCCACGAAACCTCATAAATTGTGTTGCCATTTCCGTCAACCTGCAACATATGCTTCAATGCCCGATATGCACATTCAAGTGTTGGAAAATAATGGTAAGATCATACTTTCCAAATTTTCCTCTTGCGTATTTAATTTAATGAAATTTATAGAAACTGTATGGATCAGAAAATGATACAGGTACAATAGGGCTCACAATAAGTTCTGAGGAAATACCAAATAATTAATATGTCAAGCAAGGCTTCACTACATGATACCGCATCACGTCATGAAAAAAATTACATGCCATTGGAAATGCATAATCTCATTACGCCTGCTCCATTTCTCCTTCCTGTGACACAATTTTTTTCGTCCTATTACCATGTCTATAATAGGGGTTCTTGTGGTTTAGGCACGGAGTGCTAATTCACAAACACACACTGCATTATGACAAAAAATTGGCACCTTGTTAAGTATTCACGCCTTAATGTAGAGATGCCACCTTTTTTTAATAGCTACGAATAGATCACCTTCTCCGCTGCCGCATCCAAAAGGAGATTGCCAACATATCAGTTAATACCATATACAAATGCAATTTTATAAGAACAGACTTGCACATATAAAAAAAAGGTGGAAGATGCATCATATATGTTGATAAGAACAGACTTGAAATATAACCACTGTGCCTCACTATAGCAATGGTAATTGAAAGAAATATTGCTAGTAGATAGATAATATAAGCTCGCCTCGAGAAACATTTTTTTTTTTTTTTTGGAAAAGGAGGATGACCCCCGGCCTCTGCATCAGAATGATGCATGCAGCCATATTATTAAGCAAAAAGGTCCAACAGGTCAGTGATTCAGTACAAGCTCCCAAGGAGAATCAAAGTAAAATGAAGGTAAAAGTTGCCACAACAGGCGAAAACAAGTCAAGATGACTAAACACCTAACCTATTATTGGACCGTCATCCAAACTGGTTGTAAGTATCCCAAGCTACCGTCTCCCAACGGTTGCACCCATTAGCCAAAAGCTCCTTGGCCTCCGTATGACTGAGTAACGACCATGTATGGATTGAATCAGTGGCTCTGTATATAACCTGCAAAAAATTTATAAGAGTTTGTCTCTTAAAAATCATGTCATTTCTGCAGTTCCATATAGCCCAAAGTAATGCACATACTCCTATTCGAATATGTCCCGCCGTATGTGGCTCCACTCCATTTAGCCACGTCCCAAATAACGTGTTAATACTATTTGGAGGGCTGACATTAAAGGCTACATGAATCGTACGCCATAATAGCTTGGCGAGAGGACATTTGAGAAAGAGGTGTTGTATAGTTTCATCTTGATCACAAAAGCAACATAGTTTACTACCCTCCCATCTTCGCTTTGCCAAGTTATCCTTAGTTAGAATCACTTCCTTGTGTACAAACAACATGAAGATTTTGATTCTTAAAGGTACTTTAATCTTCCAAATATGAATTAATCTCAGAATTGGACCAGAGTCTATTAAGTCCAAATACATAGACTTCACGGAGAATACCCCATTCACGGATAGTTTCCAGTGAAGCGTATCTGGCTCATCAGAGAGGTGAACATCCATCAACCTCTGCACGAGATGCACCCAGCTGTCCCATCGGTTTCCTACTAGGGACCTCCTAAACTGGATATTTAGAGGGACAGGCTGTAATATTGTAGCAATATAAGCGTCCTTACGTTGTACAATATTATAAAGAGAAGGATACTGTGTGGCTAGTGGCGTCTCCCCTAACCATGTATCTTCCCAGAATCTAGTCGTGTTACCGTTACCAATGATAAATTTAGTCCTCTGGAAGAAGGCTGCTTTCGTCCACATTAACCTCTTCTAGAAAGGCGAGTCATTGGGTCTTACGGTAACCTGGGTCAGGGTCTTAGATTGCAGGTACTTATTATGCAAAATTTGTCCCCACAATCCTTCGGTCTCAACAGAAAGCCTGTACAGCCATTTGCTAAGCAGACATCTATTCTTTACCTCTAAGTTCTCAATCCCTAGCCCACCTTGGTCCTTTGCTCTACAAATAATATCCCACTTGGTTAGCCTGTATTTTGTCTTGATATCATCGCATTGCCAGAAAAATCGTGATAGATAGAAGTCTAACCTTTTCCGTACCCCTACGGGCACTTCAAAGAAAGACAGTAGGAACATTGGCATACTTGTTAACACTGAGTTAATCAGAACAAGCCGACCACCATAAGACATAAGCTTACCCTTCCAGCAGCTTAGTTTTTTTCAAATCGATCTTCAATACACTTCCGCTCCTTATTGGATAGCTTGCGATGATGAATTGGTATGCCCAGATAGCTAAACGGTAGAGAGCCCAATTAACATCCGAACAATTGTCTATAAGCATCTTGTTCATCTTTGGCTCTCCCAAAACAGAACAATTCACTTTTGTTAAAATGATCTTCAAACCCGACAATTGCTCAAACAGGCATAGCACTAGATTCATATTTCTAGCCTTTGCCAGATCATGTTCCATGAAAATGATTGTGTCATCAGCATATTGTAGTATGGACACACCACCATCCACAAGATGTGGTACGAGGCCGTGTGACGCCCCCGAACTCAATCGTGCACTAAACATACACGCAGCATGTACGATCAAGATGAGAGACTCACGGAAGGATATCACAACACAACTCTATGACACAAAATAAACATAAATCTTTATTACAAACCAGGGTCACGAGGACCCAGAATACATCAGTCATCAAACAACATAAGTCTGGGTACCGACGAAGTTAGACAAGTTTGCCTTAAGAAGGCTAAGCAAAACAACAACATCTGAGGCCTCCTGCCTGGGACCTCTGAACTACTCCTGGTCATCGATCTCCATGGTAGGTTCTTAACATCTTTAGCTTCAATGCCTTTTCCTTCATATATTTCTTAGCTTCTTGCATATCTTCAAGACTGAAAAATAGAATACCTCTCTTCTTCGGAGTTGGCTTAGGTGGCGGTACAGGAAGTGTCCAATCATCGGCATTTTTCAATAAGTTATTCAATAATTCCTGAGCTTGTTCAACTGTCCTTTCCTTGAAAACACAACCAGCATAACTATCTAGGTAGTCCCTAAATTAAGTGGTCAGTCCATTATAAAAGATATCAAGAATTTCATTCTTTTTAACAGGATGATCAGGCAAAGCATTTAATAGAGTGAGAAGCCTACCCCAAGCTTGAGGGAGACATTCTTCCTCAAGTTGTTTAAAATTATAAATATCCTGCAAAGCAGCTTGTCTCATATGGGCCAAAAAATATTTTTCAGTAAAATAATAGATCATATCCTGGGAACTACGCACACAACTAGGAGCAGGATTATTAAACCAAGTTTTAGCATTACCCTTTAAAGAAAAAGGAAACAACTTAAGAATATAATAATATCGAATCTTTTCCTCTTGAGCAAACAGGGTGGGAATATCATTCAATTTAGTTAAGTGTGCAATAACTTTCTCAGATTCATAACCTTGAAAAGGATCAGATTCTACCAAAGTAATAAGTTCAGGATCAACAGAGAATTCATAATCCTTATCAGTAACAAAATAGGGGAAGTAGCAAATTTAGGATCAAGTTTCATCCTCCTATTCTTAGCCTTTTCTTTCATTATAGCAATCAAGCCCTCTACACCTTGAGAACAATCATAAGCCATAAGTTCTCTAGTAAATTCCTCACCAAGTTCAGTCAGTGTACCAGACAAATCAGATATTTTACTTCTAATAAGAGAGCGAGGTGTAGCAGGTGATTCATGTTCTTTAGTAATTTCAATTTCTTTAACCTTAGCAATATGAGCATCTAATAATTTACCAAATGGAACAGTAGTACCATGCAAAGTAGAGGTATCATCATGAATATCAACAATAACAGAACTAGTACCTACTTTATGTGACATAGCAGCCAGTGAAGTATGTGGTGGCGGTGTAGCAAGTTGACTCAAAACAGAAGGTGAATCAAGTGTAGAGCTAGTTGGAAGGTTCTTACCTCCTCTAGTTTTAGAGGGTATGATCTTGGTCTTGGAGTCCTTCAGATTCTTCATAGTAAAGATAAATTGCAGTAGATAAATAACACCCAAGTGAACTTAATAAATAGAGCTATGCTCCCCGGCAACGGCACCAGAAAATAGTCTTGATGACCCACAAGTATAGGGGATCGCAACAGTCTTCGAGGGTAGTATTTCACTCAAATTTATTGATTCGACACAAGGAGAGCCAAAGAATATTTATAAGCCTTAGCAGTTGAGTTGTCAATTCAACCACACCTGGAGAGATAACTTTCTGGTAGCAATATATTAGTAGCACAATAATATGATAGTAATGATAGCAGAGTAACAATAACAGTAGCAGCAATAGTAACAAGTTTGTAGCAAGTAGAAGAGTTGCAATTGAAACAGTGGCAATAGCAAAACAACATAGGCATGGAGTAGCAATGAAATATTCATATGAGATTCAATATGTAACTGTCACAACCTAGAGCGATACATACTATCTCCAATTCATCAATCATATGTAGCCATGTATTCCATATTTAGTCATACGTGCTTGCGATAAGAACTTGCATGACATCTTTTGTCCTACCCTCCTGTGGCAGCGGGGTCCTAATGGAAACTAAGGGTAATTAAGGCGCTCCTTCTAATAGAGAACCAGAACAAAGCATTAACACATAGTGAATACATGAACTCCTCAAGTTAAGGTCATCCCCGTCGATGTACCAATCATTGTCACCTTAGGGGTCTAGGGTTCAGAACAATAACAGGTGCATAGAACTTGCAGATATGATCATGAACACAAATATATTCATGAAAACATAATATGTTCAGATGTGAAATCATGGCACTCGGGCCCTAGTGACAAGCATTAAGCATAGCAAAGTCATAGCAACATCAATCTCTGAACATAGTGGATACTAGGGATCAAGCCCTAACAAATTGACATGATTACATAAGAAATCTCATCCAATCCCATCTACCTCCAGTATGCCTACAAGAAGATTACCCACACATGATTGTGAGCATCATGAAATTGTTGATGGAGAAGGGTTGGTCATGACGACGACGGCGAATCCCTCTCTCCGGAGCCACAAACGGACTCCAGATCAGGGCTCCCGACAAAGAACAAGAGGAGGTGGCCGCTCCGTATCGTAAAACACGAAGAAACTTTCTCTCTGATTTTTTTTCTCGGAGGATGTGAATTTAAAGCACTGGAATTAGGTCAAATCGATGTCCAGGGGCCCCACAAGCCAGGGTGGCGCGGCCAGGGGGTGGCCGCACCCCCTGCCCTTGTGGGGCCCCTGTGGCTCCTCTGCAGTATTTCTTCGTTCTAGTATTTTTTATTTATTTGAAAATATTTCTCCAAGAATCCCCGTCCAATTCTGAGAACTTTTATTTCTGCACAAAAACAACACCATGACAGTTCTACCGAAAATAGCGTCAGTCCGGGTTAGTTTCACTCCAAGCATGCAAATTACAGGCCAAAATAAGAGCGAAAGTGTTTGAAAAAGTAGATACGTTGGAGACGTATCACGGAAGCGTTTTTTATGATCAATATATATAGAGGGACGTTTGCATGTCACAATCAAAAAATTGGTAACGTTAATTAAAAGACATCGGTGACAATTATGTAACGGAGTACTTAATTAAGATAGGTAGGAAAGTTTTGAAGTACATTAAGACAGAATGACAATGTAGTTGATCGAGTACTGTAGAGAACCACAGCAGCATAGCTGCTCTCCTATTACAATATATGATCGTAATAAGGATCGCTTACTACTTCTTCACTAGATCTGAAAGATAGGCCGGACCATCAGCCTCGAGACCCTACTGCATAATGCGAGTTTGTATCTCCTTCGGGCCGGTAGGTTCGCCGCCGTTGAAAACCCCAGTATGGTCGATGACATCCTTGTTGAGAATGGTTGCAAACTTCACCTGGATGCGATCTCCTAGGTTAGTTTCCTCCAATTTCCTCCCCCATGCGATGATGTCAGATTGCCTTTTAAGGCGTTCTCCCTCCCATATGTACTCCTGCTTGTGGTGGATGACGTAGTAGGCATCTGAATCACTGTTTTCCGGCTGCTGCACGCAACAGAAGTCGGTTTTGTGGCCGAAGCATACCGCTTTAAATTTGTCAACTGTGCGATATCCCTCTTTGATCATTCCTTCCCGGGTGGTATACTCAACGACCACTTCATCCAGAACCTTCTTGATGCCTCTGTAGTCTTTCTTGACTTTCCTCGTTGAATCCAAGAAATAAGTATCGGTGAACTTTGGGGTAATAACAATGAGGATACAATGTTCTCTGCGCAAATAGTTGAAAAGACCAATTATCCTCGAGTTACCGTTTATACGTGCAAGCATAATGGAATTGTATGAAAGTAAACTGGCTAGCGAATGACTTACTTGGGACAGTAGGGCATGAGAAGGCAATCTTTTTCCATGTTGGTAATCATGATGTTTGTCAGATACGTCTTCATAGCTTGACGGCAATCGGGGACACTGATGTTTGCCTCGTGCATGAGATAGGGGTTCACTACCGTGACATCCTTGTTGAGCTCGCATTTGGCAATGTAGGCACTCTTGATTGCCCATAGGCGGACTAACGACCCACCGAGCTTGAGTAGGTGGAACAGGTTGAAGATGTCTTCGAATGGCACATAGAACTTGTCCGCGGGGAAATCATCGCACAAACCAAGATTCGGTGGGACCATCACTGAAAAAACCAGGCGAAATCCACCTCCGTGAGAAAATGCGTACATCTCCCTACAGATAATTGTGTCATGCAGAAGCCTCAATTTTGTCGGCAGAAGATCGTTGGGCGCCTTTAGAAGGATGGGTTCACCCAAGGAATGGTAACTCTGCCATTTCACACGACGAACCTCTTTATTATTCTGAACCGGTTGGCTGGTAGTGCCCTTCTTACTTGGTTGCCTTCTCTTCTTGCCTGTCGGGTTAGGCTGGCTGGCTATATTGCCCAGCGGCGCTTTTGATACCATCACATTGAGTGTGTTTGGACTCAGCAACGCTCCCTTGGTTGGTGGCACCTATGTGTCTGGTGGTGTGAAGTTGTCGTTGAACAGACTCTTCTGCAAGGAAAAACACGTTCTTGTTTAGCGGGAGGCATAGAGAATGCTTCGACAGGATCAGGAGGCATTGGTCCATCAAGATTGATGGCAGCTGATTTCTGATATTCATCAAGCAAGAAGTATCAATTGACAAGATCATCATTAACCGTTACTTGTTGGTCCTCACACACATCCACATCGTTGTTACGACCTTCGGGTTGACTCTGACCCAAAAGAGATGGTCCTAGTACACTGGTTTTGCCATTGGTCATCAGCTTTGAGGTTGTTCGGATTGGGACATTTCCCATCCGAATTTGACTCTTCGGCCACTACATTGGCCAACATAAGCATTGTCCAAGGGTCAACTGGCTATCTTCCCCCGGAGGTTGTATCGGAGGAGGAATATCTTCGTAACTCGATGAGATACTAGACAACTCAACTTTAAAGACCCCGTCAGGCATCTGCACTCCGTGCATGATGGTATCTTTACAGCGAATGATCAAGCCGAATGTAACTTTAATCAGCTCACCATTCACATAGGCCAAGAGACTGCACAGAGTGTCTTCCGATAGAGCATTGAGAGCAGCCGTTGGCGACGGGTTGCCAACGAAAGAGACAGAAGGGCTGCTATCCTTGGGCGATGGTTAGATGACAATATTTCCTAGTTCGCCATTTTTTATCCATTCCTTCACGCTCTCGATTATTGAAGGCACAATGGCTTGGGCATGGGCTTGGCTTTGGGTGTTGATGCGTGCGTCAATGTCGGCTGTGGCTGCGGCTGTGGCTGCGGTTGTGGCTTTCATTATTTTCTGTTCGAGGCTAAGCTTGTTAGCTTTCCTTCTGTGCCGTTGTAGCTTGCGGTCTTCGGGATAATGATGGTCCCATTTGGGACTGCATCCGGCGCCCACGGCCACCCGCGGGCGCCGTTAACGGGTCCTTGCCGAGGAGTACGTTGATCGACCGATTAAGAGGAGTGTTCCACCTGGCCGTGGACCCTTGCGAGCTCTGAGGTTCCGCACGCTGGCTTTCTTGTGATAGTAGCATGAATCATTAAGAAATGGTACATACTACTTATGCAGAAATAGGAGAAACTTAAGCGTGCCGGTTTAATTATATACCAGTTCTTCCTTGAGTTTCCTCGTTTGGTGATTCGCGGAAAATGTCCCCAACTTCTCATCCTAATGGTACCGGCCCTAGATGTGGTTATATTCGATTGGATCTTTGAATTGCTCGAAGTGGTTTGGGACACCCTTTGCTGCAAGTATAATGTCTTGCTTGTCCCACACGGGCTTCTTCCCAATGAAACCATGGCTTCTGAGGGTGTGGTTACTTAATGTCTTTGATCGCATGTCCCTCCCCCATGACGACTGGGTCTCCACTACAGGGTTCTTCTGGTTTTGCATCTTGAAAATGTTCTAGTCATCTTCACTAATCATAGGCCACTTCTCGTGGACCTCGGAGAAATCTTTGAGAAGCCACTCCTCTTTTCTTGCCGCAGATTTCCAAGCACTCAAATTCTTGGAGAACTTATGGATTGCATGGTTGTTTACCTAATTCTTTGGATAAAATAGGTTGTCGTACTCATCAGGAAGCATGAATCTTGTGTGCACCCTTCTTAGGAGGAGTTGTCACAGATTATCTTTGTCAATATCCCTTAGATTGGTCTCATTGATGGAGCAGACTTCTCGAAGGATGACACCTAGGGCGTTTCCGTAGTGAGCCGAGGCCTTCCGCAAACTAACAGGCTCACCAGTGGAGTTAACTCGAGTGACCACAAGCATGTCAGTGCCAATAGTATTTTGGCTCCTAGGCTTCCACTCCTTCTTGGATTTTGGAGCATCATCCTCCTCCTGAGCAGAATACTCATCCGTATCCACTTCAGTAGTACTATTGCCCTTATCAGGATTACTGTCCTCACCAGGAATATCTCTGTAGCCACTGCCTCTCACATAGCACTCATCCGGATTTGCCTAGTCCTGAAGATGATCATACTCGCTTTGTCCCTGCACGTCCTCGAAGAGTGTACCAAGCAAACTCTCACACGCATTTTTTGTGATATGCCTGACATCAAGGCAATGTTACGTATCGAGGACTTGCCAGGACGGCAAGTCCCAAAAAACAGACTTCCTTTTCCATACTTTTAACAGCATCTTCTCCGTGACGCCCTTCCGCTTCTTTCCTAGCTTAGGTCACTCTGTCCAATCGTTCAACAACTGATAGATTTCTTTCCCTGTCATCTTACATGTCATTACTGGGGTCTCATTAGTACTGTCGAATAGATCTAGCCGAATTCTCCACTCGTCATCCTTGTCAAGCCATCTTCGATGCCCCATGAACATGGTAACATGGTTTTTTGAGAGGCCTTATTCGATAGCTGGAGATAAGATGTATCATCCATACACTTAACACATCTGTAGTGTTTGTGGCACATTTGGCTGGAGACATATCCAGAACAAAGATAGTATTGCACCGTCATGATCAATGCACCTCTAATAGGGAAATATTGTCCTTTGCTGGCGTCCTAGGTATTGACCCCTTCAACAGCCCATAATGTGTCTAGCTCCTCCTTCAGTAGCTTGAGATACGTGTTGATATCGTTCCCTGGTTGTGTCGGCCCTTGAATTAGCATAACCATGTGTATGTACTTCCGCTTCATGCAGAGCCGAGGGGATGTTATACATCCATACAAACATGGGCCAGGTGCTATGTGTGCTGCTCTGGTTACCAAACGGATTTAATCCATCCTGAGGTTTCTTGGTTCTAACGCAAATTCTGGGTATACACAGTCGAGTGTTTTCCACTTGCAACCATCTGCAGGGTGTCTCAGCATGCCATCATTTTTAGCCACGAGCTTCCTATTCTTGTGCCAACGCATGTGCTTTGCTTCCTTCTTGTTTGCGTAATAACACTGCAGGCGAAGAATGAGCGGAAAGTACCATACAACCTTTTGAGGATTTTTCTTGTCATGCTTGTATCGGGGTTCCTTGCTCGTTGGACACTATGTTTTGTCTGTATGCTTGTTCGGATAAATGATGCAATCATGGACGCACACGTGGTATCTTATGTGCGGCAAATCAAGAGGGCACACGATCTTCTTTGCCTCATTGATACTACGAGGCAACATGTTCCCCTTGGCAATAACTTGGTGTAGATACTCCAATGTTGCATCCAGGCTTGCATCTATGCTTTTGTATTTTGCCTTGATGTCTATAAGTTTGAGCGTGACATTCAGGCGGGTGTGCTCAGGATCGCAACCTTCATACAGTAGAGTTTTCGAGTCTACTTCCAGTTGCACCAACTTGGTAGCCTCTCTAAAAGCTGCTCTTTCGTTAGTCGTCTTCTTCAGAAGCAACGCTTGAACATGAGGGTCCTCCAGCGTTATAGCCAACGATGACTCCTACGTCATAGACTCTTCTTCATGTTCATCGTGATCTTCTTCATGTCCGAGCGCCTCTTGGTCGTTCCCTCCTTCCAGCTCTTCATCGAAAGTATTTCCTGCTTCTTCATCTGCCGCCCCTTCGACGTCGGAAACAACATCCTCCTCCACCTCACCGTGCCTTATCCACCATGTATAACCAGGCATGAAATCATATTTGAGCAGGTGCGCCTTCACACGGCCAGTAAAGGGGTCGATCAAAATTCCATTTTCACACTTCTTACACAGACATAATATCTATGTGTTACCCTTTCGAATCATACCTTCCACCGCCAACTTGAAGAAACCACTTATAGTTCGCTCCATGTAATCGTTCGATCGATCGAGCTTCCTACAAGGTATAAGAAAAAGAATAATAACCAACGAGGTCATAGAACATTTTGGCATGAGCTTGGCTAAAAATAGGACATATTGAGTGCCAGAAATTTGATGAAACAAAAATGAATCAACGTTTCGCCAAAACATTCGCAACTCTAGACATTCCCTGCAAAAAGAAACATAGAGCGAAACAATTCGCGAGCAACACAATGTTGCCTCAGCTCGATGACCGACACCATAACACACATATATATCCATCACACCAATCACATCCATCACATAGAATATGTCTATAGCAATCACACTGATCACATGCATCCATCACATAACGAAGTTAGTTCTCTCACCTAAAGAGACGAAGATGACAAAGCCGTCGATCGATCGTGCGAGAGGCTAGCCGTGTGTAGGTGGTGCGCACGTGGGGGGTAGTAAGAGTGATCTGGAGGGAGAATTTAGAGGGGGTGGTAGCTATAGGTGAGAGAGGAGCATCTTTAATGGAGGAGAGATGGATATTTAATGCATGTGAGTGGGTGGAGGAGAGACGGTGTGTGTGTGGTAGATCTAAGCGTAATTAATGAGCTAGATCTAGCTACCTAATTAGTTATCATGGGGAAGTTGGAACTTTCAAGGACAAGAAGGGGACAGGAGGAAGAAGGTGAGGAGAAAGAAGAGAAGAGGCATGGATGCTTGTCACATGTGAATAGTAAGCAGAATTATTGGAGCGAAGCTGTTAGTGGCGTGCCACGTGTCTCACATGCCACTACTAAAGGCCTTACTGGTGGCGTGCCATTGCCAGGCATGCCACTACAAAGTGGGGGCCCAAAATGGGCCCAACATAAGATACTTGTGGCATGGCAAAAAGTCACACGCCATCAGTAGGACCAATATTTGTGGTGTGTGCTCCAGAGACACGCCACCACTAACTTGCGCCGGGTCAGGCTGCTGGGTCCCACATACTAGTGGCTGCAATTTTGGGGGCACGCCACCAGTAAGGAAATATTGGTGGCGTGTGAATTTTTGCCACGCCACTGGTATTTTGGAAAAAATACCAGTGGTGCGGCGGCCGTGTGATGCGCCACTAATGTGTATTGTGTATAAGCATTTCTCTATTAGTTTGAGACTTGGTGCATACTTTGCTGGTACACCCAAACCCCATGGGAGGACTTCCTCTTGTACTCCTACACATAAGCCAAATATCTCCTCAAAAAATCCACCATACCTACCTATTATGGCATTTCCATAGCCATTTCGACTATATTGCCATGCACTACCATCATTTCATTGCATTACATGACTAGAGATGTGTTCTTTATTGTCATATGCATTACATGATCATGATAGCTAGCTTCATATTGAATGACACAAAAATCGATTGTTCATCATTTTCATAAGCTATGCTAGATCTTGTAATTACTTGGTACATTGCCAGAGGCATTGCTATAGAGTTTCTTTCAAGTTTATAGATTGAGCTATGCTTTCATTCAGTTGGAGTATTGAAAAAATTAGAAAGATGTGTGTTGATCATCATTGTAAGGTGTTGCTTCTACCAAGAGAGAAATAAAAAAATTGAAAAAGAGAAAGAAAAGAAAAGAAAAGATGTATCAAGGAGACACCAAATAAAGTGAGAGAGAGAGAAGCAGCAACACCATTTTCCATTTTGGCATACATAAAATAAGTGCTTCAAAGTAGCATCATGCATAGGAAGTAGAAAATTATAAGTGCTTCAAAGTAGCACCACTTCATGCATTTTAAAGTAGAAAGTTTCATGATTTTCATTGTTTTATATACTAGTGGGGACTTCACATTATAAAACTTGGCTTGTATATTCCAATGATGAGCCTGCTCAAAAGCTCTAGGTCTTCATGAACAAGCAAGTTGGATGCACCCCCACTTAGTCCATGGGAGAGCTTTCACATATTCATAGCTCTATATGCATCCTAGTTGCCTGGCAATCCCTACTCCTTGCATTAACATCGATTATAAGGCCTTAATTATTGCCTAATGATCAGATGTGTTGATGCAAGACTTTCTTTATTTTTGTCTTCTGTCAACTTAATCAAGACTAAGTTATTTTTGCCTAATGATAATGTTAGTCAAACATTATTCTATTATGCCATTGAAAAGGGTGCGAGGCCTAGACTTGCACTCAGCTCTACTTAGGTGGTTGAATGGTTGACTAACACAGACAAGCAATTCGGTTATTGTATTTGGTCTTCTACCTTGGGTTGGCCTTGATGTGCTTGCCATTGTTCAACATTCTTTGTTACGACAGTCATTACAGTGTTCCCAACAAAATATTGACATTCTTTCTGAACCTTTGGAAATGGAAATATTGACATGACACATTGATTATTAAAGGATAATGGGAAATTTTCTATATGCATTAAGATTGATAAATATTGTTAAAAATAGACCATTGCCATGTATCCTTTACTTATTGTTTTAGATTCACCAAAGATAATTACATCTTATGATCATGTTCTTGTTAAGGTAGCATTCACCTATAAAATTTATCACCTTACATGCTCGAGGATGAGCATGGATTAAGCTTGGGGTTTCTGATACATCCTAAACGTATCTACAATTTTTTTAGTGTTTATGCTATAATCTTATCAAATACGCAACGTTTTACGATTTATTTGGACTAACATATTAATAAAGTGCCAAGTGATAGTTGTTGTTTTCTAGTGTTTTTGGTTTCAGGGAAAATAGGTATTTTATCCTCATGGAAAAAATCCACGAAAAATACGAGAGAAATTTTTACAACAAAAGAGGGCCAGAGCCAGAAGATGAGGCCCTAGTGAGGCCCACAGTCCCCAGGAGCCCAAGCGCTAGGGCACCTAGATTGGTTGGGGGCCCCCAGCCCTCCTCTCCAATTACCCTGGCCTTTATATACCTCAAAACCTACCTCATAATTATATCGCAATTTTCCGCCGCTGCCACTTCGCGTTTTGAGGCAATCTCATCTATAGACCTGTTCCGGTACTCTACAGAAGGGGGAACTCAATGCCTTCTTCATCAACATCGATCTTCGCTGCTCCCATGACGATGTGTAATCCACCCCCTAGACTATGGGTTCATATCAGTAGCCATGATGTTATCTCTCCTCCATGCCAAAATACAAAGAACACATAAGCTGCCTAACATGATTGTGATCCATCTGATGTATTCTTTCTGGTGATTATGCTCATGTGATGAATTACATTTATGATCAGATTATATGTGATCCTTGTGCATGGTTTATAGATGTATATTGCTCTCATATTGTTTATTTATTCATTGGCCAGTTTAGATGAATGATCAATAGAGGGAGCAGTGTACATTAGTTGGGTTTAACCTTTGCAAGTGAAGTACCTCGGTGACCGTAAGGGAAAAAATAGGTAATTGTGTTTTTGCCACTAAGGATAAATTATAGCAGAATGCCAAAATAATTTATATCATCAACAGTACGTCATCTTGCTTAATGCCATGCTCTATTGTTTTAACTTAATACTTGAGGATGCATGCTTTGTTAGCGATCATTGGGTGGAGCATTAGCCATAAATGCGGAAATGTGTCTTGGTCTATGGATTTATGGATATACTTCCTGTATAATATCATCACATCATATATATATGTGTTCTATCATGAGCATGTAATATTTCAATTCATATATCTATGTTACTTTGACCGTACTTTTATTTTTGGGAGAGTTATTATTGGTGAAACTATGAATCCCAGTCCAATTTCCTACATAAGAAACACCTTCCAACAGCTTTTATATGTACATTTATTTTCGGTCTTTATTTATTTTGAAAATATAAAAATACTTCCAACCACACCATACGTTAATTACTTGTTGCAACTAGCAAATCTAGTGAGGTTCACACCCTCATTAGAATTGTTGGAGACACAAGTGAAGTTTTATTTGTGTTGTAGAGCTGAGGATTGGTGTACAAAACTTGTGCTTCCACGGTTTGATACCTTGGTTTCTGTGACGTCCCCAGCTTAATCGTGCACTAATCATACACGCAAATGCTCACGATCAAGCCTAAGGACTCACTTCAAGATATCACAACACAACTCTAAACATAAATAAAAGTCATACAAGCTTTTATATTACAAGCCAGGGGCCTCGAGGGCTCGAATACATAAGCTCGATGTCATACAAGCATCAGCGGAAGCATTAGATATCCGAGTACAGACATAAAGTTAAACATATAGGCTTTTAAGAAGGCGGGGCAAAATAAAACACTGGATCGAAAGGCGCAGGCCTCCTGCCTGGGTGCCTCCTATCTACTCCTGGTCGTCGGAGGGCTCCTCGTAGTAGTAGTATCCGCCAGGGGGTAGTAGTAGTCGTAGTCGTCGGCTGGGGCAGCTGGCTCCTGGGCTCCATCATCTGGTCACATCATTCGGGTATGGGGAAAAGGGAAGCAAAGCAACCGTGGGTACTCATCCAAAGTACTCAGCAAGACTGACATCAGATCTATTCTAAATATGCATTAGTATCAAAGGAAGGCTGTTTATGTAGACATGGCTGCAGAAATGCTAGAATAGAGAGAAAATGCATAGCCTATCGAAGACTATTATCTTCAGGGGTCTTGCAGCATTAGAAAAGTGCAGATTAGTACATAAATACAGTAGTAGCAGCAAGAAGTAGTAACCTCGCCCAGAGATCCTTCCTCGATTCCCTGCGAGAGAGCGATCCCGGAGCCAATACATTTAACCCATTTCTAGTTGTAGAAGATCTGGATATTTTCCGAGCGTCCTGTTACCGTGGACACGGCTATTCGAATAGATATACTTCCCTGCAGGGGTGCACCAACTTACCCAACATGTTCGATGACTCTGGCCAGACACACTTGCTCAGTCGATGCCCGGCCTCGGACTATCGACACGTCGTAGCCCTACCTAGTCTCAACAGAGAGGCCAGCACGCCGGTCTACATCCTAAATGCGAAGGGGTCTTGGGCCCATCGCCCTTTGCACTCATGCGCGTTGCGTGGGCGGCCGGGAGCAGACCTAGTGCCCTTAATACAAGCGCGGGCGTTACCAGTCCAACCCGGCGCGCGCCGCTCAATCGCTGACATCTAAAGAACTTCGGCTGATACCACGACGCCGAGTACCCATATTATTCACACGTGCTGATTAGCGCAAAAAGGCCAGAGGCCTACTCAGATTACATATCCTAACCCTTAGTGCATTAGGAGCTCGCGGTGACAAGCAGAGACTCACGATCATGTGACCCCGTCGCCCCGTCTCGTGGACTTACGGCAAGGGCTAAGAATGCCCGGCCGTGCCATGTATTCATCTCTCGGGTACCCTCATGGTCAACCCGAATCCACATCTCTCGCGGGTACCCCTCGGGGCCGACCCGTCTTTATCCAGTAATAGCAGTAATAAAGTGCAATTAACCGTGTGTCCATATCATCAAGCAGGAATCCGAGGAATCACCCTCGTTGGATTCCCACTCGATGATCCCGTCAAAGTGAATCTGGAGGAATCACCCTCGATGGTATTCACACTTGCGGGGGTTGCACGACAGGAGCTTCATCGGAGGTGGTGGAAGAGGAATCACCCTCGGTAACCCAACACCGACTAGCTGTACTACAGAGGCATTATCGGGAGTGAGATAAGAGGTATCACCCTCGGCACTCGATGTTAGCTCTGTAGAGTTGGGCAACTTAGGGGTGTGAAGTGATGTGCTGGTCTCAGCCCTACGATCACATCGATCGGGCACAGGTACTAAAGCGGGGCAACTACAGCAAGGAAGAGGGGCCACAGATGACTTGCCACCCAACCTATACTAAGCATTTTGGATAACAGGCAGGTATCAATAACAGTTACAAGGACAGGCTATGCATCAGAATAGGATAAAACAATAGCAGTAGCAAATTCTAATGCAAGCAGGAGGGACAGAGAATAGGTGATATAGGCATGCGTCAAGGGGGGTTGCTTACCTGGAAGCTCTGCGGCAAAGGAGGGGTCGTCAGTGGTGTCGTCGGTCTCATGGGCTGCGTCGGTCTCGGGGGCTATCGGAATAGAAGAGGGGGAAGAAACAAATAAATACACAGCAAACAAATGCAACACAGAGCATGACATGCTAAAATGCAATGCAGGGTTGCCTAAAACATGTCTAAACCATTTTAGTTATTTTTAGGATTTAAGTTGGAATTATTAGCAGGTATGCATGCACTATTCATCTACCGGAAACAGGCAAAAAGTTGCAGGTTCACCTACGTATAGGGTCCCGACAAGAAAACAGACGGCACGATCGGATTCGTGGGATTTTTCTGAGCAACTTTCATGTAGAAAGTTTTTCGATCCGAGCTACGGTTAATTTTCTATGATTTTTCAAAGTTTTAAACTATTTTCTGAAAATCCTGGAATTTAAATCTAATTTGAAAATAACAGAAAAAAGGATTATTGCGTCAGCACTGCATCAGCATGATGTCATCCAGTCAAACCGGCTGGTCCAGGTCAAACCTGACCTGCGGAACCCACCTGTCATAGACAGTGGGTTTAAGAGAGTTAGTTTTAAACTAATCTGAGTTAATTAACTAGTGGGCCCAGCCTGTCAGTGACTTAACTAACTAACCGTTTTAACTAACTAACCGTTAACAGTTAATTAACCACGCGGGCCCACACGTCAGCGACAGAAATGAACAGTAAGCGCGCGTTGACCAGGTCAACTGGTCAACTGGGCCCTGCGGGACCCAGCGGCCAGTGACCCAGAGGCGCCACATGGGCAGCCAGCTCAGCGCCGGCGCCGGAGAGAGCTCCGGCGAGCGCCGGACGCGGCCTAGAACTCCGGTGAGCTCGGGTTTTCACTACACGACACCAAATCGCGCGCCATTTGCTGCATTCGAACGGCCAGTGCAGCGCGCGTTCAGTGGTGTGACCGGTTGGACTCGGGGGTGGCCGGAGTGACGCCGGCGACGACGTGTGGCGGCGGAGCTCTCGGGTGTGTCACGGGCTAGCGGCTGCGGTGCGTATTTGCGCGCGTTTTCGGGCTCGTTCGAACGAGTGGAGCAGCGCGCGTCGAACGGAGCTAACGCGCGGCCTCGGGGATGACTGAAAGTGGCCGGACGGCGAGGTGCTGCGGCGGACAGAGCACGGCGTGGCGGCGAGCTAGCTAGGGCGAAGCACGCGGCGCGAGGAGAAGTACGGAGGGAGGGAGGAGCTCACCAAGCGGCTAAGAAAAGCCCGTGACGGTTTTGTAGCTGCAGGGGAGGTCGCGGTCGCCGGTGTTCGCCGCGGTGGCCGGAGATGCAGGCGATGGCGGACGGCGGCAGCAAGGCTCCCTGGCCCCGCCAGAGAGCTCCAGGAGAAGAGGAAGAGGCTGGCGGAGCTTCCGAGCAGCACAGCTGGTCGCGGAGGCGACGGTGGTCGCGGAGAGGAATGGCGAGGGTGGCCAGGGGTGTCCTTATCCCCCAACTCCACCTGCTCGTCGCCGTGGCGAGCGGTGGTCGGCGCAGCGCGCGCCGGATGCGGGGACGGCGACACGGCGCGGGAGCAGGTAGGGGAGGCCCAGGTGGGCCGGGCCGGCTGGCCCAGCACCAGGTAAGTTTCTGATTTTTCCCTTTTCTGTCTTTTCTCTTTTATTTAATAAACAGAGATGGGAAAATAAATATTTGGGCAACCAAATCATTTTAGAAAAAGGTGTGAATTGGCCCATTAAATACTTTGCATTTTTAGGCACTGCCACAATTATTTTGCATTTTTCATAAATGAATCTGCAATTATAATTGCTGGAATTGCACTGGATTAAATGCTAATGCTCATTTTAGCAACAAGGTGATGTTGTTTTCCTGAACAACAAATTGTTTTGAAATATTTACTAAATGATGAACATTTTTCCAACAACTTTTAAGCAACTTCAAATTTCACTTGCATTTGAATTTGAATTCAGTGGCAGAATTTGAAATGAGATATTAATCCAACATGATTATCATTGCAAATCTCAGATGACTTGGCATTAATATGGTGGATCACTGTAGCTCATTACATAGGGGTGTTACAGTTTTTCACAGAGGGAAATTTTTCTGCTAGCTACAAACCCCTGCACTTGGGGGGCTCAACGCCTTGCTACCATGGGTGATTGTTTTGGAGCAAGCAAGGGGTCACCGTTGATGTTCCACTCATAGCCTTTGGACTAAATCTGAAATAAACTCAATTAAAACATTAGTCCTCTCAAGTGGTTTTGTCATAAATCACCAAAACCCAATAGGGTTTGTAAGAGATGCACTTTCATTTCACCAACACATATATGTGTGACCTGCTAAAAGATTTGAGGCTGATCGCCGAGTCATTGTTCTAAAACAAGACCAAACCTCCACCTCAATTTCTGAGCTCTCTTATGTGACAACTTGGTTTCCGAGAGAAATACCAATGACAAATGATGCAACTTAATCAAGTTGCTTATTTCATGTACTGTCTCGGGCCGTCGCAACCCCGACAGTTCAGGTTGAGGAGATTTATTGGCCCAAACGGTACCCCCCCCCCCCCCCCCCCCCCCCCCAGGGAGTCCGCTGATGCTGAATTGGATGAACTATTGTCCTCGCCATCCTTCTTCTAACTCTTTGTCTTACCCGTGCCCGGGGTTTTCTCATTATCTTCTTCGTCTCCCTCTTCTCCATCTATGAGCATAGTGTTCTAGCCTTCTTTGCCCTCTAGCAACAAGTTCCTTGTGCCGGCATCACCTTGTGGCCCTTCACTTTTTCCTCGGCCTCCTTCCCTTCCAGTGTGAGCTGCCGTTAGGCATTTTTCTCATTGTCCATATCTGAAACCTCCATGTTTCTTGCCTTTCTTGGCCTCAACGCCGCGTCATCAAGTTCTTTCTCCCCTCCCTTCTTCCCGAGTTCTAGGTGCCGGCACCAGTCGTAAAATGCCGCACCCCGACCTCGCCCTCCCTCATATCATCCCCCTCTACTCCTTCCATCAATGGTGTCTTGGCCACGACCTCCAAAGACCGACCGCCCATGCTAGGTATCTCGATCAACATGTAAAAGATCACACCACTTCAAGTTAGCCCACTTGTGCTCCCCCGTTCCACACACCAAGTGTGTATGTCCCATCAAACCACATGCCGCATAGAACTTCGGTATTTTCTCATACTGCACCAAATAAAATTCACGCTTTGTCTTCCTAGTTATCATAACGAACTTCCTCAACGGTGCATTAACATCCAGCTTCACCCTCACATGGCTAAAGTTTCCAATCCCTGGCACATCCATCTCAATATTGTCAACCGTCCTAATCGTCCCAGCTAGGTTACTGACGAGGGAATCTGATTGGTAGCCATTCGGGAGCCGGTGGATATGAGCCCACACAACAAGACGATTTAACTCAATTGATTCCAACTGGGAGAGGCCGTCGTGGGGAGCAATTATCACCCCACAATTCCTAAAGAGCCATGGACCACTGTCGATGATATTCATCCAATCACCTAAGCAAAAACACTGGATTGTGAACAATTTCTCCTGAACATCCCGGATCTTCACTTCTTTCGCTGGACTGCAAGCAATATTCTTGTTTGTAATGAAATCTTGAGGCGTGAAGTGATTTTGGCTGTGAACCCTAGCCACCACCATTAACTTGACGCCCTCCTGCGGTACATCGCCCTCTTCCTCAAACACCAAATCATCAAAGTCCTCCCCCTCCAAAACCACCCACTACTAGGGAAAAGGCTAGCAGTAGCGCGGGGCTTTACCTTATCAGTAGCGCGGGCACCGGCGCTACTGCTAAGGCGCTACAGCTAAACTTTAGCAGTAGCGTGGGTTTACCCGCGCTACTGCTAACTATACATAGCAGTAGCGTGCTCATTAAACCGCGCTGCTGCTAATAGCAGCGCCTCTTTCCAGAGCACGCTGCTGATAATAGCACGTTGCTGCTACATGCATGCCCGCGATACTGCTATTTTTTCCTGTATTTTTTTTTCTGCAGCATATTGGCCCTGTATTTGTACAGGTTTTGTACAGTAATCTCATCATATGATTTCATGATCATGATGAATTATTATATCGGTGGGTGAAATAAACGCGGATTAGATTCAAGTGGATGGATCCAAGATGACCATGTTGGACGACTCCAACATGGTCACTTTGGATCCATCCACTTGAATCTAATCCGCGTTTCTTTCACCCAATGATATAATAAGTCATCATGATCATAATAACAACTCATCATCATCGTAATATATAACTCATCATCATCAGCATCATAGTCATAACAACTCATCATCAAAACAACTCCCCATGATCATCATCTATGAGTCATATAACAACTCATCATTCTAGCTAACACATTGTAGCACATATAACTAATCATCATCATAATAACTAATCATCATCATCATAGTCATGTCAACACTAGCTAATTGTTCTTACTACCTAGGACCTAGTCCTCTCTCCTAGGTAAAATAGCATAAAACAGGTAAACCGGTCCATCTCCAAAATGGAGAATGGAGATCCACCTGTCGCCAACTTCTGGCTTGCGCACACGCATGTTGTCTCCAATCGGTTGCGTGCGCGCCTTCATTACTTTGCTTCAATCTTTGATATTGAGCCTTCCATCTTTCAAAGAAATAGAGTATGTACTTTGGTAAGCCGTCGGTGGAAACGGTCGTAAGCTTACCATGTACATACTCCCTTCGGTAAGCATCATGTGAGGCACAACCTCGCTAGGGAGATTCGGTTGAACAATATAGTAACATATATAGTTAGCAATGTAGTTTACTTAAGAAGAATGTATGCAACGAAGTTACCATCATTAACAAAATCATACCAAGTTTTTCGCAATGAGATTACCATCAAGCAACTGATGGACTAGTGGCACGTATCTAGTATAATTTGGGCTGATAAACTGATTGATCTTAAAATTCTCAACATCATCTATAAATCAGACAAGATATCCTTTTTCCTCACAATTAAGCTCAGAGCCATAACTGTAGTACGTCATGTCCACAGCTTTCCGAGTATTTTTTGAAAATAAGAAATAAGCTGATAATTATAAATAAACAAGTTTAGTAGCGATGAACACCAAATATTTTTAAATAAAAAATATAAATTACTTAACAAATTAGTATGACAAACTCACATTTAGGCAAAACAGGAGGCATATCCACATCGACCCAAATGTCGATATTGTCTTCAATATCTTCATCTTCGGGATGAATATCAAAAGTTATTTGCATATTCTCCTCAAATCCATAGGCCTTGCAGAAAGCTTTCCAATTAGAGCAGCCGAAATGTGAGTGATTAAGCGCATTGTAGAGCTTAACCCGAAAAGCATAACCGTGTTTAGTCCTGAGGTGAGCCCTCCTCGTCTCCATATTCTCAAGGTCTTGGAAACCGAGCTTCTGCAAGACAAACGGTCTTGCATGGCACGGGATGTACTAGTCGAATTGAAAAAAAAAATTACAAGTTGAAGCAAAGAATCACAAGTCATGATTAATTACGATGAAATACTTGTTGTTGCGTACCGTACAAACATCGAAGGACTCTTCCAACTTCACGGTGAAGAACCTATCATTTTGCAGGTGAGGCTCCCTGTCGCACAAACCCCGGTCATCGCAGCAGTAGTCGCACTCCGGGATCTTACCATCGTCGGACATTTCCTGTGTACAAAATTCAAAGATTATAAATCGACGGCAACTAACAGGAACTCAACACACAGATCATTATTATTCATCACGGGTTGACTGTCAGTCTGTCGAGTCTTTCCTTGAAAACTCTCATCTCACGTGGTGTTAAAATTCTAGCACAAGTCATGCTAAAATTTAATTCTCTTTCCGGCAAATCCAGGGCACTCGATATTTCCTATATATTCTAGCACAAGTGATGCTAAAATTCACGGCAAAATCTGGCATGACCTTCGCTAAAATAGGACATATCGAGCGCCTGAAATTGGCCGGAACGGAAATGAATCAACACTCCGGCAAAACATAGGCCACTCGGATTTTCCCTGCGATACAAAGAGTCAAATGTGGCCATCTTTGGCACCATATACACAGCAGCTCAAGATCGACATGTCCATACACATACACATGTTCTTTTTTAAGCATGAACAGAGTCAAGTTCTTTTTTATACAGAAAAGTTTAAACTTGAAATGCTATCCGAATCAATTATCATTTCAAAAAAAAAGAAAAAACTAGCTTCTCATTGTCACAGCTACTCATCTACTACTACTACATCTATAAAAACATCTATGAAAACTAGCATATAACAGGACCTCTATGCATGTTCATCATTGACATTCACAACACATCATCATCGACATCAACGACATGGGGATTTGGTTGGTCTCACCTCGAGGTCGGAGGGGGTCGATGACGAGGACGACGGCGGGGACGATGCAGGGTCAAATACTTGATTTCTGTGAAAACAAAATATAAACCCTATAAGCTATCAACTAAACCCTAGAAGCATACTAAATCAAAGTGTTACATATCAACAAAAAGATTATTATGCTGATTTTAGGACTTAGTGAAACCCTATAAGCTATCAACTAAACCCTAGAAGCATACTAAATCAAAGTGTTACATATCAACTAAATATATTAACTATGTCTAAATTTTTACTAATTCACTCTAAACCCTAAAAAATATTAACTATATCAAAGTGTTACATATCAACTAATCAAAATGACTAAATCTATCAACTATGTCTAAATTTTTACTAATTCACTCTAAACCCTAAAAACTATTAACTAAATCAAAGTGTTACATATCAACTAATCAAAATGTAGGAGGGGCTGTGCATGGACGAGGGGGGAGAAGGGGCTGTGTGGATGGAGGAGGAGGAGGGCGGCGGTTGGAGGGAGGAGGGCGGCAGATGAAGGGGGAGGAAGGAGGGAGGAGGAGGATGGGGGAGGGGCGGCGGATGGAGGTGGGGCGGCGGCTGGAGCAGGAGGAGGGAGGAGGGAGGGAAGGAGGAAGGGAGGGAGGTGGAGGGAGGAGGGAGGAGCTACCTCGGTGGAGGAGGAGCGGGAGCGTCAGCGGCGGCGGGTGACGGCGGCGAGGAGAGGAGAGCGCGAGAGAGTGAGGAGTGAGAGTGATGAGACAGAGGAACAGACGGCCATGGGATAAGATAAGATTAGTAGTAGCGCGGGGTAGAGGGCCAGCGCTACTGCTAAGCCCAATACCTGTAGCGCGGGTCGTGGGTCATGCGCTGCTGCTAAATGGGGTGGTAGCCCAATTTTCTTTTATTTTTTGTTTCATTTTCATTTTCTTTTTAACAATGTAATTTTCTTTTTAACACAGCCCAATTTTCTTTTCTTTTTCTGTTTAATTTTCATTTTCTTTTTAACAATGTAATTTTCTTATTAACACAACCCAATTTGAAGCATGTCAAAAAAAACATCATAAAATACATCGGTCATCAATGATCTTTTTGTGTAGAATCTAAATTGTCAGTATGAATCTTCACCTGTAGGAACAGGTGAAGATTCATATTGCCACAGATCCTACACATAGAGTACAATGAAGACCAAGTGCTTGTGATAGTTGGAGAATTAACATATTTAAGGTGGTAAACACCTTGTTCGCGGAGCGAGGTGGGACTAAACTTATCAGTAACGCGGCCTCTGTAAAACGCGCTACAACTATATAGTTAGTTGTAGCGCGGGTTGTATCCCCACGCTCCTACAAAGGCTCCACCCGGGGGACACCACGGGCCCGGTTAGCAGCAGCGCCTGTTTGGCCCCCGGCGCTACTGCTAACGTTAAAGCAACAGCGCGTAGTTGGGGCACGCGCTACTGTTAAATAGCAGTAGCGCTCTCCCGTGCCCCGCGCTACTATTAAGCCTCCACCTATAAGATTTTCCCTAGTAGTGACCCGCTCCAAAAGTTTGCTAATCTAGTCATTATCCAACTTCGTTGATCCACCACCATCACCACCCATCGAAGAACTTGCCCCCGCTGAAGCCATGAAACCCTAACCCTAATTCACCAACGTCTCACAAACCGGTGTGATACCAAGGCCGGGTAAGTACGCAAGGGCACTACCTTAATCAGCCCGAGTAATCAATACCGGAGAAGAGATGGATCGCCTCGGTCGAGGTTGGACTCCGCCGAGAGGAAAGCAAAAACCCTAGACGGAGCCGTCAGGGGAAAAAAAGCCTCTACCACGTTGCAATCAAGTTTTGTTTTCCTTTTATTTTTGATAACTTGGTTTCTCACCGAGGGAAAATCTTGCTGCTTGCTACAAACCCTTGCACTTGGGGGCCCAACTAGTTGTTAGGCTATACTCTAGCAATCATCAGGCGCTAACAGAACATAGCTAGGTTATTGATACTGAGTAATAGCATTCTAGGTATCTATCATCTATAAATGGACATGTATTCACTTGTTCTTCTATATGGCTGAACTTCTAGCTGAACTTCTGCTGGACTCATATTAATGCTCATTGTAAGCGCTACCAACTGCAAGACGTACAATAGAAAATAGAAGTCAATACCAACCATGTAGAAGTTCGTATATACCAAGAAATATCTACAAAACAAAAAGAGTAAGGAGAGGTTTAAATTCTACAAGAAGATTTTCCAACCATATTGATAGCATGTTCAGTTAGGGGGGCCTACCGTAGCAAATCCAGCACAAGCAAGGCTGAAACCTCTGAAGTTGAAAGGTGCGGTCTCTGATAGGAACCAGGCTGTCAAACCAATGGTAAAAAAGTTATATCTAATGACATATTTGGCTAAGCTCGTGAGCAGTGGCATAAGGATGAAAGAAGTAAGGACATGCAAGACATAATTTGTTCTGAGTTGAGAGGTGCTAAGTAAAGATAATGACCGATGCTTACCTGTGAGCGGAGTAAAAACGAGAGGAGATATGACATTTGCAATTGAGCTGATTCCTGTGATACACCCTTGAACCATTCCCTTGGATAGACATTGCAAAAATTAAATTGATGCAGAAAGAGTATCTAATATCTTAGGGAGATAAGCAGCTTCATTTTGTTCATGAATAAAATTATATAATGTAGATTAGTACCTGCTCAGAAGGTCCTACTTTTTTTGATACAATGCTCCTTATCTGTTAAGAATAGAATCAATAAATACAAACTATTGACATGGTTACATGAACCGAAAACAAAAACAAAAGTGGGAATCACATAGATTATTGCTTACACAAGGGCTGACCAAAATGCTTAGCATCACACAGCTTGCAGCAAGATAAGGGACCTTCAACAAAACATAAATTTAGCACGACTAATACCAAACAATAGCCCATCATTTACAATACTGCCATTTGATCAGTTGCATACCCAGAATGACCATGCAATGCTGTATAGGAATCCCTGCAACATACACGCCAGATCAAACCAAATTGGCAAGTTGTTCTTGCAGGAGAATTATATTAAAAAAACTAAGCTAGATTATGTCATAACAATGCCCTTACATGCACGCAGCTCCCTATAAGTGCCACAACAAGTAGCTTCTGCTCACCCAGCTTAGGCGCTAAGAGAGGCATCACGGTCAGCTGCATAGATCATAAATCATAAACTGCTTTTGCTGCACCCAAGTGAAATCTGAGCACATAAATGGTCATGAATTGAAGCCGTGGTAGGTAAACATTGCTAAATGAACTTGTACCTGTGAGAAACTTCCTGTGATACCAATAATAAGCAACAAATTAGCATACTGGTTCTTGGTATAGTGGAATTGGGCCTTTAGGAAATACTGCATTTGTAATTGTATCACAAAAGACAGAACAGTTAGAAGCATTTTCAGATATCCATGAAGTATAGTTGAGAAACATGCAAGAGAGAGGTTGTTCATGATCTCAGCTTATTGAGTTATTTAAAGAGGAACCTTTGTGTAGAATATTGCAGGTTACGTGTATATTGACATGTAATTTGCTGGATAATAGGGAGTACCAATAATGCAGTTTGCAGGCCTGTTTCACCAAGGCCGTGGAAAAATGTGACCACCGCTGCTCTCGTGAAAGTTGAGCTGCAAGTGATTTGCAGGCATTCAGCAGGTAATCTCATGGTGCATTTTTTTCTGAGAATAGATCGGAGGAACTATTTATCCTTTTTCTATAGAAGAGTATATAATGGTGCATTTTTCATTTTATCATTGGTAGGTTTGTGGTTTTCGCAGCAAGGGAATGCCCATCATCATGTTGGATGAATTGTCTGAAGCTAAAGAAACTGATCTGTTCACTGCTAATCTGTTATACACCAAGAGGAAGGAGTTGGTAAGAACAGAACTGATGAATTGGAAGTCTTAACCTATTTATGTTCGTGGTGAGCTAATCACAGAAAGAAACCCTGTTCCCGTCAAAAAAAAAAAACCTGTTCGCTTACTTGAAAGGTCAAATGCTAATACAGTTTTTACTCACTCTATTAAGCTAGTGAGCAGGGTAATTTCAAGTGCGGGCTAATTTTCCGATCTTTCAAGTTCACAAAGGCATGCATGTCACCTGCTGGTAAGAAGGGTGGCCATCTCCGACAGCGATGGCGCCTTCCGGAGAGGTGGGAGCCTTGGCGACGCTTCCTCGGGCTAGAGGAGGGAACAAAGAGCAAACGGGAGGCCTCCTCGTCGCGCAGCAGCGACGCTCCGCCGTCCGTCTCCTGGACGAAGGCCCTCAAGTACGCCGCCGCAGCAATCGCCGCCAACATTGCCACCTGCAGAGCACAACCAATCAAGAAACAACGTAGCAGCCGGATGCCTGGCGCGAGCCAACCAGCTTGAGGCGCACATACCTGGAACGTACAGGAGACGGAGAGGAAGCGGGCTGCGATGGTGCCGGCGACGAAGCCTGCAGTGCATACACCGGAGAACACCCCGAAGGCTGCCACTCGTCGCCCCTCAGGCACCTTGTCAGCCTGCACGCCGCGCAGAAAGGGCAATCCAGCACGTCCATGCATTGCATTGCATCCAAGTGAGCTCGAGCTATCCATGGAAGATTGAATGGTGGTAACAGCTGACGAGAGAGGAGAGTTGGTTACCACGTAAGCGAGCGAGAGGCACATCATGGCGCCCTCAGAGACCATCGCGGTCAGTGTCTTGGCGACGTAGTACGTGCAGAAGTATGGCCTCGTCTGGTTAAACGCCAGGATCGCTATACAACACGAAAGAAAAGGTCAGTGTTCCACGGTTCCACCTGTGGGTGATGTAAAAGATTCGAGAGTTTACCCAGTGGGACGATGGACAGGGTTGCCGGGAGAGCTAGCAACGCCTTGCGGCCGTATCTGTCGGACAGGTTGCCGACGACCGGCGTCACCACGAGTGCCCCCAGGCCGGTGATCTGCAGCGATTTTCAGGTAGAATTAAATTGTCACCGACTCACACTCGCAGTGTCGCTTGTACTGCCTTTTCACGCTAGTTTCTGCTTGTCCTGTGACGCTCAGAGTCACACAGATTCTGCTAGGCCGCCCATGCCATGAAAGGAGGCTTGCTTGAGCACTAGCGAGCCGCCAGGGGGGCTCGGCTCGGGATCGGCCTAGGCCCGAGCCGGCTCGGGATCGGCCTAGGCCCGAGCCAGCTCGGGCCCGATTGCGAGCCTGGGGTGGCTGGGTCACTGCCATGTGGGCCACGTCCGTCAGCCTCCCATCTTCCCACCCGCTCATCATCCAAATCACCGCCCGCATCGCCGCCCTCCGCGAGGATCCCGACGATGACGCCCTCCCCCGTACTCCCGCCGACTCTCCAAGCCCCTATCGCCAGCGTGGACACCACGAGCAGCTCCGGTGTTTAGCTACGTCGCGTCGGGGAGGGCCTCCATGCACCATGGGAGCTTGGCGAGCTCGGCCACCTCGTGGTCAGTGCTGCACACAGGGTCAGTGAGGCGGGCGGACGTGGGAGAGCGCCTCGAGGAGGAGCGTGTCGGCGGTGATGTTGAGGAGCTCCGCCAGCAGCGAGGCGTGCCACACGTCGGCAGGGTGGCGGCATCCAACAGGGTGGCCGGCGTGGACGGCAAGGGGCTGGCTGGATCGCGTGGCTGGGCGTGGGTGGCGACGGCATGGAGCGTGGCGGGGTGGATGGCGTGGACAGCGAGCGAGTGTAGTGGATGGCGGGTGTGCGGGGTGGATGGCGAGCGCGTGCGTTGGGCAGGAAGCACGAGCGAGTGCGGGAGTGGCGACGCGTGCTGGGCGGCAGTCGGCGGATCATCCGCTTGTGGGGTAGCGGCGGCGGCGCCCAACCCTAACAGGCGAATGGCGAGCGAGTGAGAGGCGAGGAGGAGAGATGCGCTGCATGCGATCTGGCTGAGTAGAGCTTCTTTTTTTTTTCTTTTTTTTTTTTGAGAAGCTGTGCCTTCGCTGGAGTGATGGACCTCTCCTGGGGTGGGCCGCTCCAGCGAGCCCAAATGTGCCTGGCTGGACCGAGCCAAAACAAGCTCGGCTCGGAGGCCGTTTCGAGCCCAACGTGCCGACTCGGCTCGACCCGTATGCCTATCGGGCCGAGCCGAGCCAAAAAGCCTGCTTGGCCCGTCCAGCCCTAAGAGCGACCCATCATGGGTGCAAGTTAATGTGAAAAAAAATTATGGGCATGTGTCGTTGATGGGCACTTACACAACACAACACAGTTATTCGCAACTTCTCTCGCGCTGGTAACTGCGGACCACAGTGCTAATAGCGATGCACATTTTCAGTGTCATCATACTGGTGGAAAATATGACACGCTTCTTTGTTCGCGCTGGGAGGCCACAGTGAGGGCGACCGCGATGGCGATGGCGTGGGCCCATGGATCCTCGTCGATCGCGGGGGAGGGCAACCCCACGGCACTTGTCCCTACTGGCCCAAGCCGGTGCTGGTCACGGCCACGGCGACGTACCTAGTGGGGTGACCGTTCTATGATTTGACGACTGCTGGGGCTGAGGAGGAGGCCTAGGGCTCCGACGATGAAGAGGAGAGCATCAACATCATCGCTGGTGCTAGCCTTTAGGGAGGCGCGACCTTCACAGGCTCCACTACGCCCCAAAGAGGAGGGATTCGTGGAGGCGGCGCTCGCGGGGAGAGTAGCGGGATCCAGTAGGGATCGCCGCAGGGCGACTTTTGCCCCTGGAGGAAAGGGATTCAATTTTGGCTCACTTGGCACAGGCGCTAGGGCGGTGCTCTGCCCGGCACCCATAGCATTCCAATGCCGGGCGGCGGAGGACACCGTTGGGGTAGGGGTCCTCGGCCATAGCTCCATCAGACCGGAGTCAGGGCGGCAAATCGCGGGAGCTAGCTCAACTACGCGGGCTCGCGGTAGGCTCTCCACTAGAGCCAATGATGTGTATAAGATGTCCATTCCATTGCCACCATCGTTGATGCCACCGATACCACTGCCACCGCCATCGGCCCCGGACCTGGGAGAAGGGGAATTCCCTCCTCTAGGGTTCACGGCTGGTTGCCGTGCTGAGGCTCGGGCCGTCTTGGGCCAGGAGTCGGGGGGGGGGGGGGGGGTCTCCCACTCCCCGTAGTGGACTGGGATCGGCACAGGGACAACATGCCTTGGGCTGAAGGGAGGTGGTACCTCGGCAGCAAGAAATGGACCACATGTTAGGCCTATCCTTCGGCTTCTCTTTGGGGGACTTGGCCCAACCCATCTCTTAGCTCGCTCTCACCCCGTGACCGGTTTATAAGCACTAGTACTGGGTCATTCATGGGGCAAACTCGGCTAGTCTAGGTTTTCATGTAGTCGCACACAATATCCGTCGATGGGGAAGAAGTGCTAGGTGTGTCCCGTTTGCTACTCTGACCAACTATCAAGCCTCGCATCACTCCACCACCTCCTCCCCTATTTCCGGGTCTAGATCTTTCTATGAAGTGCTGATGGATCGTAACCTCACTGGGAAGCGTTCTCGCGATCGCCGGGACAAAAAGGAGGATGGGTGGCGCTGGGAACAGGAGTTGTGGCACCACCTCTCTAGGGAGCGAGAAGAGGGTGAATGGTGGAGCAACGGCAATCATCAGAGTCCGGCGCTGGGGTGTCGGTCCCTTGCATCAGCTCATCCGCCTCTCCCGCCACAATCGGGCTACCCTCGGCAAGAGTCGTCAGGGTCCTATGGTGGAAATGGGAAGGGGTGTCATGCTAACCCTAGTGGAGGGGGCGCTAATCAACAGTGATCTGGACAGGCAACTACGGCTAAGAAGAACAAGAATAGGGTCGGCCAAATATAGTGGCACAGGCGGCGGAATGACCAAGGGCCCCAGCAGTTCGGTGAGCAATTTGCGTGTTTCAACTGCGAGGAGCGAGGACACTTCCAAATCATGTGCTTCAAGACGGCTACGTGCTTCGCCTGCAAAATGGAAGGTCATGTGACATCTCAATGCTCGGGTCAGAAGAAGCAGCTGAAGCTGGTGATGCTTGGCTTTGGCACGAGGGAATTGGGGTTCTACTACCTCGACATGGAGGAGGAGGATGACCATTTTTGGCGGCTAATGTAGCCTTCATCAAAGTCCTCAAGTGAGAGGCATCCATCGAGTTGATTCAAGATGAATTGGCGAACCTCTTCAATGACGCATGGGACTGGTCAGTGAGACAAGCGTCAACGGGTTGGTTCTCCGTGGTTTTCCCGTCCAAAGAGAACATGCGCTTTAGTTGTTCGAATGGAACACTCGCGCTTCTGATGCACCAGATTCCGGGGGCCATTGGCAAGCTGGTGGCTGACCCGGAGGTACGACCATGTCTGCAAGAGGTGTGGGCCCGTGTGTTTGGCATCCACGACCAGCAGCGTAAAGAGCCGCTGATCATGGAATTTATGAATGTGCTCGGCAAAGTGGGGTCCGTTGATGAAGTTTCTATCAATAGGAAGGGCCTGGTGCATGTCAAACTCTCGTGCCGTGATGCATCCAAGGTGAAGGGGGGTTTGAGTTCTTCAGTGGTTGGGCTGGGTTCGTAATGCACATTGAGCCAAAGGTTGGGGGACCTCTGGCACCTAGCACCTGGCCTCCTCCAGATGATGAAGCCAATGAGCATGAATCTAACCACAACTTTACTTTCAAAGAATGGGAGCTGGCAGGGCGCAAGGACAACAAGGAGCCCAGTGCGGCTGGGGCGGCGCAAGCTCCTCCTACTGGCCGGCAGCCGGCATGCCTACCAATCACCTTCACTCAGGTGGTGTATGGCGGCCCCTGACCTCGCTTATGTCCTGCACCAAGCTTGGCCCCGGTCGTGATGCCGCCGTGCCGCCCAATTGACAATCCAAGGATATTGCGCAAGGATCAGAGTTCGATCTCCATGCCTTTGACACAAAATGGGTCAAATTTCCTAGAAGATGGACCTTTTCACGCCAAGCTCATAGTGGTGGCAACTCACTTTGACTCAGTTGATCCCATACTGGCTGATGTGGCCCAGCTTCGGAAAAACATTACTCGCCTGGGATGGTGGAGGAAGTTGTGGGATCAGGGGACTCCGCTATTACCAATGATTACTCACCATTTTTTGTTCGTAGTGCGACAAACTCTGACGCCACCTCGGACTCATCTCTCGGGGGCACCCCATTGCCTGTTCAGCAAAAAGAGGGCTGCACGGCTGTCATTGCAGAGGAGATGACTCAAGCCCTCTTTTATGTGAACCTGTTCAGCAAATGGGCTGGTGGAGCAGTTCGAAGGAGAGGAGTTCACATAAAACTTTATTCTAGTGGAGGAATGCATGGAGGCCTTTAGGGAGCCCTATTTTGAGCAACCATCCAGGGAGCGGGTGCGGTAGCAGGCGGACAAGGCTCCGTTGTCACCACCCATTGTGTTGCGCAAGAGCTCTCAGTACAACTACACCTCATCATCATGGAGCGAGCCATGTCGCTCAATGCAGAGAAAAATCTTGGAGGTATAGCTTCTAAAACCATCACTCGTTCTATGTCATACTTCAAAGTCCCTTACTTTTACTTCTAATGCACACCTATTAAAAGTAGTGGGTGATAGCCACACCATTTTTAGACCCAAGAAGAGTTCCCCATTAGCCCAGTTATCGAGCTTTAGAGCTCAGGAATTGGTGCAAGCGGCTCTCGCGGAAGGCGAGGACAAGCGCAATATGGTGAGCACCCGAGCGGCAGAAGCCCGAGCCAAGGCTGTGAAGGCCGAGGCTGCCGGCTTGACCACCAGTGGGAGTGGCCAAGCCACCCCGTTGACGCACGTGGCATGTAGGCCACGGGCTCGAGGGGGCAGGACCATGACAGCAAGGGGGCTTGGCCATGGCCGCAGCCTTAGAAGCGTCGTTATTAATGTGACGAGGACCCGATCCCCTTTGGCTCAATGAAAGGCCTCTCCTAGAAGATGTGTGGATTCGGCCAGGTCGACAGATAGCATCAGCTAGCTTAGTTCATCTGGAAATAGAGGGTGGACTTCGTAGGCCTCCAAGAGACCGTTAGAGAATCCTTTTCCTACCTTGAGTTTCGTTCTATCAGACGGAATATGGATTTCATCTGAAATCGGGTTCCAGCAAGTTTTCATTCAGTAGGGATGCTTTTTGGAATTAGGGAAGAAACCTTCATGGTACACGCCATTCACAAGGGAGCCTACTTTGTCGGTGTGGAGTTGACCTAGCGTTGCAATCAGTTTAGGTGGGAGACGGTCACGGCGTAGAGACCGGCGGACCACTCATTCTCCATTGACTTCCTAGGGGAAGTCCATAGCAAGGTTAGCTCTTTGAAGTTGCCAATCATGATTGGTGGGGATTTTAACCGCATTAGGGGAGCTCATGATAAAAACAACCCTGCTATCAATGACGGTCTGGTTGACCTATTCAACAACTGGATTGTTGATCTCAAGCTTAGGGGAATCCACATGGGGGGGGCATGATATACTTGGACGAACAAGCAATTGGTTCTTGCAGGATGTGTCCTCGATAGATTCCTCGCTTCAAGTGATTAGGAGGTGCAATTTTCAACGTGCAATTTGAACATGAAACTGCACCTTTGCCCGGACCATTGCCTGTTGTTGCTGATGTAACATCCCAAGTTCAGTAACAACAATTAGGAGTTGATTGTGCATCATAATCATCTCATTGCATCATGTTTAGTTTAATTAAATCTTGAAATGAGGTTAATTCCAATCCTCATCTTTTTGTTAAAGGGCAAGAACCTAAAAATTTGCCAAAGTGTCCAAAGTGACCTTCTCAAACCCTAATATTTTGGCAAGGGCCTCATCTTTGCAATGTGGGCTTTCCGAAAATTTTAAGGATTGAAAAAGGATTAATTTTGGAATTTTGGTTTAAACCCTAATTAATAACTAAATGAGTTTATATTTTTAGAAATAGAAATATACACCCAAAAAGTTTTTCATGTTGTTTTGAATTTTCAAACAAATCAAAATAGGAGCAAATTTCTTAAAACAGAAAATATAAAAAGAAGAAGGCCACTGTTTCACTAGGGCCAGCCCAACTACTAGCAGCAGCAGTAGAGGCCCAGCCCACCTTAACTATCATCTACCTCTCTCCTCCCCGTGTCGACTGCGCGCGCCATGGCCGCTGATGCCAAATGCGTTGCCGCCCCTGTACATTGCGGGAGGGCATAAGACCAGCCCCAGCTACCTCTCTCTCGCCCGAAAACCCTAGCCCCGTTTTGCCCTTTCCCTTGTTCCCGATCTCGATTTGGTTACCGTTGCCTCGTCACCGTCCTGACCAATGCCATCCTCGAGCCAGCCACCGTGTCCTCGAGCACCACAACGTTGTCTTCTTCCTCTACGCCGATAGAATCGAGCCAAGGAGCCCCATAGCCGATACCCATGTCTGTCTTCTCCGACGCCAACCGCCACTCCTCATCATTGATTCGCTCGACTCTGACCTCCCCTACCATGCCATCTGAATCACAGTGAGCTTTGCCTCACCTCCCCTCTGTTTCCCGGCTCACGCACGATGTCTAGGTAGCTCGTGCAGTAAGCCAAAGCTTTTTCGTCGCCATGATCAACGAGCATGACCATATCGTGCTCCCTGGCTTGCCCAGCGTTGCGTGCATGCTCTAGACATTCCCGCGAAGCTTTTGCGTTGCGTGGTTTGTTCGCTAGTGCACCGCAGCGAAGACCCCGTCGAGGCCGTGGCACCGTCACCACCATAGTCAATGATGTACTCAACTTCGGCCACCCCAGCACCTGCCACCACCGTTTGACACGGCTTCACCTCATAGGCGCGTAGGACGAAACGGCCGCTCAAATGGATGTTGGAATATTGAGCCCGAGCTCCTCCGTTGTCTCCTGTTCACCGCCGGCGTTAAAAGCCGACGTGGACGGCATTAGCTTAGCGCTAATTATCCCCCTGTGACCATGGCATGTGGGTCCAAGGCCATTAGCTTAGGGTTAAATTGCGCTTAGGACTAACCTGTCCTGCTAACAGCCACTGACTTGTGGGCCCATGCATGCCCACTGTAGTGTTAGTGTTAGGTTTAACTGACCCCTATGTCACTGACGTATGGGCCAGAGTCCATTAGATTAGGCTAATCATGTTTAGTGTTAACCCCTTGCCTAATCATTCATTGACAAGTGGGCCCGCAGCTCTAACCACTGCTTAACCCTTTAACTTAACAATAGAGGCTGACATGTCGGCCCTATGCACTGTAGCCATGTTGACCAGTCAACTATTGATTGTGTTGACCCTGACCCTGGCCCCACCTATCATTGATCATGGCTAAAACTACCCTGTGTAACAAAAGTAATTCTAGGATTTTATTAAATCAGAAATGATTTTTTGAAATTCCAGAAAAAGCTTTATTCTTTGAAATTCATAACTAATTGACCACACATCCGAAAAATATGTATAATATATCAATTTTTTAGAAAAATGCATAGAATCTGTTTATGCCATGTTCATGCATGTTATCAATATTTAAAATTTTGTTTAGGTTTAAACAAGAATAAAGCCTTTCTTTTAATTATGGAGTTTAGGAAAATGCTATGTATAATTCATTTCCACTCCATTTAAAATGTCTAATGTTGCATTAGGTTATTTCAGCACCACCATCTACCATGTCAGGCATTGCATAGCATGATCATGCTGGTATGATTGCCGTAATAGTAAAATGTCGTGTTTGCTTTTTGTAGTGTTTCTACTTCTTCGTGGATAGATTTCGGAGATGACGTGAGCAACGAGCAAGGTCTGAGCAGTGTCAAGGCACTAATAACATGCAAGCAAAATCTCCTTGAACATTCTGATACATCCCAGTAATGTTTTCTCCCTTATTCTTGCATTAGAGTATCTATTCAGTTGTCTAGTCTTCGATAGCTAGATGTTACCTATTCGTTTGAATGGCTTATCCTTGTCGCCTTATATTGCTTTTATCCTTATCCTAGCATGCTTAGTAGTTGCTTGATGTTATGATTATGTTGGCCCTACATTCTTGTCGTGCTTAGCCATGCATAGCGTTACGTGAGAAGTGATCCATCTGGGCTTGATGAATCACTGTGGCAGATACACATGTTAAGTGAGATGAGGTGTAGTGTGTTTGTTGGAGGTTGTTGGGTTATACGTAAAGTGGATCTGTTGTGGTTGTACTGGAGGTAACCGGGTTAAAACATAACTAAAGGCAAAGGTGGGAGGTCATGTTGTAGAACATGGTGAGTTGTTCAACTTAAGCCGCACTAGAACCCGAGTTCTTGTTATCTTGATCCAAGGCTGAGCGCGCTAACCACACGTGGGTCATATGCCCCCCCCCCCCCCCCTCCCCCGGGCCTAGTACATTACCTCAGACTGGTCCAGGAGTCACATAGTTCGAGCTTTCCATTTGTAGTTCGTGTGGATAAGAATGAAATGTAAGATGAGATGTGATGTGATGGTCGTCCGGTGATTCATCTAAGTGGGGCATAGCAGAGAAGTGCAGTGCCATCCTGAAGATAGGCTTCGATCGTGCTCCTAATGTTTGGGACCGCGTCAGAGATACTCGGCCGGACTCACGATTGCGGATAGGGCTCAGATGGTTGACTCCTTGGACTAGACTGTAGCGTAGGGGAAGTGTCATATCGATAACCCTCTGCCGGCCAACATGAAGTGTGCTAATTGTACATGCATTAAAACACAATCGTGCGTGTATGGTTAACTTGGTGCACCCCTGCAAGGTTAAATCTATTCGAATAACCGTGTCCATGGTTATGGACGACTTGGAGATGTTGGAAATATGCCCTAGAGGCAATAATAAAATTGTTATTATCATATTTCCTTGTTCATGATAAGAGTATATTCTCCATGCTATAATTGTATTAACCGGAAACTCAAATACATGTCTGGATACATAAACAAACACTATGTCCCTACTAAGCCTCTACTAGACTAGCTCGTTGATTAAAGATGGTTAGGGTTTCCTAACCATGGACATGAGTTGTCATTTAATAACGGGGTCATATCATTAGGAGAATGATGTGATGGACAGACCCAATCATAAGCTTAGCATCTGATCGTGTCACTAAGTTTAAATTGCTACAGCTTTCTTAATGTCAAATATCTGTTCCTTAGACCATGAGATCGTGCCACTCCCTAATACCGGAAGAATGCTTTGTGGGTACCAACCGTCACTTCGTAACTGGGTGATCATAAAGGTGTTCTTCAGGTATCTCGGAAGGTACTAGTTGGGTTGCATGGATCAAGACTGGGATTTGTCACTCCATGTGACGGAGAGATAACTCTGGGCCCTCTCAGTGATACAACATCCTAAGTAGCTTGCAAGCATGTGACTAATGTGTTTGGTCATGGGGATATTGTTTTACGAAACGAGTAAAGAGAACTTGCCGATAACGAGATTGAACTAGGTATGGTGATATCGACGATCGAATCTCGGGCAAGTAACATATCGCCAGACAAAGGGAATTGTATACGGGATTATCTGAATCCTCGACATAGTGGTTTAAACCGATAAAGATCTTCGTTGAATATGTGGGAGTCATTATGGGCATCCAGGTCCCGCTATTGATTATTCATCGGAGAGGTGTCTCGATCATGTCCGCATGTTCTCAAACCCGTAGGGTCACACACTTAACGTTCGGTAACGCTAGGGTAGTAATGGGATATTAATAATGGTGAGACCGAAGATTGTTCGAAATCGCGGATGGGATCCAGGACATCACGGGGAGCTTCGGAATGGTCCGGAGATTAAGATTCATATATAGGAAAGTGTTTTTAGGGTTTCCGGAAAAGTTTGGAGTTTTTCAGTATTGTACCGGAGGTTCTAGAATGTTCCGGAGGGTTCCATGGTGGGGCCCACCTGTCCCAAAGGGACCCACATGGACCAAGGGGTGGCACACTGGCCCACATGGGCCAGGCGCACCAACCCCCCTTTTGCCCCATGCAGCTGAGATAAGATAAGATCAAATCTCTTGAAAATAGGGGGAGACTTGGAGGCCAAGTACTGTTCATGAAACTGTTCATGTACTGTTCCTCCTCCTCCAAGTTTCCTCCTCTATATAAAGGAGGGGAGGGGCAGCCCTCGACACCCATCCCAAAAAGCCTAGGCGCCTCCCCTCCTTCTACTCCTCCCACCTCTCCGCAGAAGCTCTACGAAGCTCTGCCGGAGTTCCACCATAACTCACCACCACGCCGTCGTGCTGCTGGTCTAGATCCCATCTACCTCTCCCTCTCGTCTTGCTGGATCAAGGAGGAGGAGACGTCACCGAGCCATATGCGTGCATATCTCGGAGGTGCCGTTCTTGCGATGCTTGATCGGATTGGATCGCGAAGGAAGTACGACTACATCAACCACGTTCATTAGAACGTTTCCGCTCTCGATCTACAAGGGTATGTAGACTTTTCCCACTCCTTGCTAGCATCTAATAGATTAGATCTTGGGTGTATTCGTTCTCTCATAGGAAATTTTTTTGTTTTCCATGCAACGAATCCCTTCAGGAGATTGTGGCTTGATCATAGAAAACTTTAATGGTTCATCTAATATAATTGCCAAGATAAGTGTGAGTGCCAGGTATTGCTTCCTCGTAGGGTAGTCGAGGGAGAATTCATGCTTGTGTATTGATGTGGTGGCTAGCTAGATGGACTCGTGTGCGCACTCTTCTCCCTTGTAGCAGATGTTGGTAGTCGTAGTTCATTAGTCTTCTAGTCTACTCTGGCATTTCTATAGTGCAAGTCCACATATATCATTTTCTTTAATACCGATGCATATGTGTAGCCAGTTCTTATGTAAGTCTTGCAAGTATAGTTGGGTACTCACCTTGCTTTATTTATTCTTTTGACCCGGATGCTGCAAATCAGACAGTAGCATTTGGGAGCAGGTGATCTCTAGGGGTGCCAGACGACGTTAGCTATGGCTGTCCCAGGCAGTGATTTGGGAGGGGTATGGTCGCCATATGCTTTTCTTTATCCTTCTTAAGGCATTTGTTAAATTTACCTCTCTAAGGTATATTTTTGTTTCCGTTGTGAGAGTTGCAAATTGGTCATGAGACCCTTGTTTATATTAATTTGTTAAACTTTGCTCTTTTCAGAGTTGTTGCATATGTGTTGCAGTTCTGTCGTATAGTCATGTTGTGTTACCTGTTGTTCCACCCACACGGCGTGCATGTTGTGTTTATGGATATAACGTGCACGTTGTGTGGAGGGGCCTGGAATCGTTGATATGCATTTGCTAGTGGAATGGCTAGATTTTCATATCTCTGATCCCGGGCCCCGATAGCTGAACTCTAGGGAGGGTTCACTTCAGCATAACAAGCCCTTCTTTTTTGGGAAGCAATGGTTCGAGCACCATTGCTTCGTGGATCGGGTGGTCGACAATTGGCAGGAGGCATTACAACATCCTCCACATCAGTATGGGCCCCTATGCGATGGTATTGATTAGTGGCAACACTGCAATAGGGGCCCCATCAGTTCCTTAGGTGATGGGGAATGAATGTTGGAAGCTCTCTCGGTCGAAAGAAAGAAGCTTTGGTTGTCGAGCAAAAATGTCCCGGTGACAAAGCAGATTTGGTTGGCCTTTCACCCTCAGAGTGGGGGAGAAGATATACCCTAGAGGATGAGATGACGTTTGTCACTCACTGCGAGAAGCTCTACTGGTTACAGAGAGGGCAGCAATAGTGGTTAACCAAAGGGGATGCAAAAACTGCGTACTTTCAAGCCGTGGGTAACCGCAGGAAGAGGAAGTGTAGCATTCTCTCGCTTAGGGATGGGGAATCCATTATAACTGATAAGGTGGCTCTTCAGCACCATATTTATAGCTTCTATTGTGACCTTTTAGGGTCTGGAGAGAGGAGAGGAGCCTTGATCTCCTTCTTGTTTGGGATGAGTGAGGGAAGGTCTCGGAAATGGAAAATGGGGAGCTTACAACCCCTTTATCCCTCCAGGAGGTCGAACAGGCTCTGAAAGGTACCAAATCGGACACAGCACTGGGACCCGATGGATTCCCGGTGATTTTCAAAAGTAGCTTTGGGCCTTAGTGGGGGCCCAAATCATCCAGCTGGTTGACGTGTTCTCTCAAGGTCTCATTGACATCAAGTGGTCGAACTATGAAGTTCTAGCCTTGCTTCCCAAATTCATTGGGGCTGAATTCATCTGTCAGTTCAGGCTGATTGCATTAATCAATGTGATCTTCAAGTTAGTAGATAAGGTGTTTCCGGCGCAATTTTCATCGGCTGCCCACCGCGTCATTCACCCTAATCAATCAGCCTTTATCTGAGGTAGGAGCATCCTTGTGTTGGAAATATGCCCTAGAGGCAATAATAAAATGGTTATTATTATATTTCCTTGTTCATGATAATCGTTTATTATCCATGCTATAATTGTATTGGTTGGAAACACTAATACATGTGTGGATACGTAGACAACAACATGTCCCTAGTAAGCCTCTACCGGACTAGCTCATTGATCAAAGATGGCCATGGTTTTCTGGTCATAGACATGAGTTGTCATTTGATAACGGGATCACATCATTAGGAGAATGATGTGATGCACAAGACCCAAACTATAAGTGTAGCATATGATCGTATCAAGTTTATTGCTATCGTTTTCTGCATGTCAAGTATCTGTTCCTATGACCATGAGATCATGCAACTCACTGACACCGGAGGAGTACCTTGTGTGTATCAAACGTCGCAACGTAACTGGGTGACTATAAAGATGCTCTACAGGTATCTCCGAGGGTGTCTGTTGAGTTGGCATGGATCAAGACTGGGATTTGTCACTCTGTATGACGGAGAGGTATCTCGGGGCCCACTTGGTAATACAGCATCACAATAAGCTTGCAAGCAATGTGACTAAGGAGTTAGCCACGGGATCTTGTATTATGGAACGAGTAAAGAGACTTGCCAGTAACGAGATTGAACTAGGTATGGAGATACCGACGATCGAATCTCGGGCAAGTAACATACCGATGGATAAAGGGAACTTCATACGGGATTGACTGAATCCTGACATCGAGGTTCGACCGATAAAGATCTTCGTAGAATATGTAGGAACCAATATGGGCATCCAGGCCCCGCTAATGGTTATTGGCCGTGGAGGTGTCTCGGTCATGTCTGCATAGTTCTCGAACCCGCAGGGTCTACACACTTGACGTTTGGTGACGATATAAGTATATTCGAGTTATTATGTTGGTGACCGAAGGTTGTTCGGAGTCCCGGATGAGATGCCGGACGTGACGAGGAACTCCGGAATGGTCCGAAGGTGAAGATTAATATATAGGACGAAGGGTATCGGAGTCCGGAAGTGTTCCGGGGGTACGGGGTTTTCGACGGAGTAACGAAAAGGGTTTCGGGGGGCCCCGGCAAGTGTTGGGGGGCCTCATGGGCCAAGGGGAGGGAGCACACCAGCCCACTAAGGGGCTGTGCGCCCCCCTCACCCCATCCCATGACCACCAGGAAGGGTGGTGCGGCCCCCTAGGGCTGCCTCCCCTTTGCTTGGGGGGCAAGGCACTTGGGGGGGGGGGGGCACCCAAACCCTAGGCGCCCCCATCTGTAGCCGCCACCCCCCTAGGGGAAACACTAGGGGCGCCACCCCTCCTCCCTTCCCCCTATATATAGAGGGGTAGAGAGAGGGCAGCCGCACCCATCCATGCTACAGCGCTGCCCTCCCTCTCCCTCGTAGTTCCTCTCCTTCTCCGCTTGGCTTGGTGAAGCCCTGCTGAGATTGCTCCACCACCACCGCCACCACGCCGCCGTGCTGCTGGAGGACTCGAGCTACTACTTCACCATCGCTCGCTGGATCGAGGAGGTGAAGGCGTCATCAAGCCGTACGTGTGTTAAACGCGGAGGTGCCGTCCGTTCGGCACTTGGATCGGAGTTCGCGGGACGGATCGTGATTGGATCGCGAAGACGTTCGACTACATCAACCGCGTTTCTTAACGCTTCCGCTTAGCGAGCTACAAGGGTATGTAGATGCAATCTCTCCTCTCGTAGATGTTCATCTCCTAAAACGATCTTGGTGAGCGTAGGAAAAATTTTGTTTCCCATGCAACGTTCTCCAACAGTGGCATCATGAGCTAGGTCTTTGCGTAGATGACATCACGAGTAGAACACAAAGGAGTTTGTGGGCGTTGATATTCAGATTGCTTCCTTCCTTGGTATTTTCTTGATTCAGCGGTATTGTGGGATGAAGCGGCCTGGACCAACTTTACATGTCCACGTACATGAGACCGGTTCCATCGACTGACATGCGACTTTGTTGCATAAGATGGCTGGCGAGTGTCTGTCTCTCCCACCATAGTTGAATCGGATTCGACAAAGGCGGTCCTTGTAGAAGGTTAAATAGCAACTTGCATATCATCGTTGTGGTTTTTCGTAGGTAAGAATCGTTCTTGCTAGATACCCATAGCAGCCACGTAAAACATGCAACAACAAGTTAGAGGACGTCTAACTTGTTTTTGCAGGGTATGTTGTGATATGATATGGCCAAAGACATGATGAAATATATTTGATGTATGAGATGATCATGTTTTGTAATAGTTTATCACGACTTGCATGTCGATGAATACGGCAACCGGCAGGAGCCATAGGGTTGTCTTTAATTATTGTATGACCTGCGTGTCAATCATTAAGCGCTATGTAATGCTTTACTTTATCGCTAAACGGTAGCAATAGTAGTAGAAGCATGGTTGGCGTGACAACCCTGATGGCGACGCGATGAGGGAGATCATGATGATGGAGATCATGGTGTCATGCCGGTGACGATGGAGATCATGCCGGTGCTTTGGAGATGGAGATCAAAAGCACAAGTTCATGGCCATATCATGTCACTTATGATTTGCATGTGATGTTAATCCTTTTATGCATCTTATTTCGCTTAGGACGACGGTAGCATTATAAGGTGATCCCTCTCTAAAATTTCAAGATAAAATTGTGTTCTCCCCAAGTGTGCACCGTTGCGAAAGTTCGTCGTTTCGAAGCACCACGTGATGATCGGGTGTGATAGACTCTACGTTCACGTACAACGGGTGCAAGCCAGTTTTGCACATGCGGAACACTTGGGTTAAACTTGGCGAGCCTAGCATGTACAGAAATGGCCTCGGAACACAAGAGACCGAAAGGTCGAACATGAGTCATAGAGTGGATATGATCAACATGGAGATGTTCACCATTGAAACCACCTCATCTCACGTGATGACCGGAGGGATGTCGATTTGAGTGGGAGTTTTTTAGTAATCCGATTAACTAAACTCATTATATTGAAAAATTGTCTAAGTTGTCTTTGCAAACTTATGTTGTAGATCAATGGCTAACGCAGTAGCTTCCCTGAATTTCAATGCGTTCCTAGAGAAAGCCAAGCTGAAAGATGATGGAAGTAACTTTGTAGACTGGGCCCGTAATCTGAGGATTATCCTCACGGTTGCCCAAAAGGCTTATGTCCTTGATGCACCGCTTGGTGAGCAACCCCCTCCGGCGTCTGTGGACGTTATGAACGCCTGGCAGGCGCGTGTTAATGACTACTCAATAGTTCAGTGCACCATGTTGTATGGCTTAGAACCGGGACTTCAAAGGCGTTTTGAACGTCATGGAGCATATGAGATGTTCCAGGAGTTGAAGTTTATTTTTGAGAAAAATGCCCGGATCGAGAGGTATGAGACCTCCGATAAGTTCTATGCTTGCAAGATGGAGGAGAACGGGTCTGTCAGTGAACACATACTCAAAATGTCTGGGTATTACAACCGTCTGGCTGAGTTGGGAGTTGTGCTCCCGCCAGAGGCAATCCCTGACAGAGTTCTTCAATCGCTACCACCTAGCTACAAGAGCTTTGTGTTGAACTATAACATGCAAGGGATGAATAAGTCAGTCGCCGAGCTGTTTGCGATGCTAAAAGTCGCTGAGTCAGACATCCAGAAGGAGCATCAAGTGTTGATGGTCAATAAAACCACTAGTTTCAAGAAGAATGGCAAGGGCAAGAAGGGAAACTCCAAGAAGAGTGGCAAAGCAGTTGCCCCTCCCGTGAAGAAACCCAAGGCTGGGCCCAAGCCGGAAACTGAGTGCTTCTATTGCAAGGGAACTGGCCACTGGAAGCGGAATTGCCCCAAGTATCTGGCCGACAAGAAGGGGGCCAACGCCAAACAAGGTATATATGATATACATGTTATTGATGTGTACCTTACCAACTCTCGTTGTAGTGCCTGGGTATTTGATACCGGTGCGGTTGCTCACATTTGCAACTCAAAGCAGGAACTGCGGAATAGACGGAGGCTGGTGAAGGACGAAGTGACGATGCACGTGGGAAATGGTTCCAAGGTTGATGTGATCGCCGTCGGCACGCTCGCTCTTCGATTACCATCGGGATTAGTGATGAACCTGAATAATTGTTATTTAGTGCCTGCGTTGAGCATGAACATTATATCTGGATCTTGTTTAATGCGAGACGGTTACTCATTTAAATCAGAGAATAATGGTTGTTCTATTTATATGGGTAATATCTTTTATGGTCATGCACCCATTGTGAGGGGTTTATTCTTATTGAATCTCGATAGTAATGATACACATGTTCATAACATTGATGCCAAAAGATGTAGAGTTGATAATGATAGTACCACTTTCTTGTGGCACTGCCGCTTAGGTCATATTGGTGTAAAACGCATGAAGAAACTACATGCTGATGGACTTTTGGAGTCACTTGATTTTGAATCACTTGACACATGCGAACCATGCCTCATGGGCAAGATGACTAAGACCCCGTTCTCCGGAACAATGGAACGGGCAAGTGACTTGTTGGAAATCATACATACTGATGTGTGCGGTCCGATGAGCATTGAGGCGTGCGGTGGATATCGTTATTTTCTCACCTTCACCGACGATTTGAGTAGATATGGGTATATTTACTTAATGAAACACAAGTCTGAAACGTTTGAAAAGTTCAAGCAATTTCAGAGTGAAGTTGAGAATCATCGTAACAAGAAAATAAAATTCCTACGATCTGATCGAGGGGAAGAATATCTGAGTTATGAGTTTGGCAGTCACTTAAGACAATGTGGAATTGTTTCACAGTTGACGCCGCTTGGAACACCACAGCGTAATGGTGTGTCCGAACGTCGTAATCGAACCTTATTGGATATGGTGCGTTCTATGATGTCTCTTGCCGATCTGCCACTATCATTTTGGGGTTATGCGTTAGAGACAGTTGCATTCACTTTAAATAGGGCACCATCTAAGTCCGTTGAGACGATACCATATGAACTGTGATTTGACAAGAAACCAAAGTTGTCGTTTCTTAAAGTTTGGGGATGCGATGCTTATGTCAAAAAGCTTCAGCCAGAAAAGCTGGAACCCAAAGCGGACAAATGCGTCTTCATAGGATACCCAAAAGAGACGGTTGGGTATACCTTCTATCTCAGATCCGAAGGCAAAGTGTTTGTCGCTAAGAACGGGTCCTTTCTCGAGAAAGAGTTTCTCTCGAAAGAATTGAGTGGGAGGAAGATAGAACTTGATGAGGTTGTTGAACCTTTACTTCAACCAGAGAGTAGCACTGCGCAGAAAGATGTTTCTGTAGAACCTACGTCAGTTGAAGAGGAAGCTGATGATGGTGATCATGAAGCTTCGGATCAAGTTACTATCGAACCTCGTAGGTCGATAAGGATACGTACTGCTCCAGAGTGGTATGGTAACCCTGTCTTAAAGGTCATGTTGTTGGACAACGATGAACCTACGAGCTATGGAGAAGCGATGGTGGGCCCGGATTCCGACAAATGGTTAGAGGCCATGAAATCCGAGATGGGATCCATGTATGAAAACAAAGTATGGACTTTGGAAGTATTACCTGAAGGGCGAACGGCCATTCAGAATAAATGGATCTTCAAGAAGAAGACGGACGCGGACGGTAATGTCACCGTCTATAAATTTCGACTTGTGGCAAAGGGTTTTTCACAAGTTCAAGGAGTTGACTACGATGAGACTTTCTCACCCGTAGCGATGCTTAAGTCCGTCCGAATCATGTTAGCAATAGCTGCATTTTTCGATTATGAAATTTGGCAGATGGATGTCAAAACAGCGTTCCTTAACGGTTTTCTTAAGGAAGAGTTGTATATGATGCAACCAGAAGGTTTTGTCGATCCAGAGAATGCTGACAAAGTTTGCAAACTCCAGCAATCCATTTATGGACTGGTGCTAGCGTCTCGGAGTTGGAATCTTCGCTTTGATGAGGTGATCAAAGCGTTTGGGTTTATACAAGTTTACGGAGAAGCTTGTATTTACAAGAAAGTGAGTGGGAGCTCTATAGCGTTTCTAATATTATATGTGGATGACATATTGCTGATTGGAAACAATATAGAACTTTTGGAAAGCATGAAGGAATATTTGAATAAGAGTTTTTCAATGAAGGACCCAGGAGAAGCTGCTTTCATATTAGGCATCAAGATCTATAGAGATAGATCGAGACGCTTAATAGGACTTTCACAAAGCACATACCTTGATAAGATTTTGAAGAAGTTCAAAATGGATCAGTCCAAGAAGGGGTTCTTGCCTGTTTTGCAAGGTGTGAAGTTGAGTAAGACTCAATGCCCAGCGACTACAGAGGATAGAGAAAAGATGAGTGTCATCCCCTATGCTTCTGCCATAGGCTCTATCATGTATGCGATGTTGTGCACAAGACCAGATGTCAGCCTTGCCATAAGTATGGCCGGAAGGTTTCAAAGTGATCCAGGAGTGGAACACTAGACAGCGGTCAAGAATATCCTTAAGTACCTGAAAAGGACTAAGGAAATGTTTCTCGTTTATGGAGGTGATCAAGAGCTCGTCGTAAAGGGTTACGTCGATGCAAGCTTTGACACTGATCCAGATGACTCTAAGTCTCAAACCGGATACGTATATATTCTAAATGGGGGAGCGGTAAGCTGGTGCAGTTCCAAGCAAAGCGTGGTAGCTGATTCTACATGCGAAGCGGAGTATATAGCTGCCTCGGAGGCGGCGAAGGAAGGTGTCTGGATGAAGCAGTTCATGACAGATCTTGAAGTTGTGTCCAGTGCACTGGACCCGATGACTCTGTTCTGTGACAACACTGGTGCCATTGCTCTGGCCAAGGAACCAAGGTTTCACAAGAGGACCAGACACATAAAGCGATGCTTCAATTCCATCCGCGATGCGATCAAGGAGGAGGACATAAACATTTGCAAAGTACATACGGATCTGAATGTTGCAGATCCGTTGACTAAACCTCTTCCACGGGCAAAACATGATCAACACCAGAACTCTATGGGTGTTAGATTCATAACCATGTAATACTAGATTATTGACTCTAGTGCAAGTGGGAGACTGTTGGAAATATGCCCTAGAGGCAATAATAAAATGGTTATTATTATATTTCCTTGTTCATGATAATCGTTTATTATCCATGCTATAATTGTATTGGTTGGAAACACTAATACATGTGTTGATACGTAGACAACAACATGTCCCTAGTAAGCCTCTACCGGACTAGCTCGTTGATCAAAGATGGCCATGGTTTTCTGGTCATAGACATGAGTTGTCATTTGATAACGGGATCATATCATTAGGAGAATGATGTGATGGACAAGACCCAACCTATAAGCGTAGCATATGATCGTATCAAGTTTATTGCTATCGTTTTCTGCATGTCAAGTATCTGTTCCTATGACCATGAGATCATGCAACTCACTGACACCGGAGGAGTACCTTGTGTGTATCAAACGTCGCAACGTAACTGGGTGACTATAAAGATGCTCTATAGGTATCTCCGAGGGTGTCTGTTGAGTTGGCATGGCTCAAGACTGGGATTTGTCACTCCATATGACGGAGAGGTATCTCGGGGCCCACTCGGTAATACAACATCACAATAAGCTTGCAAGCAATGTGACTAAGGAGTTAGCCACGGGATCTTGTATTACGGAACGAGTAAAGAGACTTGCCGGTAACGAGATTGAACTAGGTATGGAGATACCGACGATCGAATCTCGGGCAAGTAACATACCGATGGATAAAGGGAACTGCATACGGGATTGACTGAATCCTGACATCGAGGTTCGACCGATAAAGATCTTCGTAGAATATGTAGGAACCAATATGGGCATCCAGGTCCCGCTATTGGTTATTGGCCGTGGAGGTGTCTCGGTCATGTGTGCATAGTTCTCGAACCCGCAGGGTCTACACACTTAATGTTTGGTGACGATATAAGTATATTCGAGTTATTATGTTGGTGACCGAAGGTTGTTCGGAGTCCCGGATGAGATCCCGGACGTGACGAGGAACTCTGGAATGGTCCGGAGGTGAAGATTGATATATAGGACGAAGGGTATCGGAGTCCGGAAGTGTTCCGGGGGTACGGGATTTTCGACGGAGTACCGAAAAGGGTTTCGGGGGGCCCCGACAAGTTTTGGGGGGCCTCATGGGCCAAGGGGAGGGAGCACACCAGCCCACTAAGGGGTTGTGCGCCCCCCTCACCCCATCCCACGACCACCAGGAAGGGTGGTGCGCCCCCCTAGGGCTGCCTCCCCCTTGCTTGGGGGGCAAGGCACTTGGGGGGGGCACCCAAACCCTAGGCGCCCCCATCTGTGGCCGCCACCCCCCTAGGGGAAACCCTAGGGGCGCCACCCCTCCTCCCTTCCCCCTATATATAGAGGGGTAGAGAGAGGGCAGCCACACCCATCCATGCCACGGCGCTGCCCTCCCTCTCCCTCGTAGTTCCTCTCCTTCTCCGCTTGGCCTGGCGAAGCCCTGCTGAGATTGCTCCACCACCACCGCCACCACGCCGCCGTGCTGCCGGAGGACTCGAGCTACTACTTCACCATCGCTCGCTGGATCGAGGAGGTGAAGGCGTCATCAAGCCGTACGTGTGTTGAACGCGGAGGTGCCGTCCGTTCGGCACTTGCATCGGAGTTCGCGGGACGGATCGTGATTGGATCGCGAAGACGTTCGACTACATCAACAGCGTTTCTTAACGCTTCCGCTTAGCGATCGACAAGGGTATGTAGATGCAATCTCTCCTCTCGTAGATATTCATCTCCTAGATCGATCTTGGTGAGCGTAGGAATTTTTTTGTTTCCCATGCAACATTCTCCAACACCTTGACGGGATTGTGGTGCTCCTTGAGGTGTTACACGAAGTCCATACCTCCAAGGAGGAAACCTTCATCCTCAAATTAGACTTCAAAAATGCATACGATAGGGTTAGCTAGGATTTCTTGGAAGGAGTCATGCATAAGAACAAATTCGGTCCAGGATGGGTCAGTTGGGTGATACAACTCGTTAGAGAGGGCCATATCGCCATTAACATCAACGGCGAGCAGGGCCCCTTCTTTAGAAACACTAGGGCCATGCGTCAAGGGGGCCTGCTCTCCTCTTTGTTCTTTAACCTCGTGGCAGATGCCCTTGCTGCCATCCCCGAAGGAGCTAAGTCTAGCAGGGCACATCCATGGGGTGGCCGAGCGGGTAACCCGGGGAGGAGGGGGGACTCACCCACCTGCAATACGCCGACGACACCCTTATTCTCGTCTTGAATTATCTGGTTGACATTATCAATCTCAAGTTCCTGTTAATGTGCTTCAAATCTATGCCAGGGCTGAAGATTAACTTTGAGAAGAGCGAGGCGATTGTCACTAGTTGCGACTTAGAGGATAAGCCCAGATCGGTGCACATGATTAATTGTAGGCTTGGATCTTTACCGATAACATATCTTGGTCTCCCTATCGCTGCTTGGGGGCTCCGAATTGCTGACTTCAATCCGGGTGAAGCCCTGGCAGGGGAAGTACCTTGCCTCAGGAGGAGAGATGGTTCTCATCAAACCATGTTTATCTAGCGTCTCATCAAACCACTTTTCTTGGTTGGATCACTGGATTGGGGAGGGCCTCCTCGCATGCAGTTTCCCACAATTGTTTGCCATCTCAGACAGCCTCCAAGTCCTCGTCAAGGACGTTTGGATCGATGGTCGTTGGGCTCCGCGCATCCGCCGTTCCTTGAGCCATGATGATCGAGACGAATTGTGTGGCCCCCTTGTCACCCGCTCAGGACTTCTTTGTGTGGCCCCTTAGATCTCCGGGAAGTTTTCGACGGGCTTGCTATACAAGGCCGTCTTCAGGTACTCTGGCAGGTTCGAACCAATGGACATTTGGAAAGCTAGAATTCCGGCAAAGATAAACAATTTTCTGCGGCAACTGTTAGAGGTAGACTGCCTAGTGGGGATCAGGTCCTCATGCGCCATGGCCCTGGGGACGGGAAGTGCGCATTGTGTGGTGAAGACGTGAACGTCGATCACATCTTCTTTAGATGCATTCTCGCTCAATTCATTTGGAGTCACGGCGGCGGGGGCCGATCGTAGCTAGGTTTTCGGATCGGGCGGGGGTAGGGGGGCATGCGCGGCGGTTTTTGTTTTTTTTTTCACCCCACGTAACGGCGCGACGTACGGCGTATGCGGGCAGGTGTACGAGGACTGGCGGGCCACCTATACGTACGGAGGTGGGTACAGAAGGACGTTACTACCCTTTATACATTTTTTTGAGGGGGGTGGGGGGTTGTACCTAAGCGGGACTGTTTTTTTTATGAGATGAGACTAGTAGTACCAACGACTTTTCTTGTGTCTCCAACCATACATGGGAAGCTTTTGACACCAGGGAGAGCAGTAAGAACTAAAAGTGTATGGTAGGGTTTCCTCAAAAAGTGTATGGTCGGTGCGAGTGTGCGACATTTGCCAAGGGTGGCCGGCTTGCTCACGATCCGGTCGTCCACAAAAGCGAGATCTCGCGCGTGCGTAGTCGTACGTATCGCCGGGTGACGCAACGGCCACACCGAACGCACCGAAGACGTATCTCCCAAAAAACAAAACATAAAAAGGCACCGAAGACGAAGCAGTGGACTGCTAGCTCAGAGCGACCGACGTGACGGTGAGAGTCGTCACCGTTCATCGGAACGACGGTGTATATACTTGTCTTGGCTCTTGAGAGACAAAAGCAAACTTGTTACATTTAATGGCTCAGAGAAATTCTAGGGTCGATTTTTCCTAGGAATCGGTGAGATTTCCCATGTTCCAGACGGTGGCTAGAAGCAACTTTTTTTGGGGGGGGGGGGGATAGAAGCAACTATTTTAGAGACACAATCTCGCCAGCCTCACGTACGTACGGCTCAAGCGAAAACAAGAAGAAGAAGAAGCAGCTAAAAAGTAGCAAACATACAGCCACATTGATCCGATATTTCCTAACATGCATGCAGAAACTAAAATCTAGATGGATCACCTGAACTTAACTGAATTCTATCTAAAAAACTGCATGCGTATATGAAACAAGAAGCTGTTACAGAGAGTGCAGCGTGCGTGGGAGTACGTACGGCTTGCTGCAGGCCGGTGAGGTAGATGGCGAGGGAGCACTGGTCTTGGCCTGGGCAGAGCGCTGCCATCGTCACGTCGGTTATCACCGGCGCCACCATGAATGCGCCGACGCAGAAGAGGAAAGCGAACACCAGCAGGTGCCCCAGCTCCGCCCCGGCTTCCTTCATCTTCAATTTTACCAATCGATCTCTCTCCCTCTCTCTCCTATTATATATATGCTATGTGACGCGCCTTTCCCCCACCCACCTCCTCTCTCTCTTTATATGACATGTATGTATGACAGGACATGCACAAAGTATTGTTAACTTATTAATTAATTAATTGTAATTAAGCACTAGTGACCTCTCAAATCTTACAAAGATCGATGTGGTTAAACTAACAAGGCAGGAAAAGAAGCAAAGTAAATATAGTCAGAGTATCGGCCTTGAAGATTAGTCTATAAAAAAGTGACAAAGTGGAGAGACTAATAAAGCATGTAACAAACAAGAAAAGCGGTGCTTGCTTGGCTTGGCTCTCAAGGAAAAAAATAAAAATATCCGGTGCCTCGCTTAATTTCGCTTTCATACAACATTCATCAAGACTTCAAGGGCCGGCATGCGGAGCACTCTTGACCCTTCTCGTTTGACGTGACCACCAAAAGCAACATATATCTACTTCTCCAGCGAAAAATTGAGCAACGGCGTCATTCCAGTTTTTTTTTTTTTTTTTTTGAAACAAGGCAAAAGATTTGCCATTTCATTGATTAAGAAGAAGAGTTTGTAAGACACACACCGCCACAGCGGCACAACACAAAAGAATTACTCTCGCGACATTACATTACTCAAATGCTTGGCACCCGCTGTAGCCCAAAGTGACGCTTCCTCCTTTATAGCACGAACTACCACTGCCAACGGTGCCGCTTTATTTCTAAAGACACGCGCATTTCGGTCTTTCCAAATCTCCCATCCAACAAGATGAAATAGGGAGGACAGAGCCTTCTTTTGATGCGCGTGGCCGATGACCCCTTCCCACCATGCCTTGACCGTGTGGAAGCTATGCCAGAGCGACGTGTTGACATGAAGATCCAGCCAAGTGAATACCTCGTTCCAAACTCGCGTAGAGAACCGACACTTGAAGAGGAGGTGAGCCGCCGTTTCCTGCACTTGGTTGCAGAGAGGGCACCGGTCGCAATTGGGCCATCCCCGACGTTGAAGCCTATCCGCCGTCCAAATTCTATTTTGAATGACCAGCCAAGCGAAGAATTTACATTTTGGAGGCGCCCACACCTTCCAGACCATGGCCTGCATATTGGAGCGAACGAGGCCAGCAAATTGGGCTTTGTAAGCCGAAGATGTAGTATAGGTCCCTCCATTAGTGAGCTTCCACATGATAGAATCATTGACTCCCGGTTGGATGGTGACATTGGCTAGCATTTCCCAGAGCGTGGCGAATTGCTGAATGTGTTCAAGCGTCATCCCCTGTTGGGTGTCAATGTGAGTAACCCAAGCATTATCCCCAATCGCCTTGCTCACTGTGGCCCCTTTTTTCCTTGAAATCTCAAAGATTTTTGGTGCAATGTCTTTGGGCCTCAACCCCTCCAGCCAAGATGACTCCCAGAGTTTTGCAATTGTCCCATCACCAATAGTAACCTTAGTAGCCGCCGCGAAGAGGTCCCTGTCTTCCTTGTTGCATGGCGTCCCCATGCCGCACCAAGCTCTCGGAGGGGCATCCCATTCATGCCATAGCCATCGCAAACGGAGCGCAGTAGCGAACTTCGCAAGGTTAAGAATTCCCAGTCCTCCAAACTCCTTGGGCTTGCACACTTGCTCCCAATTGATTTTGCACTTACCGCCGGACACCTTGTCAGAGCCAGCCCAAAGGTAGGCTCGCCTCAAGCGATCAATCTTCATAAGCACCTCCACCGGGAGGTCAAGCGGTGTAAGGTGATAAATTGCCACCGCCGTGAGGACCGCCTTGACCAGGGTCATGCGGCCCGCAATAGCCACATGTCTCCCTCTCCATGGTGCAAGCTTCCCGGCGGCTTTATCTTCTAAATGCTGCAAGTGGACCCTCCTTAACCTTTTGATCGCGAGTGGTAGGCCGAGGTATCGGATGGGGAAGGATGAACGGCAGGCCGGGAAGGACTGCAGGATCTCATCAAGGTCATTCCAGTTGATGCACCTCCAATACGTACGTGAGATCATTCATTACTTCATCCTAGATCTTTGCAAGTTTAAAAAGATATATTAATAGTTTTAAGAGAAGATAATTAATATTATCCCTATGAACAGACCAAGTCTAGCATGTTGTTGCCGTGCTTGGAAACTTACAATCCCGCTTCAGACCCAGTCAAGCTCTGTGGCGTGAAAGAAACAGATGTTTCTTCTTCTGCGCCTCGGGAGGCATCTGAATGACTGAGCACATATCACTTGAGTAGTTTCGTCAAGCTCTGTAGCATGAAAGAACTTGCACAGATGTTTCTTTTCCTGTGTGCATATGAATGGTGTAGAGCACTGAGCACATGTCGCTTCAGTAGTTTAGTTTCTGGTAGTTTCTGTGTGCATATGAACTTGCACAGTAGTTTCTCTCTTAAATCCCAGGAAAAAAAGGTCCTAAAAACTGCTCTCTCTCTCTCTCTCCTCACTTTTCTCTCTCTCTCACAGCACCTCTCTTTCATACAGAAGAGACTTTCTCTCTCTTAAATCCCATGGAAAAGCGTCCCAAAAAACTGCTCTCTCTCTCTCTCCTCACTTTTCTCTCTCTCACAGCACCTCCCACGTCCCAATCCAGAATTCAAATTTGCTCTCGCAAATCTCAAAAAAAAAAAAACTGCTCTCGCACTGGGCAGCTGAGAGGAGATACGTCTGGGCATCGGAGAAGAAGGGGACGGCTCACTTTTCCCCCATCCGGCGCATGCCCCCGAGTCACGGGTCGCACAGGATGACAGGAGCACAAACGACCAAACCCGATGTTGACTATACACTGTAAGCTGCAGACACTACTGGAAAAACCGTCTCCGCCGAGTACTTAAGCTTTCGCCGAGTTTCGAACCACGGTATCTCGGCAACAACAATGTAAGCCAAGAACAGTCCTCGGCAACTAGCAGGACACGGCAGAGACAGTGAGAGCCAGGTAACTGGGACCAGGGCCGGTCATGGTATTTTGGGGGCCCGGGGCGAAACTAAAAGCCGGGGCCCTTAATATAAACATTATAATAGTAATAGTAGTTTATGCATATAAAATGTTAGTACCAATAAACACTTATACGCGTCCAAAAGTAGTATTCATATCAAATGATTTATACATATTACCTTACAATTTTCTTCACATTCCTCACTGCAAAGTCGCTTATGAGAGGGTCCATGTCAATCTCATCAAATAATTTCTTCTCGGTGCATGACATTACCAATCCATTTAATCTCTCTTGAGTCATTGTTGATCTTCAATAGTTCTTCAATAATTTCAACTTTGAAAAGCTTCGTCCAATCGATCCGACGGTCACATGCACAGTAAATAAGATGCAATAAGCAATGGAGTCATTAGGATAACAATCGACCTCTCTCACATCCAAAATTTCAATAGCAGACATTACGCCATATGACTAAGGGAATTTGATAATTTTCAGTTCAGAAATATAAGATCATATACCTCAGCATAAGAAATAATCTCTTGCTTTAATATCAGGATTGCCCCAATTTCTTGGATTATAAATATCAAAGTAAAAGGTACATGTTCATCAACACTAGGAGACTGTACATGTGCATCCAATGAATTAGTCACGTTCTGAGAGCCACTTACATTGTCATCAGTGATGTTGGTGTGACATTTTCTTCGTTCTTCTCAGATTCAGAATTCCCATTAGCTAGTTGTTCTTCCTTCAGACAACTATCGCCAACTCATCATCTCGGCTCATCAACGCATCAGTATTACTCTTAATTTTTTTTTGGCAATAGCTCCTCTTTCTGCAATTCTATGAAGACAACCACACGTTGATTCCCTTTTTCTTTTGGCTACAAGATGCATACTTTTTGGACATGATAACACATTAATGGAAATAACAAAATACATCAGATTACGGCTGAATCGGTGCAAGAAGAAAATAAATTACTTAATCTGCAGGGAATAGTAATTTCATATACATCATATACCTCGGATTGGTCGGATCGACGCCGCGATTGGATACTCAGCGATCACACGATGTGGATGAATAGCACGAGGCGGGAGGGCGAGAGGCGAACGGCGGTGCGCCAGCACTAGAGGCTGGAGATTGGATACCGGACACCAGAGCCGCTGGGAGATGCCCTGCTGCGCCACGACGATTGGGAGTTTGGGCATCACGGCTCACGGGAATGTCGCGCGATCAGAGGAAAACTGCGTGCGTACGCTAAGGCTACATGCGTCCTTCCTCCGTTCCTCGGGCCTATACTTGGGAGCTGATCAGCCGGGCCTTTACTAGAAGCTAGCTATGGCCTTATGGGCCAACCTACGTATTTGCAACCTGGGAGGGGGCCCCTAGATTATGGGGGCCCGGGGCGGCCGCCCCCCCCTGCCCCCCCTAAGGGCCGGCCCTGACTGGGACTCGGCAAACAAAACAAACTCGGCAAAAAGGACCTATGCCGAGAGATAAACTGTTGGCACCCGGCAACAAGGGGCCACGGGGCATGGCCGTTTGGGGTTGACGGCTCCGTGACGTCGAGGACATGTTTGCCGAGTGCACCATTTCCGGGTCTCGGCATACATTTCCTGAAATTCATTTTTCTCGTTCCAAAAAGGTTTGCCGAGCGGCCTGACAAGATACTCGGCATAGTTGTGACGTTTTCCCAGGTCATGCCACGTGGCCTGCTTCGCCGAGTCCTGAGGCTCTCGGCATACATTTCCTGAAATTCATTTTTCTCGTTCAGAAAAGGTTTGCCGAGCGGCCTGACAAGATACTCGACATAGTTGTGACGTTTTCCCATGTCATGCCACGTGGCCTGCTTCACCGAGTTCTGAGGCTCTCGGCAAACAATTGTCAAGTCTGTAGTTGGAAGCAGCAGCAGTCTGGCGCCACAGCTGCCGAGAGCGGACTCTCAGAAAAGGTTTCTATTCCGAGTGGTGATCTCGGAAAAGTGTGCTATTCCGAGTGGTGAGCTCGGAAAAGGATCCCACAACTGCTGTTGGCATTTGAATTCCTATTTAAGCCCCGCAGTTGAGAACATATATATATATATATATTGACATATATCTTCACATCAACACATCTGTGACGCCCCGGAACATAATCGTGCACTAATCATTCACGCAGTATGCACGATGACGAACGGTGACTCCACGGTAGTATCACAACACCACTCTACGACACAAATAAAACATAAAACATTATATTACAAACAGGGGTCGTAAGACCTGATATTACATCAAAGTGTTAGGTCTGACTACAAACAATTTTACAAGGACGCCTTAAGAAGGTAGAAATAAAACAACGACTCTACCCAAAGGTGCGGGCCTCCTGCCTGGCACCTCCGAACTACTTGGCGACGTCGTACTCCAGATAGTATCTAGCGTCGGGGATACCTGCATCCGAGGGGCTACCATCAGATAGCAGCAACCGGATTGAAAGAAAAGAATAGCAAAGCAACGGTGAGTACTCATCCCAAGTACTCGCAAGATTTACATCAGATCTATACTACATATGCATCGGTATCAAGGAATGGGGTAATTTCAGTGGACTATACTGCAAAAATGCCAGAATAGGGGGAGAAACTCAATGTAACATGACTACCATCATCTTGCAGCAATAGAAGAGAGGAGCGCATACGAATATAATAAATATCACAGTAAGGTAATACCCTAAGATCCTTTCTCGACTCCCTGCGAGAAAGAGATCCGCGGCCATTATATATGGTATCTTGGTGATTTTTGTTAATTATCCGGTTTAAGTTGTAAAAGATCGGGATACATCTCCAAGCATCCTGTAACCGTGAACACGGCTATTCGAATAGTTTGTCTTCTCTGCAGGGGTGCACCACATTGCTCGACACGCTTGATTACCCTATAGCCGGACACACTTTTTCGCGGGTCTACCCGGCCTCAGATGATCGACACGCCGAAGTCCTACGTCAGCTTTTCAGAGAGGCCACCCGGCGGGCTACATCCTAAACGTGAAGGGTTGTTCAGCCGCTCACCTTAAGTGCTCTAACATGTGTTGCCAGCGGAGTCGGTGCCCAAGCCCACCTCTGTCTCCGGTAACATCCGCTTGTCCCGACCCGGCCGCCTCTTTGAACTATGACATCTGGATAGCTTTCGGGAGGAACTGACGACGCCGAGGGCCCCATAACCATTATCCCGCGTGGCGGTTAGTGCATATATGCTAGTGGCAGTCTCGGATCAAATACCCAAATCTTGTTAGTCGTATTATTTTATTATCTCGTGGACAACGACCAAGGCCCAGGCTCACCTCATCCGGAGGGTATCTACCTGCCCTGCCGCTCCGACTTGGTAAATCACTCGGGGAGCCGTCGGGAACCAGGCCCATCTCATCCTGGGTGGTATCTGCCCGTCCTTTCAGCCCCCATCTGAGCACAATCCTATATAGTGTAGCAATATAAAGTATATCCGTGAGCATCGCCCAGAGGGATCACGGCCCGGTAATTTAGCATGGCAACACGGACAAGGATGTAGTGCCAACTAATGGAACATAAGCATCACTAAAGTAGGCATGCTAGGACAGCAGGTAAGGCATCAATAGTAGGTGATAAATCAGGTTATGCATCAGAATAAGGTCTACCGAACAACAACGGTACCAATACCTAATGCATGAAAGTAGAGAGAAAAAAAATATGTGATATTGGAATGATCAAGGGGGTTTGCTTGCTTGGTTGCTCTGCAGGCGAAATCAGATCCTCAGTGGTGTAGGCGCACTCAGGATCAACTGCGATCTCGGGGTCTACCCGAAAAAGAAGTAAACGTGGGGAAACAGATAAACAACAGGGCATACAAATGCAACACACAATGTATGTCATGGCAAAAAGTGATGATGATATGCCCTAATACATTACTAAGTATTTTAATTGAAGTGGAAAAATATTAGGAATATTTTCCCGGCTCCAAGTATTATTCGTTAGATTGACCAGGTAGCAAAATGTCGATGTTCATTATGATGGAGGAGTTTTTCATGCATGATGATGACATATTTAGATTCGTTATATTTTTCTGATCATTTTTCATATATAAGTTATTTTCATCCGAGTTACGGTTTATTTTATATGATTTTCCAAAGTTTATTGGATTTTCTGGAATTTTGTGGAATCTATCTATACCTATACTAATTTGGGACTCCCTAGAAAATCACACATTAATTAGAAATTAGGAGCCATTCATCTGGTGGGATCGAGTTATTACGGTGTAGATCTCTCGATCTATCTTATATATTGGAAAACACTTGTATTCAACCGGCTGATTTTGACTCAGCGTCAACCGCGTCCGGCGCCGTCCGATCTCACAGGATCGTGCGGCTACCCTTATCCTTATCCAGCAATCTCCATCTCTCTTCACGTATCTCCGTCCTCCTCTCGCCTCGCTCGCTACGCGCGCGCTCTCCGCCCTCGCCAAGGCTCCGCCCTCCTGCGTGCTGCTCCTCCTGTAGCCCTCGCGTCTCTCCTCGCCTCTGTATTTCTCTCTCTATTTCTTCAAAGCAAATATGTCTACCAACACTCAAGTAGTAAACACGCACACAACCGGAGCTAATAAACTGCCCTGGTTTTGTGCCACTAACACACGCACTTACCCATGATCTAATCCTACTCCTAGATAAGCTGCAAGGATCCTAACGAGGCATGTGATGTTCATGCAACTAACCACCCCAACATGCAGCTAACTAACTAACTACATGCACGGCTAAGTTTAGTACTTGGGCAGCTTAAATGACCACAAACCCAACCAAACTAGCATGCCATCGCAGCATCCTCGGAGCAGCCGGGCCGTCATTGCCGCCCCGCTGCGGCCGTCGCAGCATCATCGGAGCAGCCATGCGCGTCATCGCAACACTGCCGCGACCGTGAAACACGTCGTCGAAGCAGTCAGGTGTAGCATCGTTGCGGTTGTCGAAGCACGACATCGCAGCCTCGTCACGATTGTTTGAAGCATGCCGTTGCAGCATCGTCGCGGCTGTCGAACCATTTCGTCACAGCATCAGTGCGGCCGTCGAAGCACAACACGGGCGATAGAAGCATGTCATCGCACCATCGCCGCGGTCGTCGAAGCACGCCTCGTAGCATCACCTGGCCGTCGAAGCACACCACGAGTGTTCAAAGTATGTCGTCGTGCCAACTCCGCGATCGTCGCAGCATCATCGAAGCAGTCAAGATTCCATCGTGCCACCGCCGCGGTCGTCGCGGCATGCCTCGTAGCATCACCACGACCGTCGAACCATGCCGTTGAAGCATTGTCGCGGCGTCGAAGCACAACACGCTCGTTAGAAGCATGTCGCCGCGCCATCGCCGCGGTCGTCACGGCACGCCTCATAGCATCACCACGGCCGTCGAAGCATGCCGTTGAAGCATTGTCGCAACCGTCGAAGCACAACACGGGCGTTAGAAGCATGTCATCACGCCATCGCCGCGGTCGTCGCGGCATGCCTCGTAGCATCACCACGGCCATCGAAGCATGCCGTTGAAGCATTGTCGCAGCCGTCGAAGCACAACATGGGCGTTAGAAGCATGTCGTCGCGCCATCATCGTGGTCGTCGCGGCACGCCTCATAGCATCACCACGGCCGTCGAAGCATGCCGTTGAAGCATTGTCGCGGCCGTGAAGCACAACATGGGCGTTAGAAGCATGTCGTCGCGCCATCGCCGCGGTCGTCGAAGCACGCCATGTAGCATCACTGCGGCCATCGAAGCATTGTCGCGGCCGTCGAAGCACACCACGGGTGTTCGAAGCATGTCGTCGTGCCAACGCCGCAGTCGTCGCGGCACGCCTCGTAGCATCACCACGGCCGTCGAAGCATGCCATTCAAGCATTGTCTTGGCCGTCGAAGCACACCACATGTGTTCGAGCATGTGGTTGGCCCACGTCGCGCCCGTCGCAGCATCGTCGAAGCAGTCGGGATGTCATCGCAGCATCGCCATGGCCGTCGAAGTACACCACAGGCGTTTGAAACATGTGGTCGCATCATCACCGCCGCCATTGCAACATGCCTCGTAGCATCGCCACGGTCGTTGAAGCAGTCGGATGTTGCAGAGACCGTCGTCCAGCATCGCAGCACTACCCGCGGCAATGGAGCAGCGTCGGGGGTCGTCGGTGCTCCGACAGAGCATCACAGGGCGTGCGGTGCCGTGATGGAGCTCCAATGGAGCGTCTTCGAGGGTGGCCCTGGTGCTACAGTGGAGCTGTAATGAAACATCTGGCTGTTTGTGCTGCGATGGCAAGCTATTGCGAAGTGAAAACTGGCGCTCGAATAAGGGCGGCGCTGTATTGCCTGCCAGGACTATTGGATGCGATGGCTGCCAGCTGTAGTTGCGAGCTGCGATCCGGCGGCTTCCCCCTAAATAAGCTCGCTTTGGTGGTGTCCCTGATCTGTGGGAGGGCCAGTTGCTTTCTCCGTGCTCTGGAAGCCGCCATGGAGGTGGATACTGTGAGGGGAAGAAGTGCAAGACTGGAACTCGCGGATCGGGTCAGAGCATATCTGCGGTGGTCATCTTGGCGCCATGGCACTGGCGCCTGCAACCGCGGTCGATGGCCGGCCAGCGTCGACATGCCATCGCTTCTTCTGGCCGAAGGGCGGCCGTCCCTTTTCCTCCCGGCCGTGATGCCATTAGGGAGGCAGTTCTACCTCTGGTTGAAGGCCATGGCGTGCTGCTGTGGCATCCTCGTCGCCCCAAGTGGTCGTGTCCCCGGCGTCGGCGAGGACGGATTTGTTCAGAGACAGAGGACCCGATTGCATTTCAGTTTCTCAGTCTGGGGTCCTTCCCACAAAATTCAGGGACTCATTTGTTATTTTCTACTACTTGTGGGTCCTATTTGTAAAATGTGCTGTGTACTTCCAGGTTGAATAAAAATTTCGGGATCCTTCGGGATCCCTCCTCTGTTCAAAAAAAAAAGAGGGGTCCTGCGAGGCATGTGGAAACAATCGAGCAGCTGTGAAGCCTCGCAACGGACGGCGCACGAGGCGACTTATAACGTGCGGGATCAGTCGGATGATGCGTATCATCCGCCTTATATATTTATCCCAAAAAATATATGAACCGAGAAGACTCCTTTCACCATAATCTTTTTTTTTGAGCTGCCTTTCACCATAATCTTCCCGTAGAGTTTGCAAGCAAAAAGAAAAAAAGATGAATTAAGAAGATTCCTTTCATCATAATCTTTCCATAGGGTTTGCAAAGTTTTCATATTATAGATCTCCCCTTGAACCCTCTCTCTTCTTCGAGTTAAACCAGTCACGCCGCCGCCGCTGACTTCTGTCAAAATTGGCTCTGGGCATGCATGAGCCGCTGCCGCCGCGGGTAGCGCATCCTCCTAGACACATCGTGCGTGTTTACATGCGTTGTGTTTCCGGCAGCAAAGGTTAATCAAGTGCATGCTCGATTCAGAGGTTCTGTACGTGTATAATTCAGGTCGATCGAGTCAGCCTTTTTTTGTTTTTTTGTGAAAGATCGAGCCAGCCTCTATGTATGCATCTCGCTGGACGAACTTCGTGCAGGATCGTGTTGGAAGGATTAGTCGCCGTTCACAGGCCGACGCTGCAGGCCAGTACGACGACGATCTGTTGCGAACTTGCGATCAATCATGTCTCTCACGTGGCTGTATTTTTTTTTTTTGAGTTGTCACGTGGCTGTATTAGCGGATGGAAGAAATCAATCTCTGTTACCTGTACGTACGTACCTAGCTACTAACACATCTGGCCGGAATTGATCAACTTGCTTGGGAAGTCTATGCATGCAAAAAAAAAAAAAAAAAAAACTTGCTTGGGAAGTCAGCTTAGCTATGTTCACGTGCGTTTGACATTCATCTCTTTCTCTCTGTCCAAAACTCCCGTCCTTCTCATTCTCTCTTTAATAATGTCTCTGCATCTAATGGTCTTCTCCAGCTTTTCCCGGCGGATATCTGAGATGGCACTACTGCACAGATGCAAGAGCTAAAAGTTCTATTTACTGGGACGTACAAGACAGCGGCGAGCACATCTAGCCACCGGAAAACTAGCAACAACTCCTCGAAACAATAGCAACATCAGCATCGTTTTGTCCAGCGACAACATCATCAATGTCTGCAGATGTGGTTGGTACTCACATCAGGTACCTGCTCCCCAATAGATGTACTTATTTATTTATGATTGAAACAGGTCATGTATTACATGCATCATGACTATGTATCTCTATACCGATGGTGCATTGGACTGCTATTTTCTTAAAAGATGGTAACATTGTCCATTAAATCTTTCTCTTTGTTTGTTTCTTTCCAAGATAATTGTGTGGTTGATTGCTTGACCAAAGCATTTAAAGGCACAAACTGAATAAAAGTTTCCAATTATCATTTAGGTGATATATTTTGTAGTTGGGCACTTAGTACATCTGCACATATACATGCCAAATTGTGCATGTTCTTCCAATTAATAAGAAATGAAAACTATAGAATAAATAAACAAATTTTCATGCGGTGCAGCTTCCAGATTTATATTTCAGATCGTGGACACTTCAATAATTCACTTTTGGGCGTAATGGGTGATATATTGTTGTTTCGCATGGCTGCTATGTCAGAAACTTTTCAAGGAAATTTGAGTTCCTTCTATCCCTTAAGAAGTATAGTGGGCAAGACATTCATTTGAACCGGTGTGGGATTGGGCCTTTACGCGTTGGTTTAGTTACAGGTTCATCAATGGTGGGAGAGTGTGAAAATGAATGTCGGAAAGAATTCATTATTTTCCATTTTAGACATCACTTCTATTTAAAATGATTTTGTGGGATCTATTATGGAGAGTAATTAGGTCGCCACTGGAATTGGTAGAAGTAACCAATGGACTTATGTGGGTATTTAATTTGTTGGCACAGCAAGTGAACATCAACTAGGTCCTTCTAGAGGTTTATCATAATGAAGTGCACCCATTTTAATACGATTTACATTTTATTAGTTGGTTCGATCTCTTTAGCTGGTACTATCATCAAGAATGCGTGCTCCAATGCTATACTTCAGACGTACTCTACTATAAATTAAGACCAACCACACGGTTCTGCATTATGAGGAGCTAACTCACAAACCAGAATAGTATCTATTGACTATTGTGTATTATAACTCTTCTTTGTGTCTCGCACCGGTTTGCACATCACATTTATTGTTCAGCCGATGCTCAATTCTCCACAGAATGAAATAATTCTTTTCATGGATTCCCACATGATTGGATGTCGAATTACATAGTCCTTTCCCATTCTTATATTCATGTGCACATCCACTACCTATGAAGTCGCACTCGATTGTTTTTTCACTTAAAATGGCTTTGTAGTAATGCATCAATTTGCATGGTTTTACTGTGAAAGTCAGGTATGCCCTTTGGTAAGGTATAATTAGTCCTTATTGTTTTCATTTATTCCTTCTAATTTGTGTCTCACATATATTTATTAATTCGAGGCTCTTTACCTATCACCGTGATAATCGACATCTTCTCATTATTTAGGCACATTATACTTTTATGATTAGGATTATTGTAAACGAAGTATAGGGCCTCTTTTATTCGTAACATTCTAAAAAGTTGGAAGAGAAAAAAAACATAGGATTAAGATGTCATTATCATCATGGATCCTACGGGATTGAAACTATGTTTGTTTGCACCATAGGAAAAACATGGCATTATTTGCAAGACTCTCGAGAGTGTAACGCAAGTGAAGCCTTATTAAAAAACTTCTTTGTAAAAGCCAGTAGTTTTTAAGGCAGCAGAAACAGGTCGATGACACATTTTGTGATAAATATCATACTTCTCTACATCTAAGTTTAATAATTATTATTCCATTTCATTTCTAAATGCATACAACTAATGTTAATAGAACTATAACTCATATATGTCTATCCAAAAAAAAGCTAGCCCGTGTGGAAGCACGGGTTGATGACTAGTTAATATTAATTCGAAATTTAAATGGAAAATGCTAAGTACACCCAGAAGTGTAGCTAGCAGAGTGCAGTGAGAGGCTGACAGTGGGGCCAGTCAACTGCTGACTCAGCAGTCAACATTGACCAGGTCAAAGGGGTGAACAGTGAGGTGGGTCCCACATGTCATAGACTCAGTTTGAATTAGAGTTTATTCAAACAGTTTAATTAGCCGAGGGGCCCACATGTCATAGAGACATTTATTTAACAGTGTTAATTTACTAACTAAGCTAATTAGCTAGGTGGGCCTCAGAGGTCAGTGTCAGTGAGTTAACTAAGCAGCTACAGTATCCGGGCCACTGTCAGTGAGTGCTTGATACGTCCATTTTGCATCATGTTTTACTACTGTTATTTATAGTTTTTTTAATCAATATAATACTTTGTGGAGCAATTCTAATGCCTTTTCTCTCTTAATATGCAAGATTTACACAAGGAGGGAGATTGCCGGCAACTGGAATTCTGGACCTGAAAAAGCTATGTCAGAGATACCTATTCTGCACATCTCCAAATGAACTGAAATTTCACGGAGATTTATTTTGGAATAAATAAAAAATATTGGAAGAAAGAAGTACCAGAGGGGGCCACCCAGGTGCCCACGAGGCACCAGGGCGCGCCACCCCCCCAGGCGCGCCCTGGTGGCTTGTGGGGCCCCTGGCCAGCCTCCGGTGCCCATTTTCTGGTATATAAGCCCATTTGCCCTAGAAAAAAAAGGGAGAAGACTTTTGGGACAGGGCGCCGCCGTCTCGAGGCGGAACTTGGGCAGGAGCACTTTTGCTCTCCGGCGGAGCGATTCCGCCGGGGATACTTCCCTCCAGGAGGGGAAATCAGAGCCATCGTTATCACCAACGATCCTCTCATCGTGGGAGGACCAATCTTCATCAACATCTTCATCAGCACCATCTCATCTCAAACCCTAGTTCATCTCTTGTTTTCAATCTTTGTCTCAAAATCTCAGATTGGTACCTGTGGGTTGCTAGTAGTGTTGATTACATCTTGTAGTTGATGCTACTTGGTTTATTTCGTGGAAGATTATATGTTCAGATCCATTATGTTATTTAATACCCCTCTGATCTTGGACATGAATATGATTTGTGAGTAGTTACTTTTGTTCTTGAGGACATGGGAGAAGTCTTGTCATAAGTAATCATATGAATTTGGTATTCGTTCGATATTTTGATGATATGTATGTTGTAGATTCTCTTAGTGATGTCATGTGAACGTCGACTACATGACACTTCACCAACTTTGGGCCTAAGGGAATGCATTGTGGAGTAGTAATTAGATGATGGGTTGCTAGAGTGACAGAAGATTAAACCCTAGTTTATGCGCTATTTCGTAAGGGGCTGATTTGGATCCATATGTTTAATGTTATGGTTAGATTTATCTTAATTCTTCTTTCGTAGTTGCGGATGCTTGTGAGAGGGGTTAATCATAAGTGGAAGGTTTGTTCAAGTAAGAACAGCACCCAAGCACCGGTCCACCCACATATCAAATTATCAAAGTAGCGAACACGAATCAAACAAACATGATGAAAGTGACTAGATGAAATTCCCATGTGTCCTCGAGAACGCTTTGCTTATTACTAGTACGCGTGCACGTGCGAATGCACGTCTCGACTAATATTACAAACATATGTAAGAATTACCATACATAGAAAGATATTTTGATTACACTAAAAAGTATTACGCATCAAGAAAACACTTTAATGTCGCATCGTACGCATAGAGCCAAATTTCTTTATCTCTTGTCGATGTAGCTGAGTAGGTGCACCAAAAATTGCTTGTGTGGTCGCCATCCTGAATGGGAATAATATGTCATTATCTTGGAGTTTGCGCATAGTAGAATGTAAAATCATGAAACAATGAATATTGACCCTACAAATTGGTTGATTCGGTTCTTCTGGATTTCCATGAGTGCACTATCATTGTAGATAAATGCAAAATAACCTGACAAGTTCTTGTAGATAAATGCACTATCATTGTCTTGAGCGTTAGAAAAACTAAATAAGATGCTTTAGTAGGTTTCAAAGGCGGTCACGTGTCTGTGCTTTTTGGAACACAAGCTCGTAATCGACGATGCCAGAAAAAAATCATCATTCTATTCAGGATTTGCTACTTGGAGTGCTTGGTTTAGGTAAAATGAGATGCACATCCTTCAGAGTTGTAACGCGGCGGGCATCAACTCTCTTGCGCATCATATTTAGCACAAGCCAAAAAAATAAGCATGAGAGAAGAGAGGAAAGTAAAATCCGGACAAGTTGAATTAGTTTTAAAGGCTTGTGCATCAGATTAATACTATAAACTCCATATACCAAGCATCATGCTTAAACCATAGTCACAGACTCACAGTGACTACTTACAACAGCTTAGCATTAGAACATTGTATGCAATAACCCATTAATGTTAGAATCAGTATAAGGGAACAGAAAATCACATCAATTACCATAAAAGATTACATATGTTAAGTGCAATGTCTGAACTGATAGCAGCATATGATTATTCAAGGGCGACATCACTTTGCTAAACGGAAATTGTAAGTGATAGAGAAAAATAAGTATCGCAAATATGAATGGAACTATGCTACAACAAAACAAATGAAGCAAAAGCAAAGATTGTTTATGAGCTAGTTCATTTTGATTGAAACTCATGAGGTTCGTTCATTTAGATTGAAACTCATGAGCAAGTTCATTACATGCAGATATATTATCTTGAGAAACATTACACCTTTAAAAAAATAGACAGGACACCTTATATTGAAGTCAACAACAAAAGCTTGTGTTCTACTAAGTTCCTCTAGAGTTCTCCATTAACCTGAACATCATCAACGTAACATGGAAAAATAAAAATGTTACTGCCAGAGTTCATACTTCCATCTTGTGTGTCCTTTATACTTCTCTGCCATTGTATTCCTATGTGTAAACTATTTCCCAGGCTAATGAAAATAGTTCGGCGCCTTGTGCGTCACTTGTTTGTTAAAAAAAAATTCCAACAGGTTGGAACTTCAAAGGAAAGATCATGCATATTGTTAGAAACAAACAAACAAACTATGGATTATGTGGTTGCAATTGCGGGAAAACATACCTTTTTCTATACATAAAAACCATATAACTTTTTCTATTAATAAATGCAGAAATGCAGGAAAATATCATATGAACGTATTCATTGCAAAATCATCGTTCTGGATCCTTTTTGAAATACAACAAAGGATCCATGTAAGAAGAAACCTGAAAAGCAGAGTACTGCATACAACCAATCAGCTAGCTTACTTTTTTTTGCATGGCTAACAACTTGAAAATCTTGCTACAGATGTAACAAGAAAAGAAATCTATTAGACATGATTTTGAAAAATCTTCTAACTGGTTAAACTTAAATGTCAAACGTATAGGGAAATGTCAGAAGCCCAGGCTCATACCTTTTCTTTATCCTGGAAAGTCTAGCATACCAACTTTGACCACGTTGTTGTTTTTGTACCATAACCTCTTGCTCGGCCGGAAGAGCTGACCTCATGGAGGTTGGCGCTGTAGAGGTTGCACCTGTACATCATTAGAGTAGACCAACTCATAATTCACAATCAAGATGGTCCATTAATATCTCCTATTTGAAGTTGGTCTTACCAATTGAAAAAGAGGAATTCTGAGTCACGTCGACTTTAACTTTGCTTGAAGCCTGATTTCTTTTTAGCCGCGCAATCCGTTGCTTATTTAAGCATTCTGCCCTCTGTTCATTGGTTAGGCCGGCATACCAACTGTGGCTACTTCTTATTTTTCGGCCACCATTTACTTCTTCGAGATGATGACCAGTACTCGCAGAGCTTGTAGATGTACATCCTGCAAGTGACAGACAATAGGACATGAACTTATAAACAAGTACTAATTGGTCCACCAATACCATCGTATATGAAGTGGATGAATATACCATCTGTATGTGTGTTGGTTATGTTGCTGAAAGCTGTACATTGCACAGACCCTATTGAAGAAGCATGTGTTTGTGTCATCGGCTCATGGGTAACACTATCCCGAGCTGCAGGAATCTTCTGTTGGCGGCTTACACGACGCCTCTCTAGGGGTGCTGATTCTTTCTCATCAGACATTTGGGCATACACAGAGTGACTGCAATTTTTTTCGGTTCCTTATCTGCATTCCCAATTGTAGATGAGTTTGTTAGGTCCTTAAACGGAGAACGATGCCCTGACGGGAACATAGGTGCATCTGGATTATGCTTGCCCATCTGCGTTTCATCAGCAGAAATGTTAAACAAGATAGATGAAGGAGCAGAATTCCCGATCTTTTCCCAAAAATAAAGAATGAGAGTACATAGATTCAGATTAAGTAACATTAACCAGAGGAAGGAGCATCAGCAGTATGGAACCAAAGTAATGAATAACTTATGCTAAATTGGGAAGGGTCATTTGAAACCAAAGCATTGCACCTGATGTACTTGAGACAAATATTACAGAATCATGGAAGCTTGTCAGCAGCACCGTAAAGGCGTAAACCAACTGATAGAGAAGCAAGGGAGATGGTCAATCATTTAGGAGGCTGTACCAATGATGGCTGAGATGGATTTTGAATTTGCTCTCACCGTAATTAAAGGCAGTTTCGGATGATCAGATTTCTGTATTCATTAACATGGCATACAGAAATTAGCAAAATCAATGAAAATGAAAGAAATTAGCAAAATCAATGTTAAATATCATGGTATGTAAATCAATGGAATAGAAAAAAATTCAGTTAATAATTATGATGTGCTCGCTATAGGTATGGTTGGTTGGAGCCTAATTTGCAGCAATGGTTAGGGCCTAATCTGACATAATTTGAAGCAACAAAGCACCGAATCTCCCTCAGATTACTATGAGTGACTAACCTTCAGATTGAGCCTGTTCCTACGCCGGCTAGCATACGCAACGTGGGAGAGGCGGCAGGGCGGTGCAATGCAGACGAACTGCAAGCCCGGCACTGAGGGGAGGCAGGGCCGTGCTGGCTTGCGGACAGCGGCGAGGATCGAGGGGAGGCAGGGCTGTGCTGCCTTGCGTACGGCGGCGAGGACCGAGGGGGCAGCAGGGCCGTGCTGCCTTGCGTACGGCATCGAGGACCGAGCGGCGGCAGGGCCGTGCTGCCTTGCGGATGACGGCGAGGACCGAGCGGCGGCAGGGCCGTGCTGCCTTGCGGACGTCAGCAAGGACCGAGGGGCGGCGGAGGGCGGAGGGTACCGGGGCAGGCGGCGGCGCGTGCGGTGGTGAGCAACGGCTGGGCGGATGGCGTGCGAGGAGGGCGAGGGCGGGGAAGACGGCGTGCGAGGAGGGAGACGTGCGAGCAGTACAAGGAGAGGTCGCGGTTTTTTGTAGGTAACCGTTCGTTGGAAGTGGGGAGCCTAAGCGGGCGTGCGATTGCAGAGGTGCCAGGTGCGTCGCTAGTTGCGCTAATTGCAATTAGCACTAAAGATCTGAGCATTAGGGGTCATAGGATCTAATGTATGTATGGATATGATTGATTTGGATCTCCGCACTTCGTGCTTTTATAGGGGTAGTAGATAAGAGATCGTTCCGGCTTGTCCTTTGCTACAAAAAGGATTGGGCCACCTTGCTGCACTCTTTGTTACTATTGCTACTTGTCACTTTTTACAAATTATCTTGCTATCAAACTACTCGTTACCGATAATTTCAGTGCTTGCAGAAAATACCTTGCTGAAAACCACTTGTCATTTCCTTCTGCTCCTCGTTGGGTTCGACATTCTTACTTATCGAAAGGACTACGATTGATCCCCTATACTTGTTGGTCATCAGGACTCTTTTCTGGCGCCGTTGCCGGGGAGTGAAGCGCCTTTGGTGAGTGGAATTTGGTAAGGAAACATTTATATTACGTGCTGAAATTTACTGTCACTTGTCACTATGGAAAGTAATCCTTTGAGGGGTTTGTTCGGGGTATCTTCACCTCGACCGGAAGCACAAAGAGTTGCCCCTCCACCTATTGCAACTACTGAAAATATTTGTTATGAGATTCCTTCGGGTATGATAGAGAAACTGCTAGCTAATCCTTATGCAGGAGATGGAACAATACATCCTGATATGCACTTGATCTATGTGGATGAAATTTGTGGATTATTTAAGCTTGCAGGTTTATCCGGAGATGGAGTTAATAAGAAAGTATTCCCTTTATCTTTGGAGGGAAAGGCATTGACATGGTATAGGCTATGTGATGATACTGATACATGGGACTGGAACCGATTGAAACTGGAATTCCACCAGAAATTTTATCCTATGCATTTGGTTCATCGTAATCGGAATTACATATATAATTTTCGGCCTCGTGAAGGAGAAAGCATCACTCAAGCTTGGGGGAGGCTTAAGTACATGATGTACACATGCCTCAATCATGAGATCTCAAAAAAAATTATCTTACAGAATTTTTATGCTCGGCTTTCTCATGATGATCAAACCATGCTCGATTCTTCTTCGATTGGCTCCTTCATGAAGAAAACTATTGAATTCAGATGGGATCTTCTGGAAAGAATTAAACGCAACTCTAAAGATTGGGAACGCGACAAAGGTAATGAGTCAGGTATAATACTTGAGTTCGATTGTGTTAAATCTTTTATGGATACCGATGCTTTTCATAAGTTTAGCACTAAATATGGACTTGACTCTGAGATAGTAGCTTCCTTTTGTGAATCATTTGCTACTCATGTTGATCTCCCTAAGGAGAAGTGGTTTAAATATCATCCCCCTGTTAAAGAAAAGATTGAGGAACCCGTTAGTGCTAGAGAAGAAACAATTGTTTACCATGTTGATCCAGTTGTGCCTACTGCTTATATTGAGAAACCACCTTTCCCTGTTAGGATTAAGGAACATGCTAAAGTTTCAACTGTGGTTAACAGAAGTAATATTAGAGCACCTAGACCCTCTGAACAAATTAAAGTTGAACCTAATGTTGCTATGGTTAAAGATCTCTTGGTCCATAATATAGATGGGCATGTTATTTACTTCTGTGATGAAGCAGCTAGAATTGCTAAACCAGAACCTAAAGATAAAAATAGACATGTAGTAGGCATGCCTGTTGTCTCTGTCAAAATAGGAGATCATTGTTATCATGGCTTATGTGATTTGGGTGCTAGTGTGAGTGCTATTCCATTTACCTTATATCAAGAAATTATGAATGATATTGCACCTATTGAAATAGAGGACATTGATGTTACTATTAAACTTGCAAACAGAGATACCATTACACCGCTTGGGATCGTTAGAGGTGTTGAAGTCTTGTGTGGAAAAATAAAATACCCTACTGATTTTCTAGTCCTCCGTTCCCCACAAGATAATTTTTGTCCCATTATATTTGGTAGACCTTTCTTGAACACTGTTAATGCCAAGATTGATTGCGCTAAAGAAACTGTTAGTGTTAATTTTGGTGGTATGTCTCATGAGTTTAATTTCTCCAAGTTTCGTAGACAACCTCATGATAAAAGAATTGCCTAGTAAAGATGAAATTATTGGTCTTACTTCTATTGCCGTACCTCCTATTGATCCGTTAGAACAATATCTACTAGACCATGAAAATGATATGCATATGAATGAAAGAAATGAAATAGATATGATGTTCTTTGATCAACCACCTATCCTTAAACACAATTTGCCTATTGAAACTCTTGGAGGCCCTCCTCCACCTAAGGGTGACCCTGTATTTGAATTAAAGCAATTGCCTGATACATTGAAATATGCTTATCTAGATGAAAAGAAGATATATCCTGTTATTATTAGTGCTAACCTTTCAGAGCATGAAGAAAAGAGATTACTAAAAACTCTGAGGAAGCACCGAGCTGCGATTGGATATACTCTTGTTGATCTTAAGGGCATTAGTCCCACTCTATGTCAGCACAAAATTAATATGGAGCCTGATGCTAAACCAGTTGTCGACCACCAACGACGATTAAATCCTAAAATGAAGGAGGTGGTAAGAACTGAAATATTAAAGCTTCTGGAAGCAGGTATAATCTATCCCATAGCTGATAGTAGATGGGTAAGTCCCGTTCATTGTGTCCCTAAGAAAGGAGGTATTATCGTTGTTCCTAATGATAAAAATGAACTCATTCTACAAAGAATTGTAACTGGTTATATGATGTTAATTGATTTTAGAAAATTAAACAAAGCCACTAGAAAAGATCATTACCCCTTACCTTTTATTGATCAAATGTTAGAAAGATTGTCTAAGCATACACACTTTTGTTTCCTAGATGGATATTATGGTTTCTCTCAAATACCTGTATCACAAGCCGACCAAGAGAAAACCACCTTTACTTGTCCTTTTGGAACTTATGCTTATAGACGTATGCCTTTTGGTTTATGCAATGCACTGATACGTCTCCAACGTATCTATAATTTATGAAGTATTCATGCCATGTTTATTATAGTTTTGTATGATTTGGTGCACTTTTATATGGCTTTTATATGATTTTTATGGACTAACATATTGACCTAGTGCCCAGTGCGAGTTGCTATTTTCTGCTTGTTTTTGGTTTTCCAGAAAATCCATATTAAATGAAGTCCAAATGCAGCGAAACTTTTTGGCGATTTTTTCTGGAAGGAAATGGACTCAGGAAGCTTTGGGGAAGCAGCAGAAGAGCCACAAGGGCCCCACGAGCCACCTGGGCGCTCCCCCCCAGGCGCGCGCTGGTGCCTCGTGGGCCCCCTGTGGCACCTCTTCCCGTGATTCCAACGCTGAATAATCATATATATTCAGAAGCCCCCGAAAGTTAACCTAGATGAGTTTTTACGCCGCCGCAAGCCTCTGTACCTCCACGATCTAATCTACATCCCTTTTTCGGCACCATGCCGGAGGGGGGAATCATCACCGGAGGCCATCTTCATCATCCCGGCGGTCTCCATGATGAGGAGGGAGTAGTTCACCCTCGGAGCTGAGGGTATGTACTAGTAGCTATGTGTTTGATCTCTCTCTCTCGTGTTCTTGATATGGCAAGATCTTGATGTATCGTGAGCTTTGTTAATATAGTTGGATCATATGGTGTTTCTTCCCTCTCTATCTTTGTTGTGATGAATCGAATATTTTCCCTTTGAGGTTTCATTATTGTCGGATTGAATATTTCAGATTTGAGAACACTTGATGTATGTCTTGCATATGAATACCCATGGTGACAATGGGGTATTATATTGATTCACTTGATATATGTTTTGGCACTCAACTCGCGGATTCCCGAGGTGACATTGGGGTAATCTATGCATAGGGGTTGATGCACGTTTTCATTATCTTTTCTCCGATAGAAACTTTGGGGTGCTCCTTGGAGTTCTTTATGTGGATTGAATATTATGATTATGATGTTGTTTGATGCATATCATATATCAACTCACGGATACTTGTGGTGACATCAGAGTATCTAGGTGACATTAGAGTTGGTTGATATGTATCATATGGTGTTATTTTAGTATGAACTCTAGGGCTGTTTGTGACACTTATATAAATAGCTCAATAGATTGATCGGAAAGAATAACTTTGAGGTGGTTTCGTACCCTACAAACAATTTCTATCTTATATTCTCTGCTAATAGGAACTGGGGAGTGATTCTTTATTGCACGTTGAGGGATGGTTATATGATCCAATTATGTTAGCATTGTTGAGAGATTGCACTAGTGAAAGTATGAACCCTAGGCCTTGTTTTTAAGCATTGCAATACCGTTTGTGCTCCGTTTTATCACTTGCTACCTTGCTGTTTTTATATTTTCAGATTACAAAAACCTATATCTACTATCCATACTACACTTTTATCACCATCTCTTCGCCGAACTAGTGCACCTATACAATTTACCATTGTATTGGGTGTGTTGGGGACACAAGAGATTTCTTGGATTTGGTTGCAGGGTTATTTGAGAGATACCATCTTCAACCTACGCCTCCCACGGATTGATAAACCTTAGGTCATCCACTTGAGGGGAAATTGCTACTGTCCTAAAAAACTCTGCGCTTGGAGGCCCAACATGAGTCTACAAGAATAAGTTGTGTAGTAGACATCAAGCTCTTTTCTGGCGCTGTTGCCGGGGAGGTGAGTGCTTGAAGGTATATCTTTAGATCTTGCAATTGAATCCTTTAGTTTCTTGTTTATCACTAGTTTGGTTTATAAATAGAAAACTAAAAAAAATGGAATTGAGGTTGCCTCATATTATTCATCTTTATAATGTCTTTCTTGAAAATGATGGATCAGAAAATTGTGCTCAATTAATAGAAGAAGAATTCAATAAAAGTTTTGGCATAAAATCTTTGAATGATGAGCATGATTGCAATGTTGCTAGTATGAATTCTTTGAATATCCAAAATACTAATGATGATTGCACTAGTCATGACAAAAATGTTTCTTATAAGCATGTCAATTTTTGTGGATTGAATAAAGTTTGTGAAGACATGCCTTATAGGGATGATAGATTTTGTAAGAAGCATAAACATGATAGAACCAATTTTTTGCTCAAAGTGATAGATGAATTTGCTACAAAATTATGCTCTCTTCATCCCATTACTTGTGAACTTTGCAATAAAGTTGGTCACCTTAACTTTCAATGCATACTTTTTCATGATTGAATCATGGCTAAATATTGTAATGACTTAACCGCCCTTGAACTATATAATGAGCTTTATCTATTTTTGGGGTGTGAGGAATTGTCACATAAAAATAGTTGGTTTGAAGTATTCATTTTCACAGACAACATTGAAACTAATCTAGAGGAAATCTATATGTTTTGTGTGGTAAATTGCAATGAAAATACTTATATTGCCAACTATAGAAAGATGGGAAAACCAATAGAATATAAAAGGAACACTAATTAAAGGGTAAATATTTCCACTTTCCCTCCTATTGTCTCTCATTATGAAAAAGGTGACGAGGAGGAGCTTTCCATTCAACCAATCTCATCAATAAGAAGCTCGAAAAAATTGATTAAACCCACACATGATGTGGTGAAGAAGAAGAAAAGAAGAAAGAGTAGAGGTAAAAAGGCATCCCTCCCAAATAATGTTGCTCCTATTATTGTTGTGCCTCATGAGAGTGAATCAAAAATAATTGTGGAAGATGATATACTTGATGATGGTATTGCTTCTTTGTCTTATGGTACAATGTCCAAAGGAACTATTGAGGATGATTTGATTATGCCTATTACTCATTATGATGATTATGATTGGGAGAATAATGATACTTCTTATGATCTTGAAAATCTTTTTGGCACCAACTTAGAAAATTGTGATGATAATAATTGTTATACTATTGGTGCTATTCATACTATTGATGATAATAGTGATTATGCTAATGATATGCCAAGCCACAAGCTTGGGGATGGTATGTTTGATGAGAATGACATGTTTGATAATTTATTTGCTGCAATTAATGTTTGTCCCAAGTGTGGGGATGCTATGCTTAATGAAAATTATCTTTTTATTCCCCCAACTTTTGATGAGCAAATTTATTATGATGATGGCATGCCTCCTATCTATGATGATTATTGTGATGATACTTATGTCATAAAAAGTAGTGATGATTATATTTATAAAACTTGTCATAATTATGATTACCCTTTTTCTGAACATTACTCTTTTAATGAGGAAACAATTTATAGTATTCGAGTTTCATATGATACTCCCACTCCTATTGATGAGAAGAAATGTGCTTATGTGGAGAGTAATAAAAATTCTATGCTTGTGGATCATGAAAAGAATACTTTACGTGATAGCTATATTGATGAATCCATTCATGATACTACTGAAAATTATTATGAGAGAGGAACATATGATTCATGATGCTCCCGTTATGTTTCAATTCTTTACTTTTATGCGAGCATCATTGAAATCATCATGCCTAGCTAAAAGGCATTAAAGAAAAGCGCTTGTTGGGAGACAACCCAATACTTATACCTTATGTTTTTGTGTGTTCACATGATTAAGATACTATGGTAATCATGTTTTATATGTTTTCTTTCAATAATGTGCCAAGTAAATCTTTGGGATAGTGTGGATACTTGTTGATTTGATTCTGTGCAAAAACAGAAACTTTTGCGTCCAGTGCTGGAATTTCTATTCTGTACTGGAGCGTGAAAAAATTCTGAAATTTTTACACAGTATTGGGTTACAAATTTTTTACGTTTTCCTAATTGTTCATAATTTTTGGAGGTACATAAGTATGGTTTTTAAATCGCCGACTACATGCTGTTCTGTTTTTGACAGATTCTGTTTTCGATGCATAGTTTGCTTATTTTAGTGTTCCCATAGCTTATATTTAGTAATATAAATTGTGGAAATGATAGAATACAGTAGGAATTATGTGATAACAATTATGAATCTTGTCTTGACAGTACCTAAGTGGATGATTTATTTTTATCATACTAACCTATCTCACAAGTTCCGTTAAGTTTTGTGTGATTAAAGTTTTCAAGTTTTGGGTGAGATATCGATATGAGGAGAATAAGGAGTGGAAAGACCCTAAGCTTGGGGATGCCCAAGGCACCCCAAGGTAATATTCAAGGAATACTCAAGCGTCTAAGCTTGGGGATGCCCCGGAAGGCATCCCCTCTTTCGTCTTCAACACTATCGGTAACCTCACTCGGAGCTATATTTTTATTCGTCACATAATATGAGTTTTTCTTGGAGCATCATTTTATTCTGTAAATATTTGCTTTGTGCTATAAGTAATGATGTTTTTTATATTTTAGTTCAATAAAATGCCAATTATAACCTTCACCATGCTCAGTTTGCAAGTTCATGTGTTGCTGTTTGAAAACAGAAAGTTTTCTGTTATGTCCAGAATATTCCTGAATAGTCAGAACATGATAAAAATCTGAAATTTTTACAAAGTAAGCATGCACGAGTTATCTGTTACTTGGCAATTTTTCAGAATTGTTGGAGTTAGGGAAGTATGGATTCTTATTCACCCTTTACAGACTGTTCTGTTTTGGCACATTGCTGTTATAGTTGCATTGTTTGCATATGTTTGCTTGTTTAATATTTCTATTTGTGGATAGGAGCATTAAATATGCAATGTTTAATTATAATTTTTGTGGTTTGCTACAGTAGAGAATGTTAAGGTTTTGAATTGATTTATACTAACTTATCTCACGAGTTCTTGTTGAGTTTTGTGTGGATGAAGTTTTTTAAAGATTTAGGAGAAGCCATGATATGATAGGAATTAAGGAGACACTAGAGCTCAAGCTTCGGGATGCCCAAGGCACCCCAAGATAATATTTCAAGAAGTCTGAAGCATCTAAGCTTGGGGATGCCCCGGTAGGCATCCCACCTTTCTTCATCAACAATTATCGGTTAGTCTTGGTTGAGCCTAAGTTTTTGCTTCTTCACAGGATATGTGCTATCCTTGGAATGTCATTTTATTTTGTTTTTCTTGCTGTTTGAATAAAATAATAAGATCTGAAATTTTTAAATGAGTGAGAGAGTCCTCACATAGGTACCTATTTACTTAACTACTCATTTGATCTTCACTTATATCTTTTTGGAGTAGTTTGTCATTTACTCTTGTGCTTCACTCATATCCTATGAGTAAAGTGTTGAAATGAATTGAATATCATAAAGTTGAAATTTATATGCTTCATATGCTTGTCCCATGGGGAGTAGTGACTTCACATACAAGAAGTATAAGTGGTAAAATTTATTGAAAGTTAACAAACATAGCATTGGTCACTTGAACAATTCATGAAAGAATTTTGAAGGAAGAGAAATTTCACATATAAATATACTCTCTTGGACATCTTCTATGATTGTGAGCCCCCACTAATTATTTTCAAGCTTGATCAAGTAGTTGACGTTGGACATGGAAGACAACGTAATGAGTTATGTTTGTTTATATTCACATAGAAGTTATATTGTCATGGATCCTCTAACATGTGGTGCTTGCTTAGGATCTTTTGCTAGCCAAAAATTCGCACTAAGTAGAGATACTACTTGTGCATCCAAGAACCATTAAACCCAGTTTCTTGCCATCAGTGTCCACCATATCTACCTATGGATTGAATAAGATCCTTCAAGTAAGTTGTCATCGGTGCAAAAATCAATAAAAATTGCTCCTAAAATATGTATGATCTTTTATTGTAAGGGAAAATAAGCGTTATACGAACTTGTGATGGTAAAGAAATAAAAGTGACGGACTGCATAATAAAGGTTGCTATCACAAGGGGCAATATAACGTGACGTTCCTTTGCATTAAGAGCTTGTGCATCCAACAACAAAAAGTGCATGACAACCTCTGCTTCCCTCTGCGAAGGGCCTATCTTTTACTTTTCTGTATTTACTTTTATGCAAGAGTCATTAATATTCATCCCCATTCCGCTCTATTTATTCTTTAGTTGGCAAGCATTATGTGGTAGGGAAAGATCCAGGCACATATATCCAGTTGAATATAGATGATCATGAGTTATTATTGTTGACATTATCCCTGAGATAAATAAGTTGGGAGGCGAAACATTAAGCCCCTATCTTCCTATGTGTTTGACTGAAACAGTTTGTTCTAAAAATATGCTTTGAGTGTCAGCAATCATGGAAGACTAAATGATGGTTGAGTATGTGGAATTTGCTAGATCAAAGCTCTTACATAGACCCTTCCTGAAAATAAGATGAATTGCAATTGTTTGATGACTGAGAACATAGTTTGTTAGTTTTCAAGAAAGTTTATGGCCTATACTTTAAACATGTGAATAGCTTGCTACTTGATAATGAGAAGTTTTATGAGATGAGCTACTGTTTATGATATATAATGATGCTAGAAAAAAGTGATTGGAATTATCATTGATCAGACTTATGCACTATGCTAGCATTCACACTTCATAAAATATTTCTTTTATCATTTACCTACTCGGGGACGAGCAGGAATTAAGCTTGGGGATGCTGATACGTCTCCAACGTATCAATAATTTATGAAGTATTCATGCCATGTTTATTATAGTTTTGTATGATTTTGGTGCACTTTTATATGGCTTTTATATGATTTTTTGGACTAACATATTGACCTAGTGCCCAGTGCCAGTTGCTGTTTTCTGCTTGTTTTTGGTTTTCCAGATAATCCATATCAAATGAAGTCCTAATGCAGCGAAACTTTTTGACGATTTTTTCTGGAAGGAAATGGACTCAGGAAGCTTCGAAGAAGCAGCAGAAGAGCCACAGGGGCCCCATGAGCCACCTGGGCGCGCCACCCCCCCCCCAGGCGCGCCCTGGTGCCTCGTGGTCCCCCTGTGGCTCCTCTTCGCGTGATTCCAACGCTGAAAAATCATATATATTCAGAAACCCCCGAAAGTTAACCTAGATGAGTTTTTACGCCGCTGCAAGCCTCTGTATCTCCATGATCTAATCTAAAGCCCTTTTCCGGCACCCTGCCGGAGGGGGGAATCATCACCGGAGGCCATGTTCTTCATCCCGGCGGTCTCCATGACGAGGAGGGAGTAGTTCACCCTCGGGGCTGAGGGTATGTACTAGTAGCTATGTGTTTGATCTCTTTCTCTCTCTCGTGTTCTTGATATGGCACGATCTTGATGTATCACGAGCTTTGTTAATATAGTTGGATCATATGGTGTTCCTTCCCTCTCTATCTTTGTTGTGATGAATCGAATCTTTTCGCTTTGAGGTTTCGTTATTGTCGGATTGAATATTTCAGATTTGGGAACACTTGATGTATGTCTTGCATATGAATACCCATGGTGACAATGGGGTATTATATTGATTCACTTGATATATGTTTTGGCACTCAACTCGCGGATTCCCGAGGTGACATTGGGGTAATCTATGCATAGGGGTTGATGCACGTTTTCATTATCTTTTCTCCGATACAAACTTTGGGGTGCTCCTTGGAGTTCTTTGTGTGGATTGAATTTTATGATTATGAAGTTGTTTGATGCATATCATATAATCAACTCACGGATACTTGTGGTGACATCAGAGTATCTAGGTGACATTAGAGTTGGTTGATGTGTATCATATGGTGTTATTTTAGTACGAACTCTAGGGCTGTTTGTGACACTTATAGGAATAGCTCAATAGATTGATCGGAAAGAATAACTTTGAGGTGGTTTCATACCCTACAAACAATTTCTATCTTATGTTCTCTGCTAATAGGAACTGGGGAGTGATTCTTTATTGCACGTTGAGGGATGGTTATATGATCCAATTATGTTAGCATTGTTGAGAGATTGCACCAGTGAAAGTATGAACCCTAGGCCTTGTTTTTAAGTATTGCAATACCGTTTGTGCTCCGTTTTATCACTTGCTACCTTGCTTTGTTTATATTTTCTGATTACAAAAACCTATATCTACTATCCATACTACACTTTTATCACCATCTCTTCGCCGAACTAGTGCACCTATACAATTTACCATTGTATTGGGTGTGTTGGGGACACAAGATATTTCTTGTATTTGGTTGCAGGGTTGTTTGAGAGATACCATCTTCAACCTACGCCTCCCACGGATTGATAAACCTTAGGTCATCCACTTGAGGGAAAATTGCTACTGTCCTACAAAACTCTGGGCTTGGAGGCCCAACACGAGTCTACAAGAATAAGTTGTGTAGTAGACATCATGCACCTGCTACCTTTCAAAGATGTATGACTGCTATATTCTCTGACTTTTGTGAAAAGATTGTTGAGGTTTTCATGGATGATTTTTCCGTTTACGGAACTTCTTTTGATGATTGCTTAAGCAACCTTGATCAAGTTTTGCAGAGATGCGAAGAAACTAACCTTGTCTTGAATTGGGAGAAGTGCCACTTTATGGTGAATTAAGGTATTGTCTTGGGGCATAAAATTTCTAAAAGAGGTATTGAAGTTGATAAGTCTAAAGTTGATGCAATTGAGAAAATGCCTTGTCCTAAAGATATTAAAGGAATAAGAAGTTTCCTAGGTCATGCTGGTTTCTATAGAAGGTTTATAAAAGACTTCTCTAAAATTTCTGGACCTCTTACCAATCTCTTCCAAAAAGATGTTCCATTTGTTTTTGATGATGATTGTGTAGAAGCCTTTGAAACACTTAAGAAAGCCTTAACCATTGCACCTATTGTTCAACCACCTGATTGGAACTTGCCTTTTGAAATTATGTGTGATGCTAGTGATTATGCTGTTGGTGTTGTTCTAGGACAGAGAGTTGATAAGAAATTAAATGTTATCCATTATGCTAGTAAAACCCTAGACAGTGCTCAAAGAAATTATGCTACTACTGAGAAAGAATTTCTAGCAGTTGTGTTTGCATGTGATAAATTCAGATCTTACATAGTTGATTCTAAAGTAACTGTTCGCGCTGATCATGCTGCTATTAAATACCTTATGGAAAAGAAAGATGGTAAACCTAGACTCATTAGGTGGGTTCTATTGCTACAGGAATTTGACTTGCATATAATTGATAGAAAGGGAGCTGAGAATCCCGTAGCAGATAATTTGTCTAGAATGGAAAATGTTCTTGATGACCCACTTCCTATTAATGACGATTTTCCTGATGAACAATTAGCTATCATAAATGCTTCTCGTAACACTCCTTGGTATGCAGACTATGCTAATTATATTATTGCTAAATTTATACCACCTAGTTTCACATACCAACAAAAGAAAAAGTTCTTCTTTGATTTAAGACATTACTTCTGGGATGACCCACATCTTTATAAAGAAGGAGTTGATGGTATTATTAGACGTTGTATACCTGAACATGAACAGGAACAAATCCTACGGAAGTTTCATTCCGAGGCTTACGGAGGACACCATGCTGGAGACAGAACTGCACATAAGGTATTACAATCTGGTTTTTTTTGGCCTACTCTTTTCAAGGATGCTCGTAAGTTTGTCTTATCTTGTGATGAATGTCAAAGAATTGGTAATATTAGTAGACGTCAGGAAATGCCTATGAATTATTCACTTGCTATTGAACCATTTGTTGTTTGGGGATTTGATTATATGGGACCTTTTCCTACATCCAATGGGTATACTCATATTTTAGTTGCTGTTGATTACGTTACTAAGTGGGTAGAAGCTATTTCAACTAGTAGTGCTGATCATAATACTTCTATTAAAATGCTTAAAGAAGTTATTTTTCCGAGGTTCGGAGTCCCTAGGTATTTAATGACTGATGGTGGTTCACATTTTATTCATGGTGCATTCCGTAAAGTGCTTGCTAAATATGATGTCAACCATTGAATTGCATCTCCCTATCACCATCGATCTAGTGGTCAAGTTGAATTGAGCAATAGAGAAATAAAGTTAATTTTGCAAAAGACCGTCAATAGGTCCAGAAAGAATTGGTCTAAGAAATTTGATGATGCATTATGGGCTTATAGAACTGCTTATAAAAATCTTTGGGTATGTCTCCTTATAAAATAGACTATGGAAAAGCATGTCATTTACCTCTTGAGTTAGAACATAAAGCATATTGGGCAATTAAAGAACTCAATTATGATTTTAAGCTTGCCGGTGAAAAGAGGTTATTTGATATTAGCTCACTAGATGAATGGAGAACCCAAGCTTATGAAAATGCCAAATTGTTTAATAAAAAAGTTAAAAGATGGCATGATAAAAGAATTCAAAAACAGGAATTCAAAGTGGGTGAATATGTTCTATTGTACAATTCTCGTTTGAGATTCTTTGCAGGAAAACTTCTCTCTAAATGGGAAGGACCGTATATCATCGAAGAAGTTTATCGCTCCGGTGCCATCAAAATAAACAACTCCGAAGGCACTAATCCGAGAATGGTGAATGGGCAAACAATTAAGCACTATATTTCAGGTACTCCCATTAATGTTGAAACTAATATTATTGAAACAATGACACCGGAGGAATACATAAGAGAGACCTTCCAGAACACTCCAGAACCCGGAAAAGGAAGAGGTACGTGATACGGTAAGTAAACCGACTCCAAAAATTCCATAAATATATTTTCTGTCAGTTTTGGAATATTAGAAAAAAAATACAAAAATAAGAAACAGCCGAGGGGACCCACGAGGTGAACACGAGGCACCAGGGCGCGCCACCCCCCCAGGCGTGCCCTGGTGGCTCGTGGGCCCCTCGTGAGCCTTCCCGACTCCGTTTTCTTCTAGATTACTTGTTTTGCAAGATAAAAATTCTTTATATATACTCCCGGATGTTTTGACCACCGTATCGTAGAATTCTCCTCTGTTCTTGTTTCGTGCTATTTTTCTGACAGATCCGAAAGTATGTCGTCTCAAGACTCAGATGGAGAGAGCTTCGTATCAAACTACGTTTCGAATCCAAGGATCTATGGGGATATAGACCCCTATGGATGGCCCGTGGAGGAGGAGCGAGATGCCAACATGAAGGGAATGGAAGACGCGAGCTTGGATGAAGAAGATGCCCCTCTACCTCAACCGGGAGATATGCATGTGGAGTTCAAGAAGTCGAGCCTCCCAAACACAGTAAACAAATCTAAGATCCAATTTATCCCTTTTAATCTTCTACAGGAAAACAAGAATGCATTGTGTGAGAAGATAGTGGAGCTTGAGCAAGAAATTAGCAAGTTGAAGGAAGAAAACTATGTTCTGAAGCGGAAGCTGAAGGACAAGCCCACCACTTCATCATCACAACCATCACTGAAGAAAGAAACCTGAGCACATGGGTATGGGCACTCCCCTTGGCTTGTGCCAAGCTTGGGGGAGGTGCCCCGGTATCGTATCACCATCACTTTTGTTATCTTTACCTACTTTTAGTTCAATCCTTAGTTATTTCGTGATCCAGTTGAATAAAAGTTTAGTATGATCTATTTTCGAGTGCTAGTTTCGTGATCTATCTATCTAAGTAATTGAGTTGAGAGTTATATAATAAAGAGTAGTTTGAGTTTTTGCTTCTTTACTTTTATGTTTCAATCCTAGCAATGAAAATAATGAAAAAGATAATATGCTTATCTTATGGAAAGTAATGACATTACATAAAGAAAAGTGTAAGTGGTAAAATTTATTGGAAGTTAACAAACATAGCATTGGTCAATGATGCAATTCATGAAAAAATTAATAAGGGAAGAGAAGATTCACATGCAAATACACTATCTTGGACATCTTTTATGATTGTGAGCCCCCATTAAGTATTTTATGTCAAATTGTTAATGTTGCACAAGGAAGACAACGTAATGAATTATGTTTGCTCATATTCACATAGAAGCTATATTGTCATAGATCCTCAAACATGTGGTGCTTGCCCAATATCTTTGCTAGCCAAAAAATCCACACCAAGTAGAGATACTACTTGTGCATCCAAAACCCTTAAACCCAGTTTCATGTCATGAGAGTCCTTTATATCTACCTATGGATTGAATATGATCCTTCAAGTAAGTTGTCATCGGTGCAAAAAGCAATAAAAATTGCCTCTAAATATGTATGAACTTTTAGTGTAAGGGAAAATAAGCTTTGTACGAACTTGTGATGGTAAAGAAATAAAAGCGACGGACTGCATAATAAAGGTTGCTATCACTAGGGGCAATATAAAGTGACGTTCCTTTGCATTAAGAGCTTGTGCATCCAATAATAAAAAGCGCATGACAACCTCTGCTTCCCTCTGCGAAGGGCCTATCTTTTACTTTTATGTATTTACTTTTTATGTAAGAGTCAATAGTGTTCTCCTCTATTCCTTTTTATTTTTCTCTTTTGCAAGCATCATGTGGTGGGGAAGATCTAGGCACATATATCCAGTTGGATATGAGTGATCATGAGTTATTATTGTTGACATTACCCTTGAGGTGAATAAGTTGGGAGGCGAAATCATAAGCCCCTATCTTTCTATGTGTCTGGCTGAAACTTTTTGCTCCATATATTTGTTGTGAGTGTTAGCAATCATAGAAGATTAAATGATGGTTGAGTATGTGGACTTGCTAAAAAGTTCCTACATGAGACCCTTCCTGAAAATATGATGAATTGCAATTGCATTGTTGACTGAGAACATAGTTTGTTAGTTTTCAAGAAAGTTTATGCCTTATACTTCGTTGTTGTGATGAATTTTTACTTGCTCATGAGAAGTTTTATGATAATGAATATTGCTGTTATAATAATGATCATGATGCTACTATGTCCGTATTTTTTTTTTATCGACACCTCTCTCTCTGAACTTGTGGACATGATTATCGATATCGGCTTTCGCTTGAGGACAAGCGAGGTCTAAGCTGGGGGGAGTTGATACATCCATTTTGCATCATGTTTTACTACTGTTATTTATAGTGTTTTTAATCAATATAATACTTTGTGGAGCAATTTTAATGCCTTTTCTCTCTTAATATGCAAGATTTACACAAGGAGGGAGATTACCGGCAGCTGGAATTCTGGACCTGAAAAAGCTATGTCAGAGATACCTATTCTGCACATCTCCAAATGAGCTGAAATTTCACGGAGATTTATTTTGGAATAAATAAAAAATATTGGAAGAAAGAAGTACTAGAGGGGGCCACCCAGGTGCCTACGAGGTACTAGGGCGCGCCACCCCCCCCCAAGGCTTGCCCTGGTGGCTTGTGGGGTCCCTGGCTTGCCTCCGGTGCCCATTTTATGGTATATAAGCCCATTTGCCCTAGAAAAAAAGGAGAAGACTTTTGGGACGCGGCGCCGCTGTCCCGAGGCGGAACTTGGGCAGGAGCACTTTTGCTCTCCGGCGGAGCGATTCCGCCGGGGATACTTCCCTCCGGGAGGGGGAAATCGGAGCCATCGTCATCACCAACGATCCTCTCATCATGGGAGGACCAATCTTCATCAACATCTTCATCAGCATCATCTCATCTCAAACCCTAGTTCATCTCTTGTTTTCAATCTTTGTCTAAAAACCTCAGATTGGTACCTGTGGGTTGCTAGTAGTGTTGCTTACATCTTGTAGTTGATGCTAGTTGGTTTATTTGGTGGAAGATTATATGTTCAGATCCATTATGCTATTTAATACCCCTCTGATCTTGGACATGAATATGATTTGTGAGTAGTTACTTTTGTTCTTGAGGACATGGGAGAAGTCTTGTCATAAGTAATCATGTGAATTTGGTATTCGTTCGATATTTTGATGATATGTATGTTGTTGATTCTCTTAGTGGTGTCATGTGAATGTCGACTACATGACACTTCACCATCTTTGGGCCTAAGGGAATGCATTGTGGAGTAGTAATTAGATGATGGGTTGCTAGAGTGACAGAAGCTTAAACCCTAGTTTATGCGCTATTTCGTAAGGGGCTGATTTGATCCATATGTTTAATGCTAAGGTTAGAGTTATCTTAATTCTTCTTTCGTAGTTGCGGATGCTTGCGAGAGGGGGTAATCATAAGTGGGAGGCTTGTTCAAGTAATAACAGCACCCAAGCACCGGTCCACCCACATATCAAATTATCAAAGTAGCGAACGCGAATCAAACAAACATGATGAAAGTGACTAGATGAAATTCCCATGTGTCCTCGAGAACGCTTTGCTTATTATAAGAGATCGTTCCGGCTTGTCCTTTGCTACAAAAAGGATTGGGCCATCTTGCTGCACTCTTTGTTACTATTGCTACTTGTCACTTGTTACAAATTATCTTGCTATCAAACTACTCGTTACCGATAATTTCAGTGCTTGCAGAAAATACCTTGTTGAAAACCACTTGTCATTTCCTTCTGCTCCTCGTTGGGTTCAACACTCTTACTTATCGAAAGGACTATGATTGATCCCCTATACTTGTGGGTCATCAGTGCTTAGTGGGGCAATTAGGGGTTTAGTGCGGCCTGACACGTGAGGTCCACTGGTCAGTGACCCACTGGCGTTTGAACGCCGGCGCGCGCTCCGGCGACAAAATCAGTGGCGGCCCGGCTCGGACCATAGGCGACGATTCATTGCGCAGCTAGTCATGTTCGAACGCGGGCATCAAGTCGCATCGAATGGTGGCGACGGCAAGCATTGAGGTGGCCGGAGATGAGCACGGCAACGACGATAGGCGGTGGCCGGAAGTGGAGCTCGACGGATTCGAGCAACCGCGAGGAAAACAAGCAAGGCAACTAGCCAGAAAGCAGCAGGGCGATGCCTTGAGCACATCGGAGTGCTCAACCGACTCTGGTTCGGGTGGCAACGACGGCAGCAAGTGTAGCAGCGGTGGTGAGCTACGGCATCAATGGCGAAGCGAGCAAGAAGCAGCAAATCGTGCAAGCTAGCAAGGGGATCCGACACGGTGCTCATCTAGGAGCACACGGGGGCTCAGCAGAAGGGTTAGTAGCAGCAGAGGCGCCGGGATCGGCGACGAACTCCGGCGACCGAAGCAGAAGGATATGGTCGATCCGGGCGTTGCAGTGGCGCCAAACTCGAGCTCGACCTCGTAGACAACGTAACAGACGACGGGAAAGTAGAAGGACAAGGTCTCACGGCATGGGGACGGCGGTGGCCACGAGCTTGACGACAACCATGGCGATGGCAGCTCGGATGGTCATTGTGGGGAAGAGAGCGGCGCGAGGGAGAAGGGGAAAACTGGCTAGGGTTGTCCAGGAGCTCAGGGGCGTGCTTATCTACTCCAGCGGGGCACGGCTGCGATGGCGTATGGACGACGCGTGCGCATCGGCGTCCACGGCGAGCGCGGCGTCGACACGGGGGCACAGGAGGGAGACGGCCTCCTGATGGGCTGGGCCGTGCACTGTGCACGTAAAGCCCAGCCGCACAGTAAGTTGTTTCTTCTTTTTCCTTTCTTTTTCTGCTTCTTTCTTTTATTTCTGTTTTGCATTTAATTTGAGCACCAAATGATTTTTTTCATAGTTGAAACTTTGCACAAAAATCAAGCACATTATTTTAGGGTTGCACAAAAAGTTTCAGGGCATTTGCAAATATTTAAATTTATGTTTGAATTTAAATGGCCAACTTAGATGCTGCTGATCCACTTTAAATATTGCTGGAGTCAATTTAGTAATCCAAATGAGTTTGGTTTCTTCATGACAAATACTTGGGGATTTTATGGAATAATGTCAACATTTTTGTCCCACTGTTTGAAGAAATAATTTTTTACTTGCAATTTTGAATTTTGAATTCGAGTTGAGTTTTGGAACAAGTGGCAATTAGAAATGATAATTGTTATGACATGGCAAATTTATTAAGGAAGTAACAGTGCCATAATTACAGTGGTGTTACAACTCTTCTCTAAAAGAAAATCTCGTACCGAGATTTAAGAGGTAAAGGGAAACAGAGAGGGGTATTCATCAAGAAGACGATCTTCACATTCCCAGGTGGCTTCATCTTCAGAGTGATTCGACCAATGAACCTTGAGGAACTTGATTGCCTTCTGTCGGGTGCGACATTCTGCTTAATCAAGAATGTGGACCGGATATTCTCGATACGACAGGTCTTCGTGCAAATCAAGCATCTCATGATCCACTGTACGGATTGGATCCTTGAAGCAGCGGCGGAGTTGTGACACATGGAAGACATCCTGAACCTGAGAAAGGTTCGATGGCAGTTCCAACTGATATGCCACTTCTCCACGTCTTGCAAGAACACGGAAAGGACAAATGTAGCATGGAGCTAGCTTGCCCTTGATACAAAAGCAGTGAGTGCCCTTCATCTGAGTGACACGAAGGTAAGCTTGTTCGCCAGGTTGATAGACCATTTCTTGGTGATGACGGTCATACAGGCTTTTCTGACGAGACTGAGTAGTCTTCAGATGTTCTCGAACAATACGGACTTGCTCTTCGGCGTGCTAGATAATGTCTGGACCGAAGAGAGGCCACTCCCCAGTTTCTGACCAATTCAGAGTAGTTCGGCATTTTTGTCCATACAACACTTCAAATGGTGCCATCTTCAAGCTGGCTTAATAGCTCTTATTGTATGAAAACTCAGCATACGGGAGAGATTCCTCCCATTTCTTGCCAAAGGAGATGACACAAGCACGGAGCATATCTTCGAGCACTTGGTTGACCCGTTCAACTTGACCACTGGACTGGGGGTGAAAAGCTGTGCTAAAGGACAGATGAGTTCCCATAGCTTCCTGAAAGCTGTCCCAGAACCTTGAGGTGAAGAGGCTGCCACGTCTGAGTTGATCTCTAATGGAACACTGTGGAGTGAAACAATTATGGAAACATATAACTCTGCCAACTGACTAGCAGTGATGGTTTCCTTGATGGGCAGAAATTGAGCAACCTTGGAGAATCGGTCAGTGACAACAATTATAACATCGTGACCTTTATGTGATCTGGGAAATCCAGTGATGAAGTCCATTTTGACTTTGTCCCATTTCCGTTCAGGAATAGCAACTTGCTGTAAAGTTCCAGCAGGTCTCTGATGTTCTGCATTGATGCGACGGCAAACATCACACTCAGCAACATATCGAGCAATTTCGTGCTTCATGTTATTCCACCAGAATCTCTAACGAAGGTCTTGGTACATCTTTGTGCTACCAGGGTGAATTGACAGAGGTGTTTCATGAGCTTCCTTGAGAATGTCCTGAATCATGTTCTTGAACTTAGCTACCACTAGGAGACCTCGAAAGAATAAGGTGCCCTGATCATCGAGGGTGAAGTCTGAGGAACCACCCTCAGTAAGATCACGCTTGATGTGTTGCACTGCAGAGTAATACAACTGCATCATCCTAATTGTGTATTCAAGATTTGGTGCAACAACCAATGTGTTCAGATAACCCTATGGGACAATCTCGAGGTTCAACTTGTGGAGCTCTTCGCAAAGAAGTGGTTGTTCTTGCTGCACCATACTATTGTTGCAGTAGGACTTGTGACTTTAGCCATCGGCCATTACATTAGCTTTGTCAGGGGTATAGGAAATACCCAAGTCATAGTTTGAGATTGCCTCCATCCATCTTTGCTGGTGAAGGTTTAGATCTGGCTGAGTGAACAAGTACTTCAGGCTTTGGTGATCTGGGAAGATCTTGCAACGATTACCAAGGAGGTAATGTCGCCATAACTTCAGAGCATAGATAACTGCTGCAAGCTCGAGATCATGCATTGGATAGTTCTCTTCATGCGGACGCAACTGACAAAAACCATATGCGATCACTTTGCACTCTTGCATCAGGACACAGCCTAATCGTTGATGTGACGCGTCGCAATAGATCACAAAGTCCTTGTGAGTATCTGGGGCAGCAAGCACTGGGGCAGAAGTCAACTTGTCTTTAAGAGTCTGGAAGCTTTCCTGACATTGAGGTGTCCACTTGAACGCCTTTTCTTTGTGGAGCAGGTCAGTCAATCGCTTCGCAATCTTAGAGAAATTCTCAACAAATCGGCGGCAATAGCTAGTGAGTCCGAGAAAACTTCTGACTTGCTTGACAGTCTGCAGAGGAGTCCAGTTAAGAATAGCCTGAACTCATTCTGGATTAACAGCAATGCCTTCAGCGGAAATCACATGGCCTAAATAGGTCACTTCAGACATCCAGAACACGCACTTGGAGTACTTGGCATACAACTCATGTTCACGAAGCTTCTCCAATACAGGCCAAAGTTGTTCGGCATGTTCTTCTTCATTCTTGGAATAGACTAGAATATCGTCGAGATACACCAGGATGAAGTTGTTGAGGTATTCCATGAAGATGTAGTTCATCAACCGAGAGAAAGTGGCTGGAGCATTGGTTAAGCCAAAGGACATGACAGTGTACTCGTATGAACCATAACAAGTAACAAAGGCTGTTTTAGGAATGTCCTCTTCTCGAACCCTGATCTGATGGTATCCTAACCTCCACTCAAGTTTAGAGAAGACAGGTTTCCCAATGAGCTGATCGTATAGGTCGTTGATTCTTGGAAGTGGATACTTGTTCTTGATCGTCGCGTGGTTAACAGGACGATAATCAACAACTAGTCGATTAGTTCCATCCTTCTTCTTAACAAAGAGCGAAGGGGAACCCCATGCGGAAGAGATGGAATGAATGAATCCTTTGCAGAGCGACTCATCGAGTTCCTTCTTAAGCTCGAGAAGTTCATGTGGCAGCATCTTATATGGACGCTTGGCGATAGGAGCGGTGCCTGGTTTCAAGTCGATGAAAAACTGGAAGTTCTTCTGGAAAGACTTCCTGGAAGTCACGGACTACCAGAATGTTCTCGATATTATCCAGAGGTGATGCATTCAAAGCATTCAAGGCATATATCTGGTGAGATTCCAACCAATCCATGCCCAGAATGACATCGGTGTTCGAAGGTCCGAGAGCAATAAGGGAAGGAGGGAATGCTAGACCTTCGATTGTGATCTGGTTATCATGGCATACCATTTTGGTTTGCCATCGGGCTCTTGGGGTTTGAACTTCTAAAGGAGCGCGTAATGAGTGCATAGCTAACCCATGCAACTGTGCAAATTGCTGGGACACAAATGAATGCGATGCTGCAACTGAATTAACAGGAGGGTTACCCATCACAATATTCGGTGCCTCCTAAGGTTCTTCAATCTTGACATGGCATTAAAGTTTCTGGGCTGAGAGTTGCCATGGCCATTTCCACGACCAGTAGAAGGAAGTGTAGGCTACTTCTGACTGCAGTCTCTGGCATAATGTCCGGGTTGTCCACACTGGAAGCAATTCCTATTATTGGGGCAAGGAGCCATAGTATTGGGCTATCCACCTTGGATTCTGAGTTGTCTCGGTGGTGGAGGCAGACGAGGTGCAACATATGACGGCCTCGATGCTGGGGCAGCTTGGTGATACACATTGTGAGGAATCCATACTCGACACTTCTGAGAAGACAGGCCCAAAGATGAGCCAATGTCACGAGTGCACTTGTGTGATTCCTGGTGCTCAGCCTGACTGGTTTTAGCTTGAATAGCCTTGTTGACAAGCATTGCAAAGTCTGTGAACTCATGGAGGCTAAGTGCAAGCGTCAAATCAGGATGCAGTCCTTCATGGAACTTCTCCTGCTTGCGGGCGTCAGTGGAGACGTCATCTTCGGCATAGTGAGATAGGTTGACAAATTCCCTCTGATAGGCATCCACTGTCATCTTGCCCTGAGTGAGATTGTGGAATTCCCTCTTCTTCTTGTCCATCAGGCCTTGAGGAATGTGACATGCATGGAAAGCAGTCTGGAATTCTAGCAATGTGGTGACTGTTCCAACAAGCAACATACGCCTGTGGCTTTCCCACCATTGAGCAGCTGGACCCTTCAGATGGTATGCCGCAAAGGTGACGTAGCTAGCAGGGGCAACATTAGCTGACTCCATCTCAAATGTGATGTCACAGAGCAATCATCAGCATCCAAAGGTTCATAAGAGTTGAGGAAGGTCACTGGGTTGAGGCACACGAACTCTTGAAGTGAGATCGGGCCAGCCTCCTAACGAGCATTGTTGTTGCATGGCTAGGTAGTCCACTAGAGTACCCATGAACTGTCTGTTCAACTCAGACTGCTGCATCATAGCTGTGACATAGGTTGGCGGTGGAGGATTCTCAGTACCACTGTCATCATTGTTCTGGGTCTGACTACTACTAGCACCGTGGGATTTATTCTTAGCCATCCTAAGTAAAACAATAGGGTCGGTTAATAAGTGTATGGCATACATGTATGAACGGCAAGTGTATGTGGCTATCCACCAAAAATTATCGGTGGTAAGGAATTGCAAAGACGGTAGGCTCAAAGGGTCTCGGTAAAACATCGGAGGGTATTTCGGGACCTTCTGGTGAATCAAGAGATTGTCTAGAATGAGTGGCTCTTTGGGAGGAAATCATCACGAGAACCTAGAGTTAGCAAAACTATAACCCGAAGAGGTAGGAAGTTCAAGACCCAGAGTAAGGATGCGGAATAAAAGAATCATCATCCCATCCATATGCGACGTGGGCCCGTAAACCACACAACACACCTATTAGTTCAAAAATAGTTTTTCAAAACTAGACTCGACATCGGCAAGAGGTTTGGGGGTTCCTATAGGCAGTCGGCGCTGATACTAACTTGTGACGCTGCCGAACATAATCATGCACTAATCATTCACACAACATGCACGATCACGAATGGTGACTCCACGGTAGTACCACAACACAACTATACGACACAAATAAACATAAAACATTATATTACAAACAGGGGTCATAAAACCTGATATTACATCAAAGAGTTAGGTCTGACTACAGACAATTTTACAAGGGCGCCTTAAGAAGGCAGAAACAAAACAATGACTCTACCCAAGGGTGCAGGCCTCCTACCTGGGACCTCCGAACTACTCGGCGACGTCGTACTCCAAATAGTATCTAGTGACGGGGATACCTGCATCCGAGGGGCTACCATCTGATAGCAGCAACCAGATTGAAAGAAAAGAATAGCAAAGCAACGGTGGGTACTTATCCAAAGTACTCGCAAGACTTACATCAGATCTATACTACATATGCATCGGTATCAAGGAATGGGGTTATATCAGTGGACTATACCGCAAAAATTCCAGAATAGGGGGAGAAACTCAATGTAACATGACTACCATCATCTTGCAGTGAGAGAAGAGAAATAGAGCCTCTTGCAGAAATAGAAGAGAGGAGCGCATACAAATATAAGTAAATCTCACAGCAAGGTAATACCCTAAGATCCTTCCTCGACTCCCTGCAAGAAACAAATCCGCGGGCATTATATATAGTATCTTGGTGATTCCATTAAGTATCCGGTTTAAGTTGTAAAAGATTGGGATACATCTCCAAGACTCCTGTAACCGTGGACACGGCTATTCGAATAGTTTGTCTTCCCTGCAGGGGTGCACCACATTGCTCGACACGCTCGATTACCCTATGGCCGGTGACACTTTTCTGCGGGTCTGCCCGGCCTCAGATGATCGATATGCCAAAGTCCTATGTCAGCTCGCCAGAGAGGTCACCCACCGGGCAACATCCTAAACACGAGGGGTTGTTCGGCCGCTCAGCCTAAGCGCTCCAACATGCGTTGCGAGCAGAGTCGGTGCCCAAGCCCACCTCTGTCTCCGGTAGTATCCACTTGTCCCAACCTGGCCGCCTCAATGAACTATGACATCTAGATAGCATTTGGCAGGAACTGATGACGCCGAGGGCCCCCATAACCATTATCCCGCGTGGCGGTTAGTGCGTATATGCCACTGGCAGTCTCGGATCAAATACCCAAATCTCGTTAGTCGTATTATTTTATTATCTTGCAGACAACGACCAGGTCCCAGGCTCACCTCATCCGGAGGGTATCTACCTGCCATGCCACTCCGACTTGGTAAATCACTCGGGGAGTCGTCTGGAACCAGGCCCATCCCATCCTGGATGGTATCCGCCCGTCTTTTCAGCCCCCATCTGAGCACAATCCTATATAGTGTAGCAATATAAAGTATATCCATGATCATCGCCCAGAGGGATCATGGCCCAGTAATTTAGCATGGCAACATGAGATTGGGAGGGGGGTTGGGAGGAGGCGGCGCTGCACCGCGCCCCCGCCTCACTCGCTCGGCTTGTTTGCCTGCAGCCGCCGCTCAGTGGGATGGAGACGGGGAAATGAGAATTTAGGGTTAGGACAAGCTGAGTTCGTGCTTTTATACCACAGAGGGATACTTGTGGGCTGTAGTAGACCAAGGGCTGGGCTGGGAATTCAAAAATGGCCGAAATATTTGGGCCGGTACACACTAATACCGGGCCAGAACGCAATGGACGAAAATCGTTGGAAAATCGGATTTTCCGGACGAAATCCAAAACTCCGATTCACAACTAGACCAGAAGCACTATATAATCGGCTCGATGGCCGGGGCAGAGCACAGTCTTGAAAGCTAGTTCCCAGAGCTGACAAAGGAGGAAGGAGAAACCAGGGACTCACCCAAGTCGTTGTAGCCGAGGAGGCAGTCATGGGACCCCAGATCGTCACACCATGTACGAACTACTAGATGGTCTCGTAACAACCAAGTAAGTTCCAGTACCTCAGTTCTTAAGGAAATAAGTGTAGTACTATCATGTTCTTGACAGTTAGGACCTGAACATAAACCATGCTGGGTTAGTAATTGATCCATTACCAAATCTATGAGCAAGTGTTTTAGTGTTCATCTAAGACCATCAAATATATGCGTAAATACCAACATAAGCTAAGCTACTATCAGTCAATCGATTCAAACAGAATGTATAGAGGCAGCAAATATACGTAATCTAACAAAGTAAAATGTAGGCTAACATTTCACTGAACAGAAAGCAGTCCACATCTACAAGTATAATATGACTTTAATGAAGACTAAGCAGCAGTTTAGATGTTCGCGAGCCAAGATATCCACTGTTCATGGGACAAAATTCTCACAGAAAGCAGTCTACATCTACAAGTATAATATGACTTTAATGAAGACTAAGCAGCAGTTTAGATGTCCGCGAGCCAAGATATCCACTGTTCATGGGACAAAATGCTCACACTTTATAAATTTCTAACACATGGTGTACGTGGCTCCAAAGGACATACATGAATACAATAAACTTGCTTCTAAACAAGAGCGAAAACCTCATTACGATTACCCTTACAAGTTACTCATCACATATTCACAAATACACTAGAGATGTCAATTACAGTGAATAATCACACGAAACAAATAATAGCTTTAATGAACGTAGAGATAAATACATATGGTGCTCTCAGCAGCAAGGAAAACACATATGAACATGCTCAAGGACACACTAATCAATCATAATTATACACAGGCATGCGAGAAAAATAACTCTTAACCTAAGGAAAAGGTAATTCGTAGCTCCCTAAACTCACCACGGCTAGCATAATGGCATTACAATGATTGTGGTGGATTTTAGACCACCAACAATCATGCATATATATACATGTCATAACTCAAGCATAATCATGTAGGCAAATTAGAATTAGATGTTTGGACTCCCAGTAATGTAGAGTTCATCGAACTGAGTAGTTGTGCAACAGAAAATTATGAATAAAACAATAACAGGGCACTGTTCAACAGACTGGGCAAACAACACAAGGAGAGATTATTGGACGGCTAACAGAAAAGAAGATGGAGTTTATTTGCTTCAACCACTATCACAGAAGCATGTTTGGCCAGATGACCACCCCACAAGCAAAAACCTACCATAGAAATTACCACGGCTCGAAGGCCAGGATCACAGCACGGCCATGGCTGGGCACCACAGAGCATGGGGTGGAATAGGAAGTAGACCGAGCAGCTACCTGAACCACAGTCGAAGGAGATGCAGTTGCGGCGCGATGAACTCGATGGTGGCATTGCATGGGGCTGCTTGATGCTCATTGACAAATCATCCACTTGGGGACGTACAAGAACCCTGGTAATAAAATAATCATATCACTAGCTAGCAGATGAAGATCAGCACTTGAGGGCTAAATCCACTAGAACAGTGACGCCTAATTATTCCACAAGAAGCACAAATGTTGGCATCACAGATCAAGAATTCACACTGCTATAGTCCCCAATGAAGTACCCATAGATCTAACAGACAACATTTGCATCCAAGAGACAAAAAAAATTCTAGAAAAAAATGCAACACTGTACTTAATGGATAACAAATCATTTACCCAATGGTCAGCAAGTGTTACAAAGATTTAGATTTTTATTTGCAAATAAATATACATGCTCGGCAGTGTGCAGTGTGAAACTTGTATCCAATGTGGACCAGAATGCCCCTCTCAAGTGCCATCACGTCAAAAAATTTAGAGGTACCAGCAAGGATCACTAAATCCAGTGACGCAGATTTTGAAAGGATTCAACACTAGGAGGGTGCACTACAGGAATCAATCTGTATGCCGACGGCCCAGAACCGTCGGCATAGGCCAAAAAACCTCGGCATATACCTATGCTGACGGTTGCCCTCGGCATACGGCCGTCGTCTTCTTTTTCCTCGGCAGCTAGCCAGATGGCTGTCGGCATACAAAAGCCGTCGGCATACATGACAATGTTGAGCATTTGCTGTGGCCGTCGGTAAACAAAAGCCGTCGGCACAAAAAAGTGATGATACCGTCCGTCTAACGGCGTCGGGATGTTTACCGAGGGCCAGGCCGTCGGCATATATGGGACACGTTGCTACAGCAGGTGGCTCGCAAGTATGCGTGTATACCGAGGGCAATGCCATCGGCATACCATACCACGTGGCAGCACCTGATGCTTCCGATTGGGGTTCTTTGCCGACGGCAAAGCCGTCGGCATACCTAGGAGCCATGCCGAGGGCTATGTCGAGGGTTTTGCCATCAGCGTATAGGTGCTGCCATTTTTTTTTCTGCCCTGCAATTTAAAAAACCTACATGCCCTAATCCACTTACATAACATGGATCATCATTAAAGCCACATATATATATATATATATATATATATATATATATATATATATATATATATATATCATCAAATCCATCGCATAGTCTAAACGGAATCATATATAACATCAAACCCACATACAAAACATCAAATCCATCGCATGATCCATGACAAGTTCACATAGTCATATTACATAACACGAAGTTGACCGACGGCCTTCGAGCACCGCAATAACACGAAGTCGACCGACGAGAGCATCGTCACTACAAAATGAAGAAGGACAACCGTTTAGCATGAATAATAAATATTTATGCAAAGGAAGGAAGCATACTAGAAATAAAGAAGCATACAAAAAAGACATCAAATGTACGTCTGCTAGAACCCATACGAATCATCAGTGTCGTAATCGAATTCTTGTTGGGTGTCATCATCACTATCACGCGAGTAGAAAGGTTGGCCCTCGACTGAGGGAGGTGGAGGCTCATCATCGTCGTCATCATCGAGATGTAACTTGTCAAGCATATCTATGTCCTTTAGATTCACAACTTCCTCACCATCATTCCGTGCATCGTCCTCGAGGGCATCAAGTTCACCCAAAAGTATATCAAAGGCAGAATCATCCTGTTGCTCTTGATAGAACACTCCCTCGTATGTGATGGGGTTTATGTTGTCGTAATCGTCATCATTTGGGGCGGTTAGCTTGCCATGTGGCGATACCTTGAACACAACTTCCCAGCCCTTTAGGTACTCTTTCTAGCATGTGTAAGGCAGATAATAAACTTGCGTGGTCTGGTTAGCCACAATAAATAGATCAGCTCCGGCATAGACGATTGATGGTTTAACTTCGACTAAACCAATGGAAGGGGTATGTTTCAATCTTTCTTCTGGGTCGAACCATCGTCATTTGAACACAACGAGACTAAAACTTTGGCGCCCACGGAGGAATGAAAGCTCGTATATTTTTTCTAACCTTCCATAGTACTCAACTTCATTTACTCCTTCGGTAAACACTCCAGTATTTATAGTTGTTGGATTAGGTCGACTGTTTTGGTGCGAATCTGTATGGAAGCGATACCCATTCACATCATACTTTTCACATGACATGACCCGATTGTCAAAACCCATGGAAACTCATCTCAATTCATCATCCATAGATGTGTTGGGATCTTTTCCCTACAAGTTTAATTGAAATTGTTGGGTGCATTAGTTCCGTGTAATAGAAACTATAAATGTTAAACTAGGTAATGGGGCAAGTTAGAAATTACTTTTTCCATGAACCAAGAAACAAAATTTTCCTTCCGGGGGCACCCTTTCTTAGAAGAGTATCCAGCTCCGTCGCATTAGGAGGCCTCTTTTACGACCACTCTTCAAGCACGAATTTCCTAAAAGAAGAAAAGCGGTATTAGACCGAAACAAAGTGACTAGTTGCAAAGTAATTTTTCACCATTTACCTCATCCACACATCGTGAACTTCCTTAATGTTGTGCAAGACATAGAACATGATGGCCTCGAACACAGGGTCTGGGATGGTATAAGGTTTGGAGCCCCAGCCTTGCAACCTTGCCCATTGAAGAGGAGGAGCTTGGGTTTATACTTGGGCTCATTGGTATTGTATCGAGACAACTTATTATGCATAGTGGGCTCGTCGTCCGGATAGTACGTTGTCCTGATGTCTGACACCTCCTCTAGCATAACTGTCTCAACTATGGATGCTTCAATCTTAGCTTTGTTTCCACATTTCTATCGAAGATGCTTGTTTTGTCTCTCAGGCCCGTACTGCCAACGATTCTACACAGGGCCCCCCAACAATGCCTCGTTTGCGAGGTGCAAAATGTGATGTGCCATCGGAGTAAAGAAGCCTGGCGGAAAGATCATCTCAAACTTGCATATCAACTTCGGTGCTTTCTTATGCAATTGTTACATTATCTTGGGTCATATTTCTTTAGCACAGAGCATGCGAAAGAAATGGCTAACCTCCGCAAGCACTCGCCACACATGCTCGGGGACATAGCCTCAAACCATCACCGGCATTATCCGATCAATCCATACGTGATAGTCATAACTCTTGAGCCTGGTGACTCAGCCCATTGAAAGATTGACTCCCTTACTCATGTTCGATGCATAAGCATCAGTCAACTTCACGATGTATTTGAGCCACTTCAATGCCTCCATCTTTTGGGGCCTTGTAAGGACGAAGTCAGCATCTGGCTTGTACCAATTTTTTTTAGTGCCAGAGGGAGGCCGCATGTTTAGACCTTTTCTATCACAGATCTTCTCTTGATCGGCTTTAGCCTTAACGTTATCCTTTATCTTATCAGGAATGTTGAGGAGCCTTCATGATTTTCTTCGACTCGTACATGATTTGTGGCAGAACATGACCTTCAGGGAGGCTGTTGGCCCATACTCCCAAAAATGTTGCAAAGCAAGCTCGGCTACAGCCATACTCGGCCTTGAGTGCCAGTAGTTGCGAGATGGCATCTAGCTGAGAGATTTTTCACCCTCATAAAGAGGTTTCTTTGACCAGACCAACATCTCAATGAAGGCCTTTGCGGTGGCCTCCGGTTCCTCCTCTGAAGGTGCCGAATGTGGCATCTCTGCAGCACGGAGATCATCTAGCATGTTTCTAACCCCATCGTCATCATTACCATCGATGCAATGTCGCATCACCTCCTATCTAGCACGTTCCTTCTCGCCAAAGTTTACCGGCATGGTAAAGTTTGGCATATACCCATTCAACCAAAGGTGTCTTGTCATAATAAGCTTTCCTTGACGCAAACGATTCTTGCATACAGCACAAGGGTAATGTGGGGAAATTCTCTTTGAACGACAGAATGCCTCCTTCAAGAACACATCGGTTTTCTCGACCGACTCATCTGTTCTTTGATTCAGACCGATACGACCACTGTACATCCACTCACCCTTAGCCATCCTCTGCTTTATTGGGAACCACACAACAAAAGTAACATTTCATTTAAATTAATCGCGTCAAATTAATTACACAAAGTTTATTTTCTACCGGGTTGATGAGAAACGGCAATGAATCCACCTACATCTCTAATAGGTAAAGAGGGTCCTATTCCCACCCGAGGATGTGTAGATTGAGTGCGTTCTCCATGCTCTACCCCAATCTGAGACAAAATTTGGGCAGCACCTCCCCGCTGTTCTCCCAATACACGTCTCGGAAAAAAGCCGAGAGAATGTGCATCCGGAGAACAACGGGGAGGCGCTGCTGAAATCCTGTCTTGAAACGGAGTAGAGCATGGAAAACATACCCAATCTATACATCCTCGGGCTGTCCAAAAAACGTGGACAATCCGAAAGAGTTACAGTTATAAATATGCAATTGAATGCATATTTATCAATGTAACCCTTCCGAACGAGAGACGCCTAGGTTACGCGACTTGACGTGAAAATGGAATCTAGCGACATGAAAAAAAGAGCGGAGGAGGAGATGGAATTTTAGCTCATCCTCGGCTGTAGAGGAAGTAGCCGAACGGCAGAGGGATCAAGGACCAACACTTCCGACGACGATCACTCCATGGAGATGCAACACCACAAAGCCTGTATATTCAATTGAGTTAACAACTTAGAACATCACATCTCATATAGCATTCTTTGATGACAAAATGATAATGACATGAAAATAATTCACAAGATAAAAAATGCCCAATGGGAAGTGCCTTGAAAGGGGGTTAGTCAATGGTTGACCGACCGTGACTAACGCGTCCCATCGAAACCGACACTCCCACCGCGCGTGAAGGGAGAGATGCGACCGGGGTTAACAACAACCCGACCATCGCATCAAACCACGGCCTTCACAATTCACATATTTCGTTATGAAATTTACAATTTAAGCAGGTTGAGCATTTTTCTGCGATTTTCTTGATAAATCAAATGTTAGAGTAAGCTTTCATACTCAGGGACAACTTGACTTAGCCTAATACAACCAGACCATCGCATCAAACCATGGCCTAAACCTAAATTTAGTTCTCTAATTTTTTTCTTCACATTTTTGTTCTCTAACATTTTCAAACACAAAACCTACCATTTCTTGAATTGTTCATATTTGATAAAATGAAAAAAAAATGCAAACAAGAAATGGAGAGAAAATTACCTCGTGGTGCCGGACGGTGGTGGGAGTGGACATGAGGAGGAGGGTGGACATCTGGAGCCACTGCAGATAGTGCCGGGGCGGGGTCAAGGTCGGCCGGGGAGGGCCGGGGCAGGGGCGGGCCGAGGCGGGGTCAAAGTGCGGCGGCCCCAAGCCCCACGGGCGGCGGCAGCCCCAAACCCCATGGATGGGGGCGCACGGGGGTGGTCGCGGCGGCGGCAAGCTCGAGGATGCGGGCGGCGGCGGCAGATCGGAGGGAGGGAGGGGGCGGCAGTGGATCAAAGGGAGGGGGCGGCGGCAGTGGATCGGAGGGAGGGGGCAGTGGCGCTGCTCTCTCCTCTCTCTGTCTCGGGCACGTGCTGGGAATGGGGAGAGAGGAGGCCGCACGGGGCCTAATCCCTTAACAGCTCTGCCGAGGGCCAGGGTATGCCGACGGCAGCCCTCGGCTTATTTTTTATTCTTATTTTTCATCATTTATATTTTTATAGTTTCACTATTATTATTTTTTATTATATTATTTTTTTGTTTATTTTTATTATTTTACCATCAATTTTTTCCCTTGCTCCGAAGGCCCATTTCGGGTGACAACCTATCCCCTTAGGGTTTCACCACGAGAAATTGCAGATTTGCACGACGGCCACATGAAATGATGTCCAGAAGCGGTTTCACAGAAGACCTGGCACGGTGTTGTCATATGGCCCCTGTAGGGTGTGGTAAAAATTTGAGCGCGTTTCGTAGAAGCCTGACCGGAGGCCGCGTGTAAACTGCACCATCTCCGAGGTAGTATCTCACTATCGAGAGAGAACGTGTCCGGTTTGTGAAGGAAGTGCAGTGCACGTTGCTCCGTTGGCCTTGAAACTTCTTGTGCTCTCGAAGGGGGCCATCACATGACACGTGCCAGGCCCTGGCATTTTTTGGGCTCGTTTGCAATATTTGAGACAGTTATTGCATTCCTACGTTTTCAACGCGGTAAATTGCAGATCTGCACGGCATCCACATGAAATGATTTCCAGAAGCAGTTTGGAAAATCCTATATGATGTCTTTGTGACATGCATAGGCCTTGTGCAGCCGAAGGAGGGGCCGGCGCCGCCACCGGGGTGGCGAATCTGCCTCGACGGCATGCCGGATCCAGCCGTTTAAATCCATGGAAAATCATATGATGCCAGAAATCCTCAGGACCAGGCATGGTGTCGTCATATGGCCCCTGTAGGGTGTGGTAAAAGTTTGTGCGCATTTCGCAGAAGCCTGACCGGAGGCCGCTTGTAAACTGCACCATCTCCTAGGTAGTGTCGCTATCGAGAGAGAACGTGTCTGGTTTGTGAAGGAAGTGGGTTCCCGTTGCTCAAACCACACTTATGCATATGCTAGGGCGATATGCAAATTTTGGAGGGATTCCGACGCTCTGAAGCCCCATTTCGGGCGACACCCTGGCCCTTGGGCCCCGCGCGGTCTACCCCTTTGACTGGCTTCGAAAGGGGGGTGATCGATGAACTTTTCCACTTGTTTGTGTTAGGTTAGGTCATAGCGACATGGAAAAACACATTTGGGCCCTTGATTCAAAAATATTCCCTCCGGTATACCCGTGGTGGGAGTTTCCCCCTCTAAGTGCCAACCCTTCGTGAGTGGCAGCGCCTGTGTGTGAAGGAGGTCACACTCGGGACATGCGTATTGGATCTTTCCACCCCAAACCACACCTATGCACATATGCTAGGGCCACATGCAAGTTTTGGAGGGATTCCGACGATCCGAAGCCCCGTTTCGGGCGACACCCTAGCCTGTGGGCCCCGCGTGGTCTACCCCTTACACTAGCTTCGAAAGGTGGTGACGGATGAACTTTTTCACTTGGTTGTGTTGGGTTAGGTCATAGCCACATGGAAAAACACATTTGGGCCCAAGATTCAAAAATATTCCCTCCGGTTTACTCGTGGTGGGAGTTTCCCCCTCTAAGTGCCGAACCTTCATGAGTGGTAGCGCATTTGTGTGAAGGTGGTCACACTCGGGACATGTGTATTGGATCTTTACACCCAAAACCACAGTTATGCACATATGCTAGGGCCACATGCAAGTTTTGGAGGGATTACGACGCTTTGAAGCCCCGTTTCAGGCGACACCTTAGCCCGTGGGCCCCGCATGGTGTACCCCTTTGACCGGCTTCGAAAGGGGGGTGACCAATGGACTTTTTCACTTGGTTGTGTTGGGTTAGGTCATAGCCACATGGAAAAACACATTTGGGCCCAAGATTCAAAAATATTCCCTCCGGTTTACCCGTGGTGGGAATTTCCCCCTCTAAGTGCCAAACCTTTCTGAATGGCAGCGCATATGTAAAAACATTATTTCTGAAATCCTTGCAACTTTTTGATGCAAATAGATATAAAATTTGCCTCATTTGGCCAAGGAATAAAAAATATACAAAAAGTCAAAACAAGAGGGGTTTTTTGCAAATTTGAAGCAAACATGATTTTAGTTTGTTCAAATTTGAAAACATTGTATACAAACAGAATCCTTTCAAGATTCTGATCCAAAAACAAAAGTACATGAGGTTGCATTTCTAACATATTCAAAAACAGAAACAAAGTGAATATTCATAATCTATGAAAAATTCTACCCCAAATTGATATATAATTTATATATGTTTAATTTTAGATTATTCAGATTTGCATTAATCAAATTCAAACATTTTATAAAAGGTTAAAAAACAGAATTTAAATTAAAAAATAAAATAGAAAAATACTTTGCCGACGGCCACAGGTAGGGCCGTCAGCATAGATGTAACAACGTCAGCCTTCCGTCAGCCATCGGGTCGCCAGCGCCACGTGTCAGGTGATATGCCGATGGCCTAAGTTTTGCCGACGGCTGCCTTGGGCAAAGCAGAATATTTGCCGACGGCCCGGTTTTGCCGACGGCCCCGATAAAAAGCCGTCGGCATATCTTTTGCCATCGGCAACAAGGCTGATTCCTGTAGTGGTGCAGCTGTTAACCAATAACCAACCCTGGTGTAGTTCTGGTTGCACATTTTCTTATGAGCATTCTACAGGATTGGTGTCATGTGGTTCGACATTCTTGAGAACATTCTAGGGGATAAGCTTTTGACGGATGTTCTCAAGTAATAATGCATATTAGAATTCATTCACACTGAAATTGAAAGTTTAATTCAAATATTTCAGTCTCTGACAAATAACTCCCCCCTATTATTCAAGTTTGACACTAGACAAGTTTCCCTCTCAACACAATCCTAGTATGAAACAAGCAAGACTAAATGACAGAACAGCAACATGACAATCCTAGGTAGACTTCAATTAGCAGAAAACAATTATTGTTGCTGATGCATTCATTACTGCAACTACGAGGCACAAACCATAATCAAGTACCCAGCCTCGGCATGATGGCCAGACACCACAGAACATGGGGTAAGATAGATAGGAGACGAAGCGGTTACCTAAACCACATTCGAAGGAGATGTAGTTGCGCCGCGGGGAACTCGCTGGTAGATGCCAATTGACAAGTCATGCACTTCCACAGCTACAAGAACCCTTGCAGATAAAGAACATAGGTAAATCAGCACTTGAGGGCTAAATCCACTAAACGATGACACTAATTATTCCAAGACAGTCACAAGAAGCACAAATGTTGGCATCACAGATCAATAATTCACACTAGTACAGGCCCCAATGAATTACCCATACACCTGGATTTATCATCTAACAGACTACATTTGCATGCAAGAGACCATTTTTTTTCTAGAAAAATGCAACACTGTACTTAACGGACAGCATGTCATTTATTTACCCAATGGTCAGCAAGTGTTATGTTACAAAGATTTTAGATTTTTACAAACAAATATACTTGCTCGGCAGTGTGAAACTTGTATGGACAGATTCATGTGCAGAACTCAACCAATATAAATAACGTATTACATAACATTTGGTCCTGCAAATTGAAATTAAAGCAAGTCAATGGAACAAGGAGATGGATAATGCAACCATGTCACTGTTCTACTGCTCACACTGCCGTTTATTTTTTCCTAAAATTGCTTTTCCAATGCATTCAGTTAGCAATGCCCAAAGCTTTAAGTATGCCACAATGGTCCCCTAGTACTCCAATGTGGACCAGAACGTCAAAATCTTTAGAGGTACCAGCTAGGATCACTAAATCCAGTGACACAGATTTTGAACGGATTCAACACAAGGACGGGGTGCAGATGTTAACAAGTAACCATCATCATGGTATAATTCTGGTTGTACATTTTCTTAAGAGCATTCTACAGGATTGGTGCCATGTGCTTGGCATTCTTGAGAGCATTCTAGAGGATAAGGTTTTGATGGATGTTCTCAAGTAATAACGCATATTGGCTAGAATTCATTCACACAGAAATCTAAAGTTTAATTCAAATCTTTTAGTCTCTTGCCAATAATTCCAGTCTATTATTCAAGGATGAAACAAGCAAGACTAAATAACAGAACAACAACATGACAATCCTAGGTAGACTTCAATTAGCGAAGAACAAGTCAAGCTTACGATTACGAGGCACAAACCATAATCAAGTACCCAGCCTTGGCACGATGGCCGGACACCATAGAGCTTGGGGTAGAATAGGTAGGAGAGCAAGCAGTTACCTGAACCACGGTCGGAGAAGATGCAACTGGGTCGGGGTCAGGCAAAGTTGCGTGTCAAGGGGTGGACATGCAACTAGCTAGGTCGGGGGAGGGGGCAAGTTGCGTGTCGAGGGTGGACGTGCTACTAGGTCGGGGGGTGGGGTCGGGCTGCGTGTCGAGGGTGGACATGCAACTAGTGGCGGGCGAGTTGCGTGTCGAGCGTGGACATGCAACTGGGTTGGGTTCAGGGCAAGTTACGTCTCAATAGTGCACATGCAACTAGGTCTGGGGAAGTTGCGTGTCGCGGGTGGACATGCAAATGGCGCACGAGTTGCGTGTCGAGGGTGGACATGCAACTAGGTCGGGGTCAGGGCGAGTTGCATGTCGAGGGTGGACATGAAAATGGGTCGAGTAAGTTGCAAATCGAAGGTGGACATGTAACTGAGTCGGGGTCGGGCAAGTTGCATGTCGAGGGCGGACATGCAACTGGGTCGGATGAGTTGCGTGTCAAAAGGTAGATATGGAACTGGTTCAGGTAGGGTCAAGTTGCGTGTCGAGGGTGGACATGCAACTGATGGTAGGTGCCGAGGGCAAGTTGCATGTCGAGGGAGGACATGCAACTGGGTAGGGCAAGTTGTATGTCGAGGGTGGACATACAACTAGCTCAGGGTCAGGCAAATCACTACAGGAAGCAGGCACTTTGCCGTCTGCCATGGCAGACGGCAAAGGAATGTCTGGCGGACGGCAAAGCCCTTTGCCGTCAGCCAGCAGACGGCCCCACGTCCGGCTGAATGAACTACGGCAAAGGGCTGCTTTGTCGTCTGCTTAAATAAAGCGGACGGCAAAGAAGTTTGCCGTCAGCCATACTAAGCAAGCAGACGGCAAATGCCTTGGACGGCAGAGGGATAGTGTTAGGCCCGTTAGGTGGCTAACGGCGTACTTTGCCGTCTGCCAGCAGACAGCAAAGGCGCAAAGTTCTTTGCCGTCGGTCAGCTGACGTCAGGCGTCAGCTGGGGCCAATGCATGCCCTTTGCCATCTGCCAGCAGACGGCAAAGCACACCAGCCTTTGCCGTCTGCTGGCAGACGACAAAGTGCCCAAATAGGCCAGCCCAGGTGCCCCCAGGTTGCACAGGTAGCTGCCACGTGGCAGACGGCAAAGCTCTTTGCCGTCTGCTGGCAGACGGCAAAGTGCCTGTATTGCCCCTGTTAATTCTGTTTTTTCTTAAATTCAATCCATTTCACAGATATATATATATATTCATTTGAAAATACTTTCAACAAGCATACATATCACTGCCATATGGATATGATCATCCAACACATATATATACCAAATCAAAAGTCCATATCCAACATATATATAGCCAACATATCCAACAATTAAGCAAAAAGTCCATATACAATGGTTTCATCCATACATACATATATAGGTAGCAAGTTTCACATTGTTCATCCTACAAAATCAAAACAAAAAGGAAGGACAAGGAGAAGAGTAGACTCCATCAACGCAAGCTTCCGTGATCTGAAGCAAATCTACAAAATGGGAAAGAAGAAAGTTAGAAGAAGAAGACTAGAAGAAGAAGAAGAAGAAGAAGAAGAAGACTAGAAGAAAAAGAAGAAGAAGAAGAAGACTAGAAGAAGAAGAAGAAGAAGAAGAAAAAGAAGAAGAAGAAGAAGAAGAATTTTTCTTCTCTTTCTTTTTCTCCTCTTCTTTTTCTTCTTCTTATTGCTTACTTGTGTCATTTTAGAGCTAACATAGGTAAATAGGTCATTTTGGAGCTAATTAAGGTTATTATGTCATTTTCGAGGAAAATAAGCTAAGTATATGACATTTTGGAGGTAACCAAGGTTATTATGCCATTTTTGACCTAAGTATGCTAAGTATGTCATAAATGAACTAAATAAGCTAAGTATAGGTCATTATTGACCTAACCTAGGTAATTATGCCATTTTTGAGCTAACTAAGCATATTAAGTCATTTTAGAGGAAAAAATGCTAAGTGTAGGTCATTTTAGAGCTAACCTAGGTAAATAGGTCATTTTGGAGCTAAACCAAGGTTATTATGCCATTTTTTTACCTAAGTAAGCTAATTATGTCATAAATGAACTAGCTAAGCTAAGTATAGGTCATTATTGAGCTATCTTAGGTAGTTATGCTATTTTTTAGCTAACTAAGCATATTAAGTCATTTTGGAGGAAAAAATGCTAAGTATAGGTCATTTTAGAGCTATCCTAGGTAAAATAGGTCATTTTGGAGCTAAGTAAGGTTATTATATCATTTTCGAGGAAAATAAGCTAAGTATATGACATTTTGGAGCTAAACCAAGGTTATTATGCCATTTTTTACCTAAGTAAGCTAATTATGTCATAAATGAACTAGCTAAGCTAAGTATAGGTCATTTGAGAGCTAACCTAGGTAAAATAGGTCATTTTGGAGCTAAGTAAGGTTATTATGTCATTTTCAAGGAAAATAAGCTAAGTATATAACATTTTGGAGCTAAACCAAGGTTATTATGCCATTTTTTACCTAAGTAAGCTAATTATGTCATAAATGAACTAGCTAAGCTAAGTATAGGTCATTTTTGAGCTAGCCTAGGTAGTTATGCCATTTTTGAGCTAACTAAGCATATTAAGTCATTTTGGAGGAAAAAATGCTAAGTGTAGGTCATTTTAGAGCTATCCTAGGTAAAATAGGTCATTTTGGAGCTAAGTAAGGTTATTATGTCATTTTCGAGGAAAATAAGTTAAGTATATGACATTTTGGAGCTAAACCAAGGTTATTATGCCATTTTTGACCTAAGTAAGCTAATTATGTCATAAATGAACTAATTAAGCTAAGTATAGGTCATTATTGAGCTAGCCTAGGTAAAATAGGTCATTTTGGAGCTAAGTTAGGTTATTATGTGATTTTCGAGGAAAATAAGCTAACTATATGACATTTTGGAGCTAAATAGGTCATTTCTTAAGCTAAGTATGCATTTGTTAAGCAAAACACTAGGGAAAACGTACCGTCATCACGGAGGTGAAGGACCGGTCGCGCCAGTGGCAGACGCAGAAGGATCGGTCGATGCTTGTCGGGAGTTACGCTGCACCAAAGATCATTTGCAATGTCTCGTTAGCATGATGCAACTCAAATGTGAAGATTAGTAACTAATGACCATTCAAATGAAACTCACCGTGCCTGCCGGAGCAATGACTGGCATCGGCGGAGGGGTCTGACCGTTGCTCTGGCACATGGTCTGCACATTTGGTTTTCATGAGTCAGTCATATTAGTTAGTAATGAAACGAACATTACGTGCATGATTTGGCTAATATGCAAAAGAAACTTACCACGAAGAGCTCGTATAAGGCCCGGTGAGACGCGTCGTTCCGGTTCCTCTCCTCCTCCAACAGCGTAGCAGTCCTCTCCTTCAACTCCCTCTCCCTCTCCGCCGCCTGCCTCTTTGCCTCCGCCAGAAGCTCCTGGGTCTTCGCTCTCTCTTTCTCAAGAGCAGCCTGCAACACCACTCCTCGTTAGCATTGTAATCATCGACAGCCGCACACACAATGTAATGGAGGAAAGGTATCTGAGTCCGTATAACTAACCTCGATTTGGAGCTCCATTGGCCGTGGACGAGGCCTTATCTCAGGATCGGAGCTCGTCTGGCGCTTCTTGATCTCCAGGAGAGTGCTAGGACAACGTATCAGTCCATCCCCAATGGCTATCGAGCCATGGGGCCTCCCGCCACTAGATATCATCACCAGCTCTGGATCAAGAGGTTGCCGGCTCGGGTTAAAGTCCTCCCCTTTCCTCGCCTTCCCCTCGTCTCTGTACCTCACGAGCTTGTTGTGGGAGGAGATGTTGGTGAAGCTCTCTAGATGATCAAGGTCAGACTCAGAGAATGCCTTAGCCTTCTTGTACTTTGCAGTATGGGCCATGGCATAGAGGTCGAACACCTCTGGCACCTCCGTCTTGTTGTGTCGCGCCTAAAAGAGAGGAACAAAGTATTAGTTAAGGGCTCAAGCTAGCATGAAGAATGAAATTGCATGAATCATGAAGCAAACCACATACCTAGTTATTCCCGTACTCATATAGGTTGGCGCTCCCTTGATGGTGTGGCACATCAACCATTTTGGCACGCCGCTCCTTGGCATTGTTGTGGACGGCTAGCCATTGGGGAGAGCATTACTCATCCACCAACGCCTCCCAATAGTCCATCCTATCCGCACACCATCTCAGGGGCACCTAAGTTAGTCAAGAGAAATTTCAGCGCTACGCCTACGAATCAAATCAAGGAAACTAAGAACAAGGCCTTAAGAATAGGTATTTACCTTCATGTACTTCTCCTTACTCAGAAACTTGCCGCGGCACTTTGTCTTGGACCTCTTAATACCAGTCGAGGCGTAGTAGTCTCGAACAGCCTGCACCCGAGCCTCGTGCCGTATGTTCTGAAGTAGGCACCTGCACTCGGCTTCCATAACCATAGCCGCGGCCTCCTCCTCTCCCTCAAGACACCTGTAGAAGGTCTGCAATCAAACAAGACAACACTGATTAGTACAATAACTCGGTATTGTTGATTTTTAATTATGTAAAGGAGAAATTACCCAAAACGTCTGGATCACCATCTCGGCCCTCGTGCGGCACAAGACACCGTCGATCCTCTCCTGCGGCGGGGCCGGGGCTGCCAAGTACAGCTCCCAGCTCAGTCCGAGCTGTCGAACCTGACCCTCACCGGGCAATGTGACCCACCCCGGGAAGTTCTGCCGGCAAAGCACACCAAGGACGAAGTTGGGCTTGCGGATACCAGGGCCGTGTATCCAACCCCTGCCGTATGACAAGGCCAACGCATTAGATTTTGAAGAAACGTGAAGGCAAAAGGTTAAAAAAGAGTAAATGCACTTACTTCTCCCCATTAGGCGCAATCAACCACCTCTGCTCGCGGGTCGCCGGCACGGGCGGGAGCTTTGTACCACCACGCTGGTAGATGTTGCCCCCCTCAACCAGCTCGCCCTCGCTATAGCTATCATCCGAAAAGCGATCCTTGCCACCATCAGCATGGCCACTCGCCTCCGGCGGCTAGTCCCCCCATCGGGTCGACTGCGACGTAGCCTGATCCGTGCTCTGCTCCGGAGTCTCGTGGGACGAAGCCTCTGGGACCGGAGTCTCATGGGGCGAAGGCTCGGCAGCCCGAGGCTCGGCGGCTCGAGGCTCGTGGACCGAAGTCTCATGGGGTGAAGGCTCGGCAACCCGAGGCTCGTCGGCCCGAGGCTCATGAACCGGAGTCCGAGACGGGTCCACCTCAGACGGAGCAGTCCTGTGGTCGGGTGAATCAGCTGGGGGTGGCGGCGAGGAAGGCGTAGCAGCCTTCCTACCTCTCCCGCCGCCACGGCCACCTCTAGTACCCCTCTTCTTCCCCCGACCTCTCCCGGCCGAAGAAGAAGCGCCCGCCGGTGGTGTCTGCATACTGAGATGCAGCGCTCTCCGTAGGTGCTGGGGTGGAATGGAAGCACCCCTCCCACCACGCGCCTAGGAAGAAGCCTCGGAGCGCTCTGGACCCGCGCCCACCATCTGTCAACACCTGCAATGACAAAGAGTAAACGAAATTAGTACAACATAAAAAAATTGAATACCTGGCATGAATAATAATATGTATATAATTTAAGTGTATCATCATCATGAACATAATAAAAAATGGAATACCTAACATGAACTAATTAATAATATATATGTACATAATAATAATTGAATACCTGACATGAACTAATATTAATCTTCATCGTCTATATATGCTCCGGGGTCAATAAATGCATCATCATCATCTCTATCAGTAATGACGTGCTCATCATCATCATCAATAAATGCATCAACATGTGGAAGGCCTCCTTTACGTAATCGGTCAAGCATTGACAGGTCATCCGCAGCAGTAACCTCTTCTTGTTCCGGCTCTTCTTGTTCCGGCTCAGGGGTGAAGTCGGATTCACTGTCGCTGTCTACTTCAATGTTCTGGGGTGAAGTAGAGCGGTTCTTGAAACGTTTTTTTGGAAAGACGTGTTTCTTGGAAGAATTCTCCTTCATATGTGTCTGGGTTAATGTGAGGTTCATAATCCTCTTCATTGGGGGGAGGTGGTCTAACATGTGACGGCACTTCATAAACGACATCCCAACCATTGAGATTTGGATCACTTTGACAGGCCCACGGTAGATAGAAAACTTGGGTTGCCTGTTGAGCCGTAATATAGACATCGGGAACATCCAAATGGGTGCTTTGTTTGATTTAAACTAGCCCTATATGTTCATGAGTCCTTCTAGTCTCCTTCGGCTGGAACCAAAAACATTTGAAGACTACGACGTTCGGTGGGTTTGCACCATAGAATAGAAGTTCATAAATTGCTTCAACTCTTCCATGTTACTCGGTATCTCCTTCGCCGATAGCAGAGACACAACAATTTGTAGACTTTCGGTCGGCCATAGATAGCTCTTTGCCATAGGTACGAAAGCGATACCCGTTGATGTCGTATTTGTCAAATGAACGTTTAATACGAAAGGATTGTTGCATTAGCCGCAATTTAGACGAAGAAATGAAATGGTCTAATGGAAATTACCGTTTGTTTGAACCAAGAGATGAAACCGGGATAGCTGCCTCCATGCTTTGCCAGAAGCTCATACTCTTCGATGGAATCCTTTTGGATCACCGCTCCATACGAGAATTTGGCGACGTATCGACTGTATCAAATATCCGGGAATAAGAGCAGTTCAAAGGAATTAGAAGTTGCGAAACAATGTACCGAGAACTTACTCGATGTACGGCCGCACTTCTGTTAGGTTGTTGAAGATATACAACGAAATGGTCCGCCATTCTTCGACATCTAACGATAAGGAATTAGAAGCACCGGCTGGTGCGAGCTTCCCTTTGAATAGATTGAGGTTGGATCCACCCTTTTTAGGGTCGCCAGCATTGTACCGAGGCTTCGGATTATGCAAATGACGATTTTTGGCTTCGTAGTGTGCTGTCACGAAGTTTGCCGCCTCCTCAGTAATGAATGCCTCGGCCATCGATGCTTCAATTCTACGTTTATTTTTACATTTTGCTCGAAGCATCTTCTGCATCCTCTCAGTTGCGTAGCACCAACGATTCTGCACGGGCCCCCCCAATCATGCCTCGGTCGGGAGATGCAAAATCAAATGCTGCATTGGATTAAAGAAGCCCGGTGGGAAGATCTTTTCTAACTTGCAGATCAACTCCGGCGCCAACTCTTCCATTTCATCTAGCAAACCAGGCGATAGTTCTTTCGCACAAAGAACACGGAAGAAATAGCTCAGCTCTGCCAGTACTAGCCATTCATCCTCAGGTATAAAGCCACGCAACATCACCGGCATTACCCGCTCAAGCCATATGTGCCAATCATGACTCTTGAGACCAAATATTTTCAATTTTTCAAGACTCGCTCCCCTCTTTAGATTCGCTGCATACCCATCGGGGAACATCAACTCCTTTTTCACCCACAGGATAATTTCCCTCATATCTGGCCTTCCAAGATTGAACCATGCCTTTGGCTTCGTCCAGTTCTGCTTTCCTTTCGGTTGTCGCATGTTTTGTAACGGTCTATCACATAGAGCCTCCTGATCGACTCTAGCCTTAGGATTATCCTTTGACTTCCCCTCTATGCCGAACAATGTACCAAAGAGGGCCTCGGCGACATTCTTTTCAGTGTGCATCACGTCGATGTTGTGTGGGCAAAGGAGGTCTGTGAAGTAAGGCAGATCCCACAAGCATGTCTTGTGAGTCCAGGCGTGTTCCTAATTATACCCCTTGAAATACCCTGGATGCTCTGGATCCGGCTCGAGAGCGTTTAACTGATCCAGGGTCTGTTGGCCTATCAACGCAGGTGGTGCAGAGTTTTTGACAACTCTACCTTTGATGAATTTCTTCTTGTCTTTTCTGAACTTATGGCGAGGATCCAGGAACTGTCTATGCAAGTCGAAGCAAGAATACTTGCGACCCGCATCCAGCCAACGAAACTCAAGAGCTGCCTTGCATGTGGGGCACGGGAACCTTCCATGCACACACCAGCCAACGAATAGCGCATACGCCGGCAAGTCTTGCATCGAGTACATGTACCACACATGCATTAGGAAGTTTTTTTTGTAGCGGCGTCGTATGTCTTGATCCCATTATCCCAAGCTTCTCGCAATTCATCCTTAAGCGGCTGCATGTACACATTCATACTCTTCCCCGGATAGTTGGGCCCCGGAATTATCAACGTCAGGAAAATGTTCTTTCTTTGCATAATCTGTCCGGGGGGGAGATTGAGTGGAATGACAAATACAGGCCAACAACTGTATTGGGCTGCCATCATACCAAACACATTGAACCCATCTGTGCTGATGGCGACTCGAGGATGCCTTGGATCTGCCGCTTTATCATGATGTATTGCATCGAAGTGCTTCCACGCAAAAGCGTCCGATGTGTGTACCAACATCTGATTCCCATCTGCATCTAGTTCGGTTCTTTTGCCCAATTTGTGCCATGTCATCTGTATGGCCGTCTCTTCGACCATGAAAAGACGTTGAAGTCTTGGTATGATTGGCATATACCGAAGAATATTAACTGGGATTTTTGTCTGACTCTTCTCACCCATACCGTTATCTACCACAACATACCTGGAAGACATGCAAATGGGACAATAGTTCAAGTCCGCATACTCAAGCCTAAATAAGGCACATCCATTCTCACAGGCATCTATCTTCTCATAGGGCATCTTAAGTACACGGAGGATTTTGTCCGACTGGTACAGGTTTGCAGGCATTACATGGCCTTTGGGTAGAAAGCGTCCAAATAGTGTCATCATCGCGTCGTAGCATTCTCTGCCCAAGTTGAATTGAGCCTTCAGAGCCATTACTTGTGCGATGGCATCCAGCTGACAAAGCTCAGTGTGCTCGTGGAGAGGACGTTTTGAAGACTCCAACATATCATTGAAGGCCTTTGCAGATTCCTCCATCTCATCGTTCGAATCCCGAGCATTATCAAAGTCTTCCACCATGTCTTCGATCCCGGTACCATGCTCGTCGGTGCGACGACGGCCCACCTCAGCTCTGGCACGTTGGGCAGACTCACCCTGAAATGTCCAGATCGTATAAGCAGGCGTAAAACCCCACTTCTGCAGGTGTTTACTCATTTCAAGCTCTGTCCTCTTATGATAGTTGTCGCACCGGACACAGGGGCACCAGGTTTTTCTCTGGCCATTTGCAAATGCGGCTCTCACAAACCCCTTGGTTTTTGTTAACCATTCATCGGTCATGTCTTTCTGACTAGTGTGACCGGTGTACATCCACGCACGATCACTCATCTTGCCTAGCTATTGGACACACAAGAAATATATACATAATTCAGCAAACCATATTCATCAGTTAATGGAGTTTGTCAGTTTTATTACGTCCATGCAACCTAGACGCTAATAGGTAAAGATAGGTCCTAATCCCACCCGAGTATGTGTAGATTGGGTTCGTTTTCCCATGCTCTGCTCCGGATCCGACGCAAAATTTCGCCAGCACCTCCCCGCCGTTCTCCTGATACACGTCTCGGCAATAAGCAGAGAGGATGTGTACCCGGAGAATAACAGGGAGGCACTGACGAAATTCTGCATCGGATCCGGAGCAGAGCATATGGGAAAACGAACCCAATCTACACATACTCGGGCTATCCATGGATAACGTTGGACAATTCGAAAGAATCATGGTTATAAATATGCAAATGCATGCATATTTATAGATGTAACCCTTTCGAACGGGAGACGCATAGTGGTCACGCATACTGATGATTGAAGACACCTATAGCTAGCAAGTTTCATCGGCACGAAGACCGGAACAGAGCAAATGAAGGGGGGAGGAGGAGATGTCATTTGTGCTCACCCACGAACGCAGGGGCGGAGCTCGTCGAACGCACGGGGAGGTCGTCGAACACCAGACCCTCGCAGCGACGAAACAACTGCACATTTAAATCCACCCGATCAACCCAAATATATATGATGTTTTTCATAACAAAATCAGAAAATATATGACCTAACTCATAATTCACAAATATATGACGGGGTGTCGGGTCGGGGTGTCGGGGTGTCGGGGTGTCGTGGTGTCAGAGTGTCGGGTCGGGGTGTTGGGGTGTCGGGGTGTCGTGTCTTGGTGTCGGGGTGTCGGGGTGTCGGGGTGTCAGGGTGTCGTGTCGGGGTGTCGAGGTGTCGTGTCGGGCTGTCGGGGTGTCGGGGTGTCGGGGTGTCGGGGTGTCGTGTCTGGGTGTCGTGTCGGGGTGTCGTGCTGTCGGGTCGGGGTGTCGGGGTGTCGTGCTGTCGGGGTCTTTTTTTCTTCTCTTTTTCCTTTTCTTCTTCTTCCTCTTCTTCCTTTTCTTCCTTTTCTTCTTCTTCTTCTTCTTCTTCTTCTTCTTCTTCTTCTTCTTCTCTTCTTCTTCTTCTTCTTCCTTTCCTTTTTCCTCTTCTTCTTCTCCTCCTCTCCTCTTATTTCTTCTTCTTCTTCTTCTTCTTCTTCTTCTTCTTCTTTTTTCTTCTCCTCCTCCTCTTCTTCTTCTTCTTCTTCTTCCTTTCCTTTTTCCTCTTCTTCTTCTCCTCCTCTCCTCTTTTTTTCTTCTTCTTCTTCTTCTTCTTCTTCTTCTTCTTTTTTCTTCTCCTCCTCCTCCTCTTCTTTTTCTTCTTCTTCTTCTTCTTCTTCTTCTTCTTCTTCTTCTTCTTCTTCTTATTTTTTCTTCTTTTCCTTTTTTTCTATTTACCTAAACATCTATTTACCTAAACATCTAAACATCTATTTACCTAAACATCTAATTTTCTTACTGCAAAAACAGAAAAAAAACTAAAAAAAACAAAACAAAATAGAGGGGCAGGAGGGGGGAGCTCACCAGAGGGGGGCAGGGGGGTCTGGGCCGCCGGGGCGGCCGGCCGGCGGGGGCGGCCGGGGCTTCGGGGGCGGCCGGGCCGGGCTTCGGGGGCGGCGACGGGGCGGCAGGGAGGGGCGGCGACGGGGCGGGGTGGCAGGGAGGGGCGGCGACGGGGCGGGGTGGCAGGGAGGGGGCGGCAACGGGGCGACGGCGGCGGATGAGAGAGAGAGAGAGAGAGAGAGAGAGAGGCGCGCGGGAGTGGGGGTTTCGGGCGGGGTGCACAGCCGTTAAGGTAACCCCCCAGACGGCAAAGAACTCTTTGCCGTTAGCTAGCCAGCGCCGTGACCCTGTGGGCCCCACCCTCACCTCTTTGCCATCTGCCTAGCCCTTCTTTGCCGTCTGCTAGCAAACGGCAAAGAGGTGGCAGACAGCAAAGAAGGTGCCCTAGCCAACGCCGTGCCACGGGGGGCCCACCAGGCTCTGCCGTCTGCCATTGGCCTCTTTGCCATCAGCTGGCAGACGGCAAAGTGCCGTCAGCTGTCTCTTTGCCGTCAGCTGGCAGACGGCAAAGAGACAGCTGACGGCAAAGACCCTCTTTGCCATCAGCTGGTTCTTTGCCGTCTGCTTTGCCAAAGCAGACGGCAAAGATCCTCTTTGCCGTCAGCTGGCAGACGGCAAAGAGGGGACAGATGGCAAAATGCCAGATTCCAGTAGTGAATTGCGTATCTAGGATGGACATGCAACTGTGTCTGGGTCAGGCAAAATTGCATGTCTAGGTTGGGCATGCAACTGGGTCGGGTCGGACAAGTTGCGTGTCTAGAATGGACATGCAACTGAAACGATCCGATGTAAGTTGCATGTTCTGGATGACATACAACTGGGTCGGAACAGGGTAAATTACATGTTCAGAGTGGACATGCAACTGAGTCGGACAAGTTAACACTAGACATAGAATTAAACAGAGGGCTGGATCGACAAAACTACACACACACAAATGGATGTGCATCTCGATTTCAATAGATTTAGTGCTCCTCCTACCCTCAAAAAATCGTTGACGCATTCATCAAAAAATCTGAGTAGTGATGAACAACTGTGACAAAAGGAAGCTCACCAAAAATGCGCCACAAGAAATCCTTCTTCTCCTCCCCCTTGAATCGTTCGCCACAATCCCTCGCTGCAACCTTCTCTCTCTATTTAATCCGACAACAGCCTGCCCAGGATTTGTGATAAAGAGAGGAGATGAGAGAACAAGGGGAATGGCTGAAAGGTATGGGGAAATGGGAAAACTGATTAGGATTAGTGAACGAGGGAATGACTAATAGTCTGACAACTGCCCGTGCGTGGCCCATCCAGTCAAAACAGCCACCACCCCAAAAAACAACAAAAAAACAGCGACAACGCACAACCCACCCAGCCCTGCCTCTAGACAAATCCGTTTTCTCTCTTATGCACGGATTCGGCGAGAGGGAGGCCTCAACTTGATATGCAATCATATCCCAGACCGGCAGGCTGTGGCGGCGTTCGTGCAGTGTCAGTTGCCGCGGGAGGAGGAAGGCGGGAGGAGGGAGGGGTCGCGTTCACGAGGGGAGGGGTCAGGCGTACGCCCATCGGTTTATTCAATTCTTTCAGTCTTGGCGCGCTGAGTGGTTGCGTGCACCAATAATGGCGGCAGGAGAGTATAGAGTAGTCATAATTAGCTAGCTAGCTGGGTTTTTTTTTCCTTTTTAATTTAATGTCAAATAGGAAAGAAAAAAAGGCTATGAGATGAGATGAGAGGAGACGGCCATGAGGTGGTTAATTAATGAATCGAGAGGCCGGGCCGGCCGGTGCGTGCATGCATTCGAGTGTCGTGCACTCCAGGTGCGTACGGCCACGACAGTCAATTCGTTGGTTCGTTGGATCCAACACGAAACGAAACGGCGAGCGTGTGACGCCACCTGCATGATGCGGTCCTTGTTGATTCGTACGTTTGTTTGTTGTGTTCCTGGAAACCAGACCTGCATACTGTAACAGAAAAAATTGACATACTATAGCAGGGAAAATCGCCATGCGTTTTAGGGATTTATCATGCTGCAGCAAAGAGAATTGTCAGGCTAAGAGAAGAGGAAGTTTCCCACATGTTCAGAAATTGTCATGCTGCAACAAAAGAGAATTGTCATGTTAGCAGAAGAGGATTTCCATGATACAGCAAAAATTTGGCATGATACAACAGAGAAAGTAACCATGCATGTCCAGATTGCCATGCTACACCAGAACGAATTGCCATGCTATATGCAGAGAAGTTTCCATACATGCTTTCAGTAATTGCCATGCTACATCATAGGGGAATGCCATGCTACATATGAAATCGTTTGCTGGGGGGGGGGGGGGGGGGGGGGGGGGGGGGGGGGGGGGTGGATGGGAGCGAACGTTTGCGTCGTTCGCTCGGGAGGGTGGATGGGAGCGAACGGTGCGCCCACGGTGATTGCCACATGTCACCGCGTTGAGATTCGCACGCGGAATCGGACGAACCATAGAGCGTTCCCTCAAAAAACCGCTTCCAGGGAACATTCACTCTATATCATTTCCACAAAAAAAAGGAAAAATTGATAAAGAGGATCCTAATCCAAGAGTTTTGATGTTCAGAGAACGTGATTACCACCTAAGCCACTTATACTTCTAATTAAATATAAGTAGTATGTTTTTTATGTTACTTTTTAAAGATGATGTGCGGGCTTTAAAAATAAATAAATGAGAAACCAGAAAGAAAAGCAAGGCAAAAGAACGATTACAAATAGAAGATAAGATCTCTTTCAAAAATAAAAGACGGTATCACCTGGGCATAGTAGATCATTTTTTAGAAAGAGATCCTTATTTTTAACATTAACGAGTTTATTAAATGGTAATCATGTATGTTACAAGATTACAAGAGAGGGGATCAAGAAACTAGGAGGATGATCGAGCCACACTTCCTCACCCCTCCCAACAAAACCAAAGTGAGCCAGTTCATGAGGGCTACATTAGCTTCTAGCGCACAGTGATTAATCGTCGCCCTGCCGAAGGAACTTATCATCTTCCAGCAATCGTCAGTAACAACCGCTTCCGAGGCCCGATATTCAGATGGATTCAAGATGGCTTGAACAATTTCTAGAGAATCACTCTCAATGGCAATAGAGTACATTCCCAGTTCTTCGGCAATCCGCAGCCCCAGTAGTAGCGCCAATGCTTCCATTGACGGCACGTCAAGGGCAAATTATTTGAATGAGCAGCTTGCCGCTAAGAAAGCATCAGTTGAGTCTCGTAAGATGGCTCCAACTGCTCCTGATCCCGAATCTCTGTTTGGCAAAGGCTGCTCGCTTCTCTTCAGTTTTTTCATACTTCTGTTGAAGCTTTGCTCGTTGATTAACGCATATGAATCGCGTATCTTCGTTTTAAAAGGAAAACTAAAATCATAGTTGCGTTGTGCAATGAGCCATTAGTGAAGGGAAACTCTCGTCTTGAAAAAGCTATAGTTTTTCTTTTCTTCTTGCAAGGATTGAAAAGGCTTATATTTGATCTATACTAACATAACAGTAGTGCATCATCCATATTCATTACTCAAAACAGAATGACCATTAAATATGTTCAGTACAAATACTAGGCAGAAATTCAGAGTTCCTAGTGCGAGCAGGTCTCCTTCAGTGTTTTTTAATTATCTAATATAGAAAATATCATGGGAATTAAGGGCATTTAAATTGCGTGCTGCGTACCGAGTAATTGCGAGCAAGAGCACAACACAGAGCATACACAGGAGACAGGACAGCCCCACGCCCTAGACAACACAGAGCAGAGGAGAGGAAACAGAGTAGTAAAGCAGAGGAGACACACAAGCATACCTCTGGGCTCTTTTTTTTTTTTTTACTTTTTTTGATTAACTGTTCAGCCACATATGCTGTGCTCATTACATGGATTATTAAATTTTCTGACTATTAAACATCTTAAGAAATTTATGAGACGATTACCTGGCACATCAAGGAATGCAATTAGGAACTGGAGTATCGACTAAGCCACGCTCCCCTGTTTCCGCTTCCGTTTTCCATCTTCTGGCCTTCAAGTGCAAGACATAGCTTCAGGACTCTTCCTTTCATAGTTTCAGGATCTCACCTACTATCTGAAGCTGAAGCTGAATATATGCAAGATAACACTCCAGCAAAAGTACGTACATACACATGGAGATGGACCACACAAGAACATCAAAATTCGTTCCATGATACATCACCTCAAAACGTGAAGAGCACTACAGCGTGCTTTGTCCCCAGCAGTTTCAGAAAAAAAACTGAGGAATAATAACACACAGCACACGAGTTTCATGGTAGGTCTGCCTGTTTACGGCACAGTAATCCATCAAAAGTTTTTCTTGGAACAAGGGAAACAGAAATCAAGTGTTCAGCAAAAAAAGAACCCGCATGCAAATGTAGCTTAGGTCCCACCGAATGCATAGAGCTACTGGGGACAGAGTATAAGCGAATTAACAACAATAGCGTAGGTATTCAGACTGCAAGTTCCGACAGGGGGAACCTTGACCTTATTAGCAGTGATAGAGTTTAGCTCTGAATCATCAAAGTAAGAAACGGAGGCAATCAAACTCAGTTGAGAGAGACTCGAGACCACCCTTTTTAGGAGGTGTCTCTGTTTCAGCTTCAGTTTTCAGCTTGTCGACTGGAAGTGCAAGGAATATTAATTAGCTTGATGCCTCCTTCGGTATGACATCCCAAGCAAGCAAGCCAGCCAGCCGCCCAACAAATATCCTGGATCGGCAAAGAGTGTGACAGTGTGCTTTTGACCCCAGCCGTTTCAGAACAAAAATGACACTGATAACACACAGCACATGTATGCACGATCGAGTTCCATGGTCGAATATATGAATGATAATGCTCCAAACACAAGTAGATACATACATATGGAGTCACTTCACTTGGAACAACCAGGCACAACAAAATAATGTGTTCCATCCATGACATTTCACCTCAAAACGTGAGTCGTATGACAACATGCTTTTCTCCTCTACCGTTTCAGAAGAAAACTGATGAATAATAACACAGAGCACATATACGACCACTGCACAGTAATTAAACAATACTTTTTCTGGAACAAAGGAAACCAACCCCCAAATTTCCATACATCATATGAAAACAGAAGTCAAGTATTCAGACATAGTATAAGCAGATTAACAACAGTGTATGTTTTCAGACTCCAAGTTCCGACAGGGGGAACCTTAATTATTAGCAAAAACAGAGCTTAAATCAGAATCCTCAAAGTAAGGGACAGAGGCAATCAAACAGAGTGCATGTAGCAAGTAGTGGCAACTTCAGTTGAGACTCGAGAATACTTTTTCTGTTTCAGCTTGAGTTGAGATTAACTAGCATCATGTCTCTCCTTCGCTGTGACACTCGAACCAAGCAATCCAGCCGCACAACATATCCTGGATCGGCAAAAGGAGAACAGTAAAACATGTGAATTTGAGGAAACCAGAAGCAGCTCGGGATATCAATTGGTGGAGAAAATAAAAATGTGAAGATGTTTTCTGAAAGAGAAAGGGTGGATGATTAGAATATCAATTGGTACCTCTTGCAGTTTGTGAGCACTTTAATCCTCATCGGCGTCACCATCTTCCTTGCTCTTCTCCTCATCACTACCACTGGTCTCTTCATTGTCCTCTTCCTCTGGTTCCCTCTCAATAGTAACTGCAGGATGGTTGGGATTGATACCTGCTTCTTTCCTGATCGTAGCAGCTGCAGCCTTGCTTTCTGAAGGTGTCGTGTCTTTGTTATCAAGCCTTATCTCAGCTTTTTTAAGACGAAGGAGATGCTCAATGCCTGAATAGAAACCATTACCTTTTGCCGCCGACACACTGAATGGCATGCCACGAAGTTCCTCAAGCTTGGGCGCAGACCCTTTCACGAACGTAACATCAACTTGTGAAGTCAAACACCTTCAGATTTGGGAAAGAAGTGGCTTGGACTGTACCAACAAACTTATTTGATACCCATAGTTCCAGGCGGAGTAAGGATGGGAGCTTCCCAAGAGTAAGCAGACCATCTTCCGTGAGTTCAGTTATGCAGATGCACAGGTCGGCAAGGTTGATGAGTGCTGGTGTAATCCACTTTGGAAACTTCATGAACGAATCGCGGATGGGTGCCCAAAACCTTTGAAGAGAAGCTGGCAGAGGGGACCAAGAATCTAAGAAGTCTAGGGAACCATGGTACGCTTCTATTTCCAAAGAACGGAGTTTGCAGGTGCCAAGCTTGCACAGTGAGGAGAGGAACGCCTCCTTTCCACATCTCTTGTCCTCCCAAGATACTTCAAAACCAAGATCCACATCAAGTTCCTCCAAACTTGTCAGGTTCCCGAGATCCTCCAACGCATCTGTTTCTTCCGGGGTAATAATAAATTTTGGCATCAACTGTAAGTTCCTCATGCCCCCAATCCCATTTGGTAGCTTCTTCAGAAATCCAATTAGGTGTCGTAGTGTAGTCAGCCGAGTAATTCCAGCAGGCGGCTCTCGCACTAATGTATTCTTAAGATCTAGTGTCTCTAGATTACCTAGCATCATGATCCCTGATGGTAGCTTTGATATACTTGTGTCCCTAAAGCTGAGGTACTTTAGCTGGAATAATTTATCCATGCCTTTCATATCATAGTCCTCTAAATCCTTACAACCTTCAAAATCCAAAACACGTAAAGCTTCAAACTTTAAACTGATCAAGATTGGGCAAGAGTGTGACACAACATGATGGCATTACTATCAAAGTTCGAACATGGCTTAGATTTACATTTGCTAGTGCAGATGCAAAATCTTTGTCAATGTACTGGATTGATAGCCGCCGAATAAAACCCTGGTGATTTTTCAAACTGGTTTGGCCTCCACCTACCACAGTGGTAAAATTATCTTCCGCTGATTTTGAAATAATAATTTCTAGCATCATGTCATGGACTCGGCAAGCACGGACCTTTCCATCATACCTAATGCCCACCGGTTGGACCATGCTTTTGTTGATAAGCTCGTAGAAGTAATTCTCAGCGACCTCTTGCTTGCTCTGTCCACGCTCTTCAGAGATAAAGCCTTCTGCTATCCATCGCCTCACTAGTATTTTTCTATCAATCACATGGTCTTCGGGAAACAAACTTAGATACAACAGGCAAGTCTTGAGATTATGTGCAAGATCATTGTAGCTAAGAGAAAGTATGCTACTCATACCCTCTAGACTCTTAGTTTTCTCTAGTGCAGAACCAATTGACCTCTTAACCTTCTCCCAAACTTCCTTGATGGCTGGTCGGTTTGCTAGTAAAGCAGACATACTAATAATTGCCAATGGTAGGCCTCCAGATTTCTTAAGAATTTTAGTAGAAACTTCTTTCAACATGTCAGGGCAATGTTCCTCAGAGCCAAATAATCTTTTGAAAAACAATCTTCTAGAGTGGATATCACTTAGGGCTTCCAATTCATACACACGGTCATCACCACCCGACAACATGACTTTGCTACGTCAATGATGCGTGTAGTAGCTATAATTCTGCTAGAACAATTATTCTTTGGGAAAGCACACTTGATAGTGTTCCATAGTTGTGCACACCATACATCATCAATGATGATGAGATACCTAAAAAATTAGTAGATGATGTTAAGTTGTCAACCAATGATAAGGGATTCAATTGGAACACTCAAGCATGTCATGATACTACTTGCATGTATTTAACTGGAGTAGTTGATAAGTGTATATATGACGGCTATTGCTTATGTTTCTATATATAATTTATTCTACATATGTAGCATGCCAACTTCATTGAAATTTTAACTATGGCCGGAACTCAATTCTAGTTACCGAATCACAGACCGGAAAAATAATAATAGTACAGTCAATAATAAGTGACTCGAACACTATAAACCTGTTAACAGAAATAATAAAGATCTACGTTACCTTTTAGTTTGGAGTAGTTCTCTTAGCTTTGAAATGGACTTCATTTCATCCCAATCACTAGTATCTTTTGTGGATCCATCTTGGCATGACACTTGAGAGATCACATCCTTCATAATTTTCTTTATATCTGGTTTTTGCGAGACCGATATGAAAGCCTTACAATCAAACTTCCCTTGAATCTTGCGATAGAGCTCATTTGCCAGTGTTGTTTTCCCCAATCCACCAAAGCCAACAAAAGACAACACCTTGCGAGGTTTGGATGAGATGTTTCCTTCTTCCACCATCCACTTGGCAAGATCATCCCTTGGACCATCCACGCCCATGAGGTGTGCCTCCTCAGCAATGACCGCATGTAGCCGGGGATCCACGGCAGTATGAACACTTGTGCTAGAAGGAATATCATTCAACTTGTAGCTATCCTTGACTTTTTTCACTTGCTCGATGCGATCTTTCAGGTCATCGATTTGGCCGGCGATTTCGCACCGAGCTCCAAGCATCTTCAGAGGGAGAGTGATCTTGCCCAAGAACTCCTTGAAACCACCACGACGGCTGCCCTTACCAAGGTGATGGATGAACTTGTCGAAGATGTCCTCGGTATCGTATGCCAGCTCCCGCACCAGCGATATCCATGCCTTCACTTGGCCACTTGGATCTTTGAGGTTTGTGTACTCTTCCAGCGCAGCATGCATACTAGTGAGCTCAGATTGGAGGGACCGAATCTCACGACGGACCCCTTTGAGACGGCCATACTCGCCTGCGAGCAGACCAGTGAGCTTCACCAGCAGGGGACCCAATGCGCCGAGTGAAGCACTCACCACATGCACCATTTATGCCCTCTAGCTATACCTCTCGTCTATGCACTGCATCGATCTCTCGTAGGTGTTTGTGTGCTAGCTTGAGTAATGGAGGGGAGAACTTGGACAAGTAGTGCAGCTAGCAGGATAGTGCAGAGGAGCAAGCAAGATATATTTGTTTGGATCAGCTAACGATGGCAGGCACATGAATGACCACGAAGGAGGCAAGGCAATGTTTGACGATAAAGGGTTTCCCCCTGCTTTATATTATAAAGCAACCACCCGATACAACAAACTCGCTGGGGCCGCAGCACATCGAAGCCCAACGGAAAAACGAGAGAGAAATAAAAAGAAAACAAATGACAACACCGGCAGATCAACGAAACGAAGATGACCGGCAACCGCTGCGCCCTCCGGAGATGTCCCACCGCGCTCCTAGCACTCCGAAGCGTCGCGTACCGAGCAGCACCTCCAAGAAGAAATGTGATGACGACGCCACTACTCCCCGGACTAGTCCTAGGATTTCTCCCGGTACACGGAGGGCGGTGTGGAAGGGGTAAACCCGACGCCCTTCAGGAAGGAACGGTGGCGCCCGCAGGCGTCACCGCGTCGGTGACGGACAAGTCGTCAGGGATTTCTCCCGACCCAAACAATCACCACCACCCCGGACGCTCCATCGAGCTCCACCCAGCCGTCCGCCCACCAGCATGCGCCACCACGGTCTTGGAGTCATCCTCATCGTCTCACTGAGGTCACCGACACAAGGCCAAGAGGAAGAAGAAGAGGACACCGAAGACGGGGGTAGCAGGACCGCAGCCACGCGGGAGGGAACATCCTCCACCGCAGCAGCGGCAACCGACCGAACGCGTCAACCGGGGCAAACCAGGCCCCTACTGGCCGGGCCGGGCCCAAAACGGGCCCGCGAAGCCCCGTCGCCGCGCTGCAGCACGCCGGCTAACAGCACCGCCACTGCCCAGAGACCGCTGGCACCCGACCTCTGTAGGAGATATGCCCTAGAGGCAGTAATAACAGTTATTTTGTATCTCCATAGTTTGTAATGAATGTTTATGTTCCATGCTATAACTGCAATGATTCTCGAGTCTACAATATCCACGAGGCTCGGAGGGAAACTCATGTGCACGTGTGGTATAATAAACGGTAAAAAGTATTCCTAGTCATGCCTCTAAGACTAGCTCAAGTATTGCATGATGATCCTGTTTTCCTGATCATGGGCATGACTATGCTGGCAATTTTGAGGGCACAATGTTAGTAGAACACTTGTGTTGAGTCGACCCGAATTGATGTTATGCTATGAGATACATTCGTCACAAGTTAATGGCTAATAACATAGAGAAAGTTAATGTTTGCATAATTCCTTAGACCATGAGAGTATCGAGTTCCTTCGTACTTGCTTCGTGAACTTTGGGGTTTGTTAAACGTCATCCGTAACTGGGTGGCTATTACGGCGGCTTACGGGATCACGGAAAAGTATGGCAAGAAACGAGATAGCTCAAGATTGAGATTTGCTCCTCCGACGATGGAGAGATATTCTCGGGCCCTCTCGGTGTTACGGTATCCATCATCGTCTGGCCAGACACATTGTGATTTGATCACAGGGATGCCGGAACACGGAAACGAGAAAAGAGAACAAAACCGGTAACGAGGTAACTGGCATAGCGGACAAGTTGTTGATCCACGGGGATGCAGAAAAATCTCACCTCGGGTGTTGTAACATATCGCGAAGCAACAAGAATAGCACACGGCAACCGGAGGTTCACTCGAATATTCATTCGTGTGGGTATAGGGGTCAATATGGGTGTCCACGGCTCCGATGTTGATCATTGATCGAAAAGTGTTCCGGGTCATGTCTATACTTCACCGAACCTATAGGGTCACACGCTTAAGGGTCATCTATCTACTGAATACTCGACAGGGAGTCTGAGAGAAAGTCACCGGAAAAGTTTCGGAGACAACGGAAAAGTTCCGGAGAGAGAACACCGGAATAGTTTCGGTAAAACCGAAAAGTTGTTTCGGAGTATACCATTAAGTCAAAGAGGGTGCCAAAATTGTTCTGGAAACTTCTGGGATTTTTCCGGGATAAAAACCGGAAATGTTCCGGAGCTGCCGGAACCGGTTTGGTTGCTTTTCGCAGATGAAAATCACTAATCCGGAATTGTTTCGGAACGCGTCCAAAATCATTTTAGTGGGTACTGGAATTATTCTAAGACCCACAGAAATATTTTCGGATTTAACGGTCGCGGAAAAATGTTTCCGTGAATAGTGAAAGTGCTTTTTGGGTTACTTTATGGAAAACCACCTTTTAGGGCTTTTCCCAAAAGGCTTCTAGAAGGGATTGGGGACCAAGGAACCCCTTTTGGGGGGGGGGGGGGGCCTAGGGGTGGCCGGTCAAGATGGAGCTCCTCCATGGAGCTCCACTTGCCTTCCTTTTATGCCCTTATGGAGGATCCATGTGATGGGTTTTTTGGGTATTTTTCCCCTTGGGTTTTCCTATAAATAGAGGTGGAGAGGCACTCTCCACACTCACTCCTTTCTCACATACACAAGCCATGCATGATCTGGCCTTCTCCCTCCCTCCCCGCGAAATAGTTTCGTAGAGCCGAAAGGCTGTCTGGGTTCCGGCAGGAACTAGTTCTGGACAGCGAAGCCCTGCCGGATAGCTAACACCGTATGTGTGCAACCCCGTAGAGAGGTCGTAGTTTCGATATTTTGCCCGATGGGCTGTTCGAGGGTCCTCCCGAAGGGCTGTCCGAGTTACCGTTCGAGCTTCGAGGGTCCTCCCGAAGGGCTGTCCGTGACATCGTCCGAGGGACTGTCCGACCGCCTCCCGAAGGACTGTCCGACGAGGGAGTACATCCTCGCGGTTGGGAGGTTGTAAATCCTAGCTGCGGGGATCTGCACCGACGATCTACATCGACTCTACTTCCGCTGCGCTACGAGTCGGTAATGATCAGATCAAACCCTGTATGCAGTCTCCATAGTGGTCCTGGGCGTGCTCGCTGTACCGAAATTTTTTGTTTTCTGTCGCGTTCCCCTACAACCTCCACCGCCAGGGAACGTCGACAGCGCACGCAGGACAGCCGGCCCGCAACAACCCAGATGGGGCCCAAAGGGCCTAGATCTGGGCCGCGCGAGCGCCGCAGGCCAGCCGCACCACCACGACGCCCCGCCAGCATCGGGGACCCCTCGGCTAGCCCGCGCCGAGCCGCAGCCGCCCTAGGAGCACCACCGCCGGGAGGGAAGGAGCCCCGCCTCCGTCTCCAAGCGCGTGGGGAAGGGAAATCCGCCGCCGCCGGCACCACCCAGGTTGCGCCGGTGGCCGCTACCGACGGCGGCGAGGGGGGGGGGAGGGAGGAAGGCCTGGGCGGGGGAGTGGAGCGGCGGCACTCCGTCGCCGCGGGGGGGGGGGGGGGGGGTAAGGAAGAGCCTCGGTATGCAGTCTAGTACTTAATTCACGTTAGGTTGGCACATTCACTAGCCAGTTGTGAACTTTTGTTGGCTCACCTAATCACGGTGGGTCCATGATGATATTTTACGAGCACTAGTTAGTTAGCATGTCCATTAAGCAATGCGCGGCGTAAGACACGGCGGCGCGTCTGCGGACAGTGACCGGTCACGCCTCAAAAAATGCATTCCACATCCGGATACCTCAAATTAGAAACCTCAAATCCATATTATTACATGCAACGCAGCGATCTTTGAGCAGAGCTTCGTCCGGTTCCGCTCCCGGCTCGCCCGGCTCCGCCCTGGCCATGTTTGGCGGCCGGCTGCGCTCCTCAGAGTGTTGCTCCGATCGCCGGCAAGGTAGAGTAGGGCATGGGAGACGAGCCGGCTCACGGGACTCAAGGCGCCGCCGCCTCCCATGCCCTACTCTTCCTCGTCGGAGCCCGGAACTCGAACTGTGCCGGTGGACGTCAGATCGATGACGGATCCATCCTGGGACGAGCCGCGGACGTCCACCACGATGCGGTTGCGGTGCCCGGACTGATGCACCATACGGGGCGCCGGAGAATGCGACTCCGCCTCCCCGACGTCCACCGCCGCGAGGGGTGCCGCCGCCTCCCGCGCCCGGTGCCTTGCACGGCGGGCACGCCGTGCCATGGCCTTGTCGGACGAGGCCCATGGTGCGTCCCCATGCTCGGCGCGCCAACGGAGCGGTTGCGCGTCTGCCAGCGCGTTTGGATGCCAGATGGACCGCACGGCCTCCGGCGAGGCAGCTACGGCTGGCCTAGCGCCGAATCCATGCGCCATTTGGGCGGACGCAATGGATTCCCGACGGAAGGAGTCCGAGCGCTGCCGTGCATGGGCCTCCTCTCGGGCGCGGCGGAGCGCAAGCCGGACGGCCATCTCCTCCTCAGGGCCGCGTGGGATGAGCTCGGGGTCGACGGATCTGGAGGTGAAGGACTCGGATCCGCTGCCCGCCATGCCGGAGACGGCCGGAAGGAGCCGGAGACGAGCTTGGGTGGCGGAGGGGAGTGGAGGGGAGGGGAGTGAAGTGGCTAGGGTTTGGTCCGGCGAGCGGATGGGGAGGAATTTATGTGGGGTCGGGTGGGCCAGCGTGGGCCGGGTCCAACGTGGCGGGCGTGCTCGGGCGCGCCCGGGCACCCCATATCCGCCCCATATTTGGGCTGAATATGAGGGGTGCCGGTCAGCCCGGCCGTTTGAGAGCCGTTTGAGGGGGCCGTCTGGGTCAAAAAATCGTGACCGGACAGTGACCGGGCGGCCCGCCTGGGCGTATGAGGTGGGTTTGAGGCGCCCGGCTGTAGATGCTCTTAATAAGCAAATAATAAGGACAACTTGTCTTAGGCTTTGTTCCTATCTCGTACACATGTGTTTGTTTGGTATGGAGTTTGCCGGCCGGAAAGAGCAAGGAAACAGCTGGGTGGGGTCAGGTGCCTGCTGAGTAGTTGCAAGGCTCACCTAACGAGTAACTATCCATGGACCCCATGTGTATGCTCCGGGCCTTAAGCGAAGGGCACTGATAGGCGCCGGCGCGCCGGCCCAAATTTGGGCCAGTCAGCGCGCAGCCGCCCGATTCCCCTGTATACAGCCGTTGGATTTGACCCTTTCCCCTCGTGTCGTCTTCTTCCCTCCACCGCTAGCGAGGGAAAAAAAGGGGAAATCCCGACGCTCCCCACGCGCAGAGCACCGCCCCCCCCCCCCCCCCCCACGCCGCTTCCATGCCCCCGCCGTCATGGCCGTGGCCGACGAGCTCCAGCGAGGTCTCCTCCATGGCTAGCCGGGCGGAGCTGTAGTTGCTAGCAGCAAAAAAAACGTAGTCATCGCCATGGATGGGGTTGCAGCCGAAAAAAGACCTCGATCTCCTTCCCCAGTAAAACTCCCGACGCCCCCAACACCTTGGTTGAAAAAACACCCCCGCACCTCCGCTGCAGCTCGCCGCCATTTTTTGTTGTAGCTCTTATTCGCACGGGTATGAAAACAGCAAACGTCGACACCGGTAGTAGCAAAAATCGACAGTAGTTGCAGCAAAAATCACATAGTCGCGGATCTCGGTAACCTCATAAAAAAAGTATGTAACAATCGACAATGCAGTAGTAGCAAAATCCAAAACGGTTGTAGCAAAAGTGACATGTTCACAACAAAAACATTGGTATGCTTCCAGCAAAAAATTTACATGGTACCAGCAAAATAATGATACGGTTCCAGCTCAAAAAAATGCCATGGTTTCCGACAAAAAGAACAGTCAAAAAAGCGCCATGACATCTTGCTGCAGCACCTCCCCCTCGCCACCGTGGCAACACCTGAACATGCCGGTGGTAACACCTCAACTTGCCGGTGGTAGCAAAAAAAAAAAAAGCTCACCATTCTATGGTCGCATCGCCACCGTAGCCTGAAGCGTGACGCCGTTCACCGTATGCAGCTCCCCCGGACGCCGGTTGCAGCTCCTCCGGATGCCGGTTGCAGCTCCCCGCCATCCATGGTTGCAGCTCGCAGCTCCCATGGACGCCGGTTGCAGCTCCCATGGAAGCCTGTTGAGCTGCTGCCGTCCACGGTTGCATCTCGCCGCTCCGGGCGTCGGGGGAGAAGAGGATGTAGCTCCACATCCATGGACGCAGCTCCCGCTCGCATCAACTCTGGCGTCCTCAAACTGCAGTCGCCGGCACTGGTATTTTGGGGACTCAGAGAGAGAGGACGGCGGCAGGGATGAACTGGATTAGATACTCACGGGGGTGGGGATAAGGTTTGTGTGGCCAGCCGTGAGCAGTTTCGCGCGTGGGCCCTACCATGTACACGCGTCTCGCGCGGGACGGTTGTTTTGCGGGCGCATGAGCCAGCGTGGCGTGGGAGCCGGCCGAAAGTTCGGCCGGACTGCCGGCTCCAAACGTTTTCCTTAAGCGAATTATAAACAAGAACAATCTCATTTCTGTTCGAAAAGAGGGAAGACCTCAGCCTCTGTACCATGTGATGCACAAACATATATATTGTTAAGTTATTGAAAATGCGAAATAAATCAGCTTAACATGACATCGTATCATATTTTAAAAAACTCCCCTATGCCCGGGGCCAGGGTTTCTCTCCTCTCTGGAGATCACGTCGGCGAATCTGTCTACCCATAGCGATTCCCTTCCCTCGTAGGGTTTTGCGATCGTGTCCCCCTCTGATCCCGTTCCCCCGAGTACGATGGAGAACGCGGCGGCCGCCCAGTCTGGAACCAGCGGCGGCGCGGCCGCCACCGTGAAAGCGGCTCTTGGTGATTTTCTCGAACAACTAGATCTCAATGACGAATTCTTTGATGATCTGGTCATTGAGGAGGACGACCCTGCGAACAATGGAAGTGTGAGATGGCTAGCCCTCGCTAGGGTTCATACGGATAAAACCTTCAGCCAGACGGCGTTTTTTCGCGATATTCTGCCCGGTCAGTCCCAACCTTTTTGTTGTTCAAGCGTCTTTGGGCGACTGGGAGAGGATGTTGGATCAAGGTCCATGTCTGTTTAGGAATTGGGCAGTGTTGATGTGCCCTTATGATGGATTCACCAAGGCAGAGGATGTGGCCATTGTGTTCATGCCTATTTAGCTCCAAATCCACCAGCTGCCAGATGGTTTTTGCAAGGAAGGCATAGTGCAACAACTCCTGAAGAACTCGGGTAAGATTTTGGATATGAGGCTTAACGGAACCACCCGAGATGATTATGTCAGAATCAGAGTCGGCCATGATGTTCGACAACCCCTCACCAAGTTCGTGAGCATTATCAGAGGGAAAGAACATCGTTATGAGAAACTAGGTCGTTTTTGACGCGTGTGTGGCCTCATTGGTCAGGACTGTAAGGAATGTGGCACCGGGGTGCATGAAGAGAAGAGCAAAAAATATGGTCCTTCGTTGTACGTTGATGCACCAAATAAGCTTCGACATGAAGAGCAGTTCGGCAGAGCGTGTGGGTCTTAACAAGAGATGAAGTTTTCCCAGCCAAGGAGTGCATCAGAGAAGGCTCTAGCTGACCATGAGGTGTTGGATACGGCAACCAGTCCCTCTAAACTGGGCGATACTCACATGATGGTGGATCCAGCGATCAGGAAAAGGCTGGCCTTGGAGGTAGAAAACAAGGAGAAGGGGAAGGAAGAGTTGTCGGCTCCTGTGGGTACCTTGGCCTTAACATAGGGTAATGGTGAGGATGGCGATGAAGACAAATCGCCAAGCAGCAGTACTAGCAGCAAACATGCACGGATTGGTTCAGAGGGTGTTTCTAGAGATGTATCGGCGGCCTCCTTTGAGGAGGGCCGTCGGGCACAATGAATTTCTTAGTTTGGAACTGCCGTGGGGGGAATTGTCCCATAGTTGGCGAGGTTTTGGCCCGCTCTAAAGCCAATTCCCCGGGGCTCGTTTTCTTATGTGAAACTAGATAGGCCGATGGAGAAACTTAAATGGAGACTAGGATTGAAGGGTTTTGCTGGTGTATCTAGTGATGGTCTTAGTGGAGGTCTGGCCCTCTACTGGGATGAGAACCTGCAAGTTACGGTGATGGACTCATGTGCACGGTACATTGACGCCCGAGTGGTGGATAACGCAAATGATATTGCATGGAGAACAACTTTTGTATATGGAGAGCCGCGTGTGGAGTACCGGTACCATATGTGGAATCATCTAACTAATCTACCGTCGCTCTCGGCAGAACCGGCATTGTGTCGCCGAAATTAGGGTCTGCCACCAGCCATCAGCCGTCAAAGAGGCATAGGACACGCTTTTGCTAGTCGCTCGTCGCCAGCGCGACTCCGATCTATGCTCTGACGTGCAGCTGCCTGGTTTCTTCCACCTCGCACATAAGGTGTTCGACAAAATTTGCACAAAGTATTTTACATCATCTATTGGAGTGGTTGTCGTGCGGCTGCCCTATTTTACATCATCTGTTGGAATTGGACGTTTTCGGTGGCGTAAATTTTACTCGAACCACTTTTTGGTGATGTATTTTACATCATCTATTGAAGATGCTCTTAGTAATGGACGTAATGAAATTCCTGGCCTGCTGCTCATTTCTCTTTTCTTCTTCCTCTTTCCTTTAGCATTGGCAAGGGCTGCTCTATTGTCTTCAGTTTTTTCATACTTCTGTTGAAGCTTTGCTCATTTTGAAAGGAAAAAAATAATAATTGCGTTGTGCCATGAGTTATTAGTGAAGGGGAACTCTCGTCTTGATAAAGCCTATAGTTTTTCTTTTCTTTTTGAAGGATTGCAAAAGCTTATAGTTGATCTCTTTGTCATTATTAATAGAACAGTAGTGCCTCATCCATATTTCATTACTCAAAACAGAATGACCATTGAATATGTTCAGTAAAAATACTAGGCAGAAATTCAAAGTTCCTAGTGCTAGCGTGTCTCCTTCAGTGTTTTTGAGTTATCTAGTCTAGAAAATATTATGGGAATTGATGGCATTTAAATTGCGTGCTGCGTAACACCTTGCTCGGCCTGCGCGTCTGGAGTGTGGACATACACCGGAGAGGACAGCCCCACGCCCTAAGAGCAGAGGAAAGAAAACAGAGCAGTAAAGCAGAGGAGACACACGCTGGGCTCTTTTCCTTTTCTCTAACTTTTTTCGATTAACTGCTCAACCACATATTCTGTGATCATTACATGGGTTATTAAATTTGCGGACTATTAAATAGCTTAAGAAAATTATGAGACGATTACTTGGCACATCAAGGAATGCAGGGTACTCTCCCATTTTCGCCCGTCTTTGTAGTGATCAATCTGTAGTGCACGGGAAGAAGGGGATATATATTTCATACCAAGTTGATGTACAGGGAAATTAAGTTTGATATGTCATAGGTAAACAACAGAGAATGAATGTTTTTGAAATTCAGGAACATTTTCCAAAATTATGAGCATTATTTGAAATTAGGAATGTTTTTACAAACTCATTAATATCTTTTGAAATCCGGGAATATGTTTGAGATTCTTGAATTTTTTAAAAATTCAGAAAAAAAATTCAGATTCAAGAATATTTTTTGAAATCCCGAACAATTTTCAAATTCAAATCCAGAATTATTTTCAAATCAAGAACATTTTTTAAATCTGGGCACATTTTCGAAATTCGTGATTTTGTTTTGAAATTTAGAACATTTTCAAATTCATGAATTTTTCGAAATTCAGTTTTCTTAAAATTAGGGAATGACTTAAATTCTTAATAATTTTTTGAAATTTAAAATTTCTTTCGAAATCCTGAACATTTTTTAAAGAAGCAACCAAAAAACGAAAATGTGAAAGAAAAAGAAAAAAGAAAGAAAGAAGGGAAACAAATAGGGGCCCAAACCGCGTGCTCGCCCGCCTCCCCTTCCAAACTGGCGTCCAGCCTTTGGTCCAAAAAATAAAAAAGATAGTTATCCTCATGCTTGTCGGCTTGTCGCTGCCGCTTCGAGACAGACAGGAGGCGCCGGTTGATTGGGTCAGAAGGAAAGAAGAAAAAAAAGGTGTCCGGGTCGCAACTGGCGCCGCCGCCGCTCCCTTTCACCGCCGCAAGCCTCCACCTCCGGCGATCTTTTCTTGGCACGAGCAGCGACCCGGCCGCCTTCTCGGGTGAGGAGCCTCACCTCGCGATCTCCTTTCTCCCCCATCACTCTCCATCCTAATGTGCCAAATCCCATCCGTCGCCATGGCTGGCGAGATGTTGTGACCTCACCTCCCAATCCCCTGTTCAGAGATTGCTCCCATCATCTCTGGGATTCGTTTTGGTTGCGATTCTTGGAAGTAATCTGTTGAGTGATTCTTGTTTTATTTCTGTACAATATTGATATGACAATATGTAAGTTCTCCTATGTTTTATTTCAGGAAATAATGCGCAACGTATGTAATTAGGCAGTTGATAGATTCTTATGATGCAAGGTACAGAGTTAGTGTACTGGAAGCTTATGCCACTAGATGCCCAGCTCGGTAGCACACCCCTGCATGTTACTTACATGGATTTTACAAGTTGAAAACTCCTCGAAATTTATCAATTTTAAATTCATTACTCTTTTCTTTGATCCTAATTTCAAAATTAGCACAATCAAGCTAACAAAATTGCTGATCATTTATCGGCAATGTGAAATGCCCATCTACTTTATGATGCTACCTGAGTGTGTTTCCTTTTGCTTACACCATGAAGTTTACTTCATTTTCTGTTACTGTGTTTGTCAATTGGAGTTTAGCTCAATTTCTGTTATTATTGTGCTGCTTGTCGTTGCAATGCCGTGGGAAGATAATTATCCCAAGCTGCAATCCTCCTCCGCTTTTCAGCGCCCTTTACCGTGCTAGGTCTTCGACCTCCCACACCCGTGAGACCTACCAGGACACGTGGCTGCAAGAATCCATGTTCCTAAAGGTACCTTCCTGCCACATCCTACGCAAAGACTGATGTAGTAAGCTACTCCCTCCGTCCCATAATATGAGAGCGTTTTTGCAGAAATTCGCTTTGGCGCATGGAACGCGCGCTCCTGCCACCGGAAAAAATATTTCAAAGTGTGAACAAATTCCAAACAGAAATTTGGCGCATACATCTCGACATTATATGTGTGCACGTCAAGTTTCGGAGAAAACCGACATTTTCTGTGGCTTGTGTAAAAAAGACAAAAATATGTCTTGTGAAAAGCACTTTTTAACATCAGATTTTGTCTTTTTCAAACGCAACACATAACTTGTCGGTTTTTCGCGAAACGACTTTGTGAGTATGTACAATATCGAGATGTACGCGCCAAATTTTTGTTTGGAATTTTTTGACATTTCAAAATACGTTCAAAACACATTTAAAAAACCAGGAGCGAGCGCTCCCGTGCGCTCTCGACATTATAGTGTCAAAAACGTTCTTATATTATGGGACGGAGGGAGTACTATACTTTCATCTAACACTCCCTTTACTGTTTTTCTGTGTAAGTAATATCTTTGTTAACTGCTTCAGCAAGAAGTTGTTTCTTCATTTGTTCTGTTCTGTACTAAAACTATATCACAGAGTAAGATTGGTGGGTTAATTGCTTCAGAAACAACAAAGTTGTCTCAATTTATTTCTGCTTTTTCTTGTGATATAAAAAACTCCTTGACACATGTAAATTTGGGCGATTGGCTTGTGCATCAGTTTCAGTCTTAGATATATAGGGATTGACTATTCGTCATCCTGGGTAAGGAATAGTTATTCTTCACCCCCTCTATTTTAACATCAATGCACCGTAATTTTACGTTTCGTAAATTTTGTCTTATTTCATACGTAATAAGAGAACGAAAAAAATATATAATCACCGTAAAAAATATATTATGTTACGTAAAATTACAAACGTAAAAACATAGTGTAAAATATACATAAAATGCAATTTTTCTGGTCTTATGACCTATATTTTTGTTTTCTTATGCCAAATTTTACGTAGTGAATCAATATAAATGTAACTATTTGTATTCCAAATGTAATTTATTTATGAAACGATCGTAAGATTACCTCGGGTGAAGAATAACTTAGTCTGCACCTTGGATGATGAATAGTATTACTATGGCCAAGGTTCTTATCCTAGAGCGTTTCTGCATGTAGTAGGCATAGCATTATGCCGGCCCATAATACCATCCTTGCTTTGCCGAGTCTTCTAATCGATGATGTCAAAGGAATTGATTTGGTCTCCACATACCGTTGTACACTGTAACGATCTTGGAGTCGCTCCCCTCTTCCCTGGCATGGACTGGAGGTCCGCCTAGATTGGACGTTCCTCATCCGAACGGTCGCCTCCCATGGCATCCTCCATCCGAGGCACCCCAGCTGGTTGTGGTGGTGGCCTAGCGCATTGTTGCAACCGTCGGCCATGTTGCTGGTGGGGAGGCGACGATCATGGTGGTCCTTTGCTCGGGCTTGGGCGCAAGGTCGGGTGTCGCCGTGAGTCTGGCCAGCAAGCTATTGCCCAGTCAACGGCTGAACGGCGGTCACATAAGAAACTTAAACATATATGACCTGCTGCCACAAGCAAGGACGGCAGAACTACTGGTAGTGCATGATGCAGATTAGTTATCAGCTGCCACTTGTAAGGATGGTGCGGAGTCTCCGGTATGTCCCAAACTCGGGATTTTACTGGTACTACTATCCTTTATGCCGATCAAAGACTTCGCTGGGTGGTGGCGAGGGGCTCTAGTCGCGTCTCGTCGGCCTGTTCGGGCGGGCATGACTGTCGCTTACCATCAGGACCGTGCACATATGCAGCTATTGAGATCAAGGCAAGTGGAGGAGACAACATAGGATGACTTCGATGGAGTGATACTTCTTGAGTATACAGTCTCGAGCTCTGGGGTTAACACCCTAGGTCTGACCCTTGTTGGTTATACCTGGCAATGACGACGTTCTTTGCGTCCTTACCTTGACGAAGGCATTGCTTGGAGTTTGCCCGAATTTGATCTTCAGGGTGAAAACCCTTGTTCCAACCTTAGGTGGTTGGATCCGGCGACGGTGGCGCTTATGCGTCATTCCCTTCCAGGAGGTGTCGTTTTTTAAGAATCTTTCTTGTAGTTCTTATGATGTCAAGATATGGTTGGCGTTGATGGTCACCGTTGTATTTCATCAATCGATGTTTTCATTGCTTCGTTTTTTTTTTCCTACGCCTAGGCAAATCGCTTTGGTCTTGTATGACTTTGCTGCCTGCGTGATCATTTGTGTGTGTTGTATTAGCTGTATGCATTCTAACTATGCAGAGACAAATGTGTACTTACGATGATTGTATCGCTTGATGCTATATTGCGTCAATAAAATACACCCTTTATTGAAAAAGTAGCTAAACTTTAGGGACTCGGTTAGCCACGAGAGACATGCACGTTTGTGCTCTCCTGTATATGAACTTGCATGAGATGAATACAAAATTGTGTTGCATCCTATTCCTTGTCTTTTACTCCCTTCGTCCCATAATTTTTGTCGTGGTTGTAGTTCAATGGAGGGAGTACATGGCATAAGATTCTGAGTTCTTCCTCGCTTCCGCATCCTCTCTCACTCTCTGATGGCTGAGTCCCAGTCCAGTTCCACTGCCGAGTCCGGTCACACCGGCGCCCGCGGCAACCCCTTCGCGGATGCCCCCCCCCCCCCCCCCCCCCCCCCCTCACCACCACTTCTCCATGAGTCTGCCATCATCCTCAACCATCCTCGGTCCTCTTTATCCATGGTTCTCGATCTCGAGGAGTCCAATCACACCACCTGGAGCACGCTGTACATGCATCAATGACGTTGACGGCACCGTCGACGCTCATTCACGTCGTGCCGACATGATCTGGACCAAGGCGGACTACTTCATCATCTCGTCGCTGTACGCCATGATCTGCAAGGAAATCCTTGAGATCGTCATCCAGCGGGAGCACACGGTGTACTCGCTCTGGATGGCCATCAACGCCGTCTTCCTTGACAACCGCATGTACCGCGTCGTCTATGGCCATCAACTGCATGTACGAAGCAGGCAGTAAAAGACAAAGGTAAACAGAATGATATTCCATTAGTGTAGTGGGTTTGCACTACACGCACAAAGAGTCAAATGTCTTGGTTGTCGTTGAAAGCACCACCCGTTAATTGGAAGTTGGAACATGCCAGAAAAGCAATGTTTCTCACTGAACCAAGGCATGATTGGTTGAGAGAAAAGCCATACATTATATACTATATATCCTTTGCAGGAAAACAAAGGCCCGGTTTCTTACACTAACACATCCTGCAAAGCCACAGAATATATACTAGCTATATCCTTTGTATTAATTTCCATGCGTGCATATCATCGATGATTCTCCACTAACGCGAGAAATTCATCCTGCCGAGTGTGACAGAAATAAAGCGCTATTAGAGATATCTAGTCTGCACTCTGCAGAAAGCCTATATAAACGTGTTGCTAGTTCTCACTTGTTACTCCATGTCGTCCCATCCCTCAGTTGTTAGCTCAATGGCCACTCCATCCTCATCTGCCCACATTTTTTTGTTCTAGTACTGCTACTGCTAGTACTGCCACATGCCATCTCGGTTTCTTCTCCAGCAACGACGAAGCATGGCAACGGCAGTGACACTGATCTCGCAGCGTTACTGGCTTTTAAAGCCAGGCTCTCCGACCCTGATGGTGTCCTTTCTAGCAACTGGACAACCGGTGCATCGTTCTGCCACTGGGTCGGTATCTCGTGCAGCCAACGCAGGCAGCGAGTCACTGCTGTTGAGCTGCCAGGCGTACCACTCTATGGATCGCTCGCTCCTCACATCGGTAACCTCTCCTGCTTCCTCTCTATCCTAAACCTCAACAACACCAACCTCACCAGCTCAATTCCAGACGACCTATGAAGATTGTATCGCCTAAAATTTCTATATCTTGGCTACAATGCCTTGTCAGGTAGCATCCCTCCTAGCATAGGAAACATGACGAACCTTCAAGTTCTTTCCCTACGTCTTAACCATCTCTCGGGCCCAATTCCAGGGCAGCTGCATAACCTACACAGTGTTGGCAAAATAAATCTCTATGCAAATCGCCTCACTGGCTCAATACCAACTAATTTATTCAACAATACTCATTTGTTAAGTCATTTGGACATAGGCAACAACAGCTTGACAGGACCAATACCATCTTGCATTGGCTCCTTGCCTATGCTGGAGTTCCTTAACCTACAAGACAATCATCTTGCTGGCCCGGTGCCCCAGGCAATCTTCAACATGTCTAAGCTACATACCATGTCTTTTGTTGCCAACCTAAACCTAACTGGTCCTATCCCTAGCAATAAAAGTTTTAGTCTCCCGATGCTGGAAGTAATTGCCATCGCTGAAAACTATTTCACAGGTCAGATTCCATCAGGATTTGTATCTTGTCGGTACCTCCAAGTTATTTCACTAGACACTAATTCATTTGGGGGTGTTGTGCCAACATGGCTAGGCAAGCTGACTAATCTCATATTCCTTTCCTTGAGTCAAAATGGCCTTGTCGGCACATTCCCTGTTGTACTTGGCAACCTCACTTCGCTAATGTCCCTAGACCTCGGAAAATGCAATCTAACCGGAGGCATTCCAGTAGAATTTGGACAGCTAGGCCAACTCTCGGATTTGAGTCTAGAAGATAATCAACTAACGGGATCTATTCCAACTTCTCTCGGTAACCAATCTAAATTAGCATACCTAGGATTAGGATTTAATATGTTGGTTGGATCGGTGCCTTCAACAATTGGAAATATGCACTCTTTGGTGCATATCGATATTGCACAAAACAGCCTACAAGGAGATCTCAACTTCTTGTCCATGTTTACTAATTTTAGAAGGCTCCAGTATCTTAGCATCACATCAAATAATTTCACTAGTTGTAACCTCCCTAACTATGTAGGAAATTTATCAGGCCAGCTGCAAGCTTTCACTGCATCGGGAATAAATTTAGTTGGTGAAATTCCACCTACGATTTCAAATTTAACCAGTCTCATTGTGCTAGATCTTTCAGAAAACCAACTGCATAGTGTCATTCCACAATCCATCATGAAAATGGAGAATCTACAAGAGCTTGACCTGTATAAAAATAACTTGGTAGGCACCATCCCATCAACGATTACATTGCTAAAAAATCTAGAAATTTTGTCACTCAATGATAATCAATTCACTGGTTGCATACCGGATGACATTGGTAACCTCAGCAAGTTGGTATACCTGAAATTAGCTGGTAACCGGTTATCATCCACTATACCGCCAAGTTTATTTCATCTTGGTAGTCTTCTCGATCTTGATCTTTCTCGGAACCTTTTGAACGGCACATTGCCGATCGATTTAGGCTATTTGAAACAAATTAACAACATGGATATTTCTACAAACCGCTTGGCTGGTATTCTACCAGATTCCATCGGGCTGCTCCAAATGGTAGCCTATCTGAACCTATCATGCAATTCGTTTGGTAATTCGATTCCACACTCTTTTGACAAGCTAGAAAGCTTGGAAACTTTGGATATGTCCCATAATGATCTATCTGGTACCATCCCAGAGTACCTTACCAAGTTTACCTACCTAACTAGCTTGAACCTCTCTTTCAATAAGCTACAAGGCCGCATACCAGAAGGAGGTGTCTTCTCAAACATTGGCATGCAATCCTTGATGGGGAACTCAGGGCCATGTGGTGCCTCAGCTTTAGAATTTTCACAGTGTCCAAGTAACACTACCCAAAGAACAAAAGACCACATGCTGAAAATTTTGCTCCCTACTATCATCGTAGTAACTGGAGTTGTAGCTTCATGCATATATGTAATAATTAGAAAGAAAATCAAGAAGCAGCAAGGGATGGCAGTTTCTGCAGGTATGGTTGACATGATCGGCCATCAGTTGGTCTCCTACCATGACCTCGTTCATGCCACTGAAAATTTTAGCGAGAGCAACTTGTTGGGGTCTGGAAGCTTTGGAAAAGTTTTTAAGGGCCAACTGCGCAATGGTGTGGTGGTTGCAATAAAAGTTCTTGACATGTATTTGGAACAAGCCATTAGAAGCTTCGATGCCGAGTGTGGTGTGCTACGCATGGAGCGGCACCGCAACCTGATAAGGATCCTGAAAACCTGCTCGAACCTTGATTTCAGAGCACTGGTGCTGCCATACATGCCCAATGGTAGCTTAGAGACACTCCTTCACTCCTCTGGAGGCACAATGAACTTGGGGTTTCTAGAGAGGTTGGACATCATGATCGATGTGTCCATGGCAATGGAGTATCTACACCATGAGCACCATGAGGTGGTCTTGCACTGTGACTTGAAGCCAAGCAACGTGTTGTTCGATGAGGACATGACGGCACATGTCGCGGATTTTGGCATTGCAAGGCTGTTACTTGGTGATGATAGCTCCGTGATTTATGCGAGCATGCCGGGCACAGTTGGCTACATGGCACCAGGTATGTAAATGGTATACTTAATGTAAATGTTAATTAGTCATAATTTTCTTTTCATTTTGTTTATGAATTAATTCCATGAGCAGAGTACGCATCTTTTGGAAAAGCATCGAGAAAGAGTGACGTCTTCAGCTATGGAATCATGCTCCTTGAAGTCTTGACTGGAAGGAGGCCCACGGATGCTGTTTTTGTCGGAGATCTGAGCCTCAGGCAGTGGGTACGTGATGCGTTTCCTAGGGAGGTTGTACATGTCGTGGATGACCTGCTACTCCACGGCTCTTCTTCCACAGTCAGCTTGGAAGGCTTTCTTGTGCCGGTGTTCGAGCTGGGCTTGCTCTGCTCCAGCGACTCGCTTGACGAGAGAATGACCATGAGCGACGTGGTGGTGAGCTTGAAGAAGATCAAAATGAAGTACACCAAAGCGATAGCAGCAGTAGCAACATGGAGCGCCGCCCCATGACTGAATTGTCGAAAAAAAGCAACGTTCGTGGGCACGTACGGAGCGGTGTCCCCCAACACGACTTGTATCGGTGCCGCAGATTCTGTTAAGGATATTAGTACTTGTTAACCTTGCCTTAGTATCAAAAAGTTCTTAATTGAGTTGTAATAGTTTGGGCATAGGCCATGTGTGTAATCCTGGACTCCATGCTGGACACTGTCCTGTCATCCTGGACTGCAACTTGTGATAAGCAGACAGGTGAAGGGTGCGTCCTCGTCGTGGCCTCGTGGCTCAACAGAAAGGCACCATCAGATTGATGAACCAAGTTGTGCCAGCACAAGATACTGAATTTGGGAGATGTGTTCCTCTACGGAGCTACGTGCTGCAAATTAACATCAATGGATTATGAATTAGTGAAAGCGACAGAAAACTAGGACAAAACAATTAATCTACACCACTACTAAAAACAAGACTTGTGTTTTGATGGTTTTAATTCGTTTTTTGTTTATTTCAAAAGGGGATAACCCAGCCTCTGTCTAGATTAATGCGTCCAACAATATATCATTTGAGTTTCTGGTTCAAAAAGGAAAAAAATAAAAAATAAATCAGAACTACCACTCGTAGAGGAAGAACATGTTGATTTATCACTTTTGCTTCGTTACATCCCCTAAACAAATCAACGGAGGAGATCTCTCCTTATCTCTTCATAATAAAGGGTAGGATGGTTGATACGTCTCCAACGTATATATAATTTTTGATTGTTTAATGCTATTATATTATCAATTTTGGATACTTTATATGCGTTTTTATGTTATTTTATATCATTTTCTGGGACTAACTTATTAACCCAGTGCCCAATGTCAGTTCCTGTTTTTTGCTTGTTTTTGGCTTTTCAGAAAATCAATACCAAACGAACTCCAAACATGATGAAACTTTATGGTGATTTTTTCCGGACCAGAACGGACCCTGGAAGGTTCGGAAGGAGGCCAGAAGACCTACGGGAGAGCCAGAGCTCATAGGGCGCGCCCCCTGAGCTCGTGGGCCCACGTAGCTCCGGTTGACCTAATTCCATCTCTATAAATTCACATATATTTCCAAACCAACAGAGAGCAACTCGAAACACTTTTTCCACCGCCGCAAGATTCTGTTCTTCCGCGATCCCATCTGGAGGCCTTTTCCGGTACTCTCCCGGAGGGGCAATCGATCACGGAGGGCTTCTATATCATCCTTGTTGCCTTCCGATGATGCGTGACTAGTTCACCACAGACCTACGGGTCCATAACTAGTAGCTAGGTGGCTTCTTCTCTCTCTTTGATCTTCAATACCATGTTCTCCTCGATCTTTTTGGAGTTTTATCCGATGTAATCTTATTTTGCGGTGTGTTTGTTGGGATCCGATGAATTGTGGGTTTATGATCAGATTATTCATTGAAAGTAATTGAGTCTTTTCTGAACTTTATTATGCATGATTGTTATAGCTTTGTATTTCTCTCCGATCTATCCGTTTGATTTGGCCAACTAGATTGATTTATCTTCAGTGGGAGAGGTGTTTTATAATGAGTTCAATCTTGCAGTGTCCTCACCTAGTGACAGAAGGAATGGCAAGGCACGTATTGTATTGTAGCTATTAAGTGTAAAACGACGGGATTTATTCATATTGATTGGGTTACTCTGTTTGTCATGAATTTAATACCATAGATGCATGCTGGATAGTGGTCGATTGATGGAATAATAGTAGTAGATGCAGGCAGGAGTCGGTCTATTTGTCACGGACGTGATGCCAATATACATGATCATTGCCATGAATACGTCATAACTATACGCTTTTGTATCAATTGCCCAACAGTAATTTGTTTACCAACCGTATGTTATGTGTTCGAGAAAGAAGCTTCTAGTGAAAATTATGGCCCTCGGGTCTACTTTAATCATATTATAAAAATCAAAAATACCTTACTACAATTTATTGAATTTTATTTAATTTTGTAATTTATCTATCTACCTATACAAGATTTGATCCTTGCAAGTAACGAGTTTAAGGGGATTGACAACCCTCTTGCCCGCGTTGGGTGCAAGTTGTTGGTGTTTTAGACAAGTTTGCATTTTCTGGGTTTTCTCAATGAAAAAATTCTAATAAATGGTCGGACGTGTTGCAACGTGCATACGGTGTTGGAAGTCGTTCAAACTTGGCATGTATGCCTACCATGGGCATGAAGATGAAGACTTCATGCTGGTCTCTGACCGAAGATGAAGACTTCCCGTCTGCCATGAGTCCGTGCGCGTATCCAATGATTTCGTCGGCTTCGGAAGGGAGCGGCGGCACGCCGGCATCTTACGATGGTGGATGTGGTGAATCGGCTCTCCATGGATCAGTTTGTAATTTTCTTTTTGTCTGGGGTATGTTGTACCATTGGTTCTTTGCAACCTAGTCCTGCGGTTCCCCTTGCAAAAAAAACTCTAATTGCATGGACAAAAAAGATTAGGACCACGCAGATTCAATGGTTCTGGAATTGATTGAGAAATAACAATTCAGTTCCGAAAATGCTTTCCCGATGCAAGGTACGGAAGTCCATATATATATGATATAGCTCTTTCCTTCCTCGCGAGGAAATGTAAAGCCATAACTGATGTAGCTCTTTCCTTTCTCATAAGGGCACGCAACTCGATCGCATCAAGGAGAAACTGGAAGAACATTTTCTAAATTCATGAACATTTTATGAAATCAGGGAACATTTTACAAATTCGTGAACATTTTTTGAAATCTGGGAACCTTTTTTATATCGTGGGCGCTATTTTTATGTTTGAATTTTTTTTCAAATTCATGACTGTTTTTTAAAATCAGGGAATATTTGTCAAATTTACAACATTGTCAAAATCCGTGAAAATTTGTAAATACATGATTTTTTTGGAATTTAGGAACATTTTCTAAGTTCATGAACTTTTTTCATATCTAGGAACATTTTTCAAATTGTTGAACTTTTTTTTTTTGAAATCTGGGAACCTTTTCTTAGATTCGTGAGCACTTTTTTAATATTTGTAATTTTTTTCAAATTCATGAGCATTTTTGTAGATCTGGGAATAATTTAAAAATTCATGAACATTTTTTAAAATTTATAACCATTTACAAATACATAGCTTTTTGTAATCTAGGGACATTTCTGAAAGTAAGTACATTTTCAAATTCGTGATTTCTTTTGGAAATTTAGGAACATTTTTCAATTTCGTGATTTTTACTTAAATTTGTGAACATTTTTTTTAGTTTATGAACATTTTGAAAATTGAGGAACATATTTCAAATTTGTGTTTTTGTTTAAAAATTCAAATCGTTTTTTAAACCTAAACATTTCAAAGAAGCAAAAAAAGAATACATAAAAGAAAAACAAAGAACGAAAGAAAAAAAAACCACGGACGTACACTGCGTACATGGGTCGGCGCAAACCGCAAGCTGGGGTTGGGCGGGATGCGCGTTTGCAGACTGTGCCCCTCACACGGGTCTGGGAATAGGGGCTCCCCTAGAGCGTTTCCTATACGGTGCCCTGAGCGCCCATTATAGGTGAACTCCCCAACCGGCGCACACCCCCTTACGCCATGGGCCAGCCCATTTAATCATTCTTTTCCTCTTCTGTTCAGATTCAAAAAATATGCGCCACACGGCCACCCTATCTGTTGTGATGTTTATAGGTCCTTTCGCTTCTTCAATAAGGTATTCAACGCTATGGTTTCCCTATTTTAGTGTTTTTTTGCTTTATTTTTTTTAATTCGTGAACTTTTTCTTAAAAATCATGAACTTTTCTTTAATTCAACAATTTATTTTCAAATTTGATGAACTTTTTTGAAATTCGTTAAACTTTTTCCAAAGTTTATGAACTTTTTTTTCAAATTTGATTTTCAGAGAACTTTTTTTTGAATTCAGTGAACTTTTCTCAAATTTGATGAACTTTTTTCAAATTTGACGAACTTTTTTGAAGTTTGTGAACTTATTTTCAAAATCCAGAAATATTTTTAAATTCACGAACTTTTTTCATTTATTGCAATTTTTTCTTTTTTTTCTTTTTTCTTCAAAAGTCAACACTGGAATTGTCAAGCAGACCAGCTTTTTTCACGTCAACCAGAACAGCTGGAATCGAGCGAGTGATTTGTCGCGTCACGTTCATTGCGATCGATAGAAGTTTAGTTTGGCCGGCCCAGTAGTGTCACTCTTCGAGCGCCAGGAACGTAAACCGGCGCTCTCACTGCTGGTTAGGAGCTCCCCTCCCCTAGTTCGTTCGCCGGCCGCCGCTACTCTTTTTTTTTTTTTTTTGATGATGAAGGGGCGTGCCGCTTTCATATAGGCGTCCGACCTGCTTGTCTTCCGGCCTTACAAGCCCATCCGCTGCCGCTTTAAAAAAAGAGCTGCCGCCTGTCTAAAAAAAAACCACCGCTGCCGCCGCTTCTAGTCAGGCATCCGGTTTGGTTCAGTCAGAAAAAAAAAAACCCGCCGCCGCAGCTCGTCCACCTCCGGCTCCATCGTCGTCCCCTCTCCCCTGCTTCCATGCCCTTTCTCCCGAAGAGCAGCTCGCCAAGTCACCTCAAGGCGTCACCAGAGCTGTGGTGCGAGTGACCCCATCTCCCACCGCAAGACAGTTAACTTTTTTTGAGCAATCGCAAGACAATTAACTAGATGCTAGATGTACTACTGAACCGGCTGATGTGATGACAGCCATTCTATTCTCGCAGTCCCATCCATGTGTACCCAGAGGACGTCCCAAATTCGGGAACATTTATCAGATTCGTGAACTTTTTTTTATATTTGTAACTTTCTCCAAATTCCTGAGAATTTTTCTAAAACCAGAAACATTTTTCAAATTTGTGAATAATATTTTAAGTCCGTGAACAATTTACAGATTCATGAACATTTTTTTAAATATGTCAACGTTTTTAAATTTAGCACAATTTTCAAATTATGAACACCTTTGAAATATGAGAACTTTTTTCAAATTCGTGAACATTTTTATGAAATCTGGGAACAATTTTCAATTTCCCTAACTTTTGATAAAATTTCTGAATATTGTTTAAACTTAATTAAATATATTGTTTAATTAAGAAATATTTTTAAAATTTGTGAACATTTTCTGAAATTCAAAACCATTTCAAAATTTAGAAAAAAAATATTAAAGAACCAAAAAAACGAAAACATATTTTCTTTTTTGAGATGAAAGAAACGAAAACTTATAAGAAAAAAACAAAAATAATAATATTTTTTTGTGAAAAACAAAAACATATAAGAAAAACAATACATGTGCGCCCACCGCTACCTTATTTCTGGAGGGGCGCGCCGCTTTCAGACAGGCGTCTGGTCTTTGGTCTAAAAAAAACCTAATTGCTTAAAAACACAGCTGCGCTTTTTTGTTGTTTCGAGCGCACGTTCTTGTCCCCCCACTACACCACGACACTCAAAGAAGCGTCAAACATTCTGTAGGTATATGTCACCTAAGGCGACACATTTTGTGTCGGCAAAGACCTTTACCGACAGAAAGGAGCTGCCGCCTATAGTGCTGCCGGGAAAGGTCTTTGCCGACAGATAAATCTACTTCGACAGAAAATATGATATGATAGGTTAGGTCTACGCCGACAAACATTCTACACCAACAGACAGTTCTATACCGACAGTTCATCTGACAGTATGTTACGCCGACACATAATGCAACATCTAAACTTTTGGCGACAGACTTGCTGTCATGGTCTACATTTCAGCACAATTACAAATTTACCATATTAACATGAAATTAAATTTATAATATTCATTTCATGTTCAGTACCCAATACATATACAAACAATTGCATTCTTCTATTCATCACAAGATATCATTAATCAATGCATTCATTCAACATATATAGAAGATTCTAGTTTCTTCACTTAAGTTACAACCAGCAAGGAAATACATAAGTCAAAACATTTAGGCAGTGGCCTGTTACACGATATGATGGCCAAGTTCCTAAGAGACCAGATGTTCGATCACTTGACTACTACAAAATATTATGGAAGAGGAAAAGTCTTCAATCCCAAGCTGACATCAACTTCCATATGAACAAAATGTGTCAACCATGTTATGAACAAAAGCGATCACCGCCTCACTGGAACATCTTAGATCAACTGGTTGACTTGGTACTTTCTTCACTTTGTCCCTACAAAAGAACTTGCACGTTTGAGCAATCTTACAAAATGAGAATTTGTCCAAATTTGTGAATTGCCCTTGATTCTAATGATCTAAAAATTAGAGGATGCACTGCAAACATGTTACAAAAGATATCCTTATCAAAACATCGACAGAAGTCAGGCTAGCACCTAGCATATCATATGGCCAAACTATGCACTCACTGATAAACAATCAAATCTGTTCTAAGGCATCAGGAATAAGGTTCTTATTGTTTTAGGGATTTGCAGAATAGAACTGTTCACTTCGACAGTATAAAAGAAGAAATGAACTACAGCAGCAGAACATCCTTCTATAGGCAGTTCAATTATATGTGGGGCATTATTTCTATCTTGAAATGGTTGAAGTCATCGGTCATCACTACCAAATAAATACACTAGGCATTGTTGTCCTTATTAAGCAGACATTTTTCTGAAAGAGAAATCTACACCAAAAGTGACAACCGTTTGGATCGAAAAAGGAATGGTGAAGTCAGAAACTATTAAAGTACTCAAGGCAGGCATTTTTCTAGATTTACATACTTGGGGAACTAAGATGATACTAATGTTTATGGAAAGGAAGATGTAGCTCCAGGGAGTAGCATGAAAAGTTCAACTACATGTGCAAATTAAACTCGCTCTGCACGTCATGGAGATAATCTGTCTATCATTTTCAAATTTCTTATGTCACATATTTTCTGATTCTACACTAACTTAGTACTACTCCTTCCGTTAGTTACTTTAAGCCACACATAAATATAAAATCTCTCTTTCATTCCGTGTTCATTATACCTTCTTTTCCAGGACAAATGAGAATACAAGCTTGCTATCTTAATTGGAAAAACATCTGAGTCCTCCCCCGTGCAAGGACCAGCTTACACCATATCATAGTACTAAATTGCGTTATTTGAAAGTGTTCATTCAGAAGTCTGCCAAGGTAGTGATGTCAAGTACCATATGCCTTCCGAGGGTTATTGGTCTTTTCTCTAAAGTTGCAAAAAATGACTTCTTTTTAACTTTGCTGTAGGATTCAAAGTCACCATACCGTCAACTCAATATACTACAGCACCTATGCTTCTCTAAACAACGAGTCAAAGTGTAATCCTGTTTTGTGGTACTGAATGAATTAAGCTTCCCTGAAGAACAAACATATACTAGCAGCTAGCCTTCTTGCTGGAATAATTTCTAAAAGGAATGTGCTTACGTACTATAGCATACATTTATGAGAAAACATGTACTAAAACATAAGATGAATTAATTTTGTTTTCTAGTTGCCGTGGTTAAGGCTCTGAACTTGATACTATTTTCATGATAATGTGGGTGCTGCTACACACATATATACTGTTTTGTTCAAACTGAGGACCCGTTTTCAGGCTTCACCCTAGACAGATCTTTCTTTCTGTAGTCTTTTGAATGCTTAAGCTTTTAAAGCACGTATGTAACTGTGTTTTAAACACTAAAGAAATGTGCAGGAAGTTACCTGTTGAGCTCTGGAGGCGGCGCAGGGGGAATCAATCGGGAGAGGCGTCGCAGTGGAGGAAGAAGAACAGTCGGTGGCACCTCAGCAGCAGTCGGCGCGGCGGATCCTCGTCGCCGGAAGGCACTGCACGCTACTGCTCCTTGCCGGTGGACGATGCAACTGCTCCTCGGCGCGACGGACGGCGCTGCTGCTCCTTGACTACTGGATAAGGGAAGGGAGGCCGGCGACGCAGGAACCAGCGACGACGCGAGCAGATCGACGGGCAGGTCCGAGGCGGCGGCGGCGGCGAATTAGGTTTAGGTTGAATGTGTGTGCTGTGACTGCGAGAGAGGTGGGACGTGGTGGTGGGGGGGCTATGAGACTTACCGAAATATGTTTGGGCTATCGCATTCTCGCGCCCCGCTTGCCGCTCGATAGTTTGGGCCTGTGCCGCGCAGCTGAAAATAAGTGGGCCAGTCTTGAACTACGCCGATACTTTTCCTGTGGTTAAGTATCGGCGACACATAATCCAACAGCCATCAAACATATGCCGACACATAGTACGTTGATAAACTGTTAGACATTACCGACAGATTTATCATTGAAAATGTTGAGTAACCCTAACGATTTTTGTGTCGGCGTTCTTTTGGACACACAATGCGTCGAAAGTGCACAGCTATACCAACAGATGCATGTCGCCGTTGTGGTGTCGTGGTGTAGTGCCCGTCTCTCCCTCACGTGGTCCTAATGTATAGTGGAAATAAAACCAACCCAAGGGGCCCACAGAGAGGACTTAACGCGTAGGAAAAGCACATGGTCCCTGCGTTTCCGCGTGCCCTCCCGTCCCTTGACTTCTCAGCAAGATCCCACATGCATGCATTTAGTTTGCGTTTTCAAACTTTCAAAGAGCTATAACTTTTGAACCGAACATCGAAATCAAGATCTGTTTTCACCACTAGGTTCCCCGCGACGAGCTTTTCAAAACTAGATCCCATATGAGTATGTTTCGACTAACTTTTTTTCACGAGCAACTTTGGGTGCTACGGAAGCAACTCTAGTGCTATATGAAAGCAACTTCTTGTTAGTGTGTGTAGTATGACTGCCTATCATCGAAGACCCCTTCGAAGTTGGCTACCATGACTACCAAGTTAACTAGCTTCACCGCTAAGTTTCTTACCATAACTAGCAAGTATTCTACCATAACTAGATTCGCCTCCAAGTTTATAGTATTGTTGGCAACTTAGTTTTCCGAGGTAGGCTTACATTATAATAAGCTTGTTGCTATGACTAGAGAGTAGCTTAACAACATCCTTAGTTGCTCACAATACTTTTAGGTATGGTAAGCAACTTACTTTCATAGATAGGCAACTTAGCAACACTAATGTGCAACTTTGCAATGTATTGTAGGCAACTGAAATAGTAATTGCTAGCAACTAATATAAGCATCACCGGTAGGTAACTTCAGAGTGTTGTAGGCAACTTAGAAAAGCAATGATAAGCAATTTCACAATATATGTAGGCAACTAATTACCAATAGCAGGCAACTAATTACCAATAGCAGGCAACTAAGCATCACCAGTAGGCAACTTTATAGTGTTGTAGGCAACTTAGAAAAGCAATGATAAACAACTTCACAATATATGTAGGCAACTGATTAACAATGGTACGCAACTAATTACCAATAGCAGGCAACTAGGCATCAATGATAGGCAATTCCATAGTATTTATAGACAACTGAGCAGTCACGATAGGCAAGTTGGGATAATGTTAGCAAATTAACAGGTGCACATAGTGCAGTGAAGTTGCTTGCATGTAGCAGTAGCCTCATGTTTCGTGTGATTTTTCTTATTTTTTTACACAAACCAACCTAATAGGTAGTCCTACTAGGCAAAAAAGAAGGAATTGCTTCCCTGTAGTGCTACTTAGAGGTGAAACTAATCATTGGTGGTCATGGTAACTAATTTAGAAGGACTCCCGACTCATAGGTAGTCATATTAGGCAATAAAAAGGAGTTGCTCTCCTATAGCACTAAAGTTGTCTCTATAGCACCCAAAGTTGCTCTAAAATAAACTTTTTCGAAACCTACCCATATGGGATCTAGTTTTGAAGAGCTCGTCATGAGAAACCCAACGGTGAAAACGGACCTTGATTCTGACGCTCTAATCAAAAGTTGAGCTGCGCTTCGGTACACCCCCCCCGAAGCCGTAGAAGGGCAGATGGGTCATTTCAACGAACCGTATACCCACGTCGTATTGTATAGTACCCGCTGGCCGTACCAATACGCGCGCCCATGCAAAAGAAAGGCACGATCACGCCCGCCTGCCGCCCACTCAGGGAAAAAAAAGTTGCACGATCTCACCGCCCGCCCGGCGATCGCGCGCCTCCCGATCCATTTGCCCAACTGGGCAATCGCTGCCAGTGGCCGGAGTTGTGGAAGACCACCGTCGCCGGCTTCGGACGACGTTCCAACCCCGTCCCACGCCGCTTCTCACCGTCCCTGTCCCACGCCGCGGATCCTGCCGGCACTGACCGCCCCGACGTCCCACGCCGCGTCCGCTGCCACTTACCACAGTCGTCCCCCGCCGCGGATCCGCCCCATAATCCCGCGGCTTCCTCATCTTCCACGTCGCCGCCGCCTAGAATCACGCCAGAGGCCCCTGCCTTAAGGCCCCGTCGGCCTTGACCGGCGACGTCGACACCGCCGCCCAAGGTTTGCCATCTAAACCTAGCATGACGGATCAAAGTGATTTAGTTTTTGTAAAAAATTGCCCATAGTTTTAATCTTGCATTTTATTCATCGGCATGACCCACTGTATGAACTTTAAAACGAGATAAAATTTATTTATCAATGTTGTGCAGTGTTGCTAGTTAGGTGTGTTTCACATGGACGAAGAAACTGCATTCAAGGGCGATGAGAATGGTACTGATAAGGTCACTCGGACCGATAACGATAGTATTAACGAAGATGATGACAACAGCGACAACGAATCGTGCTCGTCATATGATATCTTTCCTTCGGTGGGTTTTGAAACTAATGAACTTGGTGCAAACAGTGAAAACGTAAGTGACGTCTATTTTGATTACATTTTTGAACTTGCAAAGTACCGTATGGCTAATTATGTGTCTGTGTATATTAATTTATAGGAAGATGTGGACGTTAAGAATGAGCAAAACAATTCCAAGGAATCATTCGCCGATAACTTGAGCCAGGTTTGTTCAAACATTTTGTACGGCACGGAGTAGTTTGAAATAAATGATAGCAACTGACATAGTTTCATATGTAAATTTGTAGGAGGGGTTAGATGGTCCTAGCGGTGATCACGACGGAGCAGAGATGGACATTGAGGAGGGTCAAAACTAGCAGCAGATGCTGGAGACACATTGGAAGGTCATGGCTATGACATTTCGGTCCCAAGGGGATGCATACATATTCTACAACAAGCACGCTAAAGAGCGTGGGTTCAGCATCAGGAGAGAGAAGGTGAAACGAGGCAAAGGGCCTTCAGGAATTATTCAGTTCAGGCGGTTCCTTTGCTCCAGGGCAGGGAAAAGGCAGAGCAAATTCATAACCATGGAGGGCCACACCCGCAGGCTTAGACCCAAGACTCGTTGTGAGTGTGGTGCGCAGATGGTGCTGAAGTTGGACAGAGCACGTGGAGTTTGGTTCGTCGTGTCATTCGTAGACGATCACAACCACGCGCTGGCTCGACCCGACGAGGTCCCATTTTTGTGGTCACACGGACGGATTGGAGATGGCACGAGGGCAGAGATATTGGCGATGCAAGGGGCTGGGATCAGAAAGCATATAATGGTCGACAACTTCATCAGCAGGTACGGTTCGTACGATAAGTGCGGACTTATTAGGCGGGATGTTTACAATCTGTGCTACAGAGAGAAAATGAAGCTCATTGCAAAGGGTGATGCTGAGACGGCAGTGGGCATTATGAGGAGCAGAAAGGCGAAGGACCCTGACTTCTTCTTTGAGTACGTGCTTGATAAGGAAGAGCGGTTGAAGAGTATGTTCTGGTGCAATGCACAGTCGTGGGGGGACTATCAGGACTACGGAGATGTGGTCGTGTTTGATAGCACATATAAGATGAACAGATATGGTATTGATACGTCTCCAACGTATCTATAATTTATGAAGTATTCATGCCATGTTTATAACAATTCTATATGGTTTTGGTATGATTTGATTAGAACTAACCCGGACTGACGCTGTTTTCAGCAGAATTGCCATGGTGTTGTTTTTTGTGCAGAAATAAAAGTTCTTGGAATTGGATGAAACTTTTTGGAGATTTTTTATGGAATAAATAAAAAATACTGGAACCAAGACCCACTGGAGGGGGGCCACCCAGTGCCCACGAGGCACCAGGGCGCGCCACCCCCCCCAGGCGCACCCTGGTACCTCATGGGGCCCACGTGGCTCCGTCTGACCTGATTCCAACACTGAAAAATCCTATAAATAGAGAAACCCCCAGAAATAACCCTAGATGAGTTTTTACGCCGCCGCAAGCTTCTGTACCTTCGAAATACCATCTGGAGACCCGTTCCGGCACCCTGCCGGAGGGGGAAATCATCACCGGAGGCCATCTTCATCATCCCGGCTGCCTCCATGACGAGGAGGGAGTAGTTCACCCTCGAGGCTGAGGGTATGTAGTAGTAGCTATGTGTTTGATCTCTCTCTCTCTCTCTCGTGTTCTTGATATGGCACGATCTTGATGTATCGCGAGCTTTGTTAATATAGTTGGATCATATGGTGTTTCTTCCCTCTCTATCTTTGTTGTGATGAATCGAATCTTTTCCCTTTGAGGTTTCGTTATTGTCGGATTGAATATTTCAGATTTGAGAACACTTGATGTATGTCTTGCATGTGGATACCCGTGCTGACAATGGGGTATTCTATTGGTTTACTTGATGTATGTTTTGGTGATCAACTCGCGGATTCCCGTGACCTTGGGGTGATCTAGGCATAGTGGTTGGTTGCACGTTTTCATTATCTTTTCTCCGATAAGAAACGTTGGGGTACTCTTTGAAGTTCTTTGTGTGGATTCAATATTATGATTATGAAGTTGTTTGATGCATATCAAATAATCAACTCACGGATACTTGTGGTGACATTGGAGTATCTAGGTGACATTAGAGTTGGTTGATGCGTATCATATGGTGTTATTTTAGTACGAACTCTAGAGCTATTTGTGACACTTATAGGAATGGATCAATAGATCGATCGGAAAGGATAACTTTGAGGTGGTTTCGTACCCTACAACAATTTCTATCTTATGTTCTCCGCTAATAGGAACTTTAGAGTGATTCTTTATCGCACGTTGAGGGATGGTTATATGCTCCAATTATGTTAGCATTGCTGAGAGATTGCACTAGTGAAAGTATGAACCCTAGGCCTTGTTTTTAAGCATTGCAATACCGTTTGTGCTCACTTTTGTTACTTGCTACCTTGCTGTTTTTATATTTTCAGATTACAAAAACCTATATCTACTATCCATACTACACTTTTATCACCATCTCTTCGCTGAACTAGTGCACCTATACAATTTACCATTGTATTGGGTGTGTTGGGGACACAAGAGATTTCTTGTATTTGGTTGCAGGGTTGTTTGAGAGATACCATCTTCAACCTATGCCTCCCACAGATTGATAAACCTTAGGTCATCCACTTGAGGGAAAATTGCTACTGTCCTACAAAACTCTGCGCTTGGAGGCCCAACACGAGTCTACAAGAATAAGTTGTGTAGTAGACATCAAGCTCTTTTCTGGCGCCGTTGCCGGGGAGGTGAGTGCTTGGAGGTATATCTTTAGATCTTGCAATCGAATCTTTTAGTTTATTGTTTTATCACTAGTTTGGTTTATAAAAGAAAACTACAAAAAAAAAATGGAATTGAGGTTGCCTCATATTATTCGTCTTTATCATGTCTTTCTTGAAAATGATGGTGCGGAAAATTGTGCTCAATTAATAGAAGAAGAATTCAATAAAATGTTTGGCATAAAATCTTTGAATGATGAGCATGATTGCAATGTTGTTAGTATGAATTCTATGAATATCCAAAATACTAATGATGATTGCACTAGTCATGACAAAAATGTTTCTTATAAGCATGTCAATTTTTGTGGAGTGCATAAAGTTTGTGAAGACATGCCATATAGGGATGATAGATTTTGTAAGAAGCATAAACATGATAGAACCAATTTTTTTCTCAAAGTGATAGATGAATTTGCTACAAAATTATGTTCTCTTTATCCTATTACTTGTGAACTTTGCAATAAAGTTGGTCACCTTAATTTCCAATGCATACTCTTTCATGATCGAATCATGGCTAAATATTGTAATGACTTGACCGCCCTTGAACTATATAATGAGCTTTATCTATTTTTGGGGTGTGAGGAATTGTCACATAAAAATAGTTGGTTTGAAGTATTCATTCTCACGGATAACATTGAAACTAATCTAAAGGAAATCTATATGTTTTGTATGGTAAATTGCAATGAGAATGCTTATATTGCCAACTATAGAAAGACGAGAAAACAAATAGAATATAAAAGTAACACTAATGAAAGGATAAAGATTTCTACTTTCCCTCCTATTGTCTCTCATGATGAAATAGGTGACGAGGAGGAGCTTCCTATTCAACCAATTTCATCAATAAGAAGCTCAGAAAAGTTGATTAAACCCACACATGATGTGGTGAAGAAGAAGAAAAGAAGAAAAGGTAGAGGCAAAAAGGTATCTCTCCCAAATAATGTTGCTCCTATTATTGTTGTGCCTCATGAGAATGAATCAAAAACAATTGTGGAAGATGATACACTTGATGATGATATTGCTTCTTTGTCTTATGGCACAATGTCCGAAGGAACTATTGAGGATGATTTTGTTATGCCTATTACTCATTGTGATGATTATGATTGGGAAAATAATGATACTTCTTATAATCTCGAAAATCATTTTGGCATCAACTTGGAAAATTATGATGATAATAGTTGCTATACTATTGGTGCCATTCATACTATTAATGATGAGAGTAATTATGCTTATGATAAGCAAAGCGACAAGCATGGGGATGATATGTTTGATGAGAATGACATGTTTGAGAATTTATTTGCTGCAATTAATGTTTGTCCAAAGCTTGGGGATGCTATGCTTAATGAAGATGATCTTTTTAGCCCCCCTACTTTGAATGATCAAATTTGTTATGATGATTTCATGCCTCCTATCTATGATGATTATTGTGATGATACTTATGTTATGAAAAATAGTGATGATTATTATTATAATACTTGTTATAATCCTTTTACCGAACATCACTCTTTTAATGAGGAAACAATTTATAGTATTCGAGTTTCATACTATACTCCCACTATTATGAATGAGAAGAAAATTGCTTGTGTGGAGAGTAATAAAAATTCTATGCTTGTGGATCATGAAAAGAATGCTTTATATGATAGCTATATTGATGAATACATTCATGATGCTACTGAAAATTATTATGAGAGAGGAACATATGATTCATGATGCTCCCGTTATGTTTCAATTCTTCACTTTTTATGTGAGCATAATTGAAATCATCATGCCTAGCTAAAAGGCATTAAAGAAAAGCGCTTGTTGGGAGACAACCCAACACTTACACCTACTGTTTTTGTGTGTTCACATGATTAAGCTACTGTGGTAATCATGTTTTATATGTTTTCTTTCAATAATGTGCCAAGTAAAGCCTTTGGGATAGTGTGGATGCTTGTTGATTTGATTCTGTGCAAAAACAGAAACTTTTGCGTCCAGTGCTGGAATTTCTATTCTGTACTGGAGCGTGAGAAAATTCTGAAATTTTTACATAGTATTGGGTTACCATTTATTTACGTTGTCCTAAGTTTTCAGAATTTTTGGAGGTACAGAAGTATGGATTTTAAATCGCTCACTACACGCTATTCTGTTTTTGACAGATTCTGTTTTTGATGCATAGTTTGCTTGTTTTAGTGTTTCCATAGCTTATATTGAGTAATATAAATTGTGGAAATGATAGAATACAGTAGGAATTATGTGAGAACAATTATTAATCTTGTCTTGACAGTACCTAAGTGGATGATTTATTTTTATCATACTAACCTATCTCACGAAGTTCCGTTAAGTTTTGTGTGATTGAAGTTTTCAAGTTTTGGGTGAGATATCGATATGAGGAGAATAAGGAGCGGCAAGAACCTAAGCTTGGGTATTCCCAAGGCACCCCAAGGTAAAATTCAAGGAAGACTCAAGCGTCTAAGCTTGGGGATGCCCCGGAAGGCATCCCCTCTTTCGTCTTCAACACTATCGGTAATCTCACTCGGAGCTATATTTTTATTCGTCACATAATATGAGTTTTGCTTGGAGCATCATTTTATTCTGTTGATATTTGCTTGGTGTTATCAATAATCATGTTTTGTATCTTTCAGTTTAATAAAATGCCAATTATAGCTTTTAACAGGCTCAGTTTGCAAGTTCATGTGTTGCTGTTTGAAAACAGAAAGTTTTCTGTTATGTCCAGAATATTCCTGAATAGTCAGAACATGATAAAAATTTGAAATTTTTACACAGTAAGCATGCATGAGTTCTCTGTCACGTGGTATTTTTTCAGAATTTTTGGAGTTAGGGAAGTATGGATTCTTATTCACCCTTTACAGACTGTTCTGTTTTGGCAGATTGCTGTTATAGTTGCATTGTTTGCATATGTTTGCTTGTTTAATGTTTCTATTTGAGGATAGGAGTATTAAATAAGCAGAGGCATTTAGTAAACCTGAGCAAACCCCGGGCCGGGCCGGGTTTCGGGCCGGGTTTTGTAAAGCCCGAAGCAAAAATCCCAAGCCCGGGCCCGGCCCAGCCCGGCCCGAAGCACATGAACATTGTCATTTTTTAATTAAAATAATTATATTCGGGGTATTAAAATAATAAACTATACCTGTATTTCGAATAAAATATAGATTTATTGCCATTTCGGGCTTTCGGGCCGGGCTTCGGGCAGGAAAATGGAGCCCGAGCCCGGCCCGGATGCCGGGCTTTCGGGCTTGGGCCTCCGGGCCGGGCTGCCCATGCACAGGTCTAGCATTTAGTATGCAATGCTTAATTATAATTTTAGTGATTTGTTACAGTAGAGAATGTCAAGGTTTTGAGTTGATTTATACTAACTTATCTCACGAGTTCTTGTTGAGTTTTGTGTGGATGAAGTTGTTGAGATTTAGGGAAACCATGATATGAGAGGAATTAAGGAGACACAAGAGCTCAAGCTTGGGGATACTCGGCATCCCAAGTATTTATTCTAAGAAGTCTCAAGCAACTAAGCTTGGGGATGCCCTAGTTGGCATCCCACCTTTCTTCATCAACACCTATCGGTTAGCCTAAGTTTTTACTTGTTCACATGTTATGTGCTATTCTTGGAGTGTCCTTTTATTTTCGTTTTGTTTGTTGTTTGAATAAAATTATCAAGATCTGAAATCTTAAATGAGAGAGAATCCTCACATAGCTACCTATTTACTTAACTACTCATTTGATCTTTACTTATATCTTTTTGGAGTAGTTTGCCAATTGCTCTAGTACTTCACTTATATCTTTTTGAGCACGGTGGTGATTATGTTTTGAAGAAATACATACACTATCATGCTTCACTTATATTATTTTGAGAGTTGACAATAGTAATGGCAATATGCTTAAGATATGAATTTGGTCCCAAAGTGATGAATATTCAAGAGGGATATAATAAAAAAACTTTCATGAAAGATCATTGGATATGATAAGTTTGATTCCTTGCAATAGTTTTGCGATATAGAGATGATAATATGTGATTCATGTTAGTGAGTAATTGTGATTTAGTAAGAATATTAGTGTTAAGGTTTGTGATTCCCTATGCATGCACATAAAGTCAATAGTTATGCAACGAAGTTATATCCTACTTATGGTGCATTATTCAGTGTTAGTTATGTTCAATGCATGTTTATGACCGTTTTCGCTTTTTAGTTGGTTGCTTCTCAATCTTTTTGCTAGCCTTCATTTGTACTAAGCGGAAATACTGCTTGTGCATCCAAACTCTTTAAACCCAAGTTGTGCCAGATGAGTCCACCATACCTACCTATATGCGGTATTTCCATGCCATTCCAAGTAAATTTGCGTGTGCCAACTCTAATTTTCAAAATAATTTTTCTGTTTTGTGTGCCCGTTCCGCTCATGAGGCGGAAGGGGGTGGCCAATATTTTCCATGCTAGGTGGGTTATTCTCACGATGAGTGTTTATTCACTTGTCATTGCACGAGAGTGTGGCAGGTAATAGGGATGCCCAGTCCCGAAATGAAATGAAATGAAAAATCTTATATGATGATAATAAATTCCTTGGAAAGTGTTGGTATGGAGGGCACCCGTGGATACGGCTAGCCATGGATTGTGAAAGAATGGTGGAAAAGGAATAAACTTTATTTTCTGTTTGGGAACCGCCTATAATGTATCTAGCATGGAAGATATTGGAAATTCTTGTTCGTTTTCGTTGACAGGAAAAGCATGCCTCCCAAATTTTTTATCTCTCTAATTTAAGCCTTGACCTCTGGCACATTAGCAAATCTCTGCTTCCCTCTGCGAAGGGCCTATCTATTTACTTTTATGCAATTTTTATTTTTATTTTGAGTCTCCATCTTCTCTTATAAAGCACCAACTAGAGAGCACTATTGTCATACTTGTGCATTGGATGTAGCTAATATTGAGTGTGTTTCATGAATGGATCAATGATTGAGCATAATGGGCTAGGGATAACTTTCTTTAGCATTGATATTTTGAAAGACATGGTTGCTTGTTAGTATGCTTGAGTATTTATGTCTTCATGTCAAATTATAGACTATTGCTTTGAATCATTCAAGTCCAAGTGTCCATGAAACAAAAGAAAACATTATATGATGATTGTGATAGGTAGCATTCCACATCAAAATTTCTGTTTTTAATTGCTACGATATCATGATGAGTTTTATGAGAAAAAGTTGCTGTCATGATGCTAGGAAAAGTGATTGAAATTATCATTGATCAAGCTTATGCACTATGCTAGCATTCACACTTCATAAATTATTTCTTTTATCATTTACCTACTCGAGGACGAGCAGGAATTAAGCTTGGGGATGCTGATACGTCTCCAACGTATCTATAATTTATGAAGTATTCATGCCATGTTTATAACAATTATATATGGTTTTGGTATGATTTGATTAGAACTAACCCGGACTGACGCTGTTTTCAGCAGAATTGCCATGGTGTTGTTTTTTGTGCAGAAATAAAAGTTCTTGGAATTGGATGAAACTTTTTGGAGATTTTTTATGGATAAATAAAAAATACTGGAACCAAGACCCACTGGAGGGGGGCCACCCAGTGCCCACGAGGCACCACGGCGCGCCACCCCCCCAGGCGCGCCCTGGTACCTCGTGGGGCCCATGTGGCTCCGTCTGACCTGATTCCAACGCTGAAAAATCCTATAAATAGAGAAACCCTCAGAAATAACCCTAGATGAGTTTTTACGCCGCCGCATGCTTCTGTACCTTCGAAGTACCATCTAGAGACCCGTTCCGGCACCCTGCCGGAGGGGGAAATCATCACCGAAGGCCATCTTCATCATCCCGGCGGCCTCCATGATGAGGAGGGAGTAGTTCACCCTCGGGGCTGAAGGTATGTACTAGTAGCTATGTGTTTGATCTCTCTCTCTCTCTCGTGTTCTTGATATGGCACGATCTTGATGTATCGCGAGCTTTGTTAATATAGTTGGATCATATGGTGTTTCTTCCCTCTCTATCTTTGTTGTGATGAATCGAATCTTTTCCCTTTGAGGTTTCGTTATTGTCGGATTGAATATTTCAGATTTGAGAACACTTGATGTATGTCTTGCATGTGGATACCCGTGGTGACAATGGGGTATTCTATTGGTTTACTTGATGTATGTTTTGGTGATCAACTCGCGGATTCCCGTGACCTTGGGGTGATCTAGGCATAGGAGTTGGTTGCACGTTTTCATTATCTTTTCTCCGATAAGAAACTTTGGGGTACTATTTGAAGTTCTTTGTGTGGATTGAATATTATGATTATGAAGTTGTTTGATGCATATCGAATAATCAACTCACGGATACTTGTGGTGACATTGGAGTATCTAGGTGACATTAGAGTTGGTCGATGCGTATCATATGGTGTTATTTTAGTACGAACTCTAGAGCTATTTGTGACACTTATAGGAATGGCTCAATAGATCGATCAGAAAGGATAACTGTGAGGTGGTTTAGTACCCTACAACAATTTCTATCTTATGTTCTCCGATAATAGGAACTTTGGAGTGATTCTTTATCGCACGTTGAGGTATGGTTATATGATCCAATTATGTTAGCATTGTTAAGAGATTGCACTGGTGAAAGTATGAACCCTAGGCGTTGTTTTTAAGCATTGCAATACCGTTTGTGTTCACTTTTGTTACTTGCTACCTTGCTATTTTTATATTTTCAGATTACAAAAACCTATATCTACTATCCATACTACACTTTTATCACCATCTCTTCGCCGAACTAGTGCACCTATACAATTTACCATTGTATTGGGTGTGCTGGGGACACAAGAGATTTCTTGTATTTGGTTGCTGGGTTGTTTGAGAGATACCATCTTCAACCTACACCTCCCATGGATTGATAAACCTTAGGTCATCCACTTGAGGGAAAATTGCTACTGTCCTACAAAACTCTGCGCTTGGAGGCCCAACACGAGTCTACAATAATAAGTTATGTAGTAGACATCAGGTATGCCGTTCATCCCCTTTGTCGGTGTTAATAACCACCGTTGCACCACCATTTTTGGTTGCGCCATTGTTTCTGACAAGACTGAAGGGACGTACGTGTGGCTGCTCCAGACATTTATGACGGCAAACTGTCAGCAGAAGCCAAAGTCAATAATCACAGACAGTGACGCTGCAATGATCCGAGCGATTCGGAGTGTCCTTATAGATGTGTTCCACTGTCTTTGTTCGTGGCATATCGAGAAAAATATGCAGAGGCACCTACATTACAAGTCATGGGATGAGTTCAGATCGCTCCTGTACTATGCCACCTCTCAGGACAACTTTGAGCAGAGATGGACCGCTTTCGTCGATAAATGGAAGACGGATAAAACTGAAGAGTGGCTTAACAGGATGTATAGGAAGAGGAGACTTTGGGCAATGTCAGATGGCTTTTTCCTCGGTATGCACAGTAACCAGCGGAGCGAAAGCCTCAACTTCTGCCTTCACCTTCACCTCGACTACGGTATGAGCATAGTTTATCTAGTAGTGCATGATGAAAATTGTATAGTTCGCCTCTGTGAGAACGAGGCGCACGATGACTGCAATGCTAATCAGAAACTACCACCGTTGGTTACTGAATATAAGGCCATTGAGGAGCATGCTGCCGCCGTGTTCACTCCTGCTAATTTCTACATTCCGCAAGATGATATGAAGAAGATGGGACAGCTGGAGATATTTGAGACGCTCGTGGGAATTGAGCGTCAGGCATTCATCATGACATGGCAGGATAACCGCAAGTTCAGGTATAATGTTCACTATCAACCAGGTAACTCAGAAGAAACTATATCATGCACTTGTGTGAGGATGGTTCGGAAAGGGCTGCCTTGCAAACACATTCTCTTTGTTCTGCATCATCTTAACTTATCTGAAATATCAAAGTGCCGTGTCCTCCATCGGTTGTCGAAAAATGCAAGAGATGGGTTGCCTGTGCAGCGCAAGAGTGATCTGTTTGGCTGGGGTTGGTCAGGGCCAGAGGAGAGAGAACGGTATAGTCAACTCAGCATAAAATCCGCAGAAGCTGCTCATGTTGCAGCAAATGATGCCTTCTTGTTCAATGAGTTGATGAAGTGTTTGGATGATATAATAGCAAAGAAAAAGATTTCGGAAGAGGAACTCATAGGCCGTAAAAGGTGTGTTAGGAAGGCGGCAAGTCAGGCGGAACAAGGTGCAGCTGCTATACGTGATCCTGAGAAAGTTTCGACGAAGGGTGCACCTAAGAAAGGGCGGTCAAAGGGGGGCCCTGACGTTACGAAAAATGGTAGACCAAACGATTTTATCGAGAAGAAAAGTGGTCCTTTGTGCAGTCTGTGTAACACTGGAGGTCATAACAAGCAGACATGTAGGCTAAACAAAAACTAAGTTTTACATCCTCATTTCTGTTATGTTGCTTGTTTGATTTTACCGAGTTTATTTTCTGACATACTTGTTCATGTTTTGTTCAAGAATTGGGCGTAGACATGCAGTTTTATTCGTGCGAAGAAGAAATCTGGTTACACGCGTCATGTCGGAATAGCTTATGTTGCAGTATCAAATATTTACATGCATGTGACCCAAAACTTAATAAGTGTTCTGATTATGTTTGGTCAAAATATTTATGTGGACATAAATCATATTGTTGAATTCTCACATTTTTAATACTGTTTTGTCACTGAGTTTTTGTTAGTTCCTAGATTTTTAATACTGTTTGTGTGAACGAGTTTTAGTTAGGTAATGAAAAAAAAAACAGAAAATTAGAAAAGATGCCCGACCGTGGCCACTGGACAGCCCATTAGACCGGCCAAATAAAGCCCACAGGCGACTCGCCCGGCCGATTGGGCCGGCAGACGGCCCAGCGACAGGGTCTCCCACGGGGCAGCGGTGCTATGTTCATTTCAAAGGAGCTCGAGGGGGAACGCATGACGCGGCTATTTAAGCCGGTTGGCGCGCCTGTCGGCTTCCGATGTGGGACTAAACATAGTAGGCGCATGCGGGGGGCGGGGGTGACCATGCGGCTGGATTGCCCGGCCGTCCCAGTTCGCGGGGGGAGAGGTCATGTGATAACCCACAAGTATAGGGGATCGCAACAATTTTCGAGGGTAGAGTATTCAACCCAAATTTATTGATTCGACACAAGGGGAGCCAAAGAATATTTGCAAGTATTAGCAGTTGAGTTGTCAATTCAACCACACCAGGAGACTAAATATCTGCAGCAGAGTGATCAGTAGCACAGTATTATGATAGTTTTGTAGTAGTAGCAATAATAGTAACGGTAACAGTAACGGTAGCAGCAACAGTAGTAGCAATTGTAACAGTAGTAGCAACAGTAGTAACTTAGCAAGAACAATATGTGAAAACTCGTAGGCATTGGATCGGTGATATTGTTGGATAACATTCATCATGTAACAGTCATAACGTAGGGCAACACAGAACTAGCTCCAATTCATCAATGTAATGTAGGCATGTATTCCGTATATAGTCATACGTGCTTGCAATAAGAACTTGCATGACATCTTTTGTCCTACCCTCCCGTGGCAGCGGGGTCCATAAGGAAACTAAGGGATATTAAGGCCTTCTTTTAATAGAGAACCAGAACAAAGCATTAACACATAGTGAATACATGAACTCCTCAAACTACGGCGATCACCGGAAAGAATCCCAATTATTGTCACCTTGGGGTGTGCAGATCATAACACGTAGCAGGTGCGTATAACTTGCAAGATCGGATCAAGAACACAAATATATTCATGAAAACATAAAGGGTTCCGATCTGAAATCATGGCACTCGGGCCCTAGTGACAAGCATTAAGAATAGCAAAGTCATAGCAACATCAATCTCAGAACATAGTGGATACTAGGGATCAAGCCCTAACATAACTAACTCGATTACATGATAAATCTCATCCAACTCATCACCGTCCAGCAAGCCTACGAAGGAATTACTCACTCCCGGCGGTGAGCATCATGAAATTGGTGATGAAGGATGGTTGATGATGACGATGCCGGAAGATCCCCCTCTCCGGAGCCCCAAACGGACTCCAGATCTGGCCTCCCGATGAAGAACAGGAGGTGGCGGCGGCTCCGTATCGTGAAACGCAATAAAACTTCCTCCTTTATTTTTTTCTCTAGAAATAGGAATTTATAGCATTGGAATTAGGTCAGACGGAGCCACGTGGGCCCCACGAGGTACCAGGGCGCGCCTGGGGGGTGGCACGCCCTGGTGCCTCGTGGGCACTGGGTGGCCTCCCTTCTGTTGATTCTTGCGCCAATAATTTTTATATATTCCATAAAAATTCTCCAAAAAGTTTCATCCAAATCCAAGAACTTTGATTTCTGCACAAAAACAACACCATGGCAATTCTGCTGAAAACAACGTCAGTCCGGGTTAGTGCCATTCAAATCATGCAAATTAGAGGCCAAAACAAGAGCAAAAGTGTTTGGAAAAGTAGATACGACGGAGACGTATCAACTCCCCCAAGCTTAACTCATTGCTTGTCCTCAAGCAATTCAGTTGACAAGCTGAAAGTGATAAAGAAATTTTTTTACAAACTCTTTTGTTCTTGTATCTATATATATGCTTAAATAGTGTCCAAGTTTTCAGCAAAGATCATGAGCTAACCATGAAAATGATAACTCTTAGAAATTATATTCACTCATATCAATGGCATAATCAACTAGCGAGCAATAATAAGATATCTCAAATGCCAACACTTTGTCAAAACAATCATGATATAATATGGCAACATGGTATCTCGCTAGCCCTTCCTGAGACCGCAAAACATAAATGCAGAGCACCTCCAAAGTTCAAGCAGCGACTAAACATTGTAATTCATGGTAGCAGAGATCCAGTCATGATGCACACAACATTAACTATTCACAATGCATGAGAATGACAATAGTGCTCTCAGGTCTGGTGCTTTTTGAGAAGGTGATGACTCAACAATAAAAGTAAAATAACATAAAAGTAAAATAACATAAAAGTAAATAGATAGGCCCTTCGCAGAGGGAAGCATGGATTTGCAGAGATGCCAGAGCTCAAAGCTTAAATCAGAGATAAATATAATTTTGGGAGGTATGCCTTTCCTGTCAACGTCACGACCGAGAGTTTTCAATATCTTCCGTGCTAAACACATTAGCGGCGGTTCCCAAGTGGTAAAGTAAAGTTTACTCCCCCTCCACCAACAAACACAAGCCATGGCTAGCCGAATCCTCGGGTGCCCTCCATACCAACAACTTTCCGCGGGAGTTTGTTTTATTATTTTACAATTTTAATAGTGGGACTGGGCATCCCGATTACCAGCCCCTCTCGTGCAAGGACAAGTGAGTAAACACTCGTCATGAGAATAACCTGCTTAGCATGGAAGATACTGACCGCCCCCTGTCGCTCCATGAGCGGTACGGGCACACAAAACAGATGTTCATTTGAATATTTAGAGGTGGCACATGCAAATTTACTTAGAACGGCAGAGTAATACCGCATATAGGTAAATATAGTGGACTCATCTGGAATAACTTTGGTTTAGGGGTTTTGATGCACAAGCAGTATTCCCGCTTAGTACAGGTGAAGGCTAGCAAATAGGTTGAGAAACGACCAGCTAGAGAGCGAAAACGGTCATAATCATGCATTATGAATAATCAACATTGAATACTAGCATGAGTAGGATATAAACACCATGAACATAAATATCGTGAAGGCTATGTTGGTTTTGAATCAACTACATGCGTGAACATGTGCCAAGTCAAGCCACTTGAAACATTCAGAGGAGGATACCATATCATCGTACTACATCACAATCATTTTAATGCATGTTGACACTCAAGATAAATCATTATCGACTCCTAGCTACTTAAGCATGGCATGAGCAACTATAATATCTAATTGTCATCATAAACATGTTTAATCATAACATGCTGAATCATGGATACTGAGCTAAACATATTTACAAAAACAAAGAACAAGTTGAGTTCATACCCGCTTTTCCTTGCCACAGTCACTTCATCAATTCATCATCATTATTGCCTTTCACTTGCACGACCGAATGATATGAAAATAAAAATAGTGCAAGTGTGCCGTGGACTAAGCTGGAATCTGCAAGCATTTTATTTAAAGGAGAAGACAATGTAAAATGGGCTCTTTGTTAGATCAACAATAATGCATATGAGAGCCACTCAACATTTTCATCGTGGTCTTCTCCCTAGGATGACTCAACAAAAGAAAAGAATTTCAGAGAAACACACTGAAATATTTTTGGAGTTTTTAGTTTTTCTGAAGAAAACGAAATAAAGAAGAAAACGAAAAACGAGAAAAACTATTTACACGGGAAAGCTCCCAACAAGCAAAAGAAGAAACGGGAAATCTTTTTGAGTTTTCTTTGAATACTACTACTAATTATGCTAGAAAGAAAAACCGAAAAGAAACGAGAAATGTTTTTGGATTTTCTCAAAGTTTTTCGAACACACAAGAAGAAAGCGAGAAAATAAAATTAACATGGAGTGTACAATGAAAAAGTATGAACACCGACAACTGGACTGAAATGTGTGGACATGAATGTAATGTCGGTGAGAAATACGTACTCCCCCAAGCTCAGGCTTTTGGCCTAGCTTGGTCATCGCCATCCCTGGTCTGGGTAATAATCAAAGTGGTAGCTCGTAGAGGCGTTCTGAGCCACCTCCTCAGCCAGACGGGCAGCCTCGACCGCCGCCTTGTACTCGTGCACCTCGCTCTCCAATAGATAATATCTCTGTTTGTTCTGAAAATCAAAGAGGGTAGGAGCAGGCAAAACAACATACACAGATCGAGATTTATTAAAAACTAAGTTATATTCATATCCCTGTGCATTGCGTTTTAAAAACTTATGTTCTCGCATTGTTTCGAAATTTAAATATTTGTAAGGTAAGAGGGGATCATCGGAATTGGGCGAGACCCCTAACCTTGCAGTTACGCAGGAGGCATAAATTCCTCCATACAAATCACCATTACCCGCGTTACGCTGCAGCCTACGTGCGACAATAGCCCCGAGATTATAATACTTGCTGCCGGTCAAAGCCATATGAATAAGACTCAGATCAGGGCGCAAAGCGTACTGCAGTCTTGCTTACCAAGAATGCATTTACCATTAAAGAGTGCAAAATACCGAATAGCAGGAAAGTGGATGCTAACTATTCTAGCCTGTGTAGCTCCCCTATCCTCACCATTGCAAAGGCTGTTAAGGAATGGCTCATAATCAGATTTTTGTGGTTCATCTAACGAACCCTAATATGAAATTTTGCATGCATTAGAGAATTCTTCTAGAGACATTCTATAGGATCTGTCATAGAGGTGAAATAAAACTCTAGAAGTGCGCGGATGATATTCAAAGTTTTGAGTGAATGAATGAGTAAGGTAGTAATGCTTTGGTGACTTATCTGCAACGAAGGCGGAAAGCTCGGCGTAGTGAATATATTGGTCAAATTCTTCCTTGATGCCTGCACCTAGCATGAACTCGTTGCACGGCCATCTACATGATTTTGCTTTGGCACCTCGCACCGAACTTGCCCTTGGTTCAACGTAAGATTGACGTGCGGGGTCTTCGCTAGATGATGCCTCGGTGGACCTCCTCCTCGAAGAACTCCACCGGAAGATGTTCATTTTCCTAAGAACAAATTTCTGAAAATTTTTGGGTCACAAAATGATATCAATAAAACTTCACAAGATTGATAGCAACTACTCATATGGATGTCTAGAAGCTATGTCAAGCATTCAAACTACTTGGAACTCAAAGAATTCAACATGCAAGCTCATTTTCAGTAGCACCAAGAGTAGCTAATTATGCAAAATATAAACCACTAAAGCAAAAACTAATTGGAGCAATGGAGGAGTCACATACCAAGGAGCAATCTCCCAAAACAGTTTCGTAAACGGAGCTCCGAGCAAAGAGATCAAAAATTTCAGGTTTGTGAGCAAGAACACGAGAGAGAGAGAGAGAGCTACCAGGAATTTTTGCTAGAGGTAAGAGACGAAGTGAGCTGAGGGAATAAGTGAGGGGGTCCCTGTGGGGCCCACGAGCCACCTGGGCGCGCCAGGGGGGGTGGCGCGCCCTAGTGCCTCGTGGGCACCTGGGGCACCCCCTGGTATGTTTCCAGTGCCAATTTTTTTAAATAATGTATAAAAATTCATATCAAAATTTTATTGCATTCTGAGCACTTTTATTTCTGGGCACTTTTTTATTGCACGGATAATTCAGAAAACTGGGTAATCATGGCTTTTTATTGCATTTAACTAAAAATAACAGAAAACAAAAAGTGGGTACAGAAGGTTGTGCTTACTAAATTCATCGACCACAAGCCTCTCAAAAAGAATCCATTAATAAGGTTGATCAAGTCTTATTAACAAACCATTTCCGAGTGACATGAAACCGAAGAATTTTGTATGACACTAAGTTACCTCAACGGGGATATGCATCTCCCCAATAATAAGAGTTTCATATTTCTTTTTAATAGTAGGAAGAGGGAATTGAAAACTTCCAATAGTAATTGTCGGAGTCTTTCCAATAACACGAATACCATTTACTTGAAATTGTTTCTTCGGAAAGTGCACCGTATGTTCATTACCATTGATATGAAAAGTGACCTTGCTTTTGTTGCAATCAATAACAGCCCCTCCACTACCAGTGGCGGTGTGTCAAGACCATGTATTTCTTCAATAGGTGGTAGATTCTTAACATCTCCAGCTTTAATACCTTTTTCCTTCATACATTTCTTTGCCTCTTGCATATCTTCAGGACTGAGATATAAAATACCCCTCTTCTTCGGAGTGGGTTTAGGCGGTGGTTCAGGAAGTGTCCAATCATTATCATTCTTCAATATATTATTCAATAATTCCTCAGCTTGTTCAATAGTCAGTTCCCTGAAAACACAACTCGCACAACTATCTAGGTAGTCCCTAGATGCATCGGTTAGTCCATTATAGAAGATATCATGTATTTCATTTTTCTTAAGAGGATAATCAGGCAAAGCATTAAGTAATTGGAGAAGCCTCCCCCAAGCTTGAGGGAGATTCTCTTCTTTAATTTGCACAAAGTTAAATATTTCCTGTAAAGCAGCTTGTTTCTTATGAGCAGGAAAATATTTTTCAGAGAAGTAATAAATCATATCCTGGGGGCTACGCACACATCCAGGAGCAAGAGTATTATACCATTCCTTAGCATCACCCTTTAATGAGAAAGGAAACAACGTAAGAATATAGTAATAGCAATTTTTTTCCTCATGAGCAAATAGGGTGGCTATATCATTTAATTTAGTGAGATGTGCCACAACGGTTTCAATTTCATAGCCATGGAAATGATTAGATTCAACCAAAGTAATCAACTCAGGGTTAACAGAGAATTCATAATCCTTATCAGTAACAAATATGGGAGACGTTGCAAACTTGGGATCATATTTCATTCTCTCCCTCAGAGATTTTTCTTGCATTTCAGCAAGCAATTTATAACTTCATTTCTATCATTACAAGCAAGAATGGCTCTAGCTGTCTCCCTATCAAAGCAATGTTCATTAGGTGTTTCAACTCTAGTAGGAGAGCTAGGCATAATAGGTGAATCACAATTTTCAAGAGTTCATCATTTTCAGTTTCTTTAGCTTTAGCAATTTGTTCAGCAAGAAATTCACCAAGTGGCACAGCATTATCAAGCATAGTACTAGCATCATCAGAAGTATCATTCATAGCAGAAGTGGTATCATTAATAACTTGTGACATATCAGAATTAATAGCAGGTGGTGGTGTTGCAAGTTTACTCAAAACAGAAGGTGAATCAAGTGCAGAGCTAGATGGTAGTTCCTTACCTCCCCTCGTCTTAGAGGGAACGATCTTGGTCTTAGCGTCTTTCAGATTCTTCATAGTGATCAACAGATATAAATCCCAAGTGACTCAACAAATATAGCTATGCTCCTCGGCAATAGCGCCAGAAAAAGGTCTTGATAACCCACAAGTATAGGGGATCGCAATAGTTTTCGAGGGTAGAGTATTCAACCCAAATTTATTGATTCGACACAAGGGGAGCCAAAGAATATTTGCAACTATTAGCAGTTGAGTTGTCAATTCAACCACACCTGGAGAGTAAATATCTGCAGCAGTGATCAGTAGCACAGTAGTATGATAGTTTTGTAGCAGTAGCAATAATAGTAACGGTAACAGTAACGGTAGCAGCAACAGTAGTAGCAATTGTAACAGTAGTAGCAACAGTTGTAACTTAGCAAGAACAATATGTGAAAAATCGTAGGCATTGGATCGGTGATATTGTTGGATAACATTCATCATGTAACAGTCATAACCTAGGGCGACATAGAACTAGCTCCAATTCATCAATGTAATGTAGGCATGTATTCCGTATATAGTCATACGTGCTTGCGATAAGAACTTGCATGACATCTTTTGTCCTACCCTCCCGTGGCAGCGGGGTCCATAAGGAAACTAAGGGATATTAAGGCCTCCTTTTAATAGAGAACCGGAACAAAGCATTAACACATAGTGAATACATGAACTCCTCAAACTACGGCGATCACCGGAAAGAATCCCAATTATTGTCACCTTGGGGTATGCGGATCATAACACGTAGCAGGTGTGTATAACTTGCAAGATCGGATCAAGAACACAAATATATTCATGAACACATAAAGGGTTCAGATCTGAAATCATGGCACTCGGGCCCTAGTGACAAGCATTAAGCATAGCAAAGTCATAGCAACATCAATCTCAGAACATAGTGGATACTAGGGATCAAGCCTTAACAAAACTAACTCGATTACATGATAAATCTCATCCAACTCATCACCGTCCAGCAAGCCTACGAAGGAATTACTCACTCCCGGCGGTGAGCATCATGAAATTGGTGATGAAGGATGGTTGATGATGACGATGCCGGAAGATCCCATCTCCGGAGCCCCAAACGGACTCCAGATCTGGCCTCCCGATGAAGAACAGGAGGTGGCGGCGGCTCCGTATCATGAAACGCAATAAAACTTCCTCCTTTATTTTTTTCTCTAGAAATAGGAATTTAATAGCGTTGGAATTAGGTCAGACGGAGCCACGTGGGCTCGACGAGGTACCAAGGCGCGCCTGGTATGGGGGGGGGGGTGGCGCGCCCTGGTGCCTCGTGGGCACTGGGTGGCCCCCCTTCTGTTGATTCTTGCGCCAATAATTTTTATATATTCCATAAATATTCTCCAAAAAGTTTCATCCAAATCCAAGAACTTTGATTTCTGCACAAAAACAACACCATGGCAATTCTCCTGAAAACAGCGTCAGTCCGGGTTAGTTCCATTCAAATCATGCAAATTAGAGGCCAAAACAAGAGCAAAAGTGTTTGGAAAAGTAGATACGACGGAGACGTATCATCGCGCGCGGGAGGATAGGGCCACCGGTAGGCTGGAATGGTGGGCCTAACCGGGCCGGCTGACGAAGCTGCTAATACAGGCCCCGTAGACGCCGCGGCACTCGCAGACACCAGCGACGATCTTTAGTCCCACCTCGCCAAGCAAAGGGCGCGCCGACCGGCTTAAATAGCCGTGTTGGCGAGAAGCTTGAGACGCCTCAAGCTTCTCTCAATACACAACCCCTCAGCCCTGTTGGACCCCGCTGCTGGGCCCGTTTGCGGGCCGATTTGATCGCCCGAGTCGCCTTCGGGCTTGATTTGGGTGGGATATATTGTGTAACGGCAGGCCCAGCAGCCTTGGTCGGGCAAAAAAATCCGTACTTTATTTTTTTATTTGATATAGAAGCTAGCCGCCGGTGTTTTCTTTTTTCAGAGCCGTGAGGCGACGTGATAATCACACACAAATAACCACTTCGAAAGAAAACAGTACCAAGTAATGTGCCATAACGAAAGAACATGACATTTTTATTTAGAACGAAATAAAATAGTACGAAGTACCGAGCTGTCACTTTTATTTAGTTGAAAATAGAATAGTATGAAGTACCGAGCACGGCACTTTTATTTAGTTCACTAACACGCATAATGATGTCCACGCATAATGATGTCCCATTAAAAAAATTAAGTACCGGGCACGGCACTTATTCCTTCTCCATGATTTTTAGAATCTTGTCCTTCACCCTTTCCATCGTGTTGCTCTCCGAAAAAAGTATTTCCGTGAGAATGTGTCCACTTATAGAATTAATCTCCTCCTGATTAAAGAAATATGTCCACTCGTCTCCGTCCCAGAGTTGGACGCATTGCGTCACGAAAAGTCCACAAGATACTCTGAAATAATAACGCGAGTGAAAAAATGATGGAACACACAATTAGACATGGATTCAACTGTGAACTTACATGTCATGTTGTAACGGCATATCGTACTCCGTGATTGGCCACAAAGACACATCGGGATGATCCGTTCCTATAGCCGAGTTTACCTCCTGTGTATCTTTAACAATTTCTGACCTCTGAAATAATATTGTGAAAACAATATTTAGTACGTTAAAAGTAAACACCTTTTGGAAGTAATAATGCATTTTGTAAACTCACCAGCGTAGTAATCTTTGAAAGAACTCTCACGTTGATTTTACCAGTAGAATTTAGAACTTGAAACTATTCCTTCTTGTTGTGTATAATAACGGTTATCCAATGATGATTGTCCACATTAAAAGGAAAATATGCCTACGAAACAGTGAAGTTACATATGTGTACATAAATATACTTACGTACTGCGAAGAGTTGTTTCAAATGCAATACCTTGTCTTTCACAAAATACTCTTCAGTTACTCTTGACACCGTTTTCGATTGGTTTGTGAAATGTTCTATCATATTCTTCTTGGAGTTCTTTACCTTTCCTGCAGCGCGTAATAGAAGCCAGTGGGACACCCACGATGATAATACATGACGATCAGAACGAGGAGTATGGGTCTACATGTGGTTGCAATAACAATTGATGACCTGAAAAAAACATAACAGAAATATGTCAGTTAGACAAACCGCGTATTACAACACAGGTGTACAGGGAAGAAAAAAAAGTAGTCATACTTACAGCGCCATTCAACCACTCATGCGAAGTGATGGCTTGAAGCATTTCTGCCGTACATGATTCCGCACCTAATCCCTCCATGGTAACCATAGTTTGTTTACGATGCTTCGACGACTTTGATAGCGTCGCGATAAACACCCTCACGGCCTCTATGTGATCGTCAGTAATGTACTCAGTACTAACTAGAACATCATGTATACCAAGCAAATCTACAACAATTTACGTACAATGAGTTAATTAACTGCACATGTTAGGACAGAAATTAATATAAAAAAATTATCTTTAACTTACTCTTTTTCACACGTTTGCTTCGTGCGTTCTGCTGGTAGGGTGACCGAAAGTATTTTGACTGTTGCCGCTTGCGTTTCCATCAGGCTCCTTAGTCCCACTATGAATCACATTCTTGATACGGGTATTCAGGCTATCAATACTAACTTTCTCTGAATTTTCGCCGCTAGACACGCCTGATACTGTATTACAGTTCTGTGGGGTTCGAGTGATTGAAGGAAATTCTTTCGTGACTAATGATGCTGATGATGCCACGGGTGATTTAGCATTATCCTCAATAATAAAGGGGTCGGTTTCATCACCTTTACCGGGTGTCGAGTGTTGTACGCCCGTGTCATCCGGAAACTCCGTACGCTTCGCACCCGTGAAGGATGCTTCATTCTTCTCCTCCGTACGTTCATTCAAAGGAGTAGAATTTACTTCCGAAAAATATTTCGGCTTGTACATCTTCGTCCACTCTTCACTTTCATTCACAAAAGAGAACTCGTCACAGAACTCCTGGTTTGGCTTCAAGATCAGCCCTTTCTTGCTCAACTTCTCAATGAGTATCTGCAAGAACACATCCAAAACAATAAGAACATGCGAACATTATGTACATGCGCATTGAAAATAAAGTAGACATCAATAATTACCTCAACACATTTAACCGGAATGAGACGAATTTCTTTGTGCATATCTTTTATGCACTTCATGACTTGATCCAATGTAGTGTCCCTGCTCGATGAACACTCGGCCTTACTACCTTTTTTATTTCCGCCACCACCATTTCGTTTCGGTGGCCTTGTTTCTTCCTCTTCGATTATTCCTTCTTTAGCAATTATGGCGTGTCTGTACTCTTCACTTATTAAGTCATCAACCTGCGAAACGTTGAATGAATTTAACCAAGTGAACAATTAAATACTTCGATCACTGCATGCAGTACAAGCCATAAGTATTTACCTTCCCATGACCACAGCCATACTGTGTGTCATACGCGTCACGCTTCGCAGCCTGAACTTCAAACCAATTTATCATTAGCGGGAACTCTGAAGCCAGAGGATCGAATGTCTCTGCATCTGTTGGCGGCACTTTTTCCCAGTACATGTACTGCATGAACATCAAACGAGTTAGTAATTTTAAACTATCAAAATATAATTATAAAGACACAAATTTAAATTATGATTTACCTGAATGAGCGCGAGGTTTCCAACTGGCCATTTGAAGTTTTTGACATCTCTAACCTCCTTTGTGACGCCTTCAATGCACATGCGCAACGTGAACACATTCCAATTAAATGACTTTATGGCGTCCACATCATCCACCAACTTGTAAAAGCTGTGCGGAACATGTTTGGTGGAGTGCGGTGCCATAACTGTGCCAAGGAGAGCCAATACAGTTCTACGCACAAAATCATCATCATACGTGCCACTCTTAATAATGTTTTCGATCAATTGGTCTATCACTATTTCACAATTACGGGCATCTAGAAAACGAGAAGGCACCATTTCCTTTGCCTCCTCCCCTACTTTACCTATTACTTTCATCACATCTTTACCCTTGTTCTCTAGGCCAAATATATGAAATACATCATCAGTGCGTAATGATATGTCACCGTTTTTCTGACGCATAACGAACCTTTTTTTTGTCAAGTCATATGTTTTAATAATAAATTTTAGCAAGCACTTCCGCATTTGCATAGGAGGAATCAACAACATTTTCTCCAACCTAGTGCCACCCAGCCGCTTTCGTTGCCTAGATTTCAATTTGTTCACCAACATGCACCACTTCTCGACAGAACAATAAATTTCTCCGTACTCCTCCATACTAAACAGAAAAAATACACGATGTGTTATCTATTTTAAACACGGCCGCAGGTAGGAAAAATAACAACAAAATTTACGAAAACAGCATATTACCTTCACGCCGGTGTCTGACGCGTCGGTCCGCCCTACACCGTCGGGGGCTGGCAGCGCTTGCTTTCGTTGTGCAGACGCCCGGATGCCCCGAGTTGGGCGCGTTCTGTATGGTCGGCGAGATCGTGGGAGGTTGGCATGCGTGATGTGGGTGGCGTGATGGTGAGTTGGAAGGACGGCGGGATCGGGGGATGGCGGCGTGCGTGATGTGGGCGGCGTGATGGTGAGCTGGGAGGACGGCGGGATCGAGGGATGGCGGTGAGAGTGATGTGGGCGGCGTCATCGTCAGCTCGGAGGACAGCGGGATCGGGGGAGGGCGGCGTGAGCGACGAAGGGAGGTAGGGTTGGGAGGGCTGCGGGTTCGGGGGAGATAGCGACGTGATCGGGAGGGCGGCGGTCTCATGCATGCGCACAAATCCCGAGAGAATCATGGTGGGCCCGTGTAATAGCGGCAAGCCACGCGCCCTCACGTACGCGCGTCGGTTAGCGCGGCCTGCGTCAGGTGCGCACGCGGCGGGCCCCGACTGGCTGACCGGCTGTACGCGACCCAAATGCTGCCCCTAATAATTTAGTCCCACCTCGCGCCGCCGCCATGGCGTTGACCTACTTATATAGGTTTTTTTTATATTTTATAACCGTCGGTGTTCAATGTACTCTATTTCGAGGATATGCAGGGTTGATACGAATTTTCACCTGTTCCGAACTGGAAAAAGTTCCTACTGACAGTGCATATTTGTGATAGCCTGGCTTATTAGGGATGATAGACTACTCATATCAATAAGGAATTCCTTCTTTTCCGGGAGCCCATTCGGAAAGAACTCCAAAGTTAAGCGTGCTCAGCTTGGAGTAATTTCAGGCTGGGTGACCGACCGGGAAGTTAGTCCCGGGTGCGCACGAGTGAGGACAAAGTGCGCAGGAAAGACTAGTATTGATCTGTGGGGCCAGTCTAGATCCCGCCAGGAGTAACGACCGTCGGGGGGTGTGTCCGGGGCGTTATAAGTTGGTATCAGAGCCAGGCCCTCGCGGTTACACGGATGTTTGCGGACAGGTGCGCGGTCATGTTGTGCATGACGTTTGTGACCCGTCGTGGCACACGGCATGGCACATGTGCCGGACTGCTCGCACAGACGTATCTGCTAAGAGGGAACGTTCCTGTGGCCCGACGAGGACGTCGGTTCCTCTGAGTGGGGGTGTATGTGATAGCCTGGCTTATTAGGGATGATAGACTACTCATATCAATAAGGAATTCCTTCTTTTCCGGGAGCCCATTCGGAAAGAACTCCAAAGTTAAGCATGCTCAGCTTGGAGTAATTTCAGGATGGGTGACCGATCGGGAAGTTAGTCCCGGGTGTGCACGAGTGAGGACAAAGTGCGCAGGAAAGACTAGTATTGATCTGTGGGGCCATTCTAGATCCTGCCAGGAGTAACGACCGCCGGCGGGTGTGTCCGGGGCGTTATAATATTCTTCAAAAGGAGAACATTGATGACTGATGTGTTTTTTAAACATTTTTATTTTACTTGATTTTGACTTATTCATGTCTACCCGCACATGATTTGGGCATGGGGCCCTAATTTGGGCATGCACACCTGCTGCCAAAATTTGGTTACATTTCATGCATGCCATCACGTACACCATGTGCAAACAACACCGTTTGGTGATACGTCTCCGTCGTATCTATAATTTTTTATTGTTTCATGCCAATATTCTACAACTTTCACATACTTTTGGCAACATTTTATATTATTTTTGGGACTAACATATTGATCCAGTGCCCTGTGCCAGTTCCTGTTTGTTGCATGTTTTTTGTTTCGTAGAAAATCCATATCAAATGAAGCCCAAACGCGTTAAAAAGTTACGGAGATTTATTTTGGAATATATGTGATTTTTGGGAAAAAGAATCAACGCGAGCCAATGCTCGAGGGGCGCGCCCCCTACCCTGGGTGCGCCGGGAAGGCTTGTGGTGCCCCTGTAAGGCGGTTGGGGCCCTTCTTTCGCCGAAAGAAAGATAATTTCCGGATAAAAATCCCCTCAAAATTTCAGCCCAATCTGAGTTACGGATATCCGGGAATATAAGAAACGGTGAAGGGCCAGAAAACAGGAGCGTGAAACAGAAGAGAAATAGAGAGAGAGATCCAATCTCGGAGGGGCTCCTCCCCTCCGGGAGCCATGGCGGCCATGGACCAGAGGGGAAACTCTCCTCCCATCTAGGGGGGAGGCCAAGCAGGAAGAAGAAGGAGGGGGCTCTCTCCCCCTCTCTCCCGGCGGCGCCGGAACGCCGCCGGGGCAATCATCGTGTGACGGCGATCTACTCCAACAACTCCGTCATCTTCATCAACACCTCCATCACCTTCTCCCATCTATATTCAGCGGTCCACTCTCCTGCAACCCGCTGTACCCTCTACTTGAACATGGTGCTTTATGTTTCATATTATTATCCAATGATGTGTTGCCATCCTACGATGCTTGAGTAGATTTTTGTTGTCCTTTTGGGTAATCGGTCTATTGCTATGATTGGTTTAAATTGCTTGAGGTTATGTTGCTGTCCATTGGTGCCCATCATATGAGCGCGCGTGTGGATCACACCATAGGGTTAGTTGTATGTTGATAGGACTATGCATTGGAGGGCAAGAGTGACAGAAGCTTCTTCCTACCATAGAAATTGATTCATACGGGATTGAAGGGGGACCAATATATCTTAATGCTATGGTTGGGTTTTACCTTAATGAACGTTAGTAGTGGTGGATGCTTGCTAATAGTTCCAATCATAAGTGCATAGAATTCCAAGTAAGGGATGACATGCTAGCAGTGGCCTCTCCCACATAAAAACTTGCTATCGGTCTAGTAACGTAGCCAATTGCTTGGGGACAATTCCGCAAATCCTACTGATACGTCTCCATCGTATCTATAATTTTTGATTGTTTCATGCCAATATTCTATAACTTTCATATATTTTTGGCAACATTTTATATTATTTTTGGGACTAACATATTGATCCAGTGCCCAGTGCCAGTTCCTGTTTGTTGCATGTTTTTTTGTTTCACAGAATGTCCATATCAAATGAAGTCCAAATGCAATAAAATTTTAAGGAGAATTATTTTGGAATATATGTGATTTTTGGGAGGTGGAATCAACGCAAGGCGGTGCTCGTGGGTCCCACGAGGCACCAGGGCGCGCCAGGGGGGTCCGGCGCACCGTGGTGCCTCGTGAGGCCCTCGTAGGTCAGTTCGTGCCCTTCTTCGGCCGCAAGGAAGCTAATATCCGGAAAAAAATCGTGTTAAAATTTCAGCGCAATCGGAGTTACGGATCTCCGGGAATTTAAGAAATGGTGAAGGGCCAGAAAACAGGAACGCGAAACAGAAGAGAACAGAGAGAGAGATCCAATCTAGGAGGGGCTCCTGCCCCTCTGCCGCCATGGCAGCCATGGACCAGAGGGGAAACTCTCCTCCCATCTAGGGGGGAGGCCAAGGAAGAGGAAGAAGGAGGGGGCTCTCTCCCCCTCTCTCCCGGTGGGGCCGGAGTGCCGCCGGGGCAAACATCGTGACGGCGATCTACACCAACAACTTCGCCGCCGTCAACACCAACTCTCTCCCCCTCTATGCAGCGGTGTAACACCTCTTCTCCCCGCTGTAATCTCTACTTAAACATGGTTCTTAATGCTACATATTATTATCCAATGATTTGTGGCCATCCTATGATGTTTGAGTAGATTCGTTTTGTCCTATGGGTTGATTGATGATCGTGATTGGTTTGAGTTGTTTGTTTTATTTTGGTGCTGTCCTATGGTGCCCTCCATGTCGCGCTAGCATGAGGGATTCCCACTGTAGGGTTTGCAATACGTTCATAATTCTCTTATAGTGGGCTGCTAGAGTGACAGAAGCTTATACCCGAGTAAGGGGGTTGTTGCGTATGGAAGTAAAGAGGACTTGATACTTAATTCTATGGTTGGGTTTTACCTTAATGATCTTTGGTAGTTGCGGATGCTTGCTAGAGTTCCAATCATAAGTGCATATGATCCAACTATGGAAAGTATGTTAGCTCATGCCTCTCCCTCATATAAAATTGCAACAATGATTACCGGTCTAGTTATCGATTGCCTATGGATAAATCATTCTCTTGTGTTACAAAAACTTTCTACTAAACAACTAACTTTTATTATCTTTCAATCTACTCGTAGTTTTATTATCTCACAAATTACTTCTAGTTTTATTCTTGCAAACCTATCCTATCACCTACAAAATAGTTTCATACTTGTTTTAGGTAAAGCAAACGTTAAGTGTGCATAGAGTTGTATCGGTGGTCGATAGAACTTGAAGGGAATATTAATTCTACCTTTAGCTCCTCGTTGGGTTCGACAATCTTATTTATCGAAAAAGCTACAATTGATCCCCTATACTTGTGGGTTATCACCTACCACCACTTTTCCACACTCGCTATACTAACTTAATTGTACTTTTATTAGAACGGCACCTAATTTTTTATTTTCATGTTCTTTATTATCTTGCAAACTTATCCTATCACACCTACAAAGTACTTCTAGTTTTATTACATGTTTCTAGGTAAAGCAAACGTTGGTGTGCGTAGAGTTGTATCGGTTGTCGATAGAACTTGAAGGGAATATTAATTCTACCTTTAGCTCCTTGTTGGGTTCGACACTCTTACTTATCGAGAAAGGCTACAAACGATCCCCTATACTTGTGGGTTATCAAGACATTTTTCTGGCCCCGTTGCCGGGGAGCAATAGCGTGGGGTGAATATTCTCGTGTGTGCTTGTTTGCTTTATCACTAAGTAGATTTTATTTTCTATCACTAAGTAGTTTTTATTTTTTGTTCTTGTTTTCTATCTTTAGTTATGGGTAGGAAACGCAAAATACCAAAAAAATTAGTTGTACTTGCTAACCCAATGGTTGAAGAACCACCCAAAATCTTTCATACTGCTGAAGCTTTCTACTTGGATCATCTTCGATCCCTATGTGCTCGTGCTGAAAACCCAACTAGTTTAGTTGAGGGAAAATCATTAGATGAGCATGCTTATTTTGTGCGACACCGCTTGTCTCAAAAAGGGAAACTTTTATGGCATCAAATTAATAGTTTGCATTGCTATGCTTGGAATTTATGCGAAATACATGATTTTACTTGTTGTTCTGAAGACCCTAAAAAACACCTTCCCTACCAATGTGAGTTTAAGGATAATGGAATCTTATCTTCTTATGCCAAAGGTGTTTATAGTTACTATGATATTGAACAAATTGAAGAATTTATTGCTTTTAAGGGTGCCTATGAAATTGCTTCTTTGATTGAAAAGTATGATGCTACTCTTTACAAATCTGAAAATTTTGCCATACTTAAATATTGCTATGAAAACTATGCTTCTAATGCTTATGTTAAAGAATATGTTGAGGACACCTCCGCTGTCTAAGAAGAGACTAATATTTTGCAGGAATCTATGGAAGAAGAAATTGCTGAAACTGTGAGCTCATTAGATGAAAAAGATGACGAGGAGAGCGAAGAACAAAAGGAGGAAGAGCGGATTAGCTACCCGTTCCCACCTTCTAATGAGAGTAACTCTTCAACTCATACATTGTTTAATTTCCCTTCGTGCTTACCGAAGGATGAATGCTATGATAATTGCTATGATCTCTTGGATTCGTTTGAAATATACCTTTTTGATGAAATTGATGCTTGCTATGCTTGTGGCCATGATGCCAATTTGAATTATCCTTATGGAAATGAACTTGCTATAGTTCCTTATGTTAAGAATGAAATTGTTGCTATTGCACCCACACATGATAGTCCTATTATCTTTTTGAATTCTCCCAACTACACTATAACGGAGAAGTTTGCGCTTATTAAGGATTATATTGATGGGTTGCGTTTTACTATTACACATGATGATTTTGATGAATATAATATGCATGTGCTTGCTGCTCCTAATTGCAAGTATTATGAGAGAGGAACTACATCTCCACCTCTCTATGTTTCCAATACGATAAAATTGCAAGAAACTGTTTATACTATGCATTGGCCTTTAATTGATGTGCATGAGTTGTTCTTTTATGACATGCCGATGCATAGGAAGAGAGTCAGACTCCGTTATTGCATGATATATGTTGCTTTGTGCTCACTACTAAATTACAAATCATTGTTAATTAAAATTGGCTTTGATATACCTTGGGATCAGGGTGGATCAATTACGTGAGCACCATATGCCTAGCTTAATGGCTTTAAAGAAAGCGCTGCCTGAGAGACAACCCGGAAGTTTTAGAGAGTCATTTATTTCTGTTTTGTGCTTTTAAAAAAGTTTAAAAACAAAAAATATAGAGGGGAACCTAAAAAACTTTTTCGAAAAGAGAAGCGATTGGAAGGTTATGCATTGGAAAAGTGAGGGTCGACCTTGAACACTTGTGTTCATGCTCATGGAAACAATGTAGAATTTTTCATGGAAGTTTCTCGCAAAAATAATTATCCCCTTGTACAAATCCATTGTATTATAAAAATAATGTGCCAAGATTTACCTTTAGGATGTTTAAATTGCTTGTTTGGTGTGTGCTGTGCAAAAACAAAAACTTTTGCTGTAGTGTTTGAATTTCTATATTTTACAGGAACATGCAACAATTCTGAAATTTTTACACAGTACTGCTATGCAAATTTTTTATTTTTTCCTAATTTTTCAGAATTTTTGGAGTTACAGAAGTATATGTGTTGTCTGCATCTTTACAGACTGTCCTGTTTTCACAGATTGCTGTTATAGTTTCTTTATTTGCTGATGTTTGAAATCTTGTTGAGCCCCATTGACTTGGGAGCCATAGAATTGTGATAGCATACATTGGGTAATGTTTGATTATAATTATAAAATAATGTTACAGCAGGACACGATGGGATTTGATGTTATATGTACTAACCCCTCTAATAAAAAGTTCGGTTAAGTTTTGTGTGGATGAAGTGTTCGAAGATCGAGGAGGTATAGATATGAGAAGAATAAGGAGAGGCAAGGGTTCAAGCTTGGGGATGCCCAAGGCACCCCAAGTAAATATTCCAGGAAACTCAAGCGTCTAAACTTGGGGATGCCCAGGAAGGCATCCCATCTTTCTTCGACAATTATCGGTATGTCTCGGTTTTTGTTTTGTTCACATGATATGCATAAATTCTTGGAGCCTCGTCTGCTTTTTATTTTCCTTTTTATTTTATGCACCATGCTGGTATGAGGTAGTCCTTGGTTCATTTATAGAATGCTCTTTGCACTTCACTTATATCTTTTGAGTATGGCTTTATAGAATGCTTCATGTGCTTCACTTATATCATTTGAAGCTTGGATGCCTGTTTCTCTACATTTGGAAAACCGTTATTTGTAGAATACTCTTTTGCTTCACTTATATTTGTTAGAGCATGGGCAAGTCTTTTGTAGAAATAATTAACTCTCATGCTTCACTTATATCTATTTCGAGAGTCAACAGGAATTGGTCATTCACATGGTTAGTCATAAAATCCTACATAAAACTTGTAGATCACTGAATATGATATGTTTGATTCCTTGCAATAGTTTTGTGATATTAAGATGGTAATATGTGGGAGGTACTAGTGGATGATTGTGGTTTAGTAAGAATATTGGTGTTAAGGTTTGTGATTCCCGAAGCATGCACGTATAGTCTCTAGTTGTGCGACGAAGTTATATCCTACTCATGTTAGTATCCAATGTTAATTATTCGCAATGCATGATTATGACCGTTGTCGCTCTCTAGTTGGTCACTTCTCAATCTATTTTCTAGCCTTCGCCTGTACTAAGCGGAAATGCTGCTTGTGCATCCAAACCCTTAAACCTAAGTTGTTCTAGATGAGTCCACCATATCTACCTATATGCGGTATTACTGTGCCGTTCCAAGTAAATTTTCATGTGCCACCTCTAATCGTTCAAATAAGCATCTGTTTTGTGTGCCCGTACCGCTCATGAAGCGGCAGGGGGTGGTCAGTATCTTCCATGCTAAGCGGGTTATTTTCACGATGGGTGTTTATTCACTTGTCATTGCACGAGAGAGGCTGGTAATTGGGATGCCTAATCCTGTAATCAAAATGAAAAATTAATAATGAAACAAACTCCCCCGGAAAGTTGATTGTATGGAGGGCACCCGAGGATTCGGCTAGCCATGGCTTGTGTTTGAATGGTTGAGGGGGAGTAAACTTTACCTTTCCGCTTGGGAACCGCCAATAATGTGTTTAGCATGGAAGATATTGAGAATCCTCAGTCGTGACGTTGACAGGAAAAGTACACCTCTCAAAATGTATTCATCTCTGATTTAAGCTTCGAGCTCTGGCACCTCTGCAAATCCATGCTTCCCTCGGTGAAGGGCCTATCTATTTACTTTTATGTTATTTTACTTTTGTTATTGAGTCATCACCTTCTCATTCAAGCACCAGTTGGAGAGCACTATTATCATTCTTATGCATTGAGTATAGTTAAATGTTGTGTGCATCATGACTGGATCAATGATTGAGCATGACGGGCTAGGGATAGCATTCTTTAGCATTTTTATTTTGAAAGGCATGATTGTTTGTTGGTATGCCTGAGTATTGATGTCTTCATATCAAATTATAGACTATTGCCTTGAATCACTTGTATCTTAATATTCATGCCATGATTAGATTATATGATCAAGATTATGTTAGGTAGCATTCCACATCAAAAATTATCTTTTTATCATTTACCTACTCGAGGACGAGCAGGAATTAAGCTTGGGGATGCTGATACGTCTCCATCGTATCTATAATTTTTGATTGTTTCAGGCCAATATTCTACAACTTTCATATACTTTTGGCAACATTTTATATTATTTTTGGGACTAACATATTGATCCAGTGCCCAGTGCCAGTTCCTGTTTGTTGCATGTTTTTTGTTTCATAGAAAATCCATATCAAATGAAGTCCAAACGCGATAAAAAGTTACAGAGATTTATTTTGGAATATATGTGATTTTTGGGAAAAAGAACCAACGCGAGACAATGCTCGAGGGGCCCACAAGCTCGAGGGGCACGCCCCCTACCCTGGGCGCGCCGGGCAGGCTTGTTGGGGCCCTTCTTTCGCCGCAAGAAAGATAATTTTCGGATAAAAATCCCCTCAAAATTTCAACCCAATCGGAGTTACGGATCTCCGGGAATATAAGAAACGGTGAAGGGCCAGAAAACAGGAGAGTGAAACAGAAGAGAAACGGAGAGAGAGATCCAATCTCGGAGGGGCTCCTCCCCTCTGGGAGCCATGGTGGCCATGGACCAGAGTGGAAACTCTCCTCCCATCTAGGGGGGGGGGGCAAGCAAGAAGAAGAAGGAGGGGGGCTCTCTCCCCCTCTCTCCCGGTGGCGCCAAAACGCCGCCGGGGCAATCATCGTGTGACGGCGATCTACTCCAACAACTCCATCATCTTCATCAACACGTCCATCACCTTCCCCCATATATATTCAGCGGTCCACTCTCCTGCAACCCGCTGTACCCTCTTCTTGAACATGGTGCTTTATCCTTCATATTATTATCCAATGATGTGTTGCCATCCTATGATGCTTGAGTAGATTTTTGTTGTCCTTTTGGGTAATCGATGAATTGCTATGATTGGTTTAAATTGCTTGAGGTTATGTTGCTGTCCTTTGGTGCCCATCATATGAGCACGCGTGTGGATCACACCATAGGGTTAGTCGTATGTTGATAGGACTATGCATTGGAGGGCAAGAGTGACAGAAGCTTCTTCCTACCATAGAAATTGATTCATACGGGATTGAAGGGGGACCAATATATCTTAATGCTATGGTTGGGGTTTTACCTTAATGAACGTTAGTAGTTGCAGATGCTTGCTAATAGTTCCAATCATAAGTGCATAGAATTCCAAGTAAGGGATGACATGCTAGCATTGGCCTCTCCCACATAAAAACTTGCTATCGGTCTAGTAACGTAGCCAATTACTTGGGGACAATTCCGCAAATCCTACCACCACTTTTCCACACTCGCTATACTAACTTAATTGTACTTTTATTAGAACAGCACCTAATTTTTTATTTTCACGTTCTTTATTATCTTGCAAACTTATCCTATCACACCTACAAAGTACTTCTAGTTTTATTACATGTTTCTAGGTAAAGCAAAAGTTGGTGTGCGTAGAGTTGTATCGGTGGTCGATAGAACTTGAAGGGAATATTAATTATACCTTTAGCTCCTCGTTGGGTTCGACACTCTTACTTATCGAGAAAGGCTACAAATGATCCCCTATACTTGTGGATTATCATTTGGGTCTGCCGGAGGCCAAGTCTGAAAGATGTTTTTTTTCCAACTCAACCAAATGAGCCCAAACTTTTTCCACACCCTCATAGCACCATGGCTAGCACGTACAACAAGTTTTGTTGATTTCCGACGTTCGATGCATTTTCTAGGGTTTTCTCGACGAAAAAACCATAAAACACTGCCACTACACCACGGTAGAGCTTAGGTGACACACTTCTCTGGGCAAAGATCCACTAATCTTCACAAAATAACAGTCATCGTAGCTTTTAACTTTTTTCATAGTATTAAGTGTCGGCAGAGGTACAACACTATTGACATACTAGATGTCAGCAACCACAAAGCGACAATGTGTCTGTCAGTAATTGCTTAATGACGTGCTATGTGTTGGCATATCTGTGGCCCTTGACAGATTATCTGTCGACATAGCTACGTATTTAGCGACCTAAAATGTGTCGGCGCATGTAGGGTGTATGGACTCGGATTAAGCGTCGGCGTAGGTGGACACGTGTCAGTCCTCTGAAGGCTAGAAACTTGTCGCGCGATTTCGGCGTGCGAGCGAAATTTTCGGTTGTTCCTACAAAATATCCCCTCATGCAAAATACCCTTTGCCCGTGCAAAATCCCCAAATCGAACACAACCCTAACCCGTGCCTACCGCCGTCGCCCTCAGGCTCAATCCAATCCTGCAGCCATCACCGCCGGCCATCCTCAATCCGCCGTCCCGGAGCTCGCACTCCCCCACCCCCGAGCTCGACGCCGACATCCAGCCGTCCTCGCTCCCCTCCCCCTCCCCCGAGCTCCAGCCCTACATCGAGCTGCCGTCCTCGCGCTGCACATCCGACCGCAGTCCACGCACACCCCCCCCCAGCCGCCATCCAACCGCCGTCCGGGCTCCCGCTGCTGCCGGGGCTCCATATCCGGGCTCCTGCTGCTGCCGGACCTCCATCTCCGGACTCCCGCTACTGCCAGCCCTGCTGCTATTCGTCTTCTGCCCTGCTGCTGCCATGCCCCATCTCTGGGCCGGACCTGCTGTTGCCAGCCCTGCTGTTGTTCCTCTTCTACCTTGCTGCTGCCGTGCCCCATCTCCGAGCCGGACCTGCTGCTGCCGGGCTCCATCTCCGGGCCGGACCTACTGCTGTCGTACCTACTACTACAGGGCTCCATCTCCGGACTCCAATGCCATAGCTCCGCCTCCGTGCCCTCAGTAAGCATCAACTCCTCTTGAGATCACCTTCTCTGTACTTGAATCATATGCAGTTGCTTGTTACAATAGACAACCGGACAAGAATTTGTATTTGTTACTTAAATAGTTATTGTTTTGTATTTCTATTGCTTGAATAATGATTGTCGCTTCACCGATGCAAAGCTAACACTACTGCACTGGCCAAATTCAGATACTTGGCAAATTTGATATTAAGGGTGCATCATGGACAAAATGTGGTTGTCTAAGCCTAGGTATATCAAGTTTCTTTTTTTGCCAACTCATAAGCGGTATAATTATGTCATGAACTATTCTGATATCTAAAAAAAATTACATGTAGGCACACAAATGAGTATCTATAGGCGGTAGACAAGTTTATAGAGTTTGCTTTTATTAATTCAACAAATGGAAACAAAATCTTATGTCCTTGCAAGATATGTTTGAACTCTAAATGGAAAACATCAACTAAAGTACGTGAACATTTGATTTGTGATGGTTTCATGGAGGGGTATCATACATGGTTGTTTCATGGAGAATCTAGCCACTCTTGCCCTAATATTCAGGAGGTAGAAGTAGAGAGTTCACCGGCAGATAATGAATTAGCTAATTTCTTGCGAGACATAGCTTGTGGATTAGATGATGGGGGTGTTGGAAGAGAACAATGAGGACAATAACAACCCTGGGACGGATGTTGATGCTGATACGAAGGCTTATTTGTAGATGGCTGATGATGACAACAAAGAACTATACCCTGGGTGTAAAAACTTCTCAAAATTGCATTTTATTGTCAAATTGCTCCACATCAAACTTCTTGGGCGATGGAGTGACAGAAGTTTTGACATGGTGCTTGAGTTACTTAGTGATGCATTCCCCAAAGTTTCAGTACTTCCCAAAAATTTCAATGAAGCTAAGAAAATAGTTAAATCTATTGGGCTTGGGTATGTTAGTATTCATGCCTGTGAAAATGATTGTGTACTGTTCAGAAATGAATTTGATAAGGGGAGTGAATGTCCAAAGTGTAAAACTTCAAGGTGGAAATCAGAAAAGAAGAGTCCTGATGGGAAAAGGGTACATAGAGTTCCTAGAAAGGTTCTTCACAATTTTCCTATTAAAAGAAGGCTTCAAAGGTATTTTATGTCTTCTAAAACTGCAACTGACATGAGGTGGCATGACGAACAACGGACCAAAGATGGTTTGATTAGGTGCCCGGCGGATGCTATTTTCTGGAAGGATTTTGATTCCAAACATCCACTAATTGGTAATGACAGTCGCAATTTTAGATTGGCTGCAACAACTGATGGCTTTAATCCATTTAGGTCAACGAGGAGTAACTATAGTATTTGGCCAGTCTTTTTGATTCCATACAACCTTCCTCCTTGGATGTGCATGAAGCGGACTAATTTCATGCTTTCTTTGCTCATTCCTGGCCCTAAGGCACCTGGTGGCGATATGGATGTCTATCTTGAGCCTTTGGTAGATGATCTAGTAGATATGTACTATCATGGTGTAAAGACATTTGATGCTTCTAAGTCTGAAATATTTGATCTTCGTGCTGCCATCCTTTGCACCATACATGACTTTCCAGGTTTAGGCTACAATCATGGGTGTGCTACACAGGGTGAGGTAGCTTGTCCTGAGTGCCATTCATTCACTTGTTCTCTACAATTAAAAAAGGGGAGCAAATATTGCTATATGGGACATCGTAGGTTCTTATCATCCAACCATACATTTAGGTCAGATGAAAAGTTATTTGATGGCAAGTCAGAGCATAGGACAGCACCTATACCTCTTACCGGTGAGGAAATCGATGATTTGATAGCAAATCTTGAAACATCCTTTGGAAAAGATCCAGCTGCCAAGAAGACAACAAAGAGAAAACGCAAAGAAGGTGAATCGCCTACCCTGTATAAAAGAAGATCTGTGTGGTTTAAGTTGCCCTATTGGAAAGATCTGATGTTGCGTCATAATTTTGATGGTATGCATATAGAAAAAAACGTATGTGATAACATAGTTAACACACTTCTGGGCCTTGAGGGAAAATCAAAGGATAACGCAAATTCTCGCTTAGACATCCAAGCTTTGGGTATTATGGGGGACCTTCATCCTGTTGAAGTAGAAGAGGGTAAATTGTATATACCTCCAGCACAATATACTTTGACACCCGATCAGATGAAACATTTTCTCCAAGTCTTGATGGGAGTCAAGTTTCCACAAGGCTTTGCAGCTGATATACGATGTTATATCCATGTTGCCGAGAAGAAGATTTCTGGACTGAAGAGCCATGATAATCACATTCTGTTGCAGCACCTACTTCCGCTTGCGATTCGAAAAATATTGCCGACAAGAATATGTGCTGCATTGACTCGTGTTAGTAACTTCTTCAAGAAGATTTGCTCACCTGTTATCCGCGTCAGTGATATGCAAATTCTAGAGGCTGAAATAGCTGAGACCTTAAGCATACTTGAAACTATATTCCTACCAAGTTTTTTTGATGTCATGGTCCACTTGATGGTTCATTTGCCTGCCCAAGTTAGAATTGGTGGTCCAGTACACTTCCGGAGCATGTGGCCAGTAGAAAGGTGATCTTCTAAACAAAGTCTAATAACAACCTTTTTTTCAAATGAATTTTGCAAATAGGCTTACAATCTGTAGTATGTAGGTATTTGGGGCACTGCAAAGGACATGTTCGCACAAGAAGCCATCCGGAAGGATCAATCGCTGAGGGTTATTTGTTTGATGAGAGCCTTACATTTTGTTCTTGCTATCTGAAAGGGTGTGAGACTAGGTTCACTCGGCAAGATAATAATGTTGAGGTGCTGAATAATGAAACGTCCAGTACCAATCCATACTTCTGCCACAAGGGGCAAGGTTTGGGTAGCATTGTATCATTATCAAACAATTCTTGGATCCAAGCACATAGATATGTCTTGTTCAACCACAATGAAATAGAACCTTATGTGAAGTAAGCTGCCCACACTATATTAATATTATCTCTTCCTTTCTTATCTTTCTTATAATAGTTAATTTGATACGCAATTATAGGAAGCACCGCGAGCACCTATCCTCAATTGGTCTTCCCAATGAAAAAGCAATCAACACTATGCAGCATGAGAAGTTTCATGAGTGGTTTCGAGTGCATGTAAGTAGGACATGACTTGACCTATTGTGATCAACATTAATCATATTAACCCATTGTAACTAACAACAATTCGATACTCAGGTGTTGGCATTAGTTGAAAGAGGTGTAGAAGTATCAGAAAAAATGCAAATTTTAGCCCAAGAGCCTTTCATGATTGCTAGAAAATTTAATAGCTATACTACTAATGGGTTCGATTTCCATACACACTCAAGTGATGATGGTAGACCTATTCAAAACAGTGGAGTAGCTATAGCTGCACAAAATTCAAGAGGAGTAGAGATATATTATGGCATTATTAGGGAGATAGTTGAGCTAAACTACCGCCAAAAAGGATATATGGTGTTATTTCGATGTGATTGGGTTGACAATCGTGAACAAGACAAATGGGTAAAAACCGATCAGTTTGGGGTTACTACTGTTAACTTCAACCATTTATTCAGTAGTGATGATAAGTTATCAGATGAACCTTTCATCTTAGCATCACAAGCCACACAAGTTTTCTATGTTCCAGAGGTTGATGATAAAGGTTGGTGTGCAGTTGTCCAGAACACAAAACCACATGGCACCTACTCTATGGCCGCTGTGGATGATGAAAATGTAGATCTTGACAATGCTAATAAGGGGTTGTTAATTGATCTACATGCAAATGTTGATCCCAACATTGATTATACCAAATTTTCTCATGTAAGGACTGATATAGATGGAATAATTGTTGCTGCACCAAAGAGGAAGTAAGTGTGATAATGATTTTCCGCATTTTATTTGGTAGTTGTGTAAAATTTGGTTGTTATTTCAGTTGAAATACTTGCATGTTGTATAGACTGCTAACTCATTTGTAAACACTTACAGGAGCAGGAGCAAAAATGGCAGCCGCAGCAAGAAGCGCAGAAGGAACTCCTGAATATGAACTCGAAAAGAACAGAAATGTAATTGAAGTACTTAGAAAACAAAACGAGAACATGAAGAGAACTTTGAATGTTAAAGGTCTAGCAGATGCATTTGAGTTGGAAGGCCAACCGGCTCCCCGAAAGAAGAAAAAGGTATTGCTGCTACACATGACATAACTAAAAGAAAACACATGTCTTCAATTTCCTCATGTTGGATTATATAGTTTTGCATCATATACTACTAGAACTATTGCATCATCCACACATACACATGCACTATTTCCAATGCACTATTTGCTATCCCATTTTGCATAGTTAACACTGATTTATGTGGTTAATTGTAGAGACAAAAGCGAACTCCTGTTTCACAAACTCAAGCTCCAGACCGGCAATTGCGGTCTACTTCAAAATTAACTACTGAAATTTCAACTGAACCGGAGGTTGTATTGAATGAACCTGAAGGTATGCTTCTTTACTTTGATGTGTGTACCATGCATTGCTTTGAAGCTAGTTTGTGCATTTTTTGTGAACCTTACATTTGTAGTACTAAACCTATTTTCTGCATTTATTGTATATCAGGCCAGGAAAGGGAGGTTAGGAAAGTTACTGCTATGAAAAGCATATGGGGAAGGCAAAACAAGCCTAAACTCAAGTTGGAAATCAATAAGTATGGTCAGCCTTGTGGTAAATCTGCTACACGGTTCGCTAACTTTGTTGGAACACAAATAAGAACCAAGGGTTCTCCGGTTGAATTTGATGATTGGAGGAAGGTTGATCTGTCCAAAAAAACTTGCTTAATGGACCGAGGCAAAGGTAATGAGAGTTTGCTAAGAATAGAACCTTTCAATACTTGGTAGCTGCTATGTTGCTATATTTTTATTGGTTACTGTTGCTATGCTTTAGTGAGTTCCTGGATGATATCTTAGTGTTAATGTTTAGGAGTGACTAATGAGTTAGTTTTTGTTGTATTGTTCTCTAATGCCTATTTCCAAATGCCTATTTTTCAGTTGTTTTGGGAATTAGACGAACGAGTTTTCCAATGGTATATGAAAACAGCACAAATTAAATGGAAAGACTTCAAATCAGACCTAAAGAGGGATTATTATGATGAATCATATGAATATGATGAACTTATAGCATCATGTGATGCTAGAGTTCATCCTGACCAATGGAAGTTGCTTGTTGCATGTTGGTTAACTCCAAAAGCTAAGGTATGCTCTTTGTTAGGTTGGTATTGACCTTTGATTCTACTTGTGTGACATGATCTTTATCAAACCATTTGGTAGGCTCGCTCAATAAGAGGTAAAAATAATCGAGCACATCACACACAAAATCACACATCTGGAAGTAAGAGTTTTGCTCGGGTTGACACTGAAATGGTATGCAACCATGCAATTCTTGTTGTAAACTTGGATGTTTGTACATTTTGCTCATTGTTTTAATCTTTTTTATCAATTGACATAGACTGAGGAGCTCAAGCGTCGCCCACATAGACATGAATTGTTTATTGAAACACATACACATCGAATTAGTGGACTTCCTCAAGAAGGGTCTGCAGTAAGAATTGTAAGTTCAGATGCACTTGAATTTTTCGATGCCTTTCAAATTTTTGTTTATGTAGTAAATACTAGGAACGCATAACAATTCATGAAATCTACAGAAAGAACTTCAAGATGAAGCATTAAAGCACCCAGAATTGTTGGAGAATGGTATTAAGGATGGTGATCTGTTTGCATTTGTTTGTGGAAAAGAAAAAAATAGATATGTTCGTGCTGTTGGTTTGGGGCCAACTCCATCTAACCTAGAGTTGCCAGGAACCCAGCAGTATAAATCTACAAAGCTTCAAATAGCAATGGAAAAGTGTCGTGTATCTGACCAAAAAGTGGAACATCTACAAGACCAAATGGATGACATGAAGAAGCAAATGGATGAGATGAGGCAACTTTTTCTATCTTCATAGGGGCAACGAGATGAAACCAATAACACACCTGGACATGAATCAAATACTCCACACCAGGTAGCACTAGTTCTATTATATTGTACCTTTGCAATAGTGGAACATGTAATGCTGTGATTTCATTGTAGTTTATTATATTTAACATCTACAATGCTTCATTTTGATGTAGAACATAAGGACAAGAGAAGCTAGTAATACTGAAAAAGGTAATGCTATTCTAGAGGACATGGCTGAGTCAAATGCTTCTATGCAGAATGATGACACTCTTACTGGAAGAAGAATTGTTAATGTTGAGAAACATAACAGACAACAAGGGGTAAATCTTTCCTTTCCCTTTGGCCTTTAATTGTCAAGATGCTGCTTTATGACCTTGCTTCTTTACCATGATTATATTCTGAATTGTAAATTTTTCCCATAGGGTGGAAGAGATGTGATACTATATAGCATAACTAGACCTTTAAATGTCGTTGTTGCCAAAGGAACAATTCAAACAACTAATCCAAAGGCTGTGGTGGGGGGTGAGTCTCTAGGTTCTCAATATGTCGAAATTGTCATCTATTCGGTGTTCAAAAGGGAAACTCAGTTGCCTCGTCCGTATGGGAATGTGTTGACCATGGGAGATGCTAAGGGGAAATCGATTGCATGGCCATCTGCTATGGTAATAATCTAGAGCACTTGGTTTCTTTTCTTTTGTGCTAATCGGTCACCTATTAAGTAGTGATTGTTGTTGCAGATCAAAGATCCCAAGAAGACAACTAATGTGCCAGGAGGTGCAGGTACTATGATATACATCAAATTTACATGCCAATTAAAATTAATGTTCCTAAGTCTGTTTCTGCCCACTTATCTGTCCTATAAGACCATTCATGTATTGAATAGTTGTCAATCTCCATATTTGTGTGCACCTTTTTCTGTCCAGCCCTTGGCACTTCTCCCACCTTGGAGAAATTTAACAAGTAAAAATCTGCACCTATTTGTCAATCTCCATATTTATGTGCACCTTTTTCTGTTTATAGCCCCATTTTTATCCATACAAAAAAGTAGATACAACGAGCGTGTTTCGAGCATCTGGTACACATGTATGTTTTGCACGGGCTGCTAAGTGCATTTAATTTGGAAAATAAGTTTTATTTGGCAACTGTGTAATCTGACAAGTGAGTACATAGTATTTTTGGCAACTAATTGACACCTAAAAGCATGTTTAAACTCTTGGGCAACTAAGTATTTAGTAATTTGGAAACTAAGCATATTAAACATGGCAGCTAAATACTATACAGAGGGAGTACTTCTATTTTCTGGCAACTAATCACTTGCAATGTTTGTAATGTGACAGTAGTCAGTGCCAGAGAGTAGCGAGGCCATATTTTCCGCCAACTCACCCCTTCCTGCTCACATGTTTGGTGGCAGTAGTCAGTGCCAGAGAGTAGTGAGGCCATATTCTAGAGTGTTCTGTTACATACTAGCTTGGGGCCATTTCACTCACTGATGTGTCGTTCGCAAGGAAGGCTAGCCCACATGTTAGTACGTGCATCACAAGATGTTGACACATAGCCCTTCCCTCCACGTGTTGCCCTCTTCTTTCTCCTAGAAACATGTATGTAGGGCCCAGATTTCTGTTAGCTGTCAACTCACATGTACCTGAGGTGAATATTAGAAGATGGTTGAATGTTGATATACAATTTGGTACCTTGGTTCACAATTGCAAGTTTCTCTTTGTCTTTCCCTTTTGAGCTCTTATAATTCTTGCAATTAGATAGATGCACCTTAGTATATGAATAACACTTGTAATTCATGATATGTGGTTAATCAAATGGAACTATAGACTGGACGTGCATAGTGCCAGTGTAATGATAGTACAGTAATGCCATTATCACTGTTCAGGAGCTTTGAACAACTTTTCGGTTGATTACACTTTCTTTACAAATTCGTATGGAATTTTTTCAGGTACTTAGCCACCTAGCACTGGATGTGAGGACTTGGAGTATCATGGAACATACATGGCTGTTCGCAGTATTTTGGAAGCCAACTTCAATCATGTCATGAATCTTATGTGTGTTTCGGACCATTTGGTGCTTCAAGTGTTTTGGAGTAGAAACTTTGTGCTCATGGATGTGACTTGTGTGCTCTGGATCAGTGTTTGAATTATTTCATTCCAACAAATAGTGGTCCTTTTTATGTGACTTGTGTGTTCTGGATGGTTAAACTGTACTTTTGGTTGTGTTTGTGAACCTATGTCAATATATATGTCTATTTGTGAACCTATGTCAATATATATGTCTGTTTGTGAACCTATGTCAATATATGTCTGTTTGTGAATCTATAATCATTGTTGTCCAATGTGTCCATCTTGATGCTGTTTGTGGATTGCATTTCAGTACATTTATATGAAATTATTGGTTTGGCTGTGCACTACTTACCAACAATTTATCTGTTGGTAAACAGATTCTTGCAGAGCAACTGTCGGCATGGTTACTAGCTAGCTAGACAGAAAAAGTGTCAGCAAACGTACATACCTAGACGAACAGACTATGTGTCGGCCAAGATATATACCTACATAGACAGCATACGTGTCGGCAAAGGTGTAAATCTATCCAAACAGAATATGTGTCGGGACAGATATATACCTAGAAGAACAACCTATGTGTCGACAAAAGTAGGGTGTAAGTGCACACCCGAACTATCGGCGTACCTAGGGTGTATGCCCACAAACCATCTGTCGGGGTAGGTAGGGTGTATGTGCACAAGCAATTTGTCGGCGTAGGTAGGGTGTATACTGACTAAAAAAGTGTCGGCAAGTGAACTTCTGTCGGCAATGCCTTTCCCCACAACAAGTCCTCCGACGGTTTTCTCTTTTGTCAGCATATGTGTTAGCGTCAAGCTATGTGTCGGCAAAGATACCCTATGCCAACAGATTGATGTGTCGCCAAAACTTGACCGTGGTGTAGTGTGCCCGGACGTGATGCAACGTGCGTTTGGTGTCCGAATTCGTCCAAATCTTGCGTGGGGCCCTAATTTGGGCATGCACACCTGCTGCCAAAATTTGGTTTCATTTCATGCATGCCATCACGTACATCATGTGCAACCAGCACCGTTCGGGTCTGCCAGAGGCCAAGTCTGAAAGACGTTTTTTTTCCAACTCAACCGAATGGCCCCAAACTTTTTCCATGCCCTCACAGCACCATGGCTAGCACGCACGACAAGTTTCGTTGATTTCTGACGTTCGACGCATTTTCTAGGGTTTTCTCGGCGAAAAAACCCTAAAACACTGCCCGGACGTGACGCAGCGTGCGTTTGTGTCCGAATTCATCTAAATCTTGCGTGGGGCCCTAATTTGGGCATGCACACCTGCTGGCAAAATTTGGTTTCATTTCAAGCATGCCATCACATACACCATGTGCAACCAGCACCGTTCGGGTCTACTGGAGGCCAAGTCTGAAAGACTTTTTTTTTAACTCAACCAAATGAGCCCAAACTTTTTCCACACCCTCACAGTAACATGTCAAACACGCACGACAAATTTTGTTGATTTCCGACGTTTGATGCATTTTCTAGGGTTTTCCCGGCGAAAAAATCATAAAACACTGGCCGGACGTGACTCAACGTGCGTTTGGTGTCCGAATTCATCCAAATCTTGCGTGTGGACCTAATTTGGGCATGCACACCTGCTGGCAAAATTTGGTTTTATTTCAAGCATGCCATCACGTACACCATGTGCAACCAGCACCGTTCGGGACTGCCGGAGGCCAAGTCTGAAAGACGTTTTTTTTCCAACTCAACCAAATGAGCCCAAACTTTTTCCAAATCCTCACAGCACCATGGCTAGCACGCACGACAAGTTTCATTGATTTTCGACGTTCGATGCATTTTCTAGAGTTTTCTCGGTGAAAAAACCCTAAAACGCTGTCCGGACGTGACGCAACGTGCGTTTGGTGTCCGAATTCGTCCAAATCTTGCGTGGGGCCCTAATTTGGGCATGCACACATGCTAGCAAAATTTGGGTTCATTTCATGCATGCCATCACGTACGCAGTGTACAACCAGCACCGTTATTTCATGTGATTGTTCCACAGTTTTTTTTTCACCTCCACCAAATGAGCCAAAAATTTTTAGACATGCAGCAGTTAATGTATTCTCCATAAAACAGAGAATGTATGCCTCATATTAATCATCCTTTCACGCATAACTTAACATGCAACAAAAAGATTTAATCTATAGTTCAAGATTAATGAACGCAAAATGAATGAGTCCTTTACAGTAAGGCAATTATTGATTAGAATGGAGTTTGAAGACATCATATATTTACTTGATGGAAATTGCAGTCAAGAAAAGCATAGAATGAGTCGAGTACCGTCTGGTCTGCCCAATTTGCTCGTGCTCATCAAAGGTGTTCTCGGGATCAAACAACCAAGTCAGAACTCCCAAACCTCTGACCTAATAGCAGGGTGTACACCTTAAACCACAGAGAATAGAGAGCCGGCCTGTGTTAGAGATTATATGAGGAGAGGGAGGCAAAAAAGTAATGGTCTTAAAATAAAATGAGGGACGTCTCAGATATCTTTACCATTATCAGAATCCAGTTTAGAACATAGAGAATATTTAGGGAGCATTGTTGCAGAAATCTAGCATGCCATTTTCAATCACCCCAATGATTTTGAAGCTGAAACTGAACCGATTGGCACTATTAATTTATCACACTTCTTAGAGATCTGAATCCTTCCCATGGCGCCTCATTCCGACTGTACGCGTACCCATGCCAAATTGATCACATTTGTAGGAGAGGGGGAAATAACTGGAGAACGTCTGAGAAAGTCAGGAGCCTCAGGTTCAGACGCTAAGGAGGATCAACTGAGTATGCCAACCACTATATTCACATAATAAGATGAACTCGACGTCGCACCAAGCGCTCCTACTACGTCAACAACTATAATTTCCTAAATATCTGATGAGACAAACAATAAATTATGCATCCCACCGAGCAATACTACTATGCATAATTCATTTTAAAAGGCCCTCAGTTCTAGTTTCTATAAGATCTCGAATCTTTGGAGGTAAGTCTCTTCAAATCCGAGCACATCTTACCATCCAAGCAAACTGAAATAGGAAAGGAAGACTCTAAATCTGATGCGCCAAAAGTGGAAGAAAACCTCGATCGGTCTGCTCACCTCAGCTTAGCCGGAGCCACCGGGTAAGTGGCCAACACCCGGCAAGCGAACGATTCCCGGCGGCTCCCATGGCGGCAGAGCTCTCCTTCCTTCCACAAAGCGTCTCCCTCACGGGCTGGGCAGGGGTGAGGTGATGCTCACGAACGAGGCAGGGGCGCGGGCAGCGCCATCGTGGCTCACATAGGCACAACCCCCGTGCTACCTCTGCCAAACACCGTGGAGGAGAAGAGGCATATGTGACGCGCTAGCTTGACGGACGCGGCGGCAGTGGGCAACACCTGTAGTGCTAAAAGAAAATCAGCTTTGTTTAAGGTAGTAACTTCCACAGTCGAGAAAATAGGAGGATTTGGTAATCATAACCCGACTATACACAATCAAACAAAATCTAGAAGGACCATCTAGCCAAACCATAAAAAGAATATATTCATGTTATCACCTGAAATCAAAGTTTCATTGAAGCATTCGGTTCAACGATAAACCATGCCATCTTGATTCAGGCCTTGTAGGTATATGGAAGGACCAAACAAGGATATCTCACAATTTAGCCCTCCCTCGGTGTGAGACTCTCCGGCATATGCAGTTTTGAAATAAAGAAACTTAGACAAATGCACCTTTAAATATCGAGTTGTGCATAATGCTTATTGAAACAAAAGAAATATACTTCGCGGGAAGTAAAATTAAATAATTACATTCTGAAAGATGTTGCTCTAACATCCATTAGTGAATCCTACATTGCTTAAGCTAAAATACACACAGTATTCTAGTTCAGTTCGACTACTGGTTTTTACGGGAATCTACTACTGTTGTTGTGTTCTGCTGAATGAAAATCAATGTTTTAAATAGCGGGCTATGGAAAATAGCGGCGGGCCTAAAAATCAGCTATAGCGGGCTATAGCGGGCTATTTGTGAAGGCGACCATTTAGCGGCACCCTGCTGAAAAGGCTATAGCGGGCTATAGCGGAGCTATAGCTGGCTATTTAAAACTATGATGAAAATAAACTCAAACTCCTGCTGCGTTTCCCAATCTACCTATCAGAAAATAAAGTTGCATATGAGGAACAAACCCCTCCACCTATGGGCTCCAATTACTGCAGAGAAAGGGAGTTAAGCCATCTGAAAAGTACAAACTAAATACAACGAAAAATTGCCATCACCGTTTGTTTCTGCACTGGATCAGAAGGGTGGAGCAGAGGAGCTCGTGCTCTTCCAACTTCATTCTGGAAAGAAAAATGGACTACTAAAGGCCCGTTTTATATCCAATGACCTACCATCTACTCTCACACACTCAGGCCTAACATTTTTGTTCTGGACTGTAGGAGAGGCGGAGAATGGGTAATTCACACTCGACATATCACGTCTGATTAGGCAAACAACAACTCAACAAGCTCCATTCACTTGCATTCTTCCTCAACTCTGTATGTCTCCAAGAGGGGTCTCTGGACAAGCGAGCCCTTTGTATAAATCACTCAGTACCCTTATCTGTTGGAAAATGCTACGAGCTCATGAATTTTAGAGGGGTTAAAGAGCTAGCTTGCAGTAACATTTGGAACTGTTTGGCACCCAAAAAATGCAAAATCTTTGCCTGGTTACTTGTCAAACACAGGATTAAAGTTAGGGTGGTTTTGGAAAAACAAGGATCCGTCGACAATGACAACTGCCCATTTGGCTGCAGCAACCATGAAACTGTGTCTCACCTGGCTCTGGAATGCAGCAGAACGAAACATATTTGGGAACTCCTCGGCGTCCGAATGGGTTATGTGGATTAACCGGCAGACATTTTTACTGACGGAGGAAAGTTCATCTCTGAAGACGGGCAACCATTGTTTTTCACCCCTCTCCCTCCCTTTCTCTCCTGTTATGTACCCTGGTTTGTAAGAACTATTGCATCAGTAAGCGTTTTGCTTATTGTACCTCATAATGTTATCATCGATGTATCAGGACCAACCTTTCTCTCAAACCAAATTCCTTAAGGCACACACGATGAGGTTCATAGCCAAAAAAGATGAGAAAGTACTGCATCTGGCAGGTATTATTGAGCAAAGTTCTATTTTTTTTGGCTTGGGATGACAGTAACCAACAAAAGCAACACAACCTTAACACGTTGGTCTGTAGGCTGAAGCGGAGCAGAAAATTGGTAGGAATTGTAGAGGTGCATGCTCTAGCCAATGCAACCAAAACACCGATCTGATGGAAGAGACTAGGCAATGCATTTATGCGTCAACACTCCCCCTCACGTGTGGCTCCCTTAGTCCTAAACGTGGACCGAAAGTGAGCTGCAATTTAATTGCGCCAGCCGGGTCTTGAACTCAAGACCTCTTGGCTCCGATACCATATAGAAGTGCATGCTCTAGCCAATACAACCAAAACACCGATCTGATGGAAGAGACTAGGCAATGCATTTATACGTCAATAGGAATATCACACGTAGAGCAATCACACCAAAGTATGAGACATGGATAAGCACAAGAGCGAGCTCACCTGGGCTTCCTCATCATCATCATCATCATCACCACCACCATCCCCATCCCCATCCTCCTGCGGCTGCTGCACGGCCTGCAGCTACAAATTGTCCTGCTCCTCCTGCATCTCAAAGAGCGCCTCCTGCACGACGGAGTAGCAGATGTCCTCCAGGAACGGCCACCCATCCCTCCCGTACACATCCTGAACACACGGACGAGGCCGAATCAACCATGACCGTACAATCACGACCTAGCGTCCGGCGGCTCCCGAATCGGTCGATGAAACCGCGGGGGGGGGGGGGGGGGGGGGGAGGGGGGAAGAGCAGAGGGAACCAACCCTGAGCAGCCTGTTGACGACGCTGCGGACCTCGGCCCTGCGGTAGCCCATCAGGGTGAAGTGGTCGAGCGCCGCGTCCATCCGCTACGTCCCGCCCCTCGGCCGCCGCCGGGACATCGCTGGAGCTCGCCGGAGACGCAGGAGGAGGTGCAAATGAGTGGCGGCGACGACGGCACACTCCGCCTGGCCTCCTCCCGTCGCGGCGCAACGGCGCGCTCCGCCGGGACTGTAGCGTGGGCTTCCTCTCCTCATCGACAGGGGCGGCGGCGCGAGCGACATGTCCTTGACGACGACCGCGGCGAGAGCGGAAGAGGCGGAGGGGGCGGGGAAGAGAGGAGTGGGCAGGAAGGGGAGGCTAGGGTTCCATCCCGGTGTTGCTATTGGCAAATGGGAGCACGAAGAGCCAAGCCATTGCCCTCCCTCACCTCATCGACGCACGGACCAACCAGCGGCCACCACGCACAGGGCCAGGACATGAAAAACCGAAAATGCCCTCGGCGGGGCACGATAATTATCGGCGGTGGCACGAGATATTTGACCGCTGGAGAACGCCGACTGGCCGCACAGACCACGCTCTCAGGCACAGCCGCTGACAGACACGGCCCACCCACGAGGGGCCCCACACGTCATCAAGACCCGGTCGAAACCATGGAGTAAGATGGATCGCGGGGGGCGGTAACTATTCATTGATACAGTGATTTCGTTTCGATCCGACGGCCCAGCTCCTCCCACCGCTTGATCCAACGGCCGGAAACACATCATGCAAACCGATCCGACGGCCGAAATGCTCTAAGCTCTGAGAGAGCTCAGGTTCTCCTGCGATTCTTGTTTTTGGATAAGTCTTTCAAGAGATTCCAATAAGGGACTACATACGGAGCAAAATGAGTAAATCTACACTCTAAAGTATGTGTATATACATCCGTATGTAGTCCGCTTTGAAATCTCTAAAAAGACTTATATTTAGAAACGGAGGGAGTAAATAAAAAAAATACTAATATGCTTGCTCTGAATCTTAGTATTATTAACAATAACAGCACGGCCACTAATCCACCAGCAGTTCCCAAACACAGGGCTCCCGACAACCATAAACGTCCAAGCCAACCTGGAACTGAAACTGAAAAACCTGAAACTGGAACTGAAACTGAAAGGATGTTGCTAAGCTCACAGTCACGTACTCCCTCCATTCCATATTACTACCTCCGTTCAATTTGAACTGCCAAAACATACGTCTTATATTTACGAAACAGAGGGAGGGAGTAGATGACATTAAAATGAGTGTATGTAGTACTAAAATATGTCTAGATACATTCAATTTAATGTCATCTAATATGGAACGGAGGGAGTAGGTAATTTTCTGTTTACTGAAAGTAACGTGTGTGTGTGTGATCCACTAATGCCTGTTTTCCTTAGCTCTCGGTCAGCAGATCAATGTGAGATGAGGTTGTGGTGAGGTTGTGGTATGGTTAGCTCCTCTTTTCCATGTACCTCCTCTGTAAAGAAATATAAGAGCGTTTAGATCACAGCTATATAGAGAAGGAAAGAAACAGAAAACGCTGCAAGATTTGCGCAGCACAAAAAAAAATCTCTCTCCCTGTTGCTCACATTCTATGAACTTTCTGTTGTTCATCTTTCTTCAGTTTAGTGCAGGGATTTATAGACGGCAACGACAGCCCCATCTGTCTGTCTGTTGAAGCACATCAGCATCGTCTCCTGATTACGTACCATGGCTTTGCATCATGAGAGCGAGGTATAACACAAGGATATTAATAATACTAAGATTCAGAGCAAGCATATTCGCGCAGTTAAGGAGATTCAGACCGTAATTTGTCAGAAACCACAGTACATGGAGACCAACCCTAATTATGGCTCGCAAGATCTGAACCATTTGTTACAATGTATGACGTACTACACTCCTGTAAACCCGAGCCTCGAACGAACGGTGCAATCAGCCGTGGGGTTCCACTTCCATATTTATATTAGCTCCGAGATTACAAGATATATAAGTATGCCGTATCAGTTAAGATAGGTAAACAAGGAAGAAAGAATATCCCTAACAGAACATCTCTACGTACTAACTCCAGTGAAGGATGGGACGACGGTCTGGATGCCTGTCAAGTGCGTGCTTCACCGCTGCCTCCATCCTCTTCTCGTATTCAGGATCGGCGTTCGCCCACAGCGTATCCCGTTGAACACTAAGTTTCTGAAGCAACGGGAGGTTCCCCAAGCTAGAGAAGTCACATTCAAAGTTGGCCTTTTCCAATCTAAGTACATTGAGCGTGAGCTCAAGGTATTCAAGCCGTGACATAACTCCCCGCTGAAACATGAGCATTGTACCACTGCATGACAAGTGCCTCAACTTGGGGAATGCACCACTGCCCGTAACCGCAAGCCAGCCCCCATTGGAGTGCCTACAATGTGCAGTATGAGGGTATGTAATTCAGGGAACCTCCCAAGGATCTCTAGACAGCGTGCCTCCATATTATCCAATTGCAAATCAAGGTAGGAGAGGCTCGGAAGGTGTGTTGAGTTCATCCAAGGAGGGACACTAGAAAGCATCACGTACATGGTCATGCTATGGAGATGTCGAGGGGGAACAAAGCCTTCCCAGACCTCCTCAGCACTACCCAGGAAGTATTTGAGGGTAAGGCTTTGGAGGTTTAGCAAATTCCCTATAGACTTCACCAAAGCTCTCTTCCAATCATCAGCACCGCTAATAATCTGGAGGTATCTAAGCTCTTTCAGCTTGCTCAGCCCTTCTACAAACACAAGGGGCAATCGGACTCCCAGCAACGATAGGTCTTCTAGGGATGTCATGTTCACTAGCCAATCAGGCACTTGAACGTATTCAACATGCATACGCTTGACTTGTCTGAGCAGGCCAACACTAGGCGGCAATTCTTTTATGACAGTTTTTTTCACAATCAGTGTTTGCAGAAAAAGGAGATCTCGAATTTCTTCAGGGAGCTCTTTAATACGCATTTCCTCTAGTCCGAGATACCTCAACTGAAGTAGCTTCCCAATGTGTTCAAGATGATAAGGATGATCTTCATTAAATCCACATCCTTCCATAGATAAGACACGTAATACCTTAAAGCTTGAAAGTGGTGGCATCACACTAATACGGCAGTCAATGGCATAAAATGATCTCAGCTGTACCATGCAATTAAAGTTGGAGGGTCCAGCTGCTCAATGTCTCTATTTTGGACAGCTAATCAACGAGCATTCTTTATTGATGATGTGTGTTGCTCGTCGTCTGTTCCCAATACAGTAACAAAGTTTTCATCCTTTGACAATGAACAAATCATATCAAGCACCAAATCATGGATACGGAAATAAAGCATTTGGTCTAACTGGCTGAACAACTCGAACGGATTCACCACCAGCTGGACCATGCTTCTATTGACGAGCTGATTGAAATACCTCTCCCCAAGCTCAAATAAACCTCTCCCTGGTTTCTCATGAACAAAACCTTCGGCAACCCACATCCAAATCGCCATGTCTTTGGGAATCAATTTGTCTTCAGTAAATATGCTTAGATGCAATAAGCATGTCCTTAAATGACGTGGTAGATCACTGTAGCTAAACAACAATATCTTCCTTGTGTTATCGGCTTCTTCGTTAACCTCAGGCCCAAAACCAATAGAGTTGTAGACCTCAGGCCAATCATCCCTTTATTTACGAGCCAATACATTAGCTATCGTGATGATAGCTAATGGCACACCACGACATTTTGATAAAATCTTTTCAATTACCCCATCTGTTACATCAGACTCCCCTCTGCCTCCCTCGGGAGACAATGTTGCATAGAATAGCTCTTCAGAGTAACCATGGGAAAGCGGGTCTAGCTTGTATACATCACTAGCTATTTTGGCAACTTCAAATATACGTGTAGTTATGATTATTTTACTTCCAGGTTTGCTATCCACAAAAGCAAATTTGATCCAATCATGCCAAACTTTTGTGTCCCATATATCAAGGTAGATAACAATGAGGTACCTATTCACGTGAAATGCAAGAGCAGTGATTAGTTAATGTATCAAAAGTACCTGTTGGAAAACAAGAACAATGAGACAAGTCGTTAAATTTGGTAGGCAAAAAATGTGCCTATTTCGGTCCATGGTTATCTTCTATCTCGCCACCATAGAAGACTTTAAATTTGGCTGAAGGACCAATCGTTCCTTTCAATTCAGTCAAAATTAAACCACTTTTTATTGAATTAAACAAAATATACTACACAAAAGTTATCTGCCAAAATATTTACAGCGTCCATTCTTTTAATATAAGTACAGTGTTGTACTCTTTTTTAGAGTTCCGAATTAAATAAACGCACGGAAAATTGCAGCATTAAGTTCTCCGCCACTGAAATATGCTAGATATGTTAATATTTTAGGACCCACCAAAATCTTCAAACGTTTGATATATCAAATTATATTATACTAAAACGACAGTACAAAAGAAAAAATGGATAGTCCAGAAAATCTCACAAAAAAATTATTGACTACTAAATTTGGTGGACCCTAAGTATAATTATATCATAACACTCCAATCGCAATCAAATGAGAACTTTCTTCAAGACATGCACGTCCATGTATATAGGCCTTCGGTGGTTTTTTTTTCGAAAATGAGGATTACCCCCGGCCTCTGACAAAATGAATACAAGGATCAACCCGAAGCCCCCTTCTAGGCAAACAAATTCGCTACACCTACAAGTATACAGATGTGCCCTGTCCGCATAACAGACACAATCTAATCCAGTGGCCTCAAGACCATCCGGTCTAGGCGTCCCATAACGTGCACCGCCTGCGCACGCTCTTGGGCCTTCGGTGGTTTAGCCCAAGTATTTATTTTACCGCAAATAATTCAATGGGTGGACTTTTATAAAACAATAAAACACGAGCGAGGATGATGTTCTAATATAGAAAATAATTTATAAATTGATATATATATATATATATAATCGTGAAAAACACGGCGATATGGAAATGGGTTGCCGCGGAGAATTTATATTCTACAAATCGTTGGTTTCAAGGAATGTAGGGATTTAGTTGTAAAGCGTACAGGCTGGAGAATGTGCACAGACTATCTAGATCCCAATGTACATAATAAAGAATATGTCACTTTTTGTTACTTATTTTGTAAGAAGGGGGATTTTAGTGGCACCAATCCAGTAGACAAATGTAAACATATATTCCACTTTTCCCAAAATATAAAATATATTTTGAGAAGTCAAACTTTATTAAGTTTGGCCAAGTTTATAGAAAAATATATCAACATCTACATTATTGAGTACTTGAACTATGTAAATATATTTCAGGTTGGATCTATAATGATATAGATTTAATATTGTAATTGTTGAAGTTTGTTTGTAAACTTGGTGAAATTTTAGTCTGACCAAAACTAATACACACTGTATTTTAGCATAAACGGAGTATATTTTTGTAGCTGCTAGTTTAGCCCCATGTGGATCGGGTGACACATCACATTCTTTAACTCTGTGTTCATGCTTTTCTAAACGTTTAATATTGTTGTTCTTCACCAGGGTAGGTGGTGTGTACCTGTTGTTCTTGAGCAGACTTTTGAGTTCATCTATGAGCTGTCTTTCATCCAGTTTTTTTTTTCAACTTTATATACTTTTCTTGGTCAAGTTCAAAGAGAATGTCGTAGAAGAGTTTCTTCACATCGGGATTCCGACCCACGAGAACAAAAGCCGTCAAACGCAAGGACTCTTTGAGCTGATTATACACAGCTCTGGCAAGCGTGGTCTTGCCCAATCCTCCAATACCGAAGATGGAGCGTACCTTGAGATCCTTAGGCCAACTCCAACGCATGAACCCAAACGGAAGTCCGTTTCGTCCGCTTTTCGTCCGTTTGGTGTGGCAATGGGGCCGTGTCCGCCCGGATTTGTGGATGCGCAGGCCGTGCGCCCAACGCACGGCCGCATTTCGGCTGCATCTCGTCCGTTCGAGATCAACAAGCATACTTAAAATGAAGCATAGCAAATAGTTCAAATCAAACATAGCAAATAGTTCCACATCCGAAATAGTCTTACAACTCAATCGAAATAAATACAATATCAAATAGTCTTACAACCCAATCGAAATTTGTTTGCATGAAAAGAAATTAAACTGATAGATTGCCAATGTGAGAACACATGTGCTCAACCAAGTCATCCTAGAGCTGGACATGAGTATGCCAATCACGCATTTCACGATGAAAATGGACAAAATGTTCAAAGGTTGTAGGAGGTGGCTGCTCAGGCTCAACATTTTCACCCTGGAAATCAAACCCTTGGTTGTAGATGCTATCACCACGCTCATCCTCCACGATCATGTTGTGCATGATCACACAAGCAGTCATCACCTCCCAAAGCTTCTAAGTACTCCATGTCAATGCAGAGTTTCGAACGATACCCCATCGAGACTGAAGCACACTGAAAGCACGCTCCACATCCTTCCTAGCACTCTCCTGCATTTGGGCAAACCTCGGTCTCTTCTCTCCTTGCGGATTGCGTATGTTCTTCACAAGAGTGGACCACTGAGGATAGATACCATCAGCTAGGTAATATCCCTTGTTGTAATGGTGGCCATTGATCTCAAAGTTGACCTCTGGGGAGTGGCCTTCTGCAAGCCTTGCAAACACTGGAGAACGCTGAAGAACACTGATATCATTGTGAGAGCCAGCCATGCCAAAGAAAGAATGCCATATCCACAGATCTTGTGAAGCCACCGCTTCAAGTATGACAGTGGCACCTTTCACATGCCCCTTGTACTGCCCCTGCCAAGCAAATGGACAGTTCTTCCACTTCCAGTGCATACAATCGATACTACCAAGCATGCCCGGAAAGCCCCTATCGGCATTGATCGCCAACAACCTCTCTGTATCAGCGGTAGTTGGCTCTCTCAGGTACTCAGGGCCGAACACTGCCACCACGGCCTTGCAGAAACTATACATTGAGAGGAGACATGTGGACTCACTCATACGCACATACTCATCCACAAGATCACCAGGAATTCCATATGCAAGCATGCGAATAGCCGCAGTGCATTTCTGGTAAGAAGAGAAGCCAAGCTTGCCAAGGGCATCCTCTTTGCACTCAAAGTATGGGTCATATGCTACCACTCCCTTCCGAATATGATTGAACACATGTCTCGCCATACGGAAGTGGCGGCGAAATTTCTGTGGTTTGAAGAGTGCGCTATTCTCAAAGTAATCGGCATAGAGAAGGGTGTGGCCTCTCTCCCTATTGCGGTTCAAGGCCAGAGCATGGCCGGGGATTGATCCCCTGAATAGAGGCCGCTTCCTACTAATGTGGTCGTGGACGACCAATGCAGCCGCCACAAGCTCTTCATCATCCGAGGACGAATCATCCGATGAACAAATGAAGTTGTGAAAGAAATACTCATCCCCGCTATCCATGATACCTTGTGAGCAAAGCGTCGAACACCTTGCAGTCGTGGTGGAGATGCTACCGGAAAGAGCAAGTCGAGGAAGCGAAGCAAGGTTGGTGTTGGTGGGTAGGCGCCCTATGGCAATGCAGCGCCTGCCGGAAGTTGTTGGGGTCGACGGTCGCGCCGGCGGCCGTAGCTTCTCTCCCACCGGCAACAAGGAACCACGAACGCCGGCAAAAAGCTCTACCGAAACGCGGGCGTGGGCCGGCTATGACATGGCGTGGTTGTGGGGCGGACGGCCTTAATGGAAGGCAACGCGGCCGGGAACGGGGGTGGCGGCGGCGATGGCGGGGGCGGAGGTCGGAGGGAAGGGCAGGAGAAGAGGAAAATGGCTGTGTCCCCGACGGGCAGGCCAGAGGGGACTAGGACGCGCGCCGCACCTGTCCGCGCATGTCCGTTCGGCCGCAAACGCGTCCCAAAGTTGGGCCGGGAATGGGTCGAAAGCGGACCAAAAACGGACATTGATCCGTTTGCTCCCACGTGTTGGGCCGCCTATTCTGTCCATTTGGACGCGGCCGGACCATTTGGGGTCGTGCGTTGGAGTTGGCCTTATCATCTACACCTCTCAACCTCTTGGTGAAGTCCTTCATTGCATCATTGATGCCAACGAGTTTGTTGCTATTGTCGGCCAATGCCGATAGTAGACGAGCATTAATTGTGGAAACTGTATTGGCAACCTTTCTTCGTTCAAAAGACACAACCTTTTCAACCTTGTACTCTCTCTTCCAGAAAGACTTATTTTGGATTTGGTTCTTGATTTTTTTTATCTCGCCACCAATCTGGTGATTGGTACTTCCCAGTTTTAAGGTGATCATCATCTTTTGTATGAGCTCCATCAATCCAGCAGTACAGGTGGCAGGTTCTGAGCCCTCGACATGCATCAGGAAGCCGTCGACAACATCCTCTATGTCATATGACAGTTCCCTGACTTCGCCAGCCCAAAGCTTGACCAACTTGATCTGCTCATTCTTGTTGTCCCGCTTCACCTCTGACACATTGCAAAGGTCAGCGCGCATGACTCTTAGCTCTTGTATGACACAATCCACATCACTCCTAATGCTTGTATCTAGATTGTACTTGTTGAGGAGCTCACTCAGCTTGGGGAGCAGGATTCCAATGGCCCCCGTTGCGAGATCCACGGTTTGGTCGCTCGTCAAGCTTGCAGCTAGATTCCGTGAAATGCTTTCGAGTGGGTCGAAATACATGTATCTCGAGTTATCATAGCTGCTAGAACCAATGTCCTTGCATGCAAAACGATGAAATAGTTAGATTTTACAAGGTCATCTTTATACTAAAAGTAGCCAACATGCTCTCAGAAAAAGGAAGAAAAACTAGAAATTGCATGGACATTACAATTAAATGCAAATCAGTGTCAAGATATTTATAGACCTAATAGAATGATCAAGTGAAAACCAGGGCATTTTAACACAAATAAATGAAAACACAACCTAATAGGAACTTTCTTGTGTGATTACTAAACACAAAGTTCAACTCTTTCCTGCACCAAGGTGACCCCTCGAATGCAGCAGGCAGCAAGGTCAAGGTGACATCTCGAATGCGGCAACCAAGTACACAACCACAATCATAAGCCCAAAGAGAAGCATTCCTAACCATGTTGTGACAAAACGGACAACAATGATATATTGTGCAACTAATGGTATTTGCAACAAATTCGTTTTGATCTTATTAAAAAATGCATTTGCTTTCTTTGTGAGAGAAAATTAAGAATGCAAGCAACTTTACCCAGTTGTAACTAAGGGCGAACAGCATTTTCTGCCCATTCACTTTTTTTAGAAACAATCGCACTTTGTATTTCTCCATCATAGTACAAACGATTTTGGATCACACTCTGACCATTTTATTCGCCATTTACTCTGACCATACTATAATGGCCATGCCCAGGCAAATGTGTGGGCCTGCCTTGCTATTTTCAGTAAAGGTCCTATGTTGGATCAGGAGGCGAAGCTCACCTTGGAGGCTTCCTCTTCTTGGTATTTCTCGGGATCATATACAACCATCAAATTGACTTCATCAACCACTTCACTGCCCTTGCTGTTGAACATGCGATCAGTAATTTCCTCATCTGCTAGACCCTCCTTCAGTTTTATGCTCTGCACGACAAACTTGTCCCCATTCTTAACTTGTGTTGCACTCTCATGTGGTTGAAGTGTCATCTTCACATCACGCTTGCCTCCTGGCAGCACAATGCCTTTGTCTGGCTGAGCGATGTGCTGTTTGCTTGGCGTTTGGATGTTGAAGGCAGTGGAATTACTTGTCTCTTTGGTTAGCTCAACTGAGCACGAAATCTGCTTGTTATGCTCGAAATGGAAATGCAGCTCCAGTGGCTCAATCCCAAGCATGTCATCATGCTGGCATAGACTAGTCTGTGATAAAAGCAACAGCTGTGTCATCCAAAAGATATATGCTCCCTACCTTCCTAACATTTAAGTTGTAGGCAACCAATTGTATATTTGGACTAAATGTGATAAACGCAGTTCCCCCAATTAAGTGTTCCATCAGTATTTTTGTTCTGGGTGCATCACTTTGATATAACAATGCAGGATGATAAAATATTTTACTTATTCTGTAGACAGCCGAATGAAGGTTTATATAAGTTCTTAGGAAGTACTATATATCTTGAAAGTATAGCATTATCATTTCCCCTGAAATCATCTACGAACAATTTTGGAAACAATCACACCAACATTTCCACTATACATATACTCCCTCCATTCCTAAATATAAGTCTTTTTAGAGATTTCAACAGGGACTACATACGGATGTATGTAGACATATTTTAGAGTGTAGATTCACTCATTTTGCTCCGTATGTAGTCCGCATTGAAATCTCTTAAAAGACTTATATTTAGGAACGGAGGGAGTACATAACTAAAATTATCTTCCCCTCCATAGGCCCACAAGGCCACAAGTCATCATGTTAATGCTCTGTAGCTCATTTCTCGATCCATGTCTAGAAGAAATGACATCTTTCCAATGTACTTCTGTATTGTGTGTTAATGATAACATTCCGCCATTAGATATGTATCAAAACCGATTTCATTTCAGTTGTAACTATTGCAGTTACAAGATAAATGCAAACAGAGACCCACCCCGATGTGTGGCCTCACTAAAATTCGTACACTCTATGTTCCATAATTTTAAGTGCATTAGTTTTTTACTGAGAATTCTAAGGTGTATTTCTTTTTTTTTCAGCTAAGCTTCCCGTGGTTATCAACATCAGTAACCCACACTATGACAAAAACCTTGTACGATTATATATATACAGTATGTACTTTACACAACTATACCCACATTTGAGCACCATGCACTGGCATGGTGTTCGAATCAAAAGGGAGGGATCATTCCCCCTTTAGTCACGTTTTTTAACACACACACACACCCCCCCCCCCCCCCCCGCGCGCGCCCTGAGGTTGTATTAAGCATACGAGATTACCTGGCTAATGGATCCACTTGTACTTCCTGTTTCGCTTAGATCGCGGATTATGTCATTCATAGAAGGTCTATTTCTGGTTCCTGTAAACTGCAGCGTAACGCTATTTCCATACATTTAATTACTTGGTGTTGTTTGTGTCGTGCCGCCGATTTATTCCACCTGTGTCTCCACCTTCGAAGTACCTATACATTTGGCATATGTTATGTAATTTATCATAGTTCCAGATTTTCTTATTGCAAACCATATGCATAATGTGGTGTGTGTATCTATGTGTTTAAGCAATACAATGTATCCATTAAGTTACAAACGACATTTGAATGGCCAATACGAAGAAATAGGGGTGGAAATGAAAAGGAAAAACTTGGCCATTTTTGCATCTTGAGTTAAAGAACTCTTACAACGGTTATATCTGGAATGCTCTTAGTTCCTGTCACAAGTTCGACGATAACAACACCCAAACTATATATATCAGCCCTGTATGACGTTTGGCCATTTGTCCGGTATTCCGGAGCGCAATATCCTCTGTGTAAAAACATGACAAGTTGATGCATAGTGGTACAACGAAAATATTAGCATGTAAATGCTTGAAAATATTCAACTGGTTTCGTGGATGCATATCTTACAGTGTAAAAAAACGTTCACCCTTAGTATGTGTGTTTTCAGCTAATCTTGACTGACCAAAATCCGTAATTTTTGGTACCATATGATCATCAAGTAGTATGTTTGCGGGTTTCAGATCCATATGAATGATAGATTTATCCTCATGAAGATAACGTAGACCCTCACAAATTCCTTTTATTATATCGAAACGGTTATCCCATGTGAGTCCTCGAAATTCATCTGCAACAAAATAAAAGAAAAGGAAGGTCAGGGATCCTCAATAACTCATATAACTCTTCAGTTGTACATGCTAAACTGCACGCAGAATGATATAACATTTCTAATTGAGAACATCAGAGAAACAAATAAAGTTGTAATCAGCGGCATCAGATGTGGCACATCTTACCAGTAATATGTTTATCAAGGCTCCCATTGCTGATGTACTCGAAACAAAGTAATATATCCATTATTTGAGGGTAAAATGGTTCTTTTGATCCTGTCTGTTCTTTCACTATACGAGCTTTATTAGAACAGAAGCCCAGAAACCGGACTAAGTTTGGATGGTTTTTTATCCTCATTAGGCTATCAACCCCACGACGAAATAGCCTCTCATCGACTGTGTATTCGTTCACAACAATCTTCTTCACAGCAATGTTCTTGGTTCCGAGGACACCCTGTTGGTCAGCATTTAGATATTCTGTCGGTCGTACTTTCTAATCAAAGTACTGGAGTTAAGGTGTTTGGGTACCCTGTACCGAATTGGTAATGAAAAGGCAACATTATCTTACCCTGTAAACCGCTCCGAATCCACCATGACCTATTTTTCTGTCTTCAGAGAAATTATTTGTGATGTCCTCTAGAAGTGGTAGCGGCAGATCTCTCGGTCTCGCAACTCCAGCAAGTATATCCTCCAGGACCTCATATGGGTTCTCAATTCTGCCCCCCATTCTAAGCACATTGCACAATTAGTTTGCATGAGACGTTGTTTCACAAAAGGAATCATAAAAGGATATGCGCACCTACAGGTGATTTAGCCTACAGACTCAAGTCTGAACTGCTCTCCAGATGTACTTCCAAGCGCTTTGATCAAACCTTGCATTAAATAAGATGTGAAGAAATGTTTATCAAAATGGAGACCAATGCATCTAGAAGTATATAAGATGCTTGTTGAGAAAATAACAAAGAAAAGCATTACTGTAACAGGTTAAATTTCTACAGATGTGGTTACAAGCTAGACGTTGTTTAGACACATTAGAAGATTCCTTACAATCCAATGACACTTCAAATACCAGTAGTCTAAATTCGAATGCAGCAGCTACACTTCAATGACATTTGAACTGATTGAGGTGTGTGATGCCACTTTGGCTCTTTGGGTGACTAGCAGCTAGAGATTAGTTTTCTAATGCTACTTGCCTATTAAATATGTTGCCCATCACCTTCTAACTGGTTGAGGTGTTGCCTTGGATTTGGTACAGACTGAATCTAATAAAATAAGACCAAGATCCGGGACAGTTATTTTCACAATAGAAAATTCATGAACCCTCAGATTTGGGACTGAAAGATGGGAGGAAAATTATGAAACTGAAAAAGAAGAAGCGGACGCGAGTCGGGAAGACATAGTTGCCGGTGAAAACCGAGCCGATGGCAGGCGATGGCGGCGTTCTGCGTCGTTACTTTGATGAAGGCATCGTCGTGTAACTACTGTCGACCCACTTGTGCTGCTCCGGGGGAAACCCTAGGATCTGGTCTTCCAGATCGGACGATGGCGGTACTGCGGTGTCGTTTTCTCTCTTGGGAGCATCGTTTGTGGAGCAGCGCTGGAAGACAGAGGCAGGAGGTGGAGCGGCTTCGTCTTGCATGGAGCTTTCGGTGGAGATGTCAAGTCATGCCTGGCCGACAGGTGCTACGCTGTGTCATGCCTGGTCGGCAGGTGCTACGCACGACAGATCTTTCAGAATCTTCGCGTCTGGATGGACGAGCGTGGGGTGGTGGCGCCGTTGGGCGCCGTGGTGGCGTCGACGGATGGACGGACTGGCAAGGATGATGCGGATCTCTCTCCTGAAGATGGGTCAGCGGTCCGATGAAGATAGCGGCGTCTAGAACGTATGCATGTGGTGTACGCTTTAGGTCTGCTGCACCGGCCGTTGGTTCCGATACGTTATGTGGATGGATCGGCGACGACACCGGGTTTAGATATGGGGAGTGAGAGCACTCCACATTATCGAGTTTTGTAGGTGTGAGTGGTGGCTTTGGGTGGCTTGATGTATGTTCTTGTTAGACCTTTGTTGAATAATAAATAAAGATGGCCGTATGAATCGATTGATGCAGAGGCCGGGGGTCTTAACCTCCTTTTCCAAAAAAAAAAAAAAAAAAAAAAAGAAGCGGACGCATTGCACCTCACCCAAGCAGCCTGCCAGCGCCGGCGATCTGCACCCTTCCGGCTGGTTGCGAGCAGATCTGCGTCGGAAGCACGCCTTTAACTGCTCTGCAGATGCACTTGGCTTGCGACTAGAGAATTGAGGGGGCGGGAGGAGGAGGGAAAGGGGGACTGGGATCCGCCGCTGCTCCTCGCCTCCAACGAGCTGCTCTAAGACAAGGATGAATCGGACCTGGATTTTTCTTCACTGGCAGCAACTTTGAGCTTTGTCGGTCACCTAGTGGCTAGTGCACGGCAGCGGGGAGTGGCTGGGCCAGGAGAAAGAACGGGGGAAAGGAAGATCGAGCGCCGGCGAGGCGAGGGCGGTGGCGGTGGCGGTGGAGTGAGTGAGAAGGGGGCAGACGAGCTGTTCCCTTTGCCTCTGCTGCCTTTTGCTCTTCCGCCTTTCCCAGATAAGAGTACGACTTTGGGCGACTGAGGTCAACCCCGAAATCTTAGAGCATCTCCACGGGCACCCCCCAAATGGCCCTCCAAAGGCCCATTGGGGTTCCGCACACGAAAATCGCCCACAGCGGCACCCTAAGTGTCCGGCCCGAGACATTTTTTGTCCTGACACCCCAGAGGGACACTCCAAACTTGGGGGCCTGCTCGGGGGTGCCGGGCATTGTCCCGGCATGCCATCCGACAGGCGGGCCCCGCTCGTCATAGACACGTTGCTCGGTCGCCGCGATTAAAGATTTCATTAATTATACTTTTTTTTATGTGAAGTCATTACTTCCCATGGGATTAGTATATGATTTTTTTATTCTTTCTATTTTTAAGATTGAAAAGAGAAAGTAAAGCAACTCAACTTAAACTACTCTTTATTATATAACTCTCACACTCGATTACATAGATAAATAGATCACGAAACAAGTACTAGAAACTAGATCATACTAAAACTTTATTCTTCTAAACCACGAAATAACTAAGGATCGAACTAAAATACATAAAAATGATAAAAGTGATGGTGATATGATACCGGGGCACCTCCCCCATGCTTGGAACAAGCCAAGAGTGGTGCCCATACCCATGTACTCAAGTGTCTTTCTTCGGTGATGATGAAGTGGTAGGCTTGTCCTCCGTCTTCCACGGCATAGGCTCTCCATCATAAAAGGATGAACGTGTTTCCGGAACCCTGAAATTTGCAGCTAAACTCATACCTTTAAACCTGGATTCATACTCAAAATTTTGTTTTTGTAGGTCGAAAAATTGGACCTGAAGATGATCAATCCGGTCATTGAGCTTAAAGATGACGTCCCCAATATCCTTGCTGTCCACTTTGTGCTCACGAATAAATTCCGTGATCATGGAGTGGTTGGCACTGAGTCCGCGCTCCACCATCCCTTGGCACTTGAAGATTTTCTGCTCCACCGCTTCGAGCCTGGCCTTCTCGCTTTCCTCCTTCTTGGGCCCTTGAACGTCCTGGATGTGAAGCACCCCCTCAAGCATCTCAATGGCTTGAGTGTGTTTCATCACCTCCGAAAGGTAAGGGTTGATGACCTTCTCGTAGAACTTATCCTTGGACGAGCTTGGAGGCGCCATGTCGATCTAGATCTGTCAGAAAAACAGTCCGAAACAGTGTCTGGTGCGTCGACCTTGCGTACTGGAACCCTCTCGTGGCACTAGTTCGCCTAGATACTCACTGAGTCGAAGTGTAGCATCATCAACAGTTTGCTGTCAGTAACTTGGGAGGGATCTGGAGAGAAGATGAGTTGGAGATAAAACCAATGGAGATGTCTGAAGTGATCTAGGTTGGAAGGACTACTAGCTGGCCAAATTTGAGAAACTTTCATCAAGGTTTGAACATAGTTCATGTACAAGTGCTCTATTGGTCCAGAAACTTGGGGAGGTTGTTGCACTCACATGGGTGATCTGCTGGAGCTGAAATTTGGTATGTGAGGGTTATTTGGTAATGCCAAGATGTCATAAAAATCTTATCTCAATTGGGTACATCTAGCTGGTACTTCCTTCACAGAGGTTTGAAATGAGCAGAATCTTGGCAGAATATTTTTGCTGAAAAATTGTATTGGACAAGGAGATGGTTTTGGATATTGTGGGAAGATATGTTCCCTAGTATCTCTGGGAATTATTTGAGAGTTTTCTGAGTTGAGGAAATATGGGTTGCTTCACAAAGGACCAGTGCTGTCCAGAAGACAAATGGAATATTCTGGACAAAATTTTATACTGGACCATGAAATGTTTTTGAAGTTTGTGGGGGCAGATGATGACAAGAAGGTGTGGTATTAATTTGGGATTTTTCTGATCATCAGAACTATAGGTTGCTTCACAACCCATAGTGAAGACAGATTTTCCCAAAGGAGAAAATGAATTATTTTGAAAGAAATGAAAATTGGAATTTGATCCAGAAGGTGTGTGACAAGATTTTGGCAAGATGTTGAGGGCTTTGGATCACTTAGAGAGAAATTCAAAAGTTTCCCAAGTCCAAAGTCAACTGAGAAGGTTCAAAAACCACCAAATTGGCAAATAAAACCAAGAAAATTTTGAAAAGAAAAAGTTGCCAAAAACCAGGGTGTCACAAACCTACCCTCCTTAGGATGAATCTCGTCCTCTAGATTCGGTTGCTCAGGGAACAGATGCGGATATGCTGATCTCAGAAAATCCTCTCTTTCCCAGGTAGCTTCTTCCTCAGTATGATGATCCCACAATACTTTGTAAAATTTGATCATCTTACTCCTGGTAGTTCTTTCCATCTCGTCCAGGATTCTGACAGGCTTTTCCTCGTAGGTCAAATCCTTAGTCAGCTCTAGCTCACTCATATCTGCCTGCTTGATCGGAGGTGCAATGCACTTTCTCAACTGTGATATGTGAAAGACATCGTGAACATCGGACAACTCCGGTGGTAACTCTAACTGATATGCCACTCTGCCTCTTCTAGCAATTACTGGAAAGGGACCGATATATCTCGGTGCAAGCTTTCCTCGGGTATGAAACCTTTTTATTCCTTTCATGGGGGTGACTCAGAGATAAGCATATTCTCCAAGCTCAAAAGTTACTTCTCTATGCTTAGGGTCATAGTAACTCTTTTGACGGGACTTAGCTGCTCGAAGACGTTCCTGAATATCCTTAACTTGCTTCTCAGCCTCGAGCATCAAATCCGTGCCGAAGATACGGCTGTCTCCTGTCTGGGACCAATTTAAAGGAGTGCGACATTTCCGTCCATACAGGGCTTCGAATGGTGACATCTTGAGATTCGACTGATAACTGTTGTTGTAAGAGAATTCTGCATAGGGTAGACTATCCTCCCATTTGGGTCCATAGGTGAGAGCACAAGACCGAAGCATATCTTCCAATATCTGGTTCACTCGTTCGGTCTGTCCATCTGTCTGTGGATGATATGCCGTGCTATGCTTTAGCACGGTTCCCAGGGCTTGGTGCAACTGCAGCCAGAATGCTGAAGTGAACAAGGATCCTCTATCTGATGTGATAGACTTGGGTACTCCATGAAGACTAACAATTCGGGACATGTAGAGTTGTGTAAGCTGATTGGCTCTGAAGGTGGTCTTTACTGGAATGAAGTGAGCCACTTTCGTAAGTATATCCACGATGACCCAGATAGCATCATGGCCTCTTGTTGACTTGGGTAGTCCAACAATGAAGTCCATGCATATGTTATCCCATTTCCACTGGGGAACCTGTAAAGGTTGCAGTAGTCCAGCGGGTTTCTGGTGTTCAGCCTTGACTCTGTTGCAGACATCGCAACAGGCAACATAGTACGCAATGTCCCTTCGCATTCCTGGCCACCAAAAGGTTTCCTTTAAGTCCTGGTACATTTTTGTTCCTCCTGGATGGATAGAGTATGCAGATTCATGTGCCTCTCTGAGTATTTGCTGTCTCAAATTTTCTTGATCAGGCACACATATTCGGTTCTCAAACCATAAAGTGCCCTGGTCATCGATACGGAAGGACTTGGCCTTCCCTTGCTGAATGTTCTCCTTGATCTCCTGTACACTTTTATCTGATTTCTGAGCTGCCTTAATTTCTTCCATAAGTGTTGGAATAATTTCCAATGTATCCGGGCTAATTGGGCCGCATAATACCATATTAAGCTTGGCAAACTCTTCTTGTAGCCTTGGATGGATACCCTCAGTTAGTGCATTCATGGTACCTTGTTTTCTGCTGAGAGCATCGGCGACCACATTGGCTTTTCCCGGATGATAATTAATTCCAATGTCATAGTCCTTGACCAGTCCAAGCCATCTTCTCTGTCTGAGATTAAGGTCGGGTTGGGTAAAAATATACTTGAGACTCTTGTGGTCCGTGTATATTTCACATCGCTGCCCAATGAGATAATGCCTCCAAATCTTTAATGCATGAACCACGGCTGCCAATTCCAAATCATGAGTGGGATAGTTCTTTTCATGGGGCCGTAGCTGTCTGGATGCATATGCTACAACCCTTCCTTCTTGCATTAGAACGCAGCCGATTCCACGTCTGGAAGCATCGCAATATATATCAAAGCTCTTGTGGATGTCTGGAAGAACTAAGATAGGGGCCATAGTTAGCCTCGTCTTTAACTCCATGAAACTGCTATCACATTCTTCCGTCCAGACAAATTTGTGATTCTTCTTCAACAGTTCTGTCAATGGCTTGGCTATTTTTGAGAAGCCTTCAATGAAACGACGGTAGTAGCCTGCCAATCCTAGAAAACTGCAGACTTCCGTTACCGTGGCTGGTGTTTTCTAGTTTAATACATCAGTCACTTTGCTGGGGTCGACGGCCACACCCTGTTCTGATAGAACATGTCCCAGAAATCCCACCTCTTTTAGCCAAAATTCACACTTACTGAACTTGGCATACAAGCGATGGGTCCTTAATCTTTCGAGGACCGTACGGAGATGTTGCATGTGTTCTGCTTCATCTTTGGAATAGATAAGAATATCATCGATGAACACTACCACAAATTTGTCCAAGAAGTCCATGAAGACCTTGTTCATCATGCTCATGAAGTAGGCTAGAGCATTTGTCAGCCGGAATGACATGACTGTAAATTCATACAGACCATATCGGGTAGTGAAGGCTGTCTTGGGGATATCCTCTTTCCTGATTTTTAACTGATGATACCTCGTTCGAAGATCAATCTTAGAAAATACCCGGGCCCCGTTTAATTGGTCAAACAAATCATCGATGCGGGGAAGCGGATATTTATTTTTAATGGTGACTTCATTCAATTGGCGGTAGTCCACGCACATCCGTAGGCTGCCATCCTTCTTCTTAACAAAGAGCACAGGTGCTCCCCATGGCGAAGTGCTAGACGAATGTACCCTTTTTGTAATAATTCATCCAGCTGTTTCTTTAATTCCACCAGCTCTTGGGAAGGCATGCGGTAATACTTCTTGTAAATTGGAGCGGTTCCGGGAACAACATCAATAGCAAACTCTAGTTCCCGATCAGGTGGCATTCCCGGTAGTTCTTCTGAAAATACGTCCGGAAATTCACTGACTACTGGAATCAGATTTATATCTGTAGCAGTGGCTTTGAATGCCATTCCCTTCTTGGACATCATTCTGCTAGCAGTGAATTGTATTGTTTGACCTGCTGGGTTAACCAATGTCACCGTCCTGGTGGCACAGTTGATACACACCTGATGTGGTGTCAACCAATCCATCCCCAGTATTATATCCAGTCCAGGAGATTCAATGGCAACAAGGGTAGCTGGAAACTTAACCCCATGTATCGAGATTTCCAGATCCTTGTATATCACATTTGTTCTGAGCATGGAGCCAGGGGATTGTACCACCATGATTTTCTCCAAAAGAGAAGGAGAAAGTTTGTGTATGGTGGCAAAACTCCGCGAAATAAACGAATGAGAAGCCCTAGAATCAAATAAAATTATTGCAGGTATGTCGTTAACAGAAAACATACCAATCACCACGTCTGGTGCTTCGCGGGCTTCCTCAGCGGAGATACAATGGACTTGGCCGCGATAGAAGTTAGGATTGGGGCGGCGTCCAACATTGTTGACTTGTGGCTTGTAGTCGGACGGCGGTTTCCCGTTTCTTGTGGGGCACTGCCTGGAGTAATGCCCGCCCTGACCACAAGTAAAGCAAGTGTTGTTGCGGCGGCAGTCCTCCAGCACTGGATGTTTGCCAAAGGTCTTGTCCTGGCTGACGGGCTTATTGCTGTTGTTGCCGTTGCTCCAGGCAGGCTTGTACTCAGAAGGACCTGGTTGCCAGATACATGGCTTCTGCACAAACTGCTCCCGGTTATCCTTCTTGGGTACAAACTTCCGCTTGCGATCGTCATATCCTGACTTATGCTCTCGTTCGGCTATGAAAGCCTTGTTCACCAAAGTCTGGAAGTCAAGAAAATCCAGCATACAAAGCTGACAACAGAGGGTATGATTAAGTCCTCCTAGGAATCGGTCTATCTTTCTTCCTTCTGTGGACACGTCGTGAGTGGAGTACCGGGCCAGATTATTAAACTTGTTCAGATACTCACCCACTGACATATTCCCTTGAGTAAGGGCAAGAAATTCCCTCTGCTTCACCTTCATTATGCCGGTAGGAATATGATACTTGCGGAATAACTCCTTGAATTTCTCCCAGGAAATATCTTCCCCAGAAGGCCACATTATTTTTGTATTGTCCCACCATATAGCTGCCGGTCCTTCCAGGTAGTGTGTGACAAAAGGAACCTTGTCTGACTCATCACAGCGGGCTATGTCCAGCTTCTTTTCCATGGTCCTTAGACAGTCGTCAGCTTCCATAGGATCCACAGCTTGGCCAAAACTGGGTGGCTTGGTACGCTGAAAATCAGACAATTTAGAGTGTGTCCCATTGTTGTGATTCTGACCCACCATAGTCTGCATACTTTTCAGAAATTCCATGAGATCTTGATTTCTCTTCTCTTCGAACATTCTCATGATCTGATCAGTGGTTGGTGATTGTGGTGGTGGGGGTGGCAAATCCTCTGGTGACTGTCCTGCTTGTCTGGCGGATCAACGAACGGGAGTTCCATCGCCGCCTTGATTACTACACACTAGTAGAAAACAGGGCATCTGTCCCGGTTCCAGAGGGCTTTTAGTCCCGGTTCTGGAACCGGGACAAAATGATCGGGACTAATGCCCATCACTTTTAGTCCCGGTTGGCTTACGAACCAGGACTAAAGGTGCTCCACGTGGACGCTGTGGGGCGCCCAGGTAGGAGGACCTTTAGTCCCGGTTGGTGACACCAACCGGGACCAAAGGAGCTCCACGTGGCCGCTGTGGGGCGCCCAGGCAGGAGGATCTTTAGTCCCGGTTGGTAACACCAACCAGGACCAAAAGGCAGCCACGCGTCAGCAGCTCGCAGGCGCTGGGGTTTTTGTTTAATTTTTTTTGAAAGGGGGGGGGGGGTTTAGGGGTTTTGGAGGGATTAGGGGTTTCATATTGTGTTAGCTAGCTAATAGAGAGAAGTGACCTCTCTTTCTCCGTGCTGGGTCGACGCTAGCTACTACATATAGAGAGAACTCGACGCTAGCTAGTAAGCAAATGTAGGAAACCATTAATTACACAAGATCATCATGAACATATATAGAGAGAAGTGACCTCTCTTTCTCCGTGCTTGGTCGAACAACAAGTTTTCGTATATCTATCCGATGCTACTACATATATACAATATAACATCCCTGACATCATCAAGTGTCAAACTCCCATTGAATTTCCGTATGGTATTCTCCCTTTTCATGTATGACGTGGTCAAGAAAGAATCCCGCCAATTCCTCTTGAATTGCTCGTATGCGATCATGTGGTAGGAGTTCATCCCGCATCTGCCAGATCTAATTTAAAGAAGGGGGTCAATACATATATATGAATGAAACTCAACACAATTGATGGTAATAAAATAAAATTGTGAATATTGTTTACGTACTTCAAATTGTTTGTCAGACAAGAAGCCCCGCTCAGTGGTCAAGCGGTGAATGAACTCGCAAACGTAGTATCCACATAAATTATTCCCGGGTGCCTGCAACAAGCACTTTACGAGAATAGAGTTCAATCAAACTGATAATCAAGCATGATAATGGTATTGATGAAACTAGAATCAATGAGGGATGCGCGGAACTAGCTAGTACTACTTACTTTGGGGTGTGTAAATCGCAGCTCGTTCTTCAGACCCGGAACCATTCCGGTGAACTGTTTCCAAACCCTGCCAGGCAAAGAAAATGATTACTTGATATCAGGGAATGAACGAAAGTTGCCGATATGGTCCCGGTATTGATTGAACTTACTTCTGGAGCATTGCAGTCATGTCCGCATAATCCTTGGGATCTTTACGTCTCGAGTCTAAGACAGTTACTACTCCCCCGTCAAGCTTAATGGATAGCAGAATAAAGTGGAACCTGCGCACGCATAACTCATCAATTACAGTACTTAACCTCGAGTAAGCGAAACCGAATATGCACAAGACAGTAACACTCACTTGAAGTTGTAAGGAAAGAGTATTTCCCTTTTGTTTTGATGTCGAAGGAACGCTTTTAGCAAGTTTTCCTCGGTCTCTTTAACTCTGTTTTGTACCGTCCATTCATTTACGGTATTTGGGCTAATGAACCCAATGTCATAGATTTGTCTTTTTGGGCATTCGATGATCTTCAATCTGCATAATATAGTGAGGATAATTATATATACATGCAATGAACGAGCTGAGCTAGAGACTTAATTACAGAAGTAATACTTACAGACAGTAGCAAGTCATGATCTGTTTGTCGAGGGCCTCTTGATTGAATAACTGAAATAACTCCACAAATTCAACAGGCATCAGGTCGACTCCAATGAGGTCGTGCTCATCTTTAATTGTCACCATCAAACTATCGGACCCATTCTTCCTGCAGCTTTCCAAGTACCACTCATGCAATCTTCGCATCATCGTTGTTAGAGGAGGATGATCGGGTTTGACGAGAGGCTTCCCGTGCTCGTATCTAAAGATCTCTACTACCTCAGCCGTTTCAAACTGTACATCGTTACACACGTAATCATCAAGAGTGGTACCGGGCAGTAGCCCCGGATGATTAGCGATATCGCTAGACACCTTGAGCGGGGGCCACGATTGCTTCTCCGGTTCGCCGACCAGGGGAATTGTTTTCCCACTTCTTCGTCTTGAAGCACTGGCAGTACTTCCCGACCGCCGCGCTTCATCATATGTCTTTTCAATACAGCGGTCATAGTTGGATTGCGGCGGAGGCGGTGGTGGTTGCTTAAGGGCATCCAGAGTGCGCTTCGCTTTCACCGGATCTATTGTTTCCTTCGGAGGTGGACGTTTCCGTTCAAAATGGGCTTGCACTTCGGCTTCCATGATGTCAGCGTTTTCCTTGTCAGTCCTCTCATATGGTAACTTTGGAGGAACCCTGAGGCTTGGACCAAATTTGAATTTCTTCCCGCCTTTTGTACTGCTAGCCGCCGGAGCGGCGGCGGCTCTCTTCCGCTGTTGCTGAGGCGGCGGAGTCCGCTGACGCGCCGGAGACAGCTGCGGCGGCGAAGACGGCTGACGCGCCGGAGACAGCTAAGGCGGAGGAGGATTCCGCTGAGGGGCCTCCTCCGTTAGAGTTTGCTGAGGCGGCGGAGACGGATGACGCGCCGGAGACGACTCAGGCAGCGGAGATAGCACAGCTGGACTGTGAGGAGGAGTCTGCTGACGATCCGGCTGAGTCTGCTGAGGTGGCGTCCAGTTTGGAAGCTTGATGTTCTCCTTTCTCCCTAGACAGGTACTCCTTAAGGCATTTTCCAGAAGATTATCCCCTTCACCTGTAGGGTAGTCAAGCTCCAGCCCCTGAAATCCCTCCATTATTTCATCCACCGTGACAATAGCATAGCCATATGGAATTGGACGGTAATGGAAAGTTCCCTCAGCTCGAGGAGGTAAAACAGAGCCGACCGCCGCCTTCAAGGTCAGGTTCTGGCATTTCGCCATTAGCACACAATGTTCAGCCTCCGTGATACTATCCACAGGGTAGCGAGGAGCCGTGATATCAGGCTGAACGAGCTCCGTGGAAGCCACGCTGCTTCTCCGCTGAGATGGTGGGGTAACTTCTGGGGTAGTGTCGAAGGAAGGATCTTCGTGCCGCTGAAATGGTTGGCCGGTAGCTCGCTGGCTCTCAAGTTCCTCTAGTTTCGCTAATCTTGCATTGATCTTCTGCATTTCGCTTGCTTCCTCTTTCTTCTTTCTCTCTCGGCTTTTATAACCACCGCTGTCGGGAAACCCATGCACCCACGGAACGGAGCCTGATGTGCCTCGTGTTCGTCCAGGGTGTTCAGGAGTCCCGAGGGCCTCTGTCAGCTCGTCCTTCTCTCTGTCGGGAATGAACGTCCCTTCCTGCGCTGCCTTGATTGCTGCCTGAAGCTTCTTGACGGGTATTGCAAGTTGAGCTTTCGTCCAAACACACTTCCCTGTGTCTGGGTCCAAAGTTCCCCCAACCCCGAAGAACCAAGTCCTTGACCGATCTGGCCAGGGCAATGTCGCTGGTTGGACCCCTTTAGCAAGCAGATCTTGCTCAGCTTTGTCCCACGTAGGCCGGGCTTTGCTGTAGCGACCTGACCCCATAACATGGTGATACTGCTTCTTTGCAGCATTTTGCTTATTTGTCGCTGACCTTTGCTTGCCCTTGTCCGATTTCTTGTAGGCCACAAATGCGGGCCAGTGATCTTTTATCTTCTCATATGGACTGGTGAATTCTGGAGTCTTGTCTTTCTCGACAAACTTTTTCTTCAAATCTTTCTTCCAGTTCTTTAATAGTTCTGCCATCTTCTTAAGAGCAAACGCCTTGACCTTTCGCTGTATAACTGGGTTATTCGGATCCTCCTCTGGTGGTAGGCTGAAATTTGTCATCAGCGAGTTCCAAAGATCATCTTTTAGTCTATCTTGGACATAAGAAACTTCAGGGTCCTTCTTATTCCATTCTTGGATGCTGATCGGGACGCTGTCCCTAACAACAACTCCGCACTGATGTACAAATGTGTCCTTGGTCCGCTTGGGAGCAATCGGTTGGCCATCTGGAGCGATTTCTTCGATCGTGAACCTTTCATCCTGGCCCAACCTTTTCTTCGGGCCTCGTCTCCTTACCGAAGTTTGGCTTGATCCTGAGGGCTAAAAGAAGAAAGAAGCGTCAATATATGTACATACAAAACAATTAATGCATCTAGTCAGTAGAGGCTTAATTAATATATATATACCTCGCCGGACTTTGAAACAGTTAAGGCTCCCTTCTCCGTTGGATCACCGGAGCCGTCATGATCTCCTTCCTCCTCCACTCGATCACCGGAGCCATCATGATCTCCTTCCTCACCATCGGTGTCGTTGAGAAACGACAAGGTGATATCACCTTCGCCGCAGATTATATCCCCCAACAACTCTTCTTTTTCTAAGTCTCTGTCCATAGTTTCTGCAAATATTACAACATGGCAATATACAACCATGAGAGATGGATTAGTGGCAAACATAGACCTAGCTAATCACAACAAGGAATCATATGCATATATGAGCAATGGATTAGTCGCAAACATCATGCAAAGTTATCGGGGGTTATACTTTCGAGAGAGGATACTTTGCGGACCGCCTCTCTCATGCATGTCCGACGTCCCCCCTCATGTCGAAGTTATCGGGGTTATACTTTCAGGAGAGGACACTTTACAAAAAATAATCGCTATGCAGGAGATCGAACTATCCATTCTACCACATTGACCTATGTCGGCCGCCTACCGAATAAATAAAATCCCTTCGGTTCACTGAGGTAAGACCAGTGAATTAGACGCCAATATATAGTATTATACATAACAATTACGGGTAGGGGCGGGAGGGGGTAGATCGACAACGCTCTTTCTTCTAGGGGGTTATGTTTTAACGAACCACCCCCCCGGCCCCCTCATGTCGAAGTTATCGGGGTTATGTTTTAACGACCCCCCCCCCCTCAGGTCGAAGTTATTGGGGTTATGTTTTAACGACCCCCCCCCCCCCCCCCCTCATGTCGAAGTTATCGGGGATATGTTGAATTCCCGAGAGGGTTAGGGGTGTTCTAACGCGGCACTACACGATATAGGTGAAGGGGGATAACATCCGGGAATACATCTTTTTTTTTGCTATGATATACATATACATCTACATACTAAAGTATACATACATACATATACATCTACATACATATATATACACTAAGCATCTACATATACATACATACGTATACATATACATCTACATATACATACATACATACATACATACAAATACATATACATACATACATCTACATACAGTAAGCATCTTTCTATATACATCAATCCATCCATCCATCCATACATACATACATACATGGACAAAAAAATTCTATGAACATAAAAAATCTATGAACAAAAAAAATTCTATGAACAAAAAAAAGTCATCATATCAACATTTTCTATATACATCCATCCATCCATCCATCCATACATACATACATACATACATACATGGACAAAAAAAATCTATGAACATAAAAAATTTGAAGAACAAAAAAAATGCTAAGTGTGGCTAGCAGAGAGCACAGGGGCGGCGGCGGCGGCTAAGCAGCAGGGCAGGGGCGGCGGCGGGGCGTAGGGCAGGGACAGGGGCGGCGGCGGCGGCAGCGCAGGGGAAGGGGGCGGAGCTCACTCGGGGTGGCGTCGGGGCAGGGAGCGGCGGCCGGCGTCGGGGTCAGGGCAGGGACGGCGATGAGGAGCGGGCGGAGCAGCCTGGCGGCGTCGGGGGCAGGGCTCGGCGGCGACGAGGAGCGGGCGGAGCAGCCTGGCGGCGTCGGGGGAAGAAGAAGTGAGATTTGGGGAAAATTTGGTAAGTGTTGGCTTATATAGCCCCACCTTTAGTCCTAGTTGGTGGTTGCAACCGGGACTAAAGGCCCCCCTTTAGTCCCGGTTGCAGCTACCAACCGGGACTAAAGATCATTTTCAGCAGCGCAAAGGGCGGGAAGCACAGCCCTTTAGTCCCGGTTGGTGGCTCGGACCGGGATTAAAGGGGGGCCTTTAGTCCCGGTTGGTGCCACCACCCGGGACTAAAGGGCTGCGGCTGGCACGGCGTCGGGCGGGTGGATGTTTAGTCCCACCTCGCTAGCTGAGAGGCGTCGAGAGTGGTTTATAAGCGCGGCTACGCCAGCCCTCTCGAGCTCCTCTCTTATGCAGGCCTACGGGCCTAAACGCACTCTCTCTGCCTGTGGGCCTACTGGGCCTGCTGCGGGCCTGCATCCTGGCCCAACTAGCGTGTTGGGTTTCTAGTCGTATGCAGGCCGTGGTGGCCCAGTAGGCGGCATTTTTTTAATTTTTTTTTTACTTTTTATTCCCGGTTTGTGGTAGCAACCGAGACTAAAGGTCTTTTCTAGTATTTTTGTTTTGTTTTTTGCTTTATTTATTTTCTTTTGTTTCTACTTACAGCTAAATACTTAGAGTTTTTGAGTGATTCTTGTTGCTTTAGGTCACAAAAATTATAAACTTTCTGTTAGTGCCAGTAGTTTTCAAATTTGAATAGTTTAAATTTGAATTCTTTGAAATTTGTGTGAATCACTAGTTTGTGAATAACTTTACTTTAAAAATAGATTTTTGAGTGATTCTTTTTCCTGTTGTTTAATATTAGTGTGTTTTATCATTATATTCAATTTGGTAATTTTTAGGTTATTTTAAATGGGTGTTTTAATCAAAAATAGATTTTGTTATTTTAGTTTGCTATTAAAGTTTCTAACAAAAAATACTTTATGAAAATTCTTTTTGCTATTAAAGTTTTGACCAAAAAATACTTTGATAATTTTAGTTGCATAAATTTTATATAATTTTAGTTTCAAAAATACTTTTATAGTAACTAGAGGTTTATAAAAGCTTTTTAGTTGATTCTTTTTGCTCTTGAAGAATATTATAGTTTTGTTTTAGTTGATCATAACAAAAAAAATTAATTGATTCTTTTTAGTTCATTCTTTTTGCTATTAGAGTTTTATAAAAGCTTTTTAGTTCATTCTTTTTGCTATTAGTTCATTCTTTGAGCTAAATGACCCTGAAATTGAAAAGCACTACAAATGAACTCTGAACAGGTTGAAACTTGGCATGGTATCATCATTTCACCCACATAGCATGTGCTAAAAAGTTGAGAGGGTTACGGGAAAAACTGGATGCACTTCGTGTACAAACTGGACAATCTCTTTCGAAGTATCATGGTTTCGGACGAAAACTCATATGTTACAAAAGGCATTTCATTTCTAGACATGTAACTGCAGTGATATTCTAGATCAAAGCCATCATCAGAATAGTTGTGGAGAGAAAGTCTTCACTTTTTCTTCGCGTGCGTCCCTTGCTTATTGCGACGTAACCATGGATAATCTTCATCGTTTAACAGGGTGCTTGGGTCAGCCTTCACTTTGAAGGGAGGAATTTCATGAAACTTTTCATAATCTTCAAACATGTCTGTCTTGCCCTCCACTCCGACGATGTCTCTTTTCCCTGAAAGAACTATGTGGCGGTTTGGCTCAACGTATGATGTATTCGCTTCCTTATCTTTTCTTTTTTCTCGGTTTGGTAGACATGTCCTTCACATAGAAAACCTGCGCCACATCATTGGCTAGGACGAATGGTTCGTCTGTGTACTCAAGATTGTTGAGATCCATTGTTGTCATTCCGTACTGCAGGTCTACCTGTACCCCGCCTCCTGACAGATTGACCCATTTGCACCAAAACAAAGGGACCTTAAAATCATGTCCATAGTCAAGTTCCCATATGTCCACTATGTAACCATAATATGTGTCCTTTCCCCTGTTGGTTGCTCCATCAAAGCGGACACCACTGTTTTGGTTGGTGCTCTTTTGATCTTGGGCGATCGTGTAAAATGTATTCCCATTTATCTCATACCCTTGGTAAGTCAATACAGTCGAAGATGGTCCCCTGGCCAACGAGTACAGGTCATCTCCAACAATGTTGTTACCCATGAGATGTGTTTGCAACCAACTGACGAAAGTCCTGATGTGTTCACATGTAATCCAGTCGTCAGACTGCTCCGAGTGTTTGGAGCGCAGAAAATTCTTGTGTTCATTGACATACGGGGTCACCAAGGTAGAATTCTGTAGAACTGTGTAGTGTGCTTGAGCCCAAGAATGCCCGTCCCTACATATTATTGAATCCGCTCCTAGCGTGCCTTTTCCAGTCAGTCTCCCCTCATATCGCGATTGAGGGAGACCAATCGGCTTAAGGTCAGGAATAAAGTCAACACAAAACCCAATGACCTCCTCTGTTTGATGGCCCATGGAGATGCTTCCTTCTGGCCTAGCACGGTTACGAACATATTTCTTTAAGACTCCCATGAACCTCTCAAAGGGGAACATATTGTGTAGAAATACAGGACCCAGAATGGCAATCTCGTCGACTAGATGAACTAAGACGTGCGTCATGATATTGAAGAAGGATGGTGGGAACACCAGCTCGAAACTGACAAGACATTGCACCAAATCATTCTTTAACCTTGGTAGGATTTCTGGATCGATTACCTTCTGAGAGATTGCATTGAGGAATGCACATAGCTTCACAATGGCCAATCGAACGTTTTCCGGTAGAAGCCCCCTCAATGCAACCGGAAGCAGTTGCGTCATAATCACGTGGCAGTCATGAGACTTTAGGTTCTGGAACTTTTTCTCTGCCATATTTATTATTCCCTTTATATTCGACGAGAAGCCAGACGGGACCTTCATACTGAGCAGGCATTCAAAGAAGATTTCCTTCTCTTCTTTGGTAAGAGCATAGCTGGCAGGACCTTCATACTACTTTGGATGCATGCCGTCTTTTTCGTGCACACGTTGCTGGTCCTCCCGTGCCTCCGGTGTATCTTTTGTCTTCCCATACACACCCAAGAAGCCTAGCAGGTTCACGCAAAGATTCTTCGTCACGTGTATCACGTCGATTGCAGAGCGGACCTCTAGGTCTTTCCAATAGGGTAGGTCCCAAAATATAGATTTCTTCTTCCACATGGGTGCGCGTCCCTCAGCGTCATTCGGAACAGATTGTCCGCCAGGACCCTTTCCAAAGATTACATGTAAATCCTTGACCATATCAAGTATGTGATCACCAATACGTCGGGCGGGCTTCTTCCGGTGATCTGCCTCACCTTTGAAATGCTTGCCTTTCTTTCGACATTGATGGTTGGTCGGAAGAAATCGACGATGTCCCAGGTACACATTCTTCCTGCATTTCTCCAAATATATACTTTCGGTGTCATCTAAACAGTGCGTGCATGCGTGGTATCCCTTGTTTGTCTGTCCTGAAAGGTTACTGAGAGCAGGTCAATCATTGATGGTTACAAACAGCAACGCATGTAGGTCAAATTCCTGCTGTTTGTGCTCATCCCACACACGTACACCTTTTCCATTCCACAGCTGTAAAAGTTCTTCAACTAATGGCCTTAGGTACACATCAATGTCGTTGCCGGGTTGCTTAGGGCCTTGGATGAGCACTGGCATCATAATGAACTTCCGCTTCATGCACAACCAAGGAGGAAGGTTATAGATACATAGAGTCACGGGCCAGGTGCTATGATTGCTGCTCTGCTCCCCCAAAGGATTAATGCCATCTGCGCTTAACCCACACCATACGTTCCTTGCGTCACCTGCAAAGTCCCCCCACCTTCTCTCGATTTTTCTCCACTACGACCCGTCAGCGGGTGCTCTCAACTTCCCGTCTTTCTTACGGTCTTCTTTGTGCCATCGCATCAACTTGGCATGCTCTTTGTTTCTGAACAGATGTTTCAACCGTGGTATTATAGGAGCATACAACATCACCTTGGCAGGAACCCTCTTCCTGGTGCGCTCACCCTCAACATCACCAGGGTCATCTCGTCTGATCTTATACCGCAATGCACCGCATACCGGGCATGCGTTCAAATCCTCGTACTCACCGCGGTAGAGGATGCAGTCATTAGGGCATGCATGTATCTTCTGCACCTCCAATACTAGAGGTCATAGAACCTTCTTTGCTTCGTACGTACTGTCGGGAAATTCGTTATCCTTTGGAAGCTTCTTCTTCATTATTTTCAGTAGCTTCCCAAATCCGTTGTCAGATACACCATTGTCTGCCTTCCATTGCAGCAATTCCAGTGTGGTACCGAGCATTGTGTTGTCATCTTCGCAATTTGGGTACAACCCTTTTTTGTGATCCTCTAACATGCGATCGAACTTCAACTTCTCCCTTTCACTTTGGCATTGTCTCTTTGCATCAACAATGACCCGACGAAGATCATCATCGGGCACATCGTCTGGTTCCTCTTGATCTTCAGCTTCCCCCGTTGCAGTATCACCGTATTCAGGGGGATAGTTGTCATCATCCTCTTCTTCTTCGTTGTCTTCCATCATAACCCCTCTTTCTCCGTGCTTGGTCCAAACATTATAGTGTGGCATGAAACCCTTCTCAAGCAGGTGGACGTGAAGAGTTTTCAAGTTAGAGTAATCCTTCGTATTCTCACAGACAGGGCATGGACAATACATAAAACCATTTTGCTTGTTTGCCTCAGCCACTTCGAGAAATTTATGCAGGCCCTCAAGATACTCGGAGGTGCATCGGTCACCGTACATCCATTGTCGATTCATCTGCGTGCATTATATAATTAAGTGTATCAAAAACCATTACAGAACATCATGAATAGAGAAGTGACCAAATTAATACATGTTCATCATCACATTAAAACCAAAGTACAGTAGTGATCAAATGTTATTACTGAAAAAATAAATACATAAAGTTCATACATATATAGTTCTCATAGAACAACATATAGCTCTCTAGAGCATCTAATTAAAACATACATTGAAACTATGAAAAACATTTAAATGCAACAACAAATGCGATCATAATCGCAACTAAGGTAACAATTGATCCAACGGCATAATGATACCAAGCCTCATTATGAATGGCATATTTTCTAGTCTTTCTAATCTTCAAGCGCATTGCATCCATCTTGATCTTGTGATCATCGACGACATCGGCAACATGGAACTCCAATTCCATCTTCTCCTCCTCAATTCTTTTCAATTTTTTCTTCAAGTAATTGTTTTCTTTTTCAACTAAATTTAACCTCTCGACAAGAGGGTCGGTTGGAATTTCCGGTTCACATACCTCCTAGATAAAAACATCTATGTCACGTTGGTCGGCATAATTGTCATAAACACTTAATGAAACAAATAGTAATAAAAGATAATATACCACATCCGAATCATAGACAGGACGAGGGCCGACGAGGACGGATACCAAAGTCATGGCACTATACAATAACAAAAAATAATAAAAGTAAGAAAATTATACAAGTATCTATCTAAATCATACAAGTAAGAATTTTTTTCTTTTAAAAAGAAGATAAGAACAAGAGGCTCACCATGGTGGTGCCGGCGACGAGATCGGCGCGGGCGATCGACGACAGTGAGGACGGGGACGGGGACAATGGTGCACCGCCAAACCTAGACAAATCTTGGGGAAAATGGAGCTTGGAGGTCGAGCTTGGAGAGGAGAAAGCTTAAGTGTGACTCGGGCATTTCATCGAACACCTCATGTGCATAGGAGGTGAGAGCAGAGCAGCACACACCTCCCACACCGGCCGGCCAAAAAACAGAGGAGTGAGCAGGCAGGGTAGAGCATATATATAGGCATCTCTTTAGTCCCGGTTCGTGGCTAGAACCGGGACAGAAGACACACATTTAGTCCCGGTTCCAGCCACCAACCGGGACTAAAGGGGCTGCGCCAGGAGCGAGGCCCTTTAGTCCCGGTTCATGTCTGGAACCGGGACCAAAGGGGTCAGACGAACCGGGACTGGTGCCTGCCGTGGCCCGGCCGGCGCCCTGGCCTCACGAACCGGGACTGATGCACCCATTGGTCCCGGTTCATAACAGAACCGGGACTAATGCTCTTATCTGGCCTGGACCAAAGCCCTGTTTTCTACTAGTGACACCTCTTCATCCTAAATTTGTTCCCATTGCAAAATACCGAATCGATGAGCAACATCCATAAGGGAAATACGATAGGATGACACCAGGAAAAGAAACCAAATAAAAAGGGAGAATAAAGCGAACAACATAATTATACAAGGCAGCCCAACATCATACATGGCAAGCTGGTAGGGGGGGTTATCATGGCTAGAACTGCTCATACGGCAGTTGACATATGCAAAGATGCATGCACTGAAACTCAAGCCTCCACTCTAGTAACGCGGGTGGCACGGACACTGGCAGACTGAAGACTCCTCGTCGTCTGATCCTGTCTCGGAATCTGAGCTGATGATGTGAATCTCGGCCTCCGGGTCAAAGGAAACACGGCGACGCTGACGGGAAGGTTCCCCCTCTGAAGAAGAAGAAGCACGACACCGCAGCATTGGAGCAGCTAGAGTAGCTAGGAGTGAGGCCCATTCTGCTTGGTCTCGCGTCGGCTACCAGACGAAAAGCCTGGCAGTCCGAACGAGCTAGAAGGAGTCTCAGGTGCTAGTGAAGGTGGAACGGGTGGAGTATACACAGGGGAAAACGCAGGAGGAAGAGGAGACTGTGCTGCCGCAACAGCTGCAAGTGCCTCTCGGGCATGAGTCAGCTCCTCAGCTAGTGAAGTGATCATACGGCAACTGGCGTTCAGATAACGAGATAAAACACCAGTAGCACGATCACTCGCTGGGTCAACAGGTGCGAAAAGGACTCGCCCCGTCGTAGGCGATAGGGTGGGGTAGTGAAAGAAACCTGGATGTGTCTACATCTCGACCTCGTGGAAGTGCAAGTCAGTGAGAGCCTCCATCGCAGCAAACTGGATCGCCAGCTCCGGAGTAGAAGCAGTTCTGCCCTTGGAAGAGCGGGAGTAGCTGCCAATATCCGAACTCGCAATAAGAAAGGCCTCCGCGTGATACTCGTACACTGAACCAGCAAGCTTCTCTCAGAACACCTGGTACACTGGGTCTTCGCCGTTGGGATACAGCCGAAGCCAGACGCTACGGAGCAGTACTGGAAAAGTGAACGGTGCCGGCTCATGGTTGTAGTGGTACGGAACTGGTGCCATCTACACTCACAAGCCCAACGGTTAGCACAACAATAAACTATATGCATGCCATGCAGCAATCAGATGCAACAAGCAAAGCACATACCAAGACTCTAAGCTAATCGAGGTTCTAGCGCAAGGTTAACTAGGGTGTCCTACAGTCAGCGCGGCTCTGATACCAAGCGTTGTGGCACCCCGGCTCAGAGGGCCGGTTTACCCAGTGGTTCCAACACAGAGATCATGTCTTCTGGAAACACGCAACAACTTGGAACCGAACAGAACTGATTTTTATTGATATTGTAGAAGTACAAGCTCGGGAATTACATCGGGTAGCGAGGCCAGAAGCACTACGCGTGCTATGGCAATATCTACATTATTTATGTAACATAGTAGGGCCTTAGTACTACTAAGTGATTCTATGGCGTAGCGGAACAACGTGCGGGAAACTCCATCACAAAGGGACACTGCTGGGACACGGCCTAGTTAGCGTAGCACGAACCGTCGGGACCTCCGTTCTCGGCTTCTCCTGCATCTGGCATGATACGCCAGGTGAGTACTTGGAATGTACTCGCAAGCTCACAGCAACCACAACAATGCAGCAAACAACAGCATGGCAATGAACATGTTAAGTGCTTAAGTTGGTTACTTACTATTACAGAATATCAACTTACTCTCTTCTGGGTTGTACCACAACCCTTGAAATACTCATGATCCATCGAGCACTTCCGAGCATAAGACAAGTTCTTCCATCATTATTATTATTATGGTTGACCACTCAGTGTGACCTAGTGCGGACTGTGTCCAATACCGTGGACGCGGCTATTCGAATAGATTCTTACACTCTGCAGAGGTTGCGCACTTTTCCCACACCATGGAGCTCCTTGTCCCGTACCTCGGTACACTTCCCTTTCGGGTGGACCGGTGCTGCTCCAACGAAACTTGCCTAACCCGTGACTCCTCCACCGTACCACCGACAATCATCCTCCCCCGGAGTCATGCCCTGGGTGGCCTCTGTGTCACCCCATGACACCTGCCACCGTCGTGGCCAACTAAACTGTCCAAAACGGGGACGCCGGCAAATAACTCAACTGGTTCACAGGGTTATCGTCGCCTACCTGATCAGGGTAGCACACACGCATAACCCTCCCTCTTTGGTGGTACCGGTAAAAGAGCACGCGGTCAGACCAAGTCAAGGCCGTCCCATTCCGGCAGATGTGGCTGCACGGGTAAGTCCGGGTCGGTGGCACTTGATCAACCATTAAGCTTAGTTTTAGCAAGTACATAACAAGCAAGGTTGTTTATCATGAATAAATTAATATGGCAGTAGCTATGCAACAATATAATTTACTATGAATTATCACATATTAAAATAATGCAAGTAATTGAATTAATAAACCAATACTATTGAAATGCTTCATGTAATGGATAATGTGGCTTGCCTTGCTCAGTTGGGTTGTCCACAAACTCCTGGTCTTCAAAACCAAAATGATTTCCTTCTGAAATTATTTTAAAATAGCAAAAGAAAATGTCACATAATACATTTCTGTTCACTAGAAATTCGATGCATATGAGAAAAATACCAAAATTTACCAGAAAATAGAGGGGCTCATGACAAACCCAATGCAAAAAGAATCAATTGATTTGGACTTGTGGATAAAAAGTTATGGATGGTCAAAGTTACTAGTCAAAGTTGATTTAAATTAACAGAAGTTAGAAAATAGGAGAATCCTACAGCGGCCACGTCGAAGACGTATTTCCCGAATACGCTTCCACTTAAGTACCGCTTCGGGCGCGGTTGGGTCACTGACGGGTGGGGCCCAGCTGTCATATTTAAAAGGAAAAAGAGAGGAACAGTAAGAGGGCGGCTCACCGACGGCGGCGAGCTCGGGCGACTGCAGGGATGGAAAGAGCGCACGACGGCGGTCCTCCCTGTACCAGCAGCGTCTCCGGGGACGGCCTGACGGCGTCGCCCCCTTCCTCTCCGGCGGCGGCTGGTTTCGGGGGTCGTCGGCGACGGCGAATCCGGCAGAGCTCCGGCTAGGAAAGAGGTCGGGCAGGGTCGTGGGAGTGCACTGAGCTCGGCTATGTGGTCGGGCAGAGCTGGGGTGGAGCAAATCGAGCGGGTGGCGGAGTTGGCTGGGCGGCAGAATGCCGGCGAGCTGCGAGGCCAGAGGGCCTCTCGGCCGTGGCTCGGTGCTCTGGTGGTCGATAGGAAGTGGAGGGAGTGGGGTGAGGAGTTGGGAGTGGCCGGGGAGGCCTATTTATAGGGGGGAGCGGAGCTTCTGGAGTCGGTTGGCGCCGCGGCCACGTCGCCGGAGCGAGGACGTCTTGCTGGCTGGCGCGGCGCGGGCGACGTGATGGAGGAGGCAGGAGGAGTTAATGCGCGCAGTGGCAGCACGCGGGGAAGAAGACGACCAGCGAGGCCATAGTGCCAGCACGGGCGCCACAGTGGCCGCGTGCGGTGGTGGCCGGCGGGAGCGATTCCGGCGAGGGGAAAAACCTGGAGCGGCTAGGTGGACGGCGGAGAGTTAGTCGGCGCAAGGGGACACAGTACGGCGACGCGGTAGTCTTACTCCGACGAGACCCGTGCCTGGTGGCGCCCAGAGCACGGTTTTGGCAGGGCTGGCCACACGGTCACCGCGTGCACAGGCACACGCGGCGCGAGCTGGCCTGCCAGGCCGTGTCTGGTGCGTCGACCTTGCGTACTGGGACCCTCTCATGGCACTAGTTCGCCCAGATACTCACTGAGTCGAAGTGTAGCATCATCAACAGTTTGCTGTTAGTAACTTGGGAGGCATCTGGAGAGAAGATGAGTTGGAGATGAAACCAATGGAGATGTCTGGAGTGATCTAGGATGGAAGGACTACTAGCTGGCCAAATTTGAGAAACTTTCATCAAGGTTTGAACATAGTTCATGTACAAGTGCTCTATTGGTCCAGAAACTTGGGGAGGTTATTGCACTCACATGGGTGATCTGCTGGAGCTGAAATTTGGTATGTGAGGGTTATTTGGTAATGCCAAGATGTCATAAAAATCTTATCTCAATTGGGTACATCTAGCTGGTACTTCCTACACAGAGGTTTGAAATGAGCAGAATATTTTTACTAAAAATTTGTATTGGACAAGGAGATGTTTTTGGATATTGTGGGAAGATATGTTCCCTAGTATCTTTGGGAATTATTTGAGAGTTTTCTGAGTTGAGGAAATATGGTTTGCTTCACAAAGGACCAGTGCTGTCCAGAAGACAAATGGAATATTCTGGACAAAATTTTATACTGGACCATGAAATGTTTTTGAAGATTGTGGGAGTAGATGATGACAAGAAGGTGTGGTATTAATTTGGGATTTTTCTGATCATCAGAACTATAGGTTGCTTCACAACCCATAGTGAAGACAGATTTTCCCAAAGGAGAAAATGAATTATTTTGAAAGAAATGAAAATTGGAATTTGATCCAGAAGGTGCGTGACAAGATTTTGGCAAGATGTTGAGGGCTTTGGATCACTTAGAGAGAAATTCAAAAGTTTCCCAAGTCCAAAGTCAACTGAGAAGGTTCAGAAACCACCAAATTGGCAAATAAAACCAAGAAATTTTTGAAAAGAAAAAGTTGTCAAAAACCAGGGTGTCACAGTCCATCTTCAGGGGGTAGCTTTGTCCTACAAAGAGAGAGCACGAACCGAGGTCGACGTTGTGCTGCCACTGTGCACCTTCAAAATGGCGACCCAGTCCGTCGAAGCGGAAGACCTGGCAAGTGTGGGTTGGGTAAGGACGCACGATTCGATCTTCGTGGACGACGCCCTACTCCTGTCCTGTCACACTGCTGCCCGAGCACACAAGATACATGCTGTTTGGGTGATCACTTGAGTCTGGCACCAGATTCCAGAATTTGGGCCGTCGTTCGTCGTGCATTAGCGGTGCCTGTAGGAATGTTGGTGGAAACAGCATTCCTGTTGTTTTAACCGGATGAGATTACCATCAGTACTCTGCCAGCCATAGCAATCGTGCAACAGAAATGACGGAAAGATAGTTCCTTCATATGCTATAGTTTTCATGTACGTACCGTAGGTTGAAGGTTCCCACACAAAGCATGTACCGCCTGTGGTGACCGCACAAATTCGGCCAGCGACGTACACCACGTCCTCATAGTAGTGCGGTGCCAAAGCAGCTGGAGACATTATTTGCCAGGGATCTGCACCATGATCGACACCTGTGTTCACGGCGATTGCTTTGTCGAAGACCGCTATGATGATGTAATCCATGTAGCCGAATCTTCTTGTTGGCGGCTGGGCGATGGCAACCTTGCGTAGATCGACCCTGACATGGTTGTAGTCGAAATTCATCGACCCGGAAATGTGCACAGGGTCGAATCCTTGTTGCAGAAAGGGGCGGAAGGTGTACGTTGTGACCACTGTACACATTGTGCAGGTGAATGTCGCCTCCTCGATCGACGATGGCCAGCCAATCGCCGTTCGCTCCCAACCAGTACTACATCGTAGGCAGAGCAAACATGTCAATGAGCTAGTTGCTTGCGGATGCATCCTAAAAGAAAATGGTGTGGGAGAAGATGATTGGTGGGTGTGGGCGCAAACCTGGGGACACAAGCCTTGTCAGGAGGAGGTTGGTACAAGATCCTCGTCATCATGGCCGGCGAGTTCATCAGCGTCAGAATACGCCTGTGTCCAGGCATCAGGGGGCCGGCCTCCCAGACGACATCGTCTTCGAGGACGGCGGGCATGTCCAACATGTTTTTCACCTCCTGATCAACTCGAGGCACGGCCAGGCGAAGGCTGGTGTGGGTTCCAGCAACTCGAATGCGCTGCAGAAGGTCGACGCACACCATCGTAACCCCGAGGGTGTCGTCCTGCATCGCCAGCAAGCCTTCCAGGGGTTCACGGTGGGGTTCCAGCGCAGCCATGGCTTTGGGACAGAGAGAGAGCGGGAGTGGAAGGGATTGCAGAGCGGTTCTGGTGTGGCATTGTGAGGAAATGCGGGTGGAGAAGAAGCAGTGGTGGTGGCAACTGCCGTGCTGCGGTTGGACTGAATGGATCGTGTGGAATCTCAGCGGTTGCTGAAGCTTGTCAATGGCTTGCGTCGAGGTCGCCGATGGCGCCTAGGGACTAAGCGTGGAACGCAACGAGCGCGATTTGACTGCACGGTCAGTGCGGTATAAAGTTTAGTAGCGAGGACAGCCGGCACCAATTGGATAGACGTGTCAACGGCACAGCGCCTAGGGAAAAGGCGTGTGACATGAGCTGTAAAAAATGTCAGAATCTCTGATCCGATGTAGCGCCTAGTCTGTTGGCGTGTTTAATCTTGCTGCGCACCCCCCAGACTTGTTGGAGTACGATGGGACTGCGTGGGGCAGCGTGTTGTCAAGCACACGACAGAAAGTCAGATGGTCTGACTGGTCATGCTGCGCCTAAGCAGTGCACGCTCCACATGAGCTGTAAATAATGTAGACTGTCTGATGCTTTGTAGTGCCTGGTCTGTTGGCATGTTTGTGATTGATGTGTGCCCCAGCCTGTGCACCGCGAGACTGCTACGACGGGCCAGCGTGTTCTGAAGCTATTTATGTTGTACATTACGTACTTGTAATTTGCAGAGGCAGTATGACAGCCAGTTAACACATATAACCTTTACGACTCACAATAACTTTCTGCAATCACATAAGCAAGCATGACGACATAGGCTACTAAACCACATCCCCCGAACCGGGCAATGTGGACCAGTTGTTCACAGACATAAGAAACTGAAACAAACTATGAGGATTACTACAATGATTACATAGGTGGTAAGTAATGGCACAGCAAATTGTCCATGCGGCCACGGTAGCCTGTGGTTCACTCCCCCTGCTGCTCATGCCAGTCCGCCATGTTACGCAGAGACGGCACCAGCCACACTGGATGGTCAAATGTTTCCGGCGATGATCCGTTCTTGAGGAAGACGCCGAACGTTGGACTACCGTCAAGGTTGTACCGGTAGATGTCAGGGAGGGGACCATTCCAGCAGGTAGTGCGCCATCTAGCTGTGAAAACACATCCTCACTTCATGAACGGTAGCCCATTGCCGTGTTGATCAGACAGTGGTATATCCATCATCAGCGGATTGCCCTGTCCTACAAAGAGAGAGCGCGAACCGTGGTCGACGTTCGGCTGCCAGTGTGCGCCTTCGAAATGGCCACCCACTCCCTCAAAGCGGAGCACCTAGCAACTGAGGTTGGGTATGGACGCACAATTCGATCTTCATGGATGACACCCTGCTCCTGCCCTGTCAAAATGCCGCCCAAGCGCACAAGATACATGCTGTTTGGGTGATCACTCGTGTCTGGCACCAGGTTCCAGAAACTGGGTCGTGGCCCGTCGTGCATGAGCGGTGCCCGTAGGCACCTAGGTGGAGCCAGCGTTCCTGGTGTTTAAACCAAACTAGATTACCATGGCAATCATGCAAGACAAATGACAGAAACATAGTAGCGTGAAATGCTCTGGTTTTCATGTATGTACCGTAGTTTGAAGGATCCCACACAAAGCAAGTACTGGTTGTGGTGACCGCGCAAATTCGGCCATGGACGTAGACCGCATCCTCATAGTAGTGCGGTGCCAAAGGCCGGAGACATTATTTGCCACGGGTCCGCACCATGATTGAAACCTGTGTTCACGGCGATTGCTTTGTCGAAGACCGCTATGACGATGTAATCGGTGTAGCCAAATCTTCTGGTTGGCGGATGGGTGATTGCAACCTTGAGTAGCTCCACCCTGAAATGGTTGTACCCGAATTCCAGCCTCCCAGAAATCTGCACTGGGTCGAATCCTTGTGCACAAAGTGGTGGCAGGTGTACGTTGTGACCACTGTACACATTGTACAGGTGAATGTCGCCTCCCAGATCGACGAAGGCAAGCCAATCGCCGTTCGCTCCCAAACAGTACTACATTGTACACAGTGGAAACATATGAATGAACTACTTGCTTGCCGATGCATCCTAAAATATGACTATGTGGGAGAAGATGATTGGTGGGTGGTCGCAAACCTGGGGGACACAAGCCATGTCAGGTGGAGGTTGGTACAAGATCCTCGTGGTCATGGCCGGCGAGTCCATCGGCGCGAGAATACGCCTGTGTCCAGGGCCGACCTCCCAGACAGTATGGTCTTTGACGGCGGGCATGTCCAGCACGCTGTCCACCTCCAGATCAACTCGACGCACGGCCATGCGAAGGCTGCGGTGGGTTCCAACAACTCAAATGCGCTCCAGTAGGTTGAAGCGCGCCATCGTAACCATGACGGTGTCATCCTACATCGCCGGCAAGCCTTGTAGGGGTTCACCGTGGGGCTCTGGCGCAACCATGGCTTAGGGACAGATAGAGAGCGGGAGTGGAAGGGATCGCAGGGCGGTTCTAGTGTGGGTCTTGTGAGGGAGGAAGTCAGGGAGAGGACAAGTAGTGGTGTTAGCAACTGCCTTGCGCCGGTTCCATTGACAGAATCAATCGTGTGGAATCTGAGCGGTTGCTGAAGCACGGCAATGGCTTGGTCTAGGAGTTTCCCTCGCCGATAGCGGCTAGGGACTAAGCGTGGAACGGGACGAACGCGATTTGGCCTTCGAGGACGGCGGTCTAGGAGTTTCCCTCGCCGATAGCGCCTAGGGACTAAAAAGCGTGCGGTTTACAGTTTACCACTGAGTCCGGCTGGGTAGAGGCTCAAGCTTAGGCGTGTCACGCCTGCGGGCCTGGTAAATAATTACGGAGTGTTGGCGATTGGATACACGTGTCAAGAGTACCGCGCCGAGGCAGTAGGCGTTTCAAGTGAGCTGTAAAACAGTCAGACCTTCTGAATCCCTAGAAGAGCCTAGTGTGTTGGCGTTTGCAGCTAGTGCACCGCTGTGACTGGTACGATGGGACTGCACGGTGCCAGCTTGTTGTCAAGCATGCATGTGCGCCTCGAGAAAAAGTTGGACTGTCCGACATGTTTATGAACCGCTAGGGGCAAAATTTCGTGTTTTGACCCTTTTAGGAAAGATTTTCAGGATCTGACCATCGTTCGATTTTGTTTTGAAATCTGACCCTTTTTCTTACCGCCAGGGGTCCTGGCGGTAGGGTTACACATCCTACCGCCAGGGACTCTGGCGGTAAGTCACTAATCCACGTCAGCAGCCCCAGACGGCCACCGTCCCCCTCCGTCCCACCCTACCGCCACTGTCCCTGGCGGTAGGATGTGTAACCCTACCGCCGTGGACCCTGGCGGTAGGGTGCGAGCAGTTATGCGGACCGACGCCCCCGCCCCAGCCCCATCTCCCCCATCCCCTCTCCTCCCAGCCGCCAAGAACAGAGTTCTTGCTCTCTCTCGCCCCTCTCTACTCCTCCCCTTGGATCTTTTTTGTTTCTTCACCGTTTTTGCGGATCGAGATGGCTCCGAAGAAAGAAAAGTAAGCTCCTCCGATCCCTCCAATTACTTTTAGTCAAATAGCTTCCGATTCGACGCATTATTTGCTTCAAATCACCCCTATTTTTGAACTAAGATTGATTTTTTTACCTAGGATTGTTTTAGGTTGATTTTAGATGTTCTCTAATCACTAGTGCTGTTGAATGTGAACACTACTCACTAGTTCGAATGGTAGTGTGAAGATGAACCCTAGTTCATAATTTTTTTTGTTTAAAAAAATGATGATATGATGCATGTTGGAGGAATTTATTTTGATATATGATGCATGTTGATATGATATGATGCAAGATGTATAGTGGATGTTGTTGGAGAAAAAATGATGAACCCTCAAGATGAACCGTAGTTCATAATTTTTTTTTGTTAAAAAAAATGATGATATGATGCATGTTGGAGGAATTTGTATTGATATATGATGCATGTGGATGTTATATATGAATGTTGTATGAATAAATATATGAATGTTGTATGAATGAATCAACCATGTTTCATTTTTTTTATTTATGCTTATGCTTATGCTTATAATGCTTATGTTTATGAAATTTTATTTAGGCGGGCACCTCTTGCGGACAACATCGGCAAACGGTACTCCATGCTTGACTACGCGTTCGACAAGGGTCATCGTGCCCGTTTCATAGAGAACGGAGTGGTAAGTACTACGATCGAAATATTGAACCAAAGTTTTCGGATTGATGAAAATAAGTTACTAACTTTTGGTGTCCACTTTTTGACAGATGCTCCTTGAAGATGAGGGGTCACATGAAAGCCGTGAAGATGGAGTACGACGAGCGCTACGCGCCGTACTTCAGGAGAGCCCGACTGTTGGGTTTCGTCCTGCAGTTCAAGCACCAGCCGCCGACGCTCGTCCACGCAGCTCTCACGGCTTTGATTGACCGGTGGCGACCCGAGACGCATACTTTTCATTGTAGGAGATATGCCCTAGAGGCAGTAATAACAGTTACTTTGTATCTCCGAGTTTGTAATGAATGTTTATGTTCCATGCTATAACTGTAATGATTCTCGAGTCTACAATAACCACGAGGCTCGGAGGGAAACTCATGTGTACGTGTGGTATAATAAACGGAAAAAGTATTCCTAGTCATGCCTCTATGACTGGCTCAAGTATTGCATGATGATCCTGTTTTCCTGATCATGGGCATGGCTATGCCAGCAATTTTGAGGGCACAATGTTAGTAGAACACTTGTGTTGAATCGACCCAAATTGATGTTATGCTATGAGATACATTCGTCATGAGTTAATGGTAAATAACACAGAGATAGTTAATGTTTGCATAATTCCTTAGACCATGAGAGTGTCGAGTTTCTTCATGCTTGCTTCATGAACTTTGGGGTTTGTTAAACGTCATCCGTAAATGGGTGGCTATTATGGCGGCTTACGGGTTCATGGAAAAGTATGTCAAGTAACTTGATAGCTCAAGATTGGGATTTGCTCCTCCGACGATGGAGAGATATTCTCGGGCCCTCTCGGTGTTACGGTATCCATCATCGTCTGGCCAGACACTTTGTGATTTGATCACTGGGATGCCGGAACACGGGAACGAGAAAAGAGAACAATATCGGTAACGAGGTAACTGGCATAGTGGACAAGTTGTTGATCAACGGGGATGCCAACATGTCTCACCTCGGGTATTTGTAATATATCGTGAAGCAACAGGAATAGCACACGGCAACTGAAGGTTCACTCGAATATTCATTCGTATGGGTATAGGGGTCAATATGGGTGTCCACGGCTCCGATGTTGATCATTGATCGGAAGGGGTTCCGGGTCATGTCTATACTTCACCGAACCTATAGGGTCACACGCTTAAGGGTCATCTATCTGTTGAATGCTAGACAGGGAGTCTGAGAGAAAATCACCGAAAAAGTTTCGGACACCGAAAAAGTTTCGGACAGCGGAAAAGTTCCGCAGAGAGAACACCGGAACAGTTTCGGTAAAACTGAAAAGTTGTTTCAGGGGATACCATTAAGTCAAATTGGTTTTGACACATGCCTGATAATTCTTGGAGGGTGCCAGAATCGTTCTGGAAACTTTCAGGAATTTTCCGGGATGAAAACCGGAAATGTTCCGGAGCTGCCGGAACCGCTTCAGATGCTTTTCGCAGATGAAAATCACTAAACCGGAATTGTTCCGAATCGCATTGAAAATTATTTTAGTGGGTACTGAAAATGTTCTAAGCCCACATAATATTTTCAGTTCGAACAGACGCTGAAAAATGTCGTCGTGAATAGTGAAAAGCACTTTTTGGGCTAATTTAAAAATGGGGTTTTTCTTCTAGAAGAAAACCACTTTTGGTGAGAGATAAAGGTGTGTGAAAGGTGGTGCCCCCCCCCAAAGGGGGCAGCACCAAATTTCGTCCATAGGTGGTGGGGAGGGCCCCCTTGGGGTTTCCTTCCACCTCATGGTGGATATGTTCTACACACACCCTTATGTGGCATTTGGGTGAAAAGATCTTAAGCCCCTTTTGGTCTTTTTACCCCTTGCCTCCACCCCTTGGCTTTCCTATAAATAGGAGGTGAGGGGGCTGCCCAAAGATCATCCCTTGCTCTCATACACATGCTATGCTTTGCTAGCTCTCTCTCTCCCTCCCACGAAAAGAGTTTTTCGTAGAGCCGAAGGGCTGTCTGGGTTCCGGCAGGAACTAGCTCTGGACGGCGAAGCCCTGCCGGATAGCTGACACCGTATGTGTGCAACCCCGTAGAGAGATTGTAGTTTCGATCTTTTGCCCGAAGGGCTGTTCGAGTTACCGTTCGAGTTTCCGGCGTCCTCCCGAAGGGCTGTCCGGGTTACTGTTCGGGTTCCGAGGGTCCTCCCGAAGGGCTGTCCGCGACATCGTCCTGGGGACTGTCCGACCGCCTCCCGAAGGGCTGTCCGGAGTGGGAGGACATCCTTGCGGTTGGGAGGTTGTAAATCCTAGCTGCAGGGATCTGCATCGACGATCTACACCGACTCTTCTTCCGCTGCGTTTCGAGTTGGTACGGATCAGATCAAACCTTGTATGCAGTCTCCATAGTGATCCTGGGCGTGCTCGCTGTACCGAATTTTTTTGTTTTCTGTCGCATTTCCCAACAGTGGCATCAAGAGCCGTGCTATGCGTAGATGCAGATTACGATCTAGAATACATGGAGATGTATGGGTATTGCATAATATAATTTTGGAGTAGATAAGATCTATTGCTGAAAATTATTTATGCGGGTAGCAGATGAAGTCTGTTACCCGATGTTCTTGTTGCTTCCCTGGAATTTGCGTTTGCTCAATCTCGATACAGCATGGTGGAATTTCACAAAGTTCTGGCAATCCGCGATCCTGATTGATCAACGAAGTGCTATCAGTTCTTTGGGTTCCACCATAGTCAAAAGAAAGATGAAATTCGCAGATGAAAGGGCATTGCAGATATGATCTGCACGGGGGTCACGCGTATGACGAAGTTTAGTATGGGGCTCGAGATTTAATTATCTCGTGTTTCATACACCCCGAGATGTTAATCTAGCAATTTTGAATTATCATACTTGATGATAAAACGTTGGTAGCTGCGGTTTAAGTCAAAACCTTAGAAGCCACGAAAAATAAAATTTTGCATAAACCGATTAGAGTCGTCTAACTTGGTTTTGCAGGATGTACATGTGATGTGGTATAGCAAAGCTCATATTAATTCGATTATGTATGAGATGACTATATGATGTAAATTTGTTAACATGACCTGCGTGTCATGATTCGGCATGATGGCTGGAGCCATATGATTGTCACTTTAATGACCTGCGTGTCAACCTTAAGTAATGCACTTATTTTATTAGCGATAGAGATAGCAATATTATCTGGTGCATCGACAAAGTGGTGGCAATCTTCGCAAAGGTGAACACCGACGCGAATGCCGAAGACGAAGAAATACTTGACTTCTCCGTCAGAAAGGGCTATACCATATCATGCTATTATGAATTGCCTGAGATGTTTATCCCTTATGATGCACCCTTCTTGATTGTGCGGTAGTCGCTTTTTATTAGGGTGATCTCTCACTAAAAATATCAAGTAGTTAGTGTTCTCCCAAGTGAAGCACCGTCACAGCATCCTTCCTTTCGGGGTGCGCCATGATCTATATGGGTACGAACGATTGTACGGATGTAAGGCGGGTGAGGTCAGACCTCGCAGCAAGATCACTTGGTTGTCTTGACGTTCATGGCAGGATCGTCCTGAGCTCGGAACACACGCATCGAAAGATGAACAAGAGTCACATGGAGATGTGATCGGCAAGTTTGCCTACCAATTGGAGTTCGCGACATCAGTGTTCATCTCGAACAATGGAGTTGAATTACAATTTGGATCTTGAATCACTCACAATCAATTATGAGAGATATTGATTTGAGTGGGAGCGCACTTTAGAATAAATTTGTTTATTCACTAGTGCAATATCATTATGAACAAAGTCTAAGTGAACTTGTGTTTTCCGTTGTAGATCAAATGGCTCGCAACACCGCGTTCAACTTAGGCCCGATGTTAGAGAAAGAGAAGTTAGCTGCGAATGGAAACAACTATGCGGACTGGGTCCGTACCCTGAGGATTGTCCTCAGGAGTGCTAAGAAAGTGTACGTGCTTGACGGACCTCTTCCACCTAAGCCGGCGGCAACAGCCATGGCAGATGAAAATAATGTCTGGGCCACTAAGGATGATGACTTCAACTTAGTGCAGTGCCTCATGTTGTCTTGCATGAGTTCAGAGCTTCAAAAACGTTTTGAATTCCATGACTCCTTTGATATGATCAAGGAACTGGATGCTCTGTACAAGTTTAATGCACGGTCTAAACGTTTTGATATCGTCAAAACCATGTCGGAGACCAAGATGGCTGAGGGCAGTTCAGTTGGCGAACACGTGGTCAATATGATTGGCCACGCTGAGAGGCTTAAAACCCTGGAATTTCCACTTCCAGAAGAGCATGTTATGGACATGTTGCTCGGTTCACTCCCCTCTTCTTACGAAGGTTTTGTCATGAACTACAACATGAATGGGATGGACAAAACACCTAATGAGGTGCTTGCCATGCTGAAAACTGCTGAAGGAGGACTGCGGAAAAATCGCAAGCAAGTGTTGCTTGCGAATAAAACTGCCAGTTTCAAAAAGGGCAAGCCAAAGAAGGGCAAGGGCGCCGGTAAGACCGGCTTCCAACGCAAATCTAAGGGCAAAGCCAAGAATGAAACTGAGTGCTTCTACTGCAAGGGCACAGGACACTTGAAGAGAAACTGCAAGAAGTATCTGGAAGATAAGAAGTCCGGGAAAACCGGAAAAGGTATAATTGTTATACAAGTTAATGTCATTGACGTTTTGCTTGCTAGCGAAAATTCTAAGTCTTGGGTATTTGATACCGGATCGGTTGCTCACATTTGCAACTCGATACAGGGGCTTCATAAGGTGCGCAAGCTGGCAAAGAATGAAGTCGTGATGCATGTCGGGAACGGCGCTGGGATCGCCGCTCAATCCGTCGGCATTATGCCTCTACGTCTCCCTTCAGGATTTATTTTGGAACTAAGTAACTGTTATTTTGTTCCGGCATTGTGTAGAAACATTATCTCTGGATCATGTTTGGTACACGATGGGTACTCCTACAAGTCTGAGAACAATGGTTGTTCACTTTATTGTAAGGATATGTTTTATGAATTTGCACCCATTGTTGGGGGCCTTTTCATACTAAATCTTGAATGTGAAAATGATGTCTTTAACGTGAATGCTAAACGCCTTAAGAAGGCTGATACCACCACCACTTTCATGTGGCACTGTCGCCTTGGCCACATCGGAAAGAAACGCATGCAAAGACTCCATAAAGATGGAGTTTTACCGTCCCTTGATTTTGAATCATTTGACACATGTGAAGCTTGCTTGATGGGAAAAATGACCAAGACGCCGTTCACGGGTCATCCTGAACGGGCGAGTGAATTGTTGGAAATAATACATAGTGATGTATGTGGTCCAATGAGCACAATCGCACGGGGTGGGTTTTTCTACTTCGTAACTTTTACTGATGATTTAAGTAGGTATGGCTATATCTACTTGATGAAGCATAAGTCGGAAACCTTTGAAAAGTTCAAAGAATTTTAGAATGAGGTAGAAAATCATCGTAACAAAAAGATTAAGTTTCTGCGGTCTGATCGTGGAGGCGAATATCTTAGTCACGAGTTTGGCCAACATCTGAGTGACCGTGGAATCGTTTCACAGCTTACGCCCCCCGGAACTCCACAGCGAAACGGAGTGTCGGAACGACGTAACCGAACCCTGTTAGACATGGTAAGGTCGATGATGTCTCTTACAGATCTGCCGATATCTTTTTGGGGTCACGCACTACTCACTGCCGCTTATACATTAAGCAGAGCACCGTCTAAATCTGTTGAGACGACGCCAATTGAATTATGGTATGGGAAGAAACCCATTGTGTCGCATCTCAAAATTTGGGGTTGTGAGGCATACGTAAAACGTTTATAGCCTAGCAAACTCGATCCCAAAGCAGATAAATGCTATTTTGTAGGTTATCCAAATGAGACCATTGGATATTCCTTCTATCTTCCCTCCGAGCACAAAGTGTTTGTCGCTAGAAACGGAGTCTTTCTCGAGAAAGAGTTTCTCGCCAAAGGAGTAAGTGGGAGGACAGTACAACTTAATGAGATTAGTGAATCTTCGGCAACCGTTGATATGGCTAAGGAACCGGAAGAAATTCCGCTAATTATCCCTACAACTGAGCCGGAAGTTGTCGCATATGATGCGGAGACTTCAGACAATGTTGTAACTGAACCGCGCAGATCAGGTAGGGCTATCCAGCCACCTGAATGGTTTCATAACGAAATCTTCATTCTTGAAGACAATGAACCTGCGCACTATAAGGAAGCGATGGCGGGGCCCAGCTCAAAGGAATGGCACAAGGCCATGAAATCCGAGATGGAATCCATGTACGAAAACCAAGCTTGGAACTTGGAAGAACTTCCAGATGGCGTAAAACCCATCTGTTGTAAATGGATTTTCAAAAGAAAGACGGACGCGGATGGTAACATTACTATCCACAAAGCTAGACTTGTCGCGAAAGGGTTCACGCAAGTTCCAGGAGTGGACTACGACGAGACTTTCTCGCCCGTAGCTATGCTTAGGTCTGTTCGGATATTACTAGCAATTGCTGCTTATTTCGATTATGAAATATGGCAGATGGATGTCAAAACGGCTTTCCTAAATGGAAACCTTGAAAAGGATGTATACATGATACAGCCAGAAGGTTTTGTCGATCCTAAAAATGCTGGAAAGGTATGTAAGCTTCAGAAAGCCATTTATGGTCTGAAGCAAACATCAAGGAGCTGGAACATTCGTTTTGATGAAGTGGTCAAAGAGTTTGGCTTCATCAGGAATGATGAAGAATCTTGTGTTTACAAGAAGTTTAGTGGGAGCGCAAAAGCATTTCTAATCTTGTATGTGGACGACATATTGTTGATTGGAAATGATGTGAATTTTCTTAGCGAAGTAAAAGACTCATTGAAGAAGAGTTTTTCAATGAAAGACTTAGGCGAAGCGGCATATGTATTGGGCATCAGAATCTATAGAGATAGATCAAGACGCCTGATAGCGCTTAGCCAAAGCACGTACATTGACAAGGTGTTGAAAAGGTTCAACATGGAGAACTCCAAGAAAGGCCTACTCCCCATGTCACCCGGCACAGTACTTTGCAAGAATCAGTGTCCTCGGACCCTCGATGAGCGAGTACAAATGAATGATATTCCATATGCTTCGGCAGTTGGTTCTATTATGTATGCCATGCTATGTACAAGACCGGATGTTTCCTATGCGCTAAGTGTTAGTAGCCGGTACCAAGGTGATCCAGGATTGGAACACTGGGCTGCAGTCAAGGGTATTCTTAAGTACCTCAGAAGGACCAAGGATTTACTCCTTGTGTACGGAGGTGATGAATAGCTCATTGTAAGTTGTTACACTGATGCAGGCTTCATGACTGACCCAGATGACTTTAAATCTCAATCTGGCTATGTTTTCATATTGAACGGCGGCGCAGTTGATTGGAAAAGTTCCAAACAAAAGACTGTGGCGGATTCTACAACGGAGGCGGAATATGTTGCTGCTTCAGAAGCCTCAAAGCAGGCTGTCGGAATCAAGCAATTTCTTGAAGACCTTGGTGTGGTTCCAAGTGCTCTGGACCCGGTGGAGATCTATTGTGACAATAGTGGCGCCGTGGCTCAGGCAATGGAGCCATGTTCGCACCATAAGACAATGCATATTCAACGCAAATATAAACTCATTCGACATCATGTCGAAGAAGGTTTAGTGAAAGTACGCAAAGTTCACACGGATCTGAATGTGTCAGACCCGATGACAAAGCCTCTACCACGAGCAAAGCATGAGCAACACCGGATAGCCATTGGTGTTAGGGAAGCCATGTAAATGGATTATGACTCTAGTGCAAGTGGGAGACTGTAGGAGATATGCCCTAGAGGCAGTAATAACAGTTACTTTGTATCTCCGAGTTTGTAATGAATGTTTATGTTCCATGCTATAACTGCAATGATTCTCGAGTCTACAATAACCACGAGGCTCGGAGGGAAACTCATGTGCACGTGTGGTATAATAAACGGAAAAAGTATTCTTAGTCATGCCTCTATGACTGGCTCAAGTATTGCATGATGATCCTGTTTTCCTGATCATGGGCATGGCTATGCCAGCAATTTTGAGGGCACAATGTTAGTAGAACACTTGTGTTGAATCGACCCAAATTGATGTTATGCTATGAGATACATTCGTCATGAGTTAATGGTAAATAACACAGAGATAGTTAATGTTTGCATAATTCCTTAGACCATGAGAGTGTCGAGTTTCTTCATGCTTGCTTCATGAACTTTGGGGTTTGTTAAACGTCATCCGTAAATGGGTGGCTATTACGGCGGCTTACGGGTTCATGGAAAAGTATGTCAAGTAACTTGATAGCTCAAGATTGGGATTTGCTCCTCCGACGATGGAGAGATATTCTCGGGCCCTCTCGGTGTTACGGTATCCATCATCGTCTGGCCAGACACTTTGTGATTTGATCACTGGGATGCCGGAACACGGGAACGAGAAAAGAGAACAATATCGGTAACGAGGTAACTGGCATAGTGGACAAGTTGTTGATCCACGGGGATGCCAACATGTCTCACCTCGGGTATTTGTAATATATCGTGAAGCAACAGGAATAGCACACGGCAACTGGAGGTTCACTCGAATATTCATTCGTGTGGGTATAGGGGTCAATATGGGTGTCCACAGCTCCGATGTTGATCATTGATCGGAAGGGGTTCCGGGTCATGTCTATACTTCACCGAACCTATAGGGTCACACACTTAAGGGTCATCTATCTGCTGAATACTAGACAGGGAGTCTGAGAGAAAATCACCGAAAAAGTTTCGGACACCGAAAAAGTTTCGGACAGCGGAAAAGTTCCGCAGAGAGAACACCGGAACAGTTTCGGTAAAACTGAAAAGTTGTTTCAGGGGATACCATTAAGTCAAATTGGTTTCGGCACATGCCTGATAATTCTTGGAGGGTTCCAGAATCGTTCTGGAAACTTTCTGGAATTTTCCGGGATGAAAACCGGAAATGTTCCGGAGCTGCCGGAACCGCTTCAGATGCTTTTCACAGATGAAAATCACTAAACCGGAATTGTTCCGGATCGCATTGAAAATTATTTTAGTGGGTACTGAAAATGTTCTAAGCCCACATAAATATTTTCAGTTCGAACAGACGCTGAAAAATGTCATCGTGAATAGTGAAAAGCACTTTTTGGGCTGATTTGCAAATGGGGTTTTTCTTCTAGAAGAAAACCACTTTTGGTGAGAGATAAAGGTGTGTGAAAGGTGGTGCCCCCCCCCCAAAGGGGGCAGCACCAAATTTCGTCCATAGGAGGTGGGGAGGGCCCCCTTGGGGTTTCCTTCCACCTCATGGTGGATATGTTCTACACACACCCTTATGTGGCATTTGGGTGAAAAGATCTTAAGCCCCTTTTGGTCTTTTTACCCCTTGCCTCCACCCCTTGGCTTTCCTATAAATAGGAGGTGAGGGGGCTGCCCAAAGATCATCCCTTGCTCTCATACACATGCTATGCTTTGCTAGCTCTCTCTCTCCCTCCCACGAAAAGAGTTTTTCGTAGAGCCGAAAGGTTGTCTGGGTTCCGGCAGGAACTAGCTCTGGACGGTGAAGCCCTGCCAGATAGCTGACACCGTATGTGTGCAACCCCGTAGAGAGATTGTAGTTTCGATCTTTTGCCCGAAGGGCTGTTCGAGTTACCGTTCGAGTTTCCGGCGTCCTCCCGAAGGGCTGTCCGGGTTACTGTTCGGGTTCCGAGGGTCCTCCCGAAGGGCTGTCCGCGACATCGTCCTGGGGACTGTCCGACCGCCTCCCGAAGGGCTGTCCGGAGTGGGAGTACATCCTTGCGGTTGGGAGGTTGTAAATCCTAGCTGCAGGGATCTGCGCCGACGATCTACACCGACTCTTCTTCCGCTGCGTTTCAAGTTGGTACGGATCAGATCAAACCTTGTATGCAGTCTCCATAGTGATCCTGGGCGTGCTCGCTGTACCGAAATTTTTTGTTTTCTGTTTCGTTCCCCAACATTCATCTCCCATGCGGGGAGATGACGGTGAACCTCGAGGATTGGGGGATGATTACGGCCCTACCGATCGAGGGTCATGCACTCACCGGGCGAGTGGAGAGGACCAACTGGCAGCAGAGGGTTACCACCCTCATCGGCGACTGCCCCGACGCTAAGGGTAACCAGACATCCGGTGTACCGCTGCCCTGGCTCCTGAAGAACCGGAAGAAATGCCCCGTAAATGCCGATGAGGGTACGGTGGAGCAGTACGCGAGGGCCTACCTGTGGTACCTTCTCACAGAGGTCGTGTTTCCAGACTGCTCCGGGAACTCTGCCCTCTGGTCGTATCTCTTCTTCCTAGCCGACTGGGATGCAGGGTACAGTTGGGGGGCCGCCTTTCTCGCCTACCTATACCGCTCGGTAAGAGAGTATCTCATTGCTTTTTACGAATGTATGCTCCATGATATTGTGTTATATCTGATCATCAATTGTTGTTTTGTAGCTTGACGAGGCAACCCAGAGGACGGAAGATACTTCTGGTATGTGTGGATTTGTGTGGTCCCTCTCCATTTGGATGTGGGAGCGGCTGCCGGTGGGGCGTCCGGAGAAGTTGCCAAGACGTCCATGGGATGCCTATGGCGAAGATGGCGACTCTACTCGATACCCGACCGTAGCTTACGAGTGGGACGTTGTGCGTCTCTACACGGGCACATTGAAGGCTTCGTACAAGGCCTTCACCAACGAGATGGACGCTTTGACGACTTCGCAGGTATATGAACTAGCTCACCTTTCTCTTTGACGCCACTTTCATCGGGAACTTACCAATGTTTGTGTAATAGGTAAACTGGTGGCCGTATCATGACCGAGAGTGGGGGTTCGAGCTGAACGTGATGTGCGAGCAGGACAGGAGTCTTTGGTGGTGCATGGTGCCCATGCTATGTGTGTACGCCGTCGAGTGGCACTTGCCACACCGCGTAGCCGCGCAGTTTGGGATCTACCAGCATACACCACCGGGCATGCCGAACGATACCGGCGGCCACGAACTCCACTTGTGAGTGCATTGTTCTCCGTTACCATGATTTCGTTGCGTTTGACGTTCTTACGATGTTTTGTGTTGTTTATGCCTTGTTGGAAGAGCCGGCAGAAAAATCAGTCAATCACAGACTGGGGAGAGGAGCATAAAACTTTTGTGACGGAGTGGAACCGGCGCAGGTGGCGTAAAGATGGGGAGAGGCGAGTGACTGACTGGGATGATTACGCCCAACACATGAGGTGGTACGATGATGGTCAGAAGCACCGTCTTCATCTCAGGCCTCGGTGGACGACAGAAGATATCGCGGAGCTGGAGATGGATGCCCCCGAGGAAGAGGCCTACCAGGCCAGCATCAGAGACATGAGTGGATTTAGGGAGTTTGCACCCCTGATCAACAGAGTGGTAAGTTGTGTTCTTCTGTCTTGAACCGGCGGTTGTATGTAATTTATTTTATTCGTCATTGTGACTCACTTATGCCTTTACAGTCCGGCGAGCTGAACAGATGCATCTTTGATGCCTCGGATGCACTAGGTGGTGCCCCCGGGACCGGAGATTCTGAGAACATCATGAGGGAGACGATGAAGGTAACATTTCAGCCGCCTAGACATACCCTATGTTCTTGTTCATTTGCAATCATAAATCTGATCCGTATTATGTCCTTGTTTCATTGTGAGTGCAGAAGTTCGTGAAGCGTTGTCGCAAGCTGGTAGGCCTGCTTGGGTGCGCTGGCTCGGTTGAAGCTCATGATCCTGCAGGCACACATGGTAACATCGCTTCATCGAGCCATGCTGCCTCATCGAGCCATGCTGCCTCGTCGGCTAGGTTGGTTGAGGACGAGGACGAGGAGGAGGAGGAGGAGGAGGAGGAGGCCCATGAAGAAGAGGAGGAGGAGAGCAATGGGGAGGAGGAGTACGATGAAGAATATGGACCTCCACCAAGTCAACCATCTCAGCTTCCGAAGAGGAATAAGCCAAAGAAGGATTGGAAGAGTCCATCCCCATTCCAGAAACCGATTCCTCGAGGAGGGCGCAAGAAGAAGCCTGAAGAGACTCGTTCAAAGAACAACGAGGACTGTACCTCCAAGAGGGGAAGAAGCACGTAATTGTGGTCTTGGCTTGTTAGCCTACTTGTTTTAGTTGGCTTTGTGAAACTACTTGTGTTAGTTGGGGTTGTCAAACTATGTGAAACCGTTTGCTATTTGCTATTTGTGAAACTATGTGGAACCGTTTGCTACAATTTGCTATGTGTGACATGTCTATTAGTTGAACTTTTATTAATATCTCGAGTGTGATACATGTTATATTGTGTGAGATCTGCATATTATATTGTATTCTTTGCTGTGATAAAATTTTAGAAAAGAAACAAGCATTAAAACTTGCAAAAAATGCAATATGGGCACCCTACCGCCAAGCCCTCTGGCGGTAGGGTCTCATAACCTACCGCCAGGGTTTTGCGTTTTTCGGTTACAACAAGTTTGCAGACAAAACCACAGAACCCTACCGCCAAGCCCCCTGGCGGTAGGGTCTCATAACCTACCGCCAGGGTTTTGCGTTTTTTGGTTACAGCACGTTCGCAGGCAAAAACCCCAGGACCCTACCGCCGCGCCCTCTGGCGGTAGGGTCCCATAACCTACCGCCGAGGCCTTTGGCGGTAGGGTGTTGTGCTTGCCGTTAGTTGACGGCTGTAGCCGTCTTTGCTACCGCCAGAGTCCCTGGCGGTAGGATGTCTGACCCTACCGCCTATTCCCCTGGCGGTAGCAAAAGGGTCAGATCTCAAAAAAAAATTCAACTAGGGTCAGATCCTGAAAATCTTTATTAAAAGGGTCAAAACACGAAATTTGACCCCGCCTAGGCACAGAGCGTGGTTATTATTCATGAAATGACAAGACCTGTCATAGTGTGCAACGTGTGCACAGCACGCCACCCTGACACCACCTACTGCTCTACGGAGATACTCCGTAGTTGATAAAGCCAGACCGGTCCAACAATGCTTGATGCGCCAAATGATCTAGCGTGTCAGTGATGGCAGACACGCCATGTGATTTAGTGTGTCAGTGATGCAACGATGGCTCTGCACGGAACCGTGTTTTCAAGCGTGCCTGTCCACCGTGTGAAATAGTTGGACTGTCTGACTGGTCTATTTAGCGCCTAGGGAGATAGCATGGTTACTATGTCTGATTAGATAGATTGATGAAACGACAAGACCTGTCATAGTGTGCACAACACACCACTCTGACAGCACCTAGAGAGTTGATTTACTCAGACCTTCCAAACCGCAGAAGCGCAGAGTGATTTAGCGTAACTACGACCACAAACACGCCAAGTGATTTAGCATGTTCATACAAACTAGCGTTTTCTTACAAACTACGACCACAAACAGGCCAATTGATGAAACGATTGCAAACACGCCACTCTGGCAGCACCTACAGCCAACGGACACAGTTTAGCAAAGCTACGATTGCACGCGCGCCTACTGATTTAGCGTACATTCTGTTAAACATGCTTCAAACGATTAATGCATACTTATCACTAGAATTACATGGCTCACATAACTTATCACTAGAATTACATGGTTCACGTAACTTCACAGCGAGCGTACGTGGGGACGGAGTACCTAACGCCACTCATCACTGTTACGCAGAGATGGCACTAACCAGACTGGGTTGTCATGCCATTCTTCTTCGCAGCTCTTCAGGTACACGCCCAGCGTAGGAGGACCATTGACGCTGTACCGGCACAACTCTGGGAGTCGACCTATCTCGGTGCTGCTGCGGCTACGAGCTGTGAAAACACACCTTCGCTTGAGGAATGGAAAGCCATTTTCATCATGATCCGAACGGGGCATCTCTAGCATCAGTGGATAGCTATGTCCAATGACCATAGATCTCGGACCCAAGTACCAAAAGTTCTGCCAACGTGCACCTTGGAGATCTCCATCCAATCATTCGACGCGGAGCAGCCGGCAATGAAGTGTAGAGTACGAATGGACGGTTTGATCTTGATACTGAAACTCTTCCTCCCCTCCTATTACGAAGCCGCCCGTAATTACAAGAAACATACTGTTCGGGTGCTCGTCCTCATCTGGCACAAGGTTCCAAAACAACATCTCCGGTACAGGGCTGATGTTCAAAACTGGAGGCTGGATGCACCTCGGTGGTGCCTGTGTGCCTAAATTTGACGCCAAATTAGTACGAGTACTTACAAATCTTAAATACATACAAAAGCATGCAAAGAGAAAAATCCTACACACTACATGATTAGCTAGCCTAGTCCTCGTCGGAGATGTCCACTATCTCCGTGCCCGAAGGCGGGTACATGGGCGGCAGACGTAGCTCCCCCTCCTGCGGCTCCTCCGGCACCTGCGGCTCCTCCGGCACCTGCGGCTCCTCCGGCTCCTCCGCGGCGGCCTGCGCATCCACCTCCGCTTCGACATCGTGCAACAGGTCGTCGGTCGCCGCACGTACCTGCCGGATGAACCGCCAGTTGGCCTCATCGAGGATGGACTCCAGGATGGCCTGCTGCTCCGCCATCTGATCCGCTTGGGCGACAGCGAACTCCGCCTCCGCCTGCTCCATGTCGAAGCCTCTAGTTGGCGCTAGGTCATGCGACGGTTGCTCTGCCTCCTCGTCGTCCAGCAGATAGGCCAACTCCATCGGAGCTGGCTGCTTGTCCTCCTCGTGCCATTCCGGATAGGTCAACTTCATCGGATATGGCTGCTGCTGCTCCTCGTCCTCCTCCACCTCTGCCTGCTCCTCCGGCTGCTCCTCCTCCTCCTCATCCGCCTGCTTTTCCTCCTCATCCGCCTACTTTTCCTCCTCCTCATCCGCCAGCTCCTTCTCCTCCTCCGCCTGCTCCTGCTCCTCCTTATCCGCCAGCTCCTACTCCTCCTCATCCGCCAGCTCCTCCTCCTCCTCCTCCGGCTCCGGCGAGTCAGGAGGCAGCCCGGCAGTGATGCGGGCGGTGCGCGCTGTGGCCCTCGCCCGGATCTCCTGCTCGATCTCGTACCGGCGCTCCAGCTTGAGCATGGCGTAGGTTGTTATCTTCTTACGGACCATGGCGAAGCGAGAGAGAATGGAGGTGGATTGGCTCGGGATTGCGGCGCGGAAAGGGAGGACGTGGTTTGTCTAGGGTTGGGGGACGTCGGCCGGGTTAAATATCCGGATTTGGCCTCGGGCGGCGAAGCACACCGGCGCCACACGGCGTTCACCCGTCACACCCCCCCTCTCCCCTCCCCCCTCCAACCCAACGGGTGTACATGCTCTTAGTTCATCAAAGGAAGCCTACGCGCATATGACCGGTGGAGGCGCTGGTTATCATGCACTAACCGTATGTTGTAGGATCCCACATGAAGCAGGTTCCGCCACTGGTGACAGCACATATTCGGCCGCCATGGTACACTGCATCTTCGTAGTACTCCGATGCCAAAGTGGCAAGAGACATGAGTTTCCAACTTGACTCAGCTGGATTGTCACCGGTGTTTACAGCTATCGCGATGTTAAATACCGCAACGACAATGTAGTCTCTGTACTCGTACATCCGAGAAGGTGGTTCTGCGATCGCAACCTTCAGCAGCTTCGCAATGGCATTGTTGTACCTCAACAAGTGAGTGCCCTGTAGGTGGAGTGCTTCGAAACCTTGTGTCGATATCGGCGGCAGTTGTACGTTCACCGCACTGTACACGTTGTGCAACTGCCTTTCGCCTTGCGCATCAATTGATGCTAACCAGTCCCCGTTCTTGCCCAGGCGGTACTTCATCAAATTCATAAGAAATGAACCAATTAAGTACTTTAGAAAATGCATAAGAAACGAACCAATTAACTACTTCATGAAATCAGCAAGAAATGGATGCGTCCTGCCACTGTGACCCTCGTACCTGTGTCGTCGAATCATAGCCATTAGGTAGATCGTCAAGAATCGTGGCCATCATTGGCGGGGAGTCCATCGGACTTAGCATACATCATCGTGTACGCTGCCCTGGCCCTGTCATGGAGGACACGTCGTCCTCGAGGACGGCAGGCATGTCGAGGGCCTTGGCCACCGCCGGAGATACTCTTGGTAGGGACTGCACAAGGCTGCCGTCATAGCCAACAACTCTAATGCACTGCAGTATGTCGACGTGCGACAGAGTGTCGCATAGGGTGTCGTCCTGCATAGCCCTCAAGCCTGTCAGTGGTTCACCCCGGGGCGGAGGCGGCTGGGCCGCCATGGCTTCGATGTGAAGCAAAGTAAAGGGGATATTAGGAGCGGCTAGTGGATTGAGGATAGGGTTGTGGGGGGTGAGGAAGTGCCTGCCAGTTTCATCTTGTCCAAAGTGTCGGAGGTTCCGAGAAGTACAGGCCGCCTAAGTATTGGACGTGTTATGTGCGGGCTACAGGCGCTCGCATTGCACATATTGAAAAGCTCTGACCGCTATGTCCCACTTACTGAATAACCATCGAAACACTGATGCTATGTAAACAACAAGCCAACAGTCAGAATGTAGATCTCCCATTTCTGTAATTCCCCTCTTGAAACAGAAGACGGGATGGCATCGTTGGGCCGCGATAGCAATTCCTCTGATGGAGAGGACTTCGACGCCGGCGGGATCAACGTGAGTACACATTTGGCCTTCGTTAGTACCTGGTATCGATCTGTATTTCCTCTCGCTGGAACGAAGAGCGTTTTATCAGATCCAGTCCAACTTGTTCCTCTTGCTAGATTCCCGATACCATACCTGACGACAGGTACTGCGGATTAGCCGACGATGTCGACGTACGTTGCCATCACAAACAAAGATGCTGCAGGTTCGTCGCGTTCCAGGGCACCAACACTGGGAGGAGGTTCATCGCTTGCGGTAACAAAGTGAGCCATATAATGTTGACTGTTAATTTATAGCCGGTACAAGCTTGGTTTCACAGGTTTTTCCCCGTCTTGGTAATGTAGAAAGGAAACCATTGCGGATTCTTGGAATGGAAGGACAAAGAGTGGCCAGATAGCATGAAGAGAGCACTCATTGCAATATGGAATTTGTATGAGAAGGAGAAAAGTGCCAGATCTGTAGACAAGCTTCAGAGCGCAAGAGACTATCCTTAAGCTTGTCACACGGAAGCGGAAGCACCAAGCATCTATGCAGGAAAAGTTGCAGAATGAGGTAGGCAAGGTGCAAGACGAGTTAAAGACAGCTGTACAGAAGCTAGGTGATGCAAAACGTGAGTTGATCCAACTTAAGTCGGAATTACATCTGAAGAACCTGGCTACGACGACAGCAAGCAACATGCACAAGGTGTTGCGAGTTAAGGCGGAGAAGGAGAGGGATAAGCTGAAGGATGAGAAGCACGATCTTGAGCAGCAAGTCGCACAGCTGGTCACAGAAGAGTCCGTTGCAAGGGGAAAGGTTATGAAGATTACAGAAATTTGTGGCATAGAGTACGCCTTTTCCTCTGCAAACTCATGTAATCGTAATAAAACCAGGAAACATGGCTGACCGTGCTATCAGTTCAGAAAAGTAGCAACGTGCAAAGGAAGCATGAATTTAACATTATTACAGTGATAACAGCGCGACCACAAATTACTCTTCACAAACACGTCAGATCCTCTTGAGCTTCTCCTTGTTTTGTTCCCCTGATTTCATGAGGTCGTCGATGACGTACTCAAGCTTCTTCTTCTCGGCCCTCAACTCCTGTACTTCATTCTTCAATGCATACATACTTTTGCGTAACTTATGTAGGTCTTCCGGCTCAACAACTTCTCTATATTTTGATTCACTTAGCTTCTCCACATCAGCTTACAACTCAGTCAGTACCATTTGCATTTCTTTGTTCTCTTGTGCGAACAAAGAATTCCATCGTTCCTGCAGCCCCTTCTCCTTGCTTGTAACATCCATGATGTGTGCATAGCAGTCACATAAATCATTAATAGCCTTTTTTAAATTGCAAGGCCACGATGGATCAACCAACTTTGCAACCTCCTGACGACCGTCGTTCTGTGTCATAATTATTTAGGCATTGTCATACAGCGCTAAACAGTGGGCAACTTGTATTCTAAGTTGTAAATGACAAGAGTATGGCAATGAGGTGGACTCACACTAACCGACGAAGCACCACCGTATGTGTGCCTCCGGTACCCGGTTTGGATTGGATGCATTACATTCGCAGGAGGTCCAAAATCCCGTTCCGTGGATGAGTCATGATGGATCTGTGATGGATCGGACAAAACATCAAATTAGAGTAGCCTCTGCCTCTATCTGCAATGTTGCTTAGCACATGACGGAAATAATGTGAGGTGCTCACCTCGATGTTGCGCGCTTCATCACTGCTGCTGCTGTCTCCATTGTTCCACGAAACCATGGGCGATCCGTGTAGCCGCAGGACGAAGCAGTAGGGGCTTGAGCAGTGGCGGCCGGCGAAAAAATGTATGTGTTTCTATGAGTGCGTTGGTGGGTTGGTGGGAGGGGGGGGGGGGGGGTCAGGGGAAAGGGGATTGGCCGGGTCAGCACATATCGATTTATTATGTAACGCCTTACAATTTGGCGGCAGTACACATAGTAGTCTGGTACATTAAGACGCTGCGGTGGCGCGTTTGCGAAAGGCGCCACATGAAACGACAAGTCCACACTTGCATTGGTCGCACCACACTATTTGGCATTGCCAAACGCATGGAAATGCAGGTGTGTTCGCCAACCTAAGAGGCGTCATATGATTGGGAGTGAAAGAAGGCCGGACGATATTTCTCTATGACTTGACAAGACGCGCGTTATGCTTCGGCGTGACATGACAAGATATGACCAATGTTGAATTATGTTGTGCTTATGCTGCCAATTGAATAACATGAAAGTGGTGGAATGAAATAGATCATGCAATTTAATAACATCAAAGTACAGCTGGACAGTGCAGGACACAGAATACAACAATACTTTATGCAATACATTATCCATGGCGTAACACCGGGAGGGGAATACAACTCATGAGATACAACCAAAAGATTGAAACTAAGGACTGCCGCTGGCCGTGCTAGTAAACTTCGAAACTAAGGATCAGCTCTGATTGCCGCTGGCAGTGAAATAGTCTAGCATCGTGCCACAGATGTTCTGTGCGGCAATGCGACGATACGAACCCGGAACACCATTACCTCGACCACGGCCCCGTGTGCGACCACGGGCCCTTAACTCCGGCAACGCACGGTACGCCGACTGTGCGGCCGAACGAGGCCTCGTAAGCACTGGCCTGAAAGACGGGGTCGACGCACCACGACGGCGCTGCCGTGGGTAGTAACCATGCAGTCCCAGAGGTGAGGGTTGGGCCATCCTTGCATGCTCTCTAACCTCAAAATTCAGCACTCCAGCAACGGCGAACCTTGTCATCTTCTGTTGTAGCCTGAGCTCGCAATCAACAGTCATGATGGACTCCACCCCTTCTTCTTCTTGGTCGACGTAGAATAATGCATCTAAAAGTTGGTACCCAGCTCTCTCCTTGATGCCCTGAAGGGTGATGTAAGTCACAGCTGCTCTTGTCAACTCAACGTCCAGTGTGCTCGTCACAGCACCACGTTGAGGCATCCGGACCTCCCATACCTCGGAATCGCGCCTACATAGAAAGGTGCGGAAAGCAGAGGAGTGCAGAGCTATCATTCAGCTGTTAAACCAGTATATCGAGTATGGGTTGAAGGCGGAAAGATTAGACGGCTCACTCGGCAGGCGGCGTGGTGCTGCTCATCTGCATGGGTACTCCTGGTCCCTGACGCGGTTGCTCAATGTTGAGGAACGGCATGACCAAGTCTCTCGTAGGTCCGCCTCCCATATGTGTGTGAGCAGAGGTGTGTGCGCTGGCCTGATGGCCAATTAAGTTGGGTAGCATTTGATTTGGATCTCACGCCCGCTTGGAAGGCGTATCTGCAATGCCTGTCATCTGACTTTTCACATGCGTTGGTTAACTAAGAAAGGTGCCACCTCGTCAGATGGCATTGGAATGGAAAGGCGCGAAAGCGTTTGATAATCCCGCGCAAAGCGAGGGTGCTGCTCATATAGCTAACCATAGCCACTCCCAGGGTCGTCTTTCGCCGACACTAAGGGGCTGTTTGGTTGGAGACTAAAATTGCCACGCCTAAGGTGAGGTGCTAGCCACACCTGTGGCTTGCCATAATGTGTGGCAAAATCAAACTGTTTGGTTGGTAGCCATGCCTAAGATGCCTTAGGTTAGGTGTGGCAGATTTTGTGTGGTGTGCGTTTGGATGGCTTCCACAAATGTTTGGCAAAAAGTTGTGGTTTGCGTTTGGATTCCTACCACATGTGGTTATAATCACCTTAGTGCTGGAGTGGTGAGATTACTTGCCATTTGTCTTACAAATCAATCATACTACAACATGCTCCAGTAAATGTAAGAAGATTTGGTCACAATAACAATAACCATAAATAACATGGAGCATTTTCTATTAATTCCATATGTGCAAAATAAGTCACAACTACAATTCATAATCAAGATAGAAAATAAGATAGATACGTTCAAGTTCCAGCCATCATTATAAAGTCAAGTAATTTTCATAGCAATAGCACAAGTTCCAGCCAAGTTACATCGAAGTGTTTCACTACACGTCAAAAGATCTACTTCCCAAAAGCAATAGCAGTAGCAGAAGTTCAACTCCCAAAGGCAGCAAGCAGACACATCACATGTTATCTTCTCCTAAATACCAAAAGTTGCCATCTTCTAAACTTCACAAGTTGCCAACTTCTAGACATCACAAGTTAGCAACTAGAGAACTTGAGTGGTTGCTATCTTCTAAACATGATCTCTGTCAGCAAAGAACTTCCAAACCCAAGTTTCAAAAGTTTTGTCACTTGCACTGCATAACCAACCACGCAAACCTTCATTGTCCTTGCAAGATAAGTGCACACCAACAGTAATTCTTTTATCTGTGGTAATTGGGAGTTCCTCCAACCTCTTCCATAAACTAGCATAAGGATCAACAACTTGGGGCATTGGAGGAGGAGCGGCAGCAAGGGATTGCTGGAGTGATCTCAATGTAGAGTTGATTTCTTCAGCGGACTCCACGAAACGACTCTTGGTTTTTGGTTGCTTCTTAGTAGGTGACCTACTACCTCTTGGGCGCTTCTTACCAACTCGACTAGTGCTAGATGATGAATTATCGCCACCTACAGGTACTGGAGGTCTTTTAGGACCGTATGTTGTTGGCAAAGTGTCAGAATCCTCCTCAAGAGGGCCCTCATACTGTGGATAGCAGTTAAGGTCATACAACCCTTCATCATTGTCCGAGTCATCAGAATCAATTGTGCATGTATGCTGGTCCATGGCCAAAGAACCATCAGCACTAGTGCCTGTGAATAGCTCCTGCATCTCATAGTAGAACTTTATGGGCTTAGAAAGCAAGCGCCTTGCTCTATCCTGCATTACAAGCACACACAAATTAAGATCCTAATTAAAATAGCCATATTAAGTTTCAAAAAGAAACTAAATTATACGTACATTGAGGCAAGACTTTTCAGACTCGGAGATAGTTACCACACATCTAATATCATCAAAAACATTGCCACTCTTGCACATTGCGGCGGCAATGTACTTCCAATTTTCTTTGTAGTGCCTGAAGTGGCGATCAACTTGAGCAAGTGTCACCCCCATAGCAAATTTTCTATTTAAAGCATCAGCACACTTCATAAGATGATGCTTCCTGAACCTAAATCCTGCATGTTGTTCCTTCATGTATTCAATGCACCAATCTAACATAAACTTGGTCTGATCATCAGCCCAGGAAATAGTCCTCTCACGAGAGCACCCATCACCATCCTTCCCCTTTCCCTTAGCCATCGCTGTTTCTCATACAGTGAGCCATTTTAATTAAAGGATAATAGGTGAGGCAAATAAGCATGAAACAGCCAACAATTTTACTGAAGAGAAAATAAGTGATATAAGTTTACAAAGGTACACCAACATAGTTTCACATGAATCACATACATAACGACCAAATGTAACAAAATAACACTCATGTTTGATACATAGAAATATGGCGGAACTAGTTTCAAACAGACTGAATGGAACCTAAAATAAAACCCATCACCATCAGCCTTACATACTAACTTCTTAATCATCTTGATCTTGAGCTGCTAAGTTATCCTCCCACATTTTTTGAGCTAGTACATCCCTTTTGTGTGCCCATGCCTGGCTCTCCTGGTAAACATCACGACGGTGTCGTCTACTCCGTGGAAGGGCCGAGTACCAAGTAGCATCATCATAGACATACTCATCAGGACCATCATCTAGGATCCAGTTATGGAGCACACAACAAGCAAACACAATTTTTACTTGTGTTTTCAGAGGGAAGAATGGTTGGCTTGCAAATATTTTAAATCGATTCTTCAAGGTACCAAATGCTCTTTCGACGGTTGTTCTAAGTGAGGAATGGCGATGGTTGAATAACCCCCTTTGGTTCTCAGGCTCTCTACTTCCCCTATATTCCTTTAGGTGATACCGAACACCACGATATGGGGGCAGTATACCGGGTCTTGCAGCATATCCCGCGTCCACTAAGAAATATTTACCTACATCATGATGATGCTAACACATTAGCTAAGAACTAAAGAAAGTTTTAGTTTGAAGCCATGGGTTAGAATCCCACCTTCTGGTATTTTAAGGCCATTGGGACGTGATAGGGCATCTTGGAGCACATACGAATCATGAGCTGATCCCTCCCATCCAGCAAGAACTTATGTAAATCTTAGGTCAAAATCAACGGCTGCTAGCACATTTTGTGTGGGAAAGGACTTTCTACCCCTAAACCTATCTTGCATGTGGATAGGCACACATACTGGTATATGAGTACCATCCAGAGCTCCTATGCATCCCTACGAAAAGAGAGAAGTAGTTTCAAACAGACTGAATGGAACCTATAAATACATTGCAGATACTAGTGAATAATTTGGGATGTACCTCAAAGTAAGGGTGAAATCTGGTGTTTCAATGGTTCTGATGCATATGACATCACGGGCAAGGAGACACAGGGCATCTAAAACAGCATTGAAGTACCTACTAACTGTCTCGCCTGATCGATAAAACTCAAAACCAATCAATCTATTTTTCTAGTTATGACCCACAACATGGATGAACATGGCAACTTGCTCCTCCACCGTTACATGGAATGTGTCTACCAGTAGACCACGACGTCTCAGGTTGGCACACAATTTGTGAAAAACAAATTTCCGCATGCGCAGCTCACTTATGCAATTAGCCTCGGTTCCATAATACATACGGTTTAGACGTGACACCCTTTCAACGTCTCGTTCGAACATGGGAGCATAAGTTATAGATTTTCTCTTCCTTTTTCAGACATTAATCTTGTACCAGTACATGGCTAAACACACAATAATGGCAGCAAGCAATCTTCTTCTCCACATGTAGTAGTGATAATAATGCATGTAATACTGTAAGCATAATGTCCTTCGGTCCATCTATGAAACAATAATAGCATTAAAAAAATCGATGATGGCATCAGTGAGTGGAATTATATATAATTTTTTATCCAACACAACTTATACAGAGGACTAAATAGATTGCTCAGACAATAAATTGTATAATACATCTCTAAGAAAAGAACAGAGAGATGTCAAATCTTACATCAACACCACATACTTGCAAGAAATTACTAACTTATAATCTCACTCGTACAAGCATGCATCAATTGCAAAGGGGGATTACGGTGTTACCTTTGCTCTTAACAAATAATTGACCTTTCACTATGAGATGGAAGATCCCAGAAATCACGGACAGGAACAAGCAACGAAAAATCCCAGAAATCACGGAAGAAAGCTGCTATTTTTCTCTTGAAAAAATCAAGGACGCCCAGATCTGCATGTATGAGATGAATATGACGTGATGAGATAGAGGAGATGGAGGAGATGGAAGAGATAGATGCTGCGGTGATGAGGATTTGTACCGGGGAGGAGCAGATCGAGTGCGGCGGCAAGCACGTCCTCAGCTGGATCTGTAAGGGGAGAGAGAAGGGCTCTCAGCCATGGGGTCAAGACTGAAGGGGCGGGGGATTTTTGGAATGAGGACGAACAGGGAAGCGGTGACTTATCAGTTCGCGGGGATTTTTGCGGCTCAGTTGGCGCGCCGCGGTGAGTGTGGCGGGCAAAACGAGCGCCACACATTTTGGCGAAAATTCAGCGGCAGGGGACCCTTGGCATTGTGGCGAGCCTAATCTTTGTACAGAACCAAACGCTTGCCTAAGGGGCTGTGGCACGCCTCACCTTAGGCGTGGCACGCTTAGGCTGGGAACCAAACAGCCCCTAAGTTGGTACTTTGTGCCTCCCCCAGTGCTCCCAACTATCATGTCCTCGGAGGAGGTAGATTCGAATGAAGAGGGGTGGAGCGCGAGCGACAATGAATTGGTGTACTGCGGCAGCGAGATCGTGGTGGCATGTCCAGTGTTTGAGGTGGCTGACGAAGATGAGATAGCACCGCTCGACACACCGGACCCCTCGTTCTGCGGCATCGACATCCACACCGAGTACAGATGCCGTTGCGGTTTGCCACCATGGCGTCTGGTTGCTTGGGAAGGAGCAAATACAGCACGAAGGTTTCTAGGGTGTGGTCACCTTCAGGTACACGTTTTATAACTCAACTAGTTCAGCGTGTACACTCGTCTGAAACATGATTTCGTGCTGACTCGCAGGAAGAACAGAGATGCGAGTCCGTGGCTTGGATTGACGCACAGTGGCCGGATCGCCAGCAGTCCGCCCTCAGGTCAATGGAGGATGAGTGGGATTATTTTGTGCGTCGGACCGACCGGCTTCGCAGAGAAATAGACTCCCAGCAGGAGAAGCACCAGACAGAGAAGGCTGGCCTGATGCAACTACTTCAACATAGCGGCCAAGATCTGTTGTTTCTAAACTATCTCAGCCGCTGCCTGATAATGGGACTAGTTCTTGTTTCCCTGTTAGCTTTTCGTTAGCTGGGTTTCTATACCGTTAGGCATTGATAATTACGGGCGTTCTAAAATACGCTTTTGTTTCCATGACGTGGTCACCCGCAATGTTTACATGCAATTAAGCTGCTACTGTATTGTATGCGTGTTTAAATTGATGTGCCTACGATATCTACAAATGTATGTGCCTCATTGTTCTACCGCACCGTGGTGGTCTTTAGCTTACACAACTTTTTTTTGTCACACACAGCTCCCAACTAAACCAACCACACCTCGCCCACACCCCTTTCCCCCAACTAAACCAACCACACCTCGCCCCAACCCCACCCCCACCCCCCTCCGCCCAACCCTCTCGGATCCAGCTGTCGCATTGCTGCAGGCTAATAGCGCCGTCAGTGGAGGGGGAGATTTCCGGCGAGACAACACTCGAGGTATCTGCCTTGCATCTCAATACCAGGGGCATTACGTTTTGTCATTTGTTTAAGATCTAAGACTAACCACCTTTGGGGGTTGATATCATGCATGCTAGATAATGGCCCAAGACCAAGTTTCCAACGGTGGACCCATGACCCAAGACCAAGATCCGTTTCCTCTGTCTCATATGCTACCCAGCATGGTCCGTATTCCTTATGACCCGTGTATTGCTGGGGGTGAACGGTAGCTGTATTCTGTCAATAACAGCCTTCTTATGTCGTCTTCTTGTCAGGAAACCGCGCAAATTTGGCTGAATTACCTTGACAGCCGGGTGAAAGTGGCCTTGGCAGAGAATAAACAGCTCACCGATGACTTAGTGGAGCTGCGTGGTTTGTACTTGCAGGACATTGCTAAACACATGCATGCAATAGAAGAGATGGGTCGGTCCATGAAGTTGACTCGTCGGGTGGTAATGATGCTCAGTGAGGAGAATCAGAGACTAAGGAATGATCGCCGTGTATTTGAGGCTAAGATGGACTCCATGGAGGAGGATATCAAAGCGATTATGAATGATGTTAACGAAATGAGAGAAGCATGGGGTTTCACATCGCTTCCACGAAAGCAATGAAGCACGAACTTGTAATAACCGGGTCATTACCTTCCGTACTCTTCGGTGATGGTTAAGTTACTAGTTTGTGCAATGATGCTTCGTCGTTAGCGCTATATGTCACCTCTTCATTACATAGTTTGTTGGTCTTCTACCCGGAACAGATCTTGTTTCTGTGAACGTTTTTGTGGCGTCATGCAATGTACTCATGCTATCATGGTTCTCGAATTTGATGGCCTTATTTTGCATTACGTCACCATATTTTCCCCACCGGGATCAGTTATGCACGCGGTCCGGCTTGGTTGCAACGACAATGCACCCGTGTATGCCTCATAATAAACTTTGACCGGCTTGGTTGCACCGACAATGCACCTGGCGTGTATGCGTTGCTGTGACAAGTTATCGGTTTTGTTGCGGCAACAATACACCTGGTGTGTATGCATTCGTAATAAAATTATATCGGCTTGGTAGCAACGACATGGCACCTGGCGTGTCTACATTCATTATCAGTCCGTTCGGCTTCGTTGCACCGACAATGCACCTGGCGTGTATGCGTTGGGAATACAATATCAAATGTGATGCCCGGTCTAATGGTTATCGAGTATTTCTCTCACCCTCTCCTGCACCACCCTCAACCCACCCCCGCTTCCCCCCCACACCCCCACCAACTCCAATCCAACACAAGCTAGCGGACTGGCAAGCTCAACATGCCGCCACCTATGCACGGGGAAATCGCCAAGGACTCAAGCTCGGAGGTGCATGCTTGTAAATTGTGTTCGTATCTCTGGACGACCCATGTTCCGTTTGGATCTATGAAGCCTTGTCTTTTTTGTCAGTGCATTCATCAAGTTAATAGACAAGATCAAGTTGACAGACAAGCCTTAATCCTGTAATTGCTTGACTTCTGTTTTGAAGGGCGTGCTTTCAGCCAGGATGGATTCCATGGAGAATCTTTTCAATGCAGTCTTGGCACACAATAAGAAGCTGGAGAATCAACTGGCGAAACTGCGAGCATTTTGCTTGCGGGATGTAACCAAGCAGACGGAGCAGATAGAAAATCTCCGGCACATGCTGGAGAAGAATAATGAACTCATCACAAAGCTAATGGAGGACTACGCAGAGTTTCATAAAGAGAGGCGTTATGCTGATGAGATGCGGGCAGGGATCGCGCAGAGCCTGTATAATTTAAAGCTTACGTGACAGGCTTGGGGGTTGCCACCTCTGCCATCGAACTATGTAATATGCATGATTTGTAATAGCTGTCCAAATCTAAGTAGATTCCTGTTAACATGATTTGTAATAGCTTGCTATGTTAATTCGCAGGGCGTTTGTTTTTTTAGACTCACTTTAAGAACGAGATTAGCAATACCCATCTTCAGCTTTCGATAGGTTCATACAGAACTGATAGAAACAAAGATACAACCAGAAGTACTAATGTGAGTGCTGATATCATTTCATTAGCATTACAAAGAGCATCGTAAAGCATAGCAACAAACCCAGACCAACTGATAGAAACAAAGATACAACCAGAAGTACTTATGTGACTGCTGATATCATTTCATCAGCATTACAAAGAGCATCATAAAGCATAGCAACAAACACAGACCAAGGCCTAACTTCATGACGAACAAGATCTCTCCTGCTATCAGTAGCAAAGCATTCATCATCCTCAATAGTCTGCCATCGTCAGCGCCATTGCTGACGATGCTGGTTGCAGCAATGGCTAGTTTCACCGCTTTCTCACGCTCCAGCTCTTCCCTTGTAGCTCTAGTGTACCGTAGTGCATCAGCAGCAGCTTCATCTACCAGGTATCGTTGCTGAATCAGATACTCCACATACTACAGCTCCCAATGCCAGAATTTATGCGCAGGCTGTAATTGGGGAAATAGGCAACCATGAAGTAAATTACTGATGCCTCGACAGGATGGATAACCAAATGCTCAATGGGATGAACGAGAAGATCTTACTCCCTCTGATTTGCACTTGTAGAACACCCAGCCTTCATGAGGATACTTCTTTGAGATGAGCACCACAACCTGCTGATGACAGTGGGGGCAGAGCACAAGTGGAAGTTGGTAGACTGGGGTAAGGCAATGACCGCCGGATACAGAATAACTGGTGGCGGACATCGCGAGAGAAGGGAGCACTGGTAGGCTAGGGGTTTGAGATTTGGGGATCTAGATATTTCGGGATGAACGGATGTGTACTGAGGTCTTACAGCGGTGGGCCAGCACCCGTGGCGTTATAAACAGTGGTAACGCTCAGCTGCTACACGTGTGAGAGTTGGCCTTGCAGTACTGATGTGACTGAACGAAGATGTGCCAGGACGGCAGGCGAGTAGGCGTGTCAGTGTTTACTGGAAATGCCGACGCATCGGGCGCGTTAGCACAGTCTGACATTCCGTGCGTTTGCTTAGATGTTAAATTTTTGGGGGAAACCAAGAGTTTACCGGCGGTGGGTACTGACCGCTTAACCTATGAGCGGGGCCCCTCCAGATAGAAATACGCCATTTGAGTTGGCGTGTATGTAAAAAACCATACACCCGAAACCTCTACGTTTTTTCACTGCTTCACACGAAAACCTCTACGTTTTCACACATCCTGCAACTGCCCACGCGCATCCTTGTACCTATATAAGAACACAAGGGGAGAGGCCGTACGGGGTCAACACTTCACTTAGCGTGCCACTACACTGTCACAATGCCATCACCGGTTTCCAGCATAGACAGCGTCATTGAGGACCCGGTCAGACATTAGAGGAATGCTGTTGCCGACGCATTTCCTCAGCTTCCCCAGGAGATGACCGCCGGCGAGGAAAGGTTCTTTCTGCTGATGTACATCCGGCTGTGCGAGGAACCCCGCGACAAGCTCGCCCATGTGTTGGATGGATGCGCGGCAGCCGACGAGGAGCGCCTTGTCAAAAACATCAGCTGGTCACAGTTCTTCGAACAGGAGAGCCGGCTGCGTGCATTACAGGCGGTCGGTCCCGAATGCCTGCAGGTTGCGCGTGAGTACGTGATATTCATGAAGACTCTTGCAAGCCTGGAGGCCGAGACCGGTGTGAAAGCCCATGTTATGCGGCTCGCCAGGGACCGCGTTCGGCGTGCAAGGGAACACCTTGCTGGTGTTGAAGCTCTAGCGGACGCAGGTCGCGCGCTAGGCCAACCAGGAGTTGCTCCTCAGTAGGAAAGAAAGGATATAATCAAATATCCAGATGTTTAGCAATCTAGTTGAGTCGTGTGTGTTAGCCCCAAACAAATCAGGTTTATGTATCTTCTGCTATCGTTCGAACGTTGTATCTCTGTTTTGCTCGTACTCACTGGTTCCTCCCTAATCTTCACTATCGATTTAAGGGTGTATTGATATTAGTGGAACATTGATTTTAAGTTGCATGCTCATCGCATAGGTCAGTGCAACAGCAGGATGCACTGGTTACGAGTTAATTGCGTCGGGGAACAGGCTTACCGCATTGAAAAAAGTTGCTCATCGAACCGCAGAAGCCGCCGGATGTTCTGATATGTTGACCGGGATGGTCTGATATGAGTAAATAGATGTGGGGAACATGTGACCACAGTAAACATTAACCGTCCAACTGTAACCCATTCCCCAACAGGTGTATCGTGGGCTGAACTGCTTTCTTATCCCACATCCTGGCCACCCTCTCCTTTCCATCCAGGCGATGTCTTACTCTGAAAGATCTGGTGTTTCTATCGGAGGGCCTACGGAGGCACGCTCAGTGAACCGCATCTGGTCAATGGATAAAATCCATGAGGAGAAGCATCATGGATCTGCAGCAGCGGCGCTCAAAGCCTCCTCGAAGCCAGGAGTATGCAAGGCCATCGACGGCGCTGGAAGTAGCAAAGATCCATCCGCTGTAAGTATTTCCTACTGGCCGTGAAACAACACTCGTATGTCGCCCTTATCTATCCTCTTGAATCTAGGTAGTTTGCATTTCATTGCTCCTCGTTCAATGACTGGATTGTGCTCGGTAGGTACAGATGGCAATGGAGGAACGGGAACAAAGATTATGGCTTGTTCATGTGCCTGATGCTATGGTGCCTGAAGCATTCGGAAAGTACAACACCGACGACGGAAGTAGCGAAGATACAGCGGCGGTGAGTTTCTACAACCAGCCTTGGATTTCATTCGTGTTCGCATTGTTAATCCTCGTTTGTGTTCGCATCATGATCGGATTGTGGTTCGGTTTGTGTTCAAATATAGCGGGCCCAGGATGAACGCGCACTAAAATACGTCGGGCCACCTGGGTTTATTCACCATGTTCGGAGTAACCTTCTCACCGATAGGATTCAGCCGTCGGTGACAGCACCCATGCCTGCTGCCTTGAGTGCTTCCAAAGGTCGTCCTAAACAGATCAGACACTATGTGGGCGTGCGCACCCCTAAGCGCTTCAGCATTCAGATTCAGGAACTGACCTCCATGTCCTCCCTGTGCCAATTGGACTCACGAAGCACTTCAAGGGCTTCTGTGGGCGTCTGGTTAAACTAATGACAACAAAAACTTGTGCTTGTCATTGGAACGTATGGCTCGAGCTCTGGAATGAGCATTTCATCCTGGGAGATGGCTGGCGGGAAGTGGTGCTGGCGAACAAGATAGGTGTAGCAGATATTATTACCTTCTCGGTCGAAGCGCAGTTGGAGATGCAGCTGACGATGTACCACGCAATCGACGTGATGGAGAAGAATATCAAGTGTCCTCAACAACACCTGGTATGCCGTAGTCCTCAAACAATGCATCGTAGGTTAACATGTACTACTCTGACTTTTGCTTATGCCACAGATGCCGACACCAAGTCCAACAAATTTGGGATGCAGGATAGGCCACTCCCATTTGGAGAAGCAGCCAAAGAGCTTCGTCAAGGTCATGCTTCCGGGGAGTGAACATGTGCCACTGGCCATCCCTGCTCGCGCGGCATCTCTCCTGCGTGGAGAACTGCCGAGACTGGTGGAGATGGACACGGGCACCGAATGTACGTGGCACGTCCGCCTGGTGCAACATTATTATGATGGCCCGAGATCACTGGTACTGGATGAAGGGTGGCCAGAGTTCGCAGAGAAGCATGGATTCAGGCCTGGTTGCGTTGGCCAATTCGAGGTCATCCACCCTGCATACATGAAGGCTAGATTCTTCAAAAGGGACGGCATTGAGATTATGTATGGTGACTGCGTCGACTAGGGGGAAGTGAGGTTCTGAATTGTAATAAATTGTGATGAATTGGGTTTGGTGCTTAACATGTCATAATCATTACAAATGCATAACATGAAAACAATCAGAAGTTGTCTCTCCATGGATATTATGTGCACAGAACATCATTTGAAACCAACCACTGGAATGTCAAAGCATGCATGGCGTAAGTTGTCAGTCCATGGATATTTTGTTTACACAAGATCATTGGAAACCAACCACTGGAATGCTAAAGCATGCATTGCGTAAGTTGTCAATCCATGGATATTTTGTTTACACAAGATCATTCAAACCAACCACTGCAATGCTAAAGCATGCATTGCATTTGTCAAGCTGCTTCTTCTACTTTTTCTTGGTCTTAGTCTTCGCCTTTGCCTTCTTCCTCTGCGCAGCAGCATATACATGGTCTGCGGGGTACGTTAATGCACCATCCATCTTGTCTTTCTTCGAACGCTTCACTGGTGGTGTAGGAGTCTTATACGGGTCATTATTGGTCACCTGACTATGTTGGGATGGAGACCGTCTGTCGGCATCGCTTTCTGTGCTTTTGCTATCATGCTGCTGCTCCTGCGCATCATTTCCTTCACTATTTTGTTCATCGTCCTCCTCAGTTTCCTCCTCATCCCCTTCATCCACGCCATCCTCCTTTTTGCGTTCATCCTCATCGTTCAGACTGCCGTCCTCCACCTCCTGCTCCTCGGCCGTTATACGTTCCGTGTTGGAACTGAGATATGGAATGGGTTCGGTTCGGTCCTTGTCTGGTTGATCCCCTCAGGACCACCACACACACATATATATACCATAACATTAGGGTTACATGAACAGTACTGGGCCTGGGCCTCCATGGACCTCTACTACTACTACCAAATGTACCAACACTCCCCCTCAAGATGATCATGGGTAAACAACCATGACCATCTTGCAACAACTACATAACTCAAACTACAACCACTCTAACGAACAGAAAAACTTAACTACGATACATGAGAGCCATTGCCCTCTCCATCTTCTCACCACCTCCAACTAGTGATGGCCAACTGAGCACCATGCACCTCCTCAACAACCCCGGCTGCCTCACCACACAGGTTCCGTAGAACCATCCTCACTCGCCTCAATGTCCTCAGCCCGTCTTCCCACAAACCCCTGGCCACTGACCTCTGCCGTCTTCCCACAAACCTCCGGGCAACTCCGGCCCCAGCCACTCTCACCTCAGGCACGCCGGCCTCTCCCCTAGTCAGGCCTCAACCACTCTCACCTCAGGCACGCCGGCCTCTCCCCCGGACACTTCCTCAACCATCACCAACCACACTCAAGCCGCAGCCTCATCATCTTCATCACCACATCTCCCTCTCTCCCCCTAAAAGAAAATCCACCTGGCTGCCATCTCTCCCCCTCTGCTCCTTGCAGCAAGCACGGAGCAGCAACACTTCAACACAGCAGCGCAGCATCTCATCCTCCTCCCCCTCTGCTTCTCAGCATCTCCACCTTTTTTTAAGCCATCAACAGCAGCAGCTCAGCAACACCACTTCTCCCCTTTCCAACCAGCAGCAGCACGGACACACAGCCACACAGCACCAGCAGCTCTACCTTCTCCCCCTCAGCAGCACCAGCAGCTGCGACCTACTCCAGTCAGCAGCAGCAGAAGCACAGCCTCACAACAGCAGTAGCACTCTGCACACACGCACAGCCGCTTCCTCTTCCTCACCAAATCCCGCAGCGCAGCACCACACCAGCAGTCCAGCACCAGCACTACACCAGCCGCATCCGGTCCAGTAGCTCCTCTGCCGCAGTAGCAAGCAGCAGCCGCAGCTTGCCTCACTCTCCTTCCTCCCCCTGCCGCGCAGCACCTCCTCCCGGCAGCCACAACCGCGCCTCGCGCGCAGCCCGGCCCGCCCCTCGCGCGCCCACGCACAGCCGCGCACGCGGCCGCCGCGCAGAACGCGCCCGCAGCAGCCGCTGCCTCCTCTGCGTCGCGCGCGCGCACGCCTTCAGCCTCTCCTCTGCCTCCGCGCGAGCTCGCCGCGCCCAGCTGCTGCCGCGCTCCCGCGTCCTCTCCCGCGCCTCCGAGCCCAGCTGCACGAGCACGCGCACAGGAGCCTCCGACGGGCCCAACCGCACCCACGCACCGACCCCGCACACACCTCACGCCGCGTGCGCGCGAGCACAGCTCCGCACCGCCGCCTCTCCACGCCGCCGGATCCGCCGCCGGCGACCTTACTCCGCCCGAATCCAGCTCGCCCCCGCACGGATCCGCTCTCACTCCGCCCGGATCCGCGCCAGGGCTTACTTCCCCACCACCTCGCGGCCGCTTCTCTCCGCCATCGCCGCACGCAGCACTCACCACACCAGGATCCTCTCCTGCCAACACGTCCCCGCCGTCCCCTTCCCTAGCAGCCATGGGCTTTGCCCACAGCCACCTCCGGAGACGGCGAGGGGAGTTTCTGGTGGCGGCTGTGAAACCTTGCTCTGATACCATGTTGGAACTGAGATATGGAATGGGTTCGGTTCGGTCCTTGTCTGGTTGATCCCCTCAGGACCACCACACACACATATATATACCATAACATTAGGGTTACATGAACAGTACTGGGCCTGGGCCTCCATGGACCTCTACTACTACTACCAAATGTACCAACATTCCGTGTCATTAATCAATAATTGCTGGTCCCCCTCCTCCTCCTCATCATCATCATCATCGTCCTCCTCCTCGTCACCCTCCTCCTCGTCATCCTCCTCCTCATCAGCCTCTACATCAGAGTCCACAATTTCAAACCTTCCGGTTGCATGGAGAGCCCTATTAATCCTTCTCCTCGCTCTCTGCATTGCAAAATCACACTCCTCCAACGTTACAATAACAACAAGCTGGGAACAGGAAAGAGGATTAACATACTGAGTATTTTATGAGACCTGCAGGGCTTTCTTGAACACGTCAATACGTGTTTCCGGCGGCTGTCTCTTAACTTCACGGAGCAATAGTAGTGAACGAAAGCATGCCTCCTCCTAAGGAATAAGATTGACTTAGTAAGACAAATGATGACGATTTCATGAAACAAATTCGGTTACAGGCCGCTTACCAGTTTGGCCATCATGCCATGAATGTCCACCTAAGATCCCTCGACGATGCCGCGGTGAAGACGTTGGTGGTCCTCCACCTCAGTCTTTGTACCGTCTGCTTGATCGATAGATGGCCTCACAATGTGAAGCTTCAAATGGCTGTGCCTGGATAGCCACATAAGGTATTCTCTGAATGAATCTGGGTGGTGCGGTGCCTCAGGCAGACTATCCTTCACCTGCATCCAGTCGTTTATGTAAGACAGGTGCAACGTGGCCTAGTTCTGCTGACCCTTCCTCTTCCTTCGGTTAGTCCTGCGACAGAACAAGGCGAATGAGTATACTCAGGTATGAAACGAAAGGCAATGTCAAGAGATGGAGTGATGCATTGCGTACGCATGGAGCTCTCGGCTAGTACACGAGGTTGCGGTCGGGATATGCTATAACCGTCCGAACTGGCGGCAGACCCTTTCAGGCATATAGTGCTCCACGATGAAGAAGCATATCAAAGGACACTTCGAACGCCACAACTGATGCCCTTTGTAGCACATTTGGTCCAGCGTCAGATGCTCCTCCTCAAGACAGTCATATACTCATATGGCGTCCAGTCCACCTACAAATAAACAGGCAGGGCGTCATGGTCATGCTAAGAAGAGATGACAAACCAGCGTCGAAATTATCATCACTTTCCTGTGTGTGAGTTATGTTGGAACCGTGGCCTTCCTCTTCCTCTCTCTCGCTGCACCTCCCTCTCGCTCTCACTCTGACACAACAAAGAAGGAGGAGGAAGAAAGGAGACAGTGGACACGGGAGGTTTTCCGGCGCACGTACGCAGCCCGCAGCACGAACTGCGTTCTTTTTTTCCCTGAGCACGAACTCAGTCCAGCTACTTCGGCAATACACAGGGGTGGGGGAGTCTTATACGCCTGCGCACATACGCCAGGTCGTGCCCACTCAACCCACTCGCCACGTCCCGCAGATCCTGGCTCGCGCACCCGCCGCGCTCCTACGCGCACGACGCGGCCACTCCCATCGCGGGCGACGCGGTCACACCTCCTGGCTCCTCGCCAACCAGCTCACACACACGCGCACGTACACGTGCTGCTACACACACACACTCACGCAGCTACGGCCCTGACTATGCCCGGCTCGTCTGGCACACACACGCACGCGCGCCCGACGCGCCCTGGCCGAGCCACGGCTTATTCGTCTAACATTCACCCCCCTAAGCCGTGGCTCAGAGGAGTCCGCCGTCTTCAACGCCGGCGTCCGCCATCAGCGCGCGCTCCGCCGCCGGCTCCCTCCGCAGCTGGGGGCAATCCCTCTTGAAGTGTCCGCGCTCGCCGCACTTGTAGCAGCGGCCGCGCCGGTTCCCGCCGCTGCTCGACGCCACGCTCTTGCCGTCGTCGTCGTCGTCCCGAGCACCGCCGTGTCGACGCTCCCGCGCTGCCCACTGCGCCGCCGTCATGAGCAGCTGCTCACCGCCGCGCTCGCTGCCATCTTGACCACGGCGCCGCACCCGCTCGTCAAACGCTCGCAGCCGCCCGAGCGCCTCGTCGAACGCCATGGTCGCCGTGTCGCAGAACTGCTCGATGCCGGCGACGACGGGGAACAGCCGATCCGGGACGGTATCCATCAGCTTCTTCATGAGCGCCGCGTCGCCCAGCGTCTCCCCTAGGCTCGCGAACCGCGCCGTCATCCCTGCCAGCCTCCCGGCGTACGTGTCCAGCGCCTCGCCGTCCGCCATCTTCAGGCGGTCAAAGTCCCCGCGCAGCGTCGCCAGCCTCGCCGCGCGGACCCGATCGGCGCCGACGAACCTCACCTTCAGAGAGTCCCATACCTCCCTGGCGGTGAGCTTCGTCGCCACCTGCAGCAACACATCCTCCGGCAGCGCTCCGAGGAGCATCGCGCGCGCCGCCTTGTCCTTCTTGGTGTTCACCGCCGCGTCGCCCGGCGCCACCGCCTCCCATACGGTGTGGACGTCGAGGATCGCCTGCGCCTTGATCGCCCACATGGTGTAGTTGTCCGGCGTGAGCATCGGCATCGCCATCGACACCGATCCGCCCGAACCGAGGCTCTGATACCAATTGTTGGAACCGTGGCCTTCCTCTTCCTCTCTCTCGCTGCACCTCCCTCTCGCTCTCACTCTGACACAACAAAGAAGAAGGAGGAGGAAGAAAGGAGACAGTGGACACGGGAGGTTTTCCGGCGCACGTACGCCGCCCGCAGCACGAATTGCGTTCTTTTTTTCCCTGAGCACGAACTCAGTCCAGCTACTTCGGCAATACACAGGGGTGGGGGAGTCTTATACGCCTGCGCACATACGCCAGGTCGTGCCCACTCAACCCACTCGCCACGTCCCGCAGATCCTGGCTCGCGCACCCGCCGCGCTCCTACGCGCACGACGCGGCCACTCCCATCGCGGGCGACGCGGTCACACCTCCTGGCTCCTCGCCAACCAGCTCACACACACGCGCACGTACACGTGCTGCTACACACACACACTCACGCAGCTACGGCCCTGACAATGCCCGGCTCGTCTGGCACACGCACGCACGCGCGCCCGACGCGCCCTGGCCGAGCCACGGCTTATTCGTCTAACAAGTTAGCACGTCCAGATGCCTGCTGTTCAACTGGTAAGACAGCTACGCGTTGCCGATGAGATTCTTTGCACGTGGAAATACTTCAGAGTATGTCGGGCCGACATCGTACTGCATGTACAAAGACAGATCGTGTTCTTCTGCGGGCACGGGTCTGCACACGGGAAGACGAGCCCACGTCCACACTTGCAACAAGATCATGCATCCTCCGATGTTCGACTTGTACTTTGAATGGTGGCATGCCTCACATAGCTGACGATACAGCCAGGCAAGGGCGGCGGATCCCTAGCTGAACTGCCCAGCTTGCTCCCAATCACTCAGAAGCTGCAGCCAGATCCAAGAGGCATGGTCTCCAGTACCGTCCGTGAATACCATGCCCCCCAGGACATACATCGCGTACGCCCTTGCGAACCTCTAGACGACCTCGTCAGAAGCATCTGCAGCTGGGTCTTTCCCGAAGTTTGCTTCCAGCCATACGAAGCAGACGTCGGTCTTCAACCGCTTCGTTTTATTCTTCAACTCCTTTGACACCCCGTCTTCCACGGACTCTAGGTTGCCGGATACTGCCACTTTTTTCCTCGCCAACTTTGCACTCAACCCGTGCCTTCCACAGGGCTGGATCAGTGATTCCAGTCACGGGTTTGTCGTTGACCGGTAGTCCTGTTATGAGGTTCACATCCTGCAGTGTGATTGTCATTTCCCCACACGGCAAGTGGAAAGTATGGGTTTCAGGCCTCCAACGGTCCACCATGCATGATAGCAGACTGCCATTGAATACAGGCATGCCTTTGCGCAGCATTGTGATGAAGGGCAGCAACCTTGCTTGTCGAAAATACAGTGTGTACCGGTCGTCATAGGTCATGTTCTTGATGTCGTGAGACCGGATACGAAGTGGTGTCAGATGCTGTCGTCATGATAGCAACGAAAGATGTTAGGGACCATTAAAAGCTTGCACGAATGACTTGCACGTAATGAGACACAAAGAGATGGGCACCTGTCCTTCGAAGATTCTACGACCGCGGTGTGACTGATCGTAAAAGGTGTCCAAGACCGTGTCCACGTAATCGTCAGGGATGGGCGCTGGCAGCTCCGGCGGACCTTCGGCTTGGGCCGACATTCTGGCTTGAACAAATAACAGGGTGTTAGTGCAGCAAAACAAATGCCATTCCCATAATTTATAGGGGCCAGAACGAAACAACCTCTTATTTTCACACTGCCCACTCTACACGTGGCTGGGCCTCGTCTCTACGTGAAGCATCCCTACGCTGAGTCCCTCTGAGGACCCCTCTAGCTAAGGTGCCCGTGCGCATGTTGCCCGATGCTTGGGCGGACACACCCTCCGCCAAGGCCCCTTGGTCTCTAGCGGCTTCCCTGGCAGCTTCGGCCCTCCTCATCTCGCAGCTGAACTTCTTGTTGTTGATGTGTCCGGTCTTATGATAGACGGTGCAGCGATTCTTCGTGCCCATCTCGTAGGAGAATGCGTCAAACTTATTCCTCTTGCGCTTCACCTTGTCCATCACCATCTTGAACCTCTTCGACTTCCGTCGCCTGCGCATGGTGATAACAAGGGCAGGGTCAGGACGAAACTCATGGCCGCTGTATTGGGCCACCTAGCAGGGTCTAGGTATGGCTTAAACCTTCTGGACCAGGTAAGCTCCATGGCTTCTATGCTGTAGTATGGGGACACCATATGATACCAATTCAAAGACCGCTGCCTGCATGCCACCATCAGATGCGAGCAGGGCTCATGATAAGCACTCGTCCTATGGCAGTTGCAAGTGTAGTCCTCAAGGTTCACCTCATGAATCCGACCGCCCCATGGTTGCCCGGCGCTGTTCTGACCGCCCACCTCTTGTATCGAGTAATGCTGTTTCTCCGGATCGTACTTCCTCACCAACTGACCCACATACTTGATCTATTGTGACTCTAGATTCTCACTGACCTTTCGCGGCCACCGCCGGTCAGTGCGGTTTCCATCGCCATCCGTATGGCCTGCGGTGATGGACCACCTAACAGCGGACCACCGTGATATCCAGTACTCATTGCACTTGTCAAAAGTGAATGTCAGGACAACAGCCACTCGAAGCCGCCTTATTCCCTTGACAATGGCATTGAAAATCTCAGCCATGTTGTCGTCATGTGGTCGTACCTCGCACCCCCTACGGCAAAGGTGCGAGCCCACTTCTCCTTCAAAGGAAGGTGTGTCTCTATGAACTCTGAACCCTCTACGGACACAAACTTCAAGAGGTGATTCAGCCTTTGCTAGAACATGAAAAGCTCAAATTCACAGCACACAAGCTTCAATGCGTCAGTGCAGTCTTTGTTCTTTACCCTCGAGTAGAAGTTCTGTGCGAAATGCCTCATGCACCATCTATGAGTCACATCCGGATAACCTTCTAACTCCACGCGCACTGTGTTGATGATACCAGGGTGCCGGTCCAATATGATGCATGGTGCCCTCTCAGCACCCAGGACGTGCAGCCGCAGAAGAGTCACAAACCATTCCAGTTGGAATTGTCTTCCCGTTAGACGAGAGCAAAAGCAAGGGGCACAAGCTGATTGTCGGCGTCACAGGTTATGGCCACCAGAAGCACGCCTCAGACCTTGCCGGCCAGAAACGTTCCGTCAATAGAAAGAACTGGCTTGCAGTGATGGTACGCCTCTATGGATGCCCCGAAGGCCTAGAATGCCCTCCTAAACACGGTAAATCTCCTGTCCCACCCCTCCGGGGTCTTGTCTGGGTATCCCCATGGGTATCCCTCGACCTCGTACACCATTCCTGGATTGCAGGCTTTCATCGCCTGAAGTTGTTTCGGGAGCAGACCGTAGGACTCCTCCCAGTCATCGTACACCATCTTTAGAGCCAGTTGCTTAGCCCTCCAGGCCTTTCCATAGTTCACATTATACTCAAATATCATGCTTATGTAATCCTGTAGCTGTGACGCGGACTGCGTCAGCTGCTTGGCGATGGCATGTTTCAGTCGCTAGCCGATGAAGCTGGACGTGAGCTGCCGGTGATGACCGTCTATGCGGTCCCTCCCGCAATTGTGTGATCCTACGCAGCTAACGATCTTCCATCAATCATCCAGGTTGCACTTCCTGGCACACACCTTCCAGGGACAGCCCTGCTTCCTGTTCTCACACCACACCACGAATCTCTTTTTTTTTGTTTGACTTGCAGACTATGTAAGGCCGATAGTGTCGCACTGCGTACTCCTGTAGCCATATCTTCATATCTAGCATTGAGCTGAACACAAGCCCTGGATATATTAAAGGCTTGGACCTTGGATTTATCTTCTCTTCTTCCGCTGTCTGAGGCCTTGGCACCACCAATGGCTCCATATCATACATATCTTCCTCCGTCACAACTGCTAGGTCAGCGCCGGTCAAATCTCTAAACTCATGTGTGCTCATGTCTCTCTGGTATACAGTGTGGAAGACTATCTTTTCCAACAAACTGAACTCAAATTCATCTGCGGGGCAATCGTCGTCGGAGTTGTCTGCCTGTCTCGTCAGGTATTCCCGCTCGACATCTTCCTCCCCCTCTTCCTGAGAATCATCAGTTGCGTCGTTAAGATCATCTGATGCAAAGGCTGTTTCCTCTGCGCGTAAAACGGTTGATATTTCTATTAGAGGAAGCTCCGGGGCCATTGTTTCCAACACTGGCTCTTCCTCTTCATCCTCTTCCTCCACCTCCTCTGCATCCTCATCCTCTGCATCTACCTCCTCTGCATCCACATCTTCCTCCAACTGAGTCCTTTCTGGTGAAACTGCATCACTGTCGTCCTCGCTTGCCGCATCGTTGTTCAGATCAAAACCACCAACCACATTTTCTTCAGCTTCTACAAACTCTTGTGTTAGAAGAGTGCTAACTTCTGCCGTTGGTTGACTGCCGGTCATGGTATCGTAGATCTCTGGACTAGGGACACAATGACTAGGTACACTATGACTGCATACACCTGACCTATGGCCGTGACCATCACAGCCTTGAGGCATGCGATTGAGGTCTATGTCTGAGAGGTTGTGACCTGGCTTAACCACTGCATATATAACAAGGATCTTCATGCAGGATTCATCGACCAGTGCCTTGTAGTTATCCCAAGCATAATCCTCGGCCAAGGGGATCATGGTGCAGAACGACCTAGGGCCTGTGCCGGCGTCATATCTTCCTTCCAACCTTACTACAGAACTTCCTTCCACATCCATCACTTGCCTCACTTTATCAACAAGTTCAGCAAGAGTTGGATCCTTAGGAAAACACAACGCACGGCTTTGGGTGTACACAAACTCCACACCGGTGCTGCCAGATTGGATGTTAAGAGCACCGCCATGATGTAAATGGACTATGTTACGATACGCCATCCTACATAAAAAGGCAATATAGCCAACATTAACCCAGTTCACACGTGACAGGTTCGGCATACCAGAAATGATTTCCACTGGTTGGCACCCTCCTATTACCTAATGATATGTCATAAACAACTGATATACATCCTATCAAGTTGATTCATAAGAAGATTACCTGCTGGTTTCGCCAGATCTGGCTGCTTCTGCGTCATCTCCACCCTCGGACTCTACGACCACCGGGGATTTGGGGTTGGGGTTGAGGTTGGTAAGAGGGGCCATAGGGAAGAGGGGCCGGCCGCCGGCAGCAAGCCTTCCTCGAATGGGCCGCCGGGTCCGTGGGGAACACCAGGACGAGCCGACGAGGTTGGGTTAACTGCGAGTGTGGCTCTATGGAGGGGACGACTTGTTTGGGGGGAAGGTGGGTGGGGTGAGCGGAGCTCAAATGGACAAATTCCAAGGCGCCCTATGATAACCCACAAGTATAGGGGATCGCAACAGTTTTCGAGGGTAGAGTATTCAACCCAAATTTATTGATTCGACACAAGAGGAGCCAAAGAATATTTGCAAGTATTAGCAGTTGAGTTGTCAATTCAACCACACCTCGAGAACTAAATATCAGCAGCAGAGTGATCAGTAGCACAGTAGTATGATAGTAGTAACTAAGTAACAATAGTAATGGTAACAGTAACAACAGTTTTATAGTGATTGTAACAGCAGCAGCAACGAAAGTAACTTAGCAGAAACCAATATGAGAAAGCCGTAGGCATTGGATCAGCGATGGATAATTATGTTGGATGACATTCATCATGTAACAATCATAACCTAGAGCGACGCAGAACTAGCTCCAGTTCATCAATGTAATGTAGGCATGTATTCCGTATATAGTCATACGTGCTTATAATAAGAAGTTGCATGACATCTTTTGTCCTACCCTCCCGTGGCAGCGGGGTCCATAAGGAAATCTAAGGGATATTAAGGACTCCTTTTAATAGAGAACCAGAACAAAGCATTAGCACTTAGTGAATACATGAACTCCTCAAACTACGGTAATCACCGGAAAGAATCCCAATTATTGTCACCTTGGGGTATGCGGATCATAACACGTAATAGGTGCGTATAACTTGCAAGATCGGATCAAGGACTCAAATATATTCATGAAAACATAAAGGGTTCAGATCTGAAATCATGGCACTCGGGCCCTAGTGACAAGCATTAAGCATAGCAAAGTCATAGTAACATCAATCTCAGAACATAGTGGATACTAGGGATCAACCCCTAACAAAACTGACTCGATTACATGATAAATCTCATCCAACCCATCACCGTCCAGCAAGCCTACGAAGAAATTACTCCTGCACGGAGGTGAGCATCATGAAATTGGTGATGGAGGATGGTTGATGATGACGACGGCGTCGAATCCCCCTCTCCGGAGCCCAGAACGGACTCCAGATCAGCCCTCTCGATGAAGAACAAGAGGTGGCGGCGGCTCCGTATTGTAAAACGCGATGATTCTTTCTCTCTGATTTTTTTCTCCATGAATAGGTACTTATAGCATTGGAATTAGGGCAAACGGAGTTGCCAGGGGCCCACAAGCCTGGTAGGTGCGCCCTGGGGGGTGGGCGCGCCCCCTGGGCTTGTGGCGCCTGGGTGGCTCCCCTCCAGTAGATCTTTTCACCAGTATTTTTTATATATTCTGAAATAATTCTTCGTAATTTTTTAGGTCAATCCGAGAACTTTTATTTCTGCACAAAAATAACACCATGGCAATTCTGCTAAAAATAGCGTCAGTCCGGGTTAGTTCCATTCAAATCATGCAAATTAGAGTCCAAAACAAGAGCAAAAGTGTTTGGAAAAGTAGATACGTTTGGGACGTATCAACTCCCCCAAGCTTAACTCATTGCTTGTCCTCAAGCAATTCAGTTGACAATCTGAAAGTGACAAAGAAAAACTTTTACAAACTCTTTTTGTTCTTGTTGCTGTATATATGCTTAGCTAGTGCTCAAGTTTTCAGCAAGTATAATGAACTAAACATATAAATGATAACACTTAGGTCTCACATTTACTCATGTCAATAACATAACCAACTAGCGAGCAATAATAACATATCTCAAATGCCAACACTTTGTCAAAACAATCATGATATAATATGATAACATGGTATCTCGTTAGCCCTTTCAGAGACCGCAAAACATAAATGCAGAGCACCTCCAAAGTTCAAGTAGCGACTAAACATTGTAATTCAGGGTAGGAAAGATCCAGTCATGATGCACCCAACATTAACTATACCCAATGCATAAGAATGACAATAGTGCTCTCCAACTGGTGCTTTAATTGAGAAGGTGATGACTCAACAATAAAAGTAAAATAACATAAAAGTAAGTAGATAGGTCTTTCGCAGAGGGAAGCAGGGATTTACAGCGGTGCGAGAGCTTGAAGCTTAAATCAGAGATAAATTTAATTTTGCGAGGCATGCCTTTCCTGTCAACGTCACGACTGAAAGTTTTCAATATCTTCCATGCTAAACGCATTAGCGGCGGTTCCCAAACTGAATGGTAAAGTTTACTCCCCCTCCACCATACAAACACAAGCCATGGCTAGCCCAATCCATGGGTGCCCTCCATACCAACAACTTTTCGGGGGAGTTCGTTTGAATATATTTTTCGTTTTGATCATAGGACTGGGCATCCCGATTACCAGCCCCTCTCGTGCAATGACAAGTGAATAAACACTCATCATGAGAATAACCCGCTTAGCATGGAAGATACTAACCACCCCCTGTCGCTTCATGAGTGGTACGGGCACACAAAACATATGTTCGTTTGAATGATTAGAGGTGGCACATGCAAATTTACTTGGAACGGTAGAGTAATACCGCATATAGGTAGGTATAGTGGGCTCATCTGGAACAACTTTGGTTTAATGATTTGGATGCACAAGCAATATTCCCGCTTAGTACAGGCGAAGGCTAGCAAATAGATTGAGAAGCCACCAACTAGAGAGCGAAAATGGTCATTAACATGCATTGAGAATAATTAACATTGAACACTAGCATGTGAAGGATATAAACACCCTGAACATAAATATCGTGGAGGCTATGTTGGTTTTGAATCAACTACTTGCATGAACATGTGCCAAGTCAAGCCACTTGAAACATTCAGAGGAGGATACCATACCAACATACCACATCATAACTATTTTAATGCATGTTGACACTCAAGATAAATCATTATCCACTCCTAGCTATTTAAGCATGGCATGAGCAACTATAATCTCTAATTGTCATCATAAATATGTTTACTCATAATATGTTGAATCAAAATCGACCGAACTAAACATATTTACAAAAATAAAAACAAATACCCGCTTTCCTTCACCGCAATCACTTCATCAAATCATCGTCATTATTGCCTTTCACTTGCATGACCGAATGGTGTGAAAATAATAATAAGTGCAAGTGTGCCAAGGACTAAGCTGGAATCTGCAAACATTTTATTCAAAGGAGAAGACAAGGTAATGTGGGCTCTTTGCTAGATCAACGATAATGCATATGAGAGCCACTCAACAAGTTCATCGTGGTCTTCTCCTTCCCACAACTCAAATAAAAGAAAAGAATTTCAAAGAAACACACTGAAATATTTTTGGAGTTTTTTGGTTTTTCTGAAGAAAGTAAACTAACCAAAAGAAAAACAAAAACGAGAAAACCTATTTACATGGGAAAGCTCCCAACAAGTAAAAGAAGAAACGGGAAATCTTTTTGGGTTTTCTTTTAATGCTACAACTAATTATGCAAGAAAGAAACTACAACTAATTTTTTTGGGTTTTCGAAAGTTTTTCAAACACACAAGATGAAAGCGAGAAACAAAAACTAACGTGGATATAGAATGAAAAAGTATGAACACCGACAACTGGAATGAATGTGTGAACATGAATGTAATGACGGTGAGAAATACGTACTCCCCCAAGCTTAGGCTTTTGGCCTAAGTTGGTCTATGGCCACGGATCAAAGTTGGCCCCTCCAGGATAATATTGGGGCTGCTGAGGATCCCACAGTGGTTGCTGAGGATCCCACTGATAAACAGGCCCTGGAGCTGGCACTGGAGCTGGCTCTAGCTCAGGTACTTGGAGCTGTGTCAAGCCCCAATAAGCATAAATGTCCTCAGGCATGATGGTATATTTGCCCCTGTAAAGATCAAACAAAGCAGGTGCAGGCAAAGTAATAATCTCACGCGTACCCTGACTGAATACCAAGTTATATCGAAATCATCTAGGGCCACTATCAATAAAGTTATGTCCAACCATGTTGCTATAATCAAGATATCTAGTGGGTAAAATCATCTCTTCCTCCTCGTCGTGCCTAATAGGAATCTCAAAACGTCTAGTGAGGTGGGAAACATAAATACCACCATAAACAACGCCCTTCGAACGGTTAGTGTGCAACCGTCGGGCGATCATTGCACCCAAACTGAAAGTCCTATCACCGTAAAGAGCATGGCGCAATATAGCAAGGTCAGGTGAGCTGAGTGTCCCGCTCTCCCACCGACCGGTAAGACACCTCCCCGCAAATAATGAATAATAGCGTAAGACAGGAAAAATGTAAACTAGCAACCCTAGCCTCAGAAACTCTTCTCTGCTCCCCACTGTTACCTCTGATAAGAACTCCGAGACTTCACTAAGGTGTGGCTCTTTGGGGCTGCCCTCATTAGGAATCATGCAAACTTGGCAAAATTCCTCAAGTGTCATCTCTCTCGGAATATTATATAAACTAAATGACACCATAGGTACGTCTTTCCTAGAATGAAAGTGAAAACTTTGCATGAAAGTATTAGTGGGGAGGAGATACTGTTCACACTTATCTTCGAGGAACGGGATGAGGCCAGCGTTGTTTGCCAAATAATAAAAGTCATCGTAAATTCCCGCATCCCTCAAGAACGTGTCACATGGCCATTCACACAGCCGCACCTCGGTCGCGCGAGGAAGGTTGTACTTCGGCTTCGGAGTCTCTTTAGGACCCCGGCTCGAAGAACCTCTCAAACTCCACTTGAGCATTTTCTTTTTCTGAAAATTTCTGAAATTTTAGTGACTCAAAATAAAAGTGAACACAAGTTAACAAAAATGATAGCAACTACTCCCACAAGTGCCTAGTGGTCATTTCATGTATCAAAACTACTTTGGACCATACAAATTCAATATGCAAGCTCATATACATGGTCACCAACAGTAGCAAAATATGCAAAGTATAAAGCACTAGAACAAAAACTAATTGGGCCATTGGAGGAGTCACATTCCAAGGAGTAATTCCCCAAAATAGCTTTGGAAATGGAGTTCCAAGCAAGGAGATCGAAATTTGCAGGCAAATGAGCAAGAACACGGGCTTGGGAGCAAGTTTGATTTTTTCTAGAGGAAGAAGAAGGGTGTGGGCGGATGGAATAAGTGAGTGGGTCCCTGTGGGACCCACAAGCCTGCAGGGCACGCCGAGGGGGGTGGGCGCGCCCTGTGAGCTTGTGGCTCACAGGTGCAACACCCTGGGGTGTGTTCAGTGCCAAAAATTCTAAAATATTACAGAAAAAATCATACTAAATTTTCAGGACATTCTGAGAACTTTTATTTTTGGGTCATTTTTTATTGCACGGATAATTCAGAAAACAGGATAATCATGGCATTTATAATTTATTAACTTTAAATAAAAAAGAGTAAAAGATGGGTACAGAACGTTGTGCTTACTAAATTCATTGACCACATGCCCCTCAAAAAGAATCCATTAATAAGGTTGATCAAGTCTTATTAACAAACCATTTCCGAATGGCATGAAACCGAAAAATCTTCGTATAACACTAAGTTACCTCAACGGGGATATGCATCTCCCCAATAATAAGGGTCTCATATTTCTTTTTGACTGAAGGAAGAGGAAATTCAAAACCTCCAATAGTGATTGTCACAACTTTTTCAATAATATTGATACCATTCACTTGAATTTATTTCTTCGGAAAATAAACCGTATGCTCATTACCATTGACATGAAAAGTAACCTTGCTTTTGTTGCAATCAGTAACAGCCCCTGCAGTATTCAAAAAGGGTCTACCAAGGATAATCGACATGTTGTCGTCCGCGGGCATATCAAGTATAACAAAGTCTGTTAAGATAGTAACATTTGCAACTACAACGGGCACATCCTCACAAATTCCAATAGGTATAGCAGTAGATTTATCAGCCATTTGCAAAGATATTTCAGTAGGTTTGATCTTATTCAAATCAAGTCTTCGATATAAAGAGAAAGGCATAACACTAACACCGGCTCCTAAATCACATAAAGCAGTTTTGGCATAGTTTCTTTTAATGGAGCATGGTATAGTAGGTATTCCTGGGTCACCTAACTTTTTAGGTACTCCACCCTTAAAAGAATAATTTGCAAGCATGGTGGAAATTTCAGCTTCAGGTATTTTTCTTTTATTAGTGTCAATATCTTCATGTGTTTAGCATATGGAGGCATTTTCAATATATCAGTCAAACGAGTGCGCAAGAAAACAGGTCTAAGTATTTCAACAAAGCGTTCAAATTGTTCCTCATCCTTATTATTAGGTGTTTTAGTCGGAAAAGGCATAGGTTTTTGAACCCATGGCTCTTTTTCTTTCCCATGTTTTCTAGCAATGAAATCACTTTTATCATATCGTTTATTCTTAGGTGGTGGGTTATCAAGATGAACAGCAGGTTCTATTTCTACATCATTATCTGGTTGAGCATCATTATGAAAATCATTATCATTATCATTAGGTGGATGTTCATTACCAGATTGTGTTTCAGCATCAAAAATAGAAACATCATTATGATTCTCAGAAGGTTTTTCTACCACAGGTTCACTAGAAGCACGCAAAGTTCTATCATATTTCTTCTTCCTTTTCTTCTTAGATGGACTAGGCACATCATAATTAATTCTCTAAGAATCTTGTTCAATTCTTTTAGGATGACCTTCAGGATATAGTGGCTCCAGAGTCATTCTACCTCCTCTAGTCATTACTCTAACAGCATGATCATTCATTTTATTATTCATCTCATTAAGCAAATCATTTTGTGCCTTAGCAACTTGTTCTAACTGAGTTCGAACCATGGAAGCATGTTTTCCTAAACCTTTAACATCATTAGCAATTTTGAACATCAAGTCACTCAAATGATCAATCATGATAGCATTTTGTTTCAATTGATTGCTAACATACCTATTGAAGTGTTCTTGCTTAACAATGTATTTATCAAATTCATCAAGGCATTGACTAGCAGACTTATTGTGAGGAATATCACCTTCATCAAATCTATGGAGAGAATTTACCTCTACTACCTGTGTCGGGGTGTTGAGCCCATGTATTTCTTCAATAGGTGGTAAATTCTTAACATCTTCAGCTCTAATACCTTTTTTTTTCATAGATTTCTTTGCCTCTTGCATATCTTTTGGACTGAGAAATAGAATGCCTCTCTTCTTCGGAGTTGGTTTAGGTGGTGGTTCAGGAAGTGTCCAATCATTATCATTTCTCAATTTGGTATTCAATAATTCTTCAGCTTGTTCAACAGTTCTTTCCCTGAAAACACAACCAGCACAACTATCTAGGTAGTCCCTAGAAGCATCGGTTAGTCCATTATAAGAATATCAAGTATTTCATTTTTCTTAAGGGGATGATCAGGCAAAGCATTAAGTAATTGTAGAAGCCTCCCCCAAGATTGAGGGAGATTCTCTTCTTCAATTTGCACAAAGCTAAATATTTCCTGTAAGGCAGCTTGTTTCTTATGAGCAGGAAAATATTTTTCAGAGAAGTAGTATATCATATCCTGGGGATTATGCACACAACCAGGAGCAAGAGTATTAAACCATATCTTAGCATCACCCTTTAACGAGAAAGAAAACAACTTAAGAATATAGTAATGGCAATTTTTTTCCTCATGAGCAAATAGGGTGGCAATATCATTCAGTTTAGTGAGATGTGCCACAATAGTTTCATTTTCATAGCCATGGAAAGGGTTAGATTCAACCAAAGTGATTAACTCAGGATCGATAGAGAATTCATAATCCTTATTAGTAACAAAGATAGGAGAAGTAGCAAACTTAGGATCATATTTCATTTTCTCCATCATAGATTTTTCTTTAAGCTTACTTGGTAATTTCCTGACGTCATCTATATCATTGCAAGCAAGAATTTCTCTAGCTAGCTCCCCATCCAAAACATATCCCTTGGGTATTTCAACTCTAGTAGGAGGGCTAGGATTAATAGGTGAATCATAATCTTTATTAATTTCAGCAATTTCATTTTCTTTAGCTCTAGCAAGTTGTCTATCAAGAAATTCACCTAGTGGCACAGTTTCATTAAGCAGAGTACTAGCATCATCAATAGCATCATTCATAGTAGAAGTAGCATCATCGATTACTTGCGACATATCAGAATTAATAGCAGGTGGTGGTGTCGCAAGCTTACTTAAAACAGAGGGTGAATCAAGTGCAGAGCTAGATGGCAGTTCCTTACCTCCCCTCGTCTTAGAGGGAACGATCTTGGTTCTATTGTCTTTCAGATTCTTCATAGTGATCAACAGATATAAATCCCAAGTGACTCAGCAAATAAAGCTTTGCTCCCTGGTAACGGCGCCAGAAAAAGGTCTTGATAACCCACAAGTATAGGGGATTGCAACAGTTTTCGAGGGTAGAGTATTCAACCCAAATTTATTGATTCGACACAAGGGGAGCCAAAGAATATTTGCAAGTATTAGCAGTTGAGTTGTCAATTCAACCACACCTGGAGAACTAAATATCTGTAGCAGAGTGATCAATAGCACAGTAGTATGATAGTAGTAACAAAGTAACAATAGTAACGGTAACAGTAATAGTAGTTTTATAGTGATTGTAACAGCAGCAGCAACAAAAGTAACTTAGCAGAAACCAATATGAGAAAGCCGTAGGCATTGGATCAGCGATGGATAATTATGTTGGATGACATTCATCATGTAACAATCATAACCTAGAGCGACACAGAACTAGCTCCAGTTCTTCAATGTAATGTAGGCATGTATTCCGTATATAGTCATACGTGCTTATAATAAGAACTTGCATGACATCTTTTGTCCTACCCTCCTGTGGGAGCGGGGTCCATAAGGAAATCTAAGGGATATTAAGGCCTCCTTTTAATAGAGAACCGGAACAAAGCATTAGCACTTAGTGAATACATGAACTCCTCAAACTACGGTAATCAACAGAAAGAATCCCAATTATTGTCACCTTGGGGTATGCGGATCATAACACGTAATAGGTGCGTATAACTTGCAAGATCGGATCAAGAACTCAAATATATTCATGAAAACATAGAGGGTTCAGATCTGAAATCATGGCACTCGGGCCCTAGTGACAAGCATTAAGCATAGCAAATTCATAGCAACATCTATCTCAGAACATAGTGGATACTAGGGATCAAGCCCTAACAAAACTGACTCGATTACATGATAAATCTCATCCAACCCATCACCTTCTAGCAAGCCTATGAAGAAATTACTCACGCACGGCGGTGAGAATCATGAAATTGGTGATGGAGGATGGTTGATGATGACGACGGCATCGAATCCCCCTCTCCGGAGCCCAGAACGGACTCTAGATCAGCCCTCCCGATGAAGAACAGGGGGTGGCGGCGGCTCCGTATCGTAAAACGCGATGATTCTTTCTCTTTGACTTTTTTCTCCGTGAATAGGTACTTATAGTGTTGGAATTAGGGCAAACAGAGTAGCCAGGGGCCCACAAGCCTGGTAGGCGTGCCCCCTGGGCTTGTGGCGCCTAGGTGGCTCCCCTCCAGTAGATCTTTTCGCCAATATTTTTTATATATTCTGAAATAATTCTCCGTAAATTTTCAGGTCAATCCGAGAACTTTTATTTCTACACAAAAATAGCACCATGGCAATTCTGCTGAAAACAGCGTCAGTCCGGGTTAGTTCCATTCAAATCATGCAAATTAGAGTCCAAAATAAGAGCAAAAGTGTTTGAAAAATTAGATACGTTTGGGACATATCACCCTAAAAAGGACACGTCACCCGAGGGCATGACAAACGGCATGACCAGCCTAATTGACATGACACGCCTAATTGTAAGGCGGCACCATAGACAGGGCTGACACGCCAAGTAGACAGGCAGCTGAAGGACCCTACAACGCCAATTTGGCAGGCGGCTATGCAGGTGTACAGCCACGCCAAACACAAGGGCGTACTTAAAATTTTGAAATGCCAAAACATAAGGCGTTTCAAGTGGCGAACACGCCAAATTGAATGACGTATTCATGTTCATGTACTGACGCCTATCACTTAAGGTGTTTCACTTGTACATCAGAACATCTGAGTAGGAAGGTGGATGTACTGACGCGAGGGTTCTCGGCATTGCAAGCAGGCCAGATATTCTACCGGAAGTCACGCCTTTGTATATGGCGCGTCAGGCCGGCGCCACGCTGGCGGTGTGACCGACGACCGTGGACCGTGACCGGTCAAAGGCGCCTACGCGGGCAGCGCCGCCACGTGCAAGTTTCATGCCTTCCGGTACGGCGCGAATGGGGGGGGGGTCAGGCAACGAAATAAGTTTTTTGGGGGGTCAGTGGGCGAAATAAAGACCTCCAGGGGTCATTTAGTAAAAATAATACGGCAGAGAGAGGCCTTGTGTGCTTTCCTTCAGCGTGCAGCAGATAGCATCCAGTGGCACAGACAGTTATTGGCGGCGCTTGCTGCAGACTGCAGCGTAGGTTTTGGAGCCCGCCAACCAAAACAGCATGCTGGGTAATAATGATTCATCTTCAGTTACTGTATACATGCAGCACCAGCACCAGCAACATGCATGCTTTTGTTGCCAACTGTTTCAGAACAAAACAGCATGCTGGGTAATACTGATCGCACTAGCGCCACCACCGGCGTTGTTCCATCACTCCATCATTCGGGAGATCTGTATTTGGAATGAGGGAAACCCAGCACCATCTTTCATATCATATATGTAAAGATGGGGTCATTCAACCTAGAACACATCTGTTAGGGCATATTTCTCCCTTAGTGGTTTTGGTGATTGATGACAATCCTTTTGCGGACTAATCGTGTGCTTTGAGCATTTCAGATAATCTATCATATGGCACAAAACGATTCAAGCCCCTCGGAGTTTTAAAGTGAAGACGGTTATTTTCCTGCGTTTCTTTTTCGGTGGATTTGAGTCATAGGAGAACCATACTATTAAGAGGGGGTCTGCTTCGGAAAGGTTTGGGTGGAATCAACACGTACACATTTACATTTGCACCCTCGTTCCTTTTCGCATCGATGGAGTTTGCTCTTCTATTATCTGTGCATGTCTCCTAAAGGCCTCAAGCAGCAGTACCGCTCTGGGCAGTGGTAGTACCGCTTATAAGCGGTAGTACCGCTACCCAGTACCACGTGAAGTACCGCTGCTTCTGGGGACTCGACTTTTCGTGTTGGGTTTGCACGGAAGTGGAACGGTAGAACGAGCGGTAGTACCACTTACAAGAGGTAGTACCGCTCGGCCACTACCGCTCCACTTCCGCTTCCTTCGGGACCCATCGTGCTCTCAGCGGTGGTAGGGCGGCAGTGGGAGCGCGGCACTACGGCTTATAAGCGGTAGTACCGCTCACATCGAGCGGTAGTACCACTGTTGCGGTACTGCTACTATCCCCTGTTCCGACCCTGCCTCTGTGGGCTCCTGAGCTGGAACCCCAGCGGTAGTAGCGCTGGGGCAAGCGGTAGTACCACTCCGGCGGCACTACCGCCTCGTGGCTCCATGCTATTGCACTGCTCTGCGAGTACTTCCGCCTGAGCGGTACTACCGCTTATGTGTGGGCTGTGAGCAAGATAACGGTTGGATTCCTTCCCACTATAAATAGGGGGTCTTCTTCCCCAAGAAGGCTTGCCTCTTCCTTCCCCAAACTCCATTTTCACCCGATCTCTCTCCCTAGCCAATCAAACTATTGAGTTTCTAGGGTTTGGTTGAGAGGGCCCCGATCTACACTTCCACCAAGAGATATTTGATTCCCCACTAATCCCTTGCGGATCTTGTTACTCTTGGGTGTTTGAGCACCCTAGACGGTTGAGGTCACCTCGGAACCACAATCCATTGTGGTGAAGCTTCGTGGTGGTGTTGGGAGCCTTCAATTAAGTTGTGGAGATTGCCCCAACCTTGTTTGTAAAGGTTCGGATGCCGCCTTCAAGGGCACCACTAGTGGAATCACGGCATCTTGCATTGTGCGAGGGCGTGAGGAGAATACGGTGGCCCTAGTGGCTTCTTGGGGAGCACTGTGCCTCCACACCGCTCCAACGGAGACGTACTTCCCCTCAAAGGGAAGGAACTTTGGTAACACATCCTCGTCTTCATCGGCTCCACTTGTTGGCATCTCTTACCTATACTTTGTGCAAGCTATTGTTCTGATTGTATCCCTTGCTTGCTTATGTTGTTGTTGTTGTTGTTGTTGTTAGCATCATATAGGTTGCTCACCTAGTTGCACATCTAGACAACCTTTTTGTTGCTAAACCTAAATTGTGAAGAAGAGCTAAAAATTGGTAGTTGCCTATTCACCCCCCTCTAGTCAACCATATCAATCCTTTCAATTGGTATCAGAGCCTCGTCTCTTTTCAAGGGCTTAACCGCCTAAAGAGTATGGTTGCCTACGGGCCACGGGCGGGTGAACTACCCGCGGCCGAGGCGGTAACCGTGGTCACACGAGATGACCTAAATGAGTCTATTGCTTCACTTAGGACCTCTATGACGACCGAGGTCAAATCCTTGTTTAAAGATTTCCTTGAGGGACTAAAACTTTCTACCGACCCGCTTCAAGTGGTTAATCCCACTACCACGGTGTCGGATGCCAACTCTGGTAAGGAGGGGGCTAGTAGTGATAAGAATCCTTCACCTCAAGGAAAGAATGGGACGAGCATCCTTGCCGCGGTTGCTCCTCCCCTGACCTTTGCTGGGCTGGTCGATGCACCTCACATCAATCATCTTGGTCCTCCTCCTAAGCTTGTGTTAAATGAATTTCCTAATTGGGTTTTTCATATCAAGTCTCATTTGAATCATAGCTCAACACATCTTTGGAGAATCATTGAACAAGGCTTTTACCTACATGATCCAAACAACTTCACTCCAAGAGAAGAAGTGGCAACCAATACCATCACTCCGCATTGTTCATTCTTCAAGCCACTATGCCTCCCAAAGAGCTAACTCACTTGCGGCCTTTCACTCGTGCAAAAGATGCTTGGGAACACATTGTCTCTTTGTACAAGGGAAGCTCGAGCATTCAACGCTCCAACTTTGAAGTGGTGCTTGATGAGGCCGATGAGTTTGTGATGAATGATTTTGAAGATCCTCGTGAGCTTTACCAGAGGTTGACTAACTCTCACGGTCTCACTCCGAGATCATGGGAGCAAGGATACGGATGATAGTTGGATCAAGCGCAAGTTCCTCAAGGCCATCATGCCACACAACAAGGCCATGTCCTCCGTGATTCGTCAAAGACCGGACTTCCACACCTTGTCCTCAAGTGATGTGTTGCATGAATTCATTGCTATGAATATCTTGAACAAGACCGCCAACAATACCCTTGCGCAAGCTCAATGGTCTAAGAAGACCAACCTTGCTTTGAAGGCCAAGGCCATTCCAGAGGAAGAGGAAGAGGAAGAAGAAGAGAGTTGCCCCAAAGACACCAAATATGCTTACCACGAGCACATGGCTCTTGCGTCAAGGAAATTTTGGGGCAACAAGAGAAACTCAAGGCCCAACTTCTCCAAGAACAATCCTAGTGGCTCCAAGGGCAAGCAACGTGTGAGAACTTGCTACAATTGCGGCAATGTGAGTCACTTTGAGGTGGATTGCCCCTATGAGAAGAGGGAAGACAATGGTGGCAAGCTCATTCGCAAAGACAAGGCCAAGTCCTTCCCCAGCAAGAACAACTTCACCAAGAGAGTGCCACAAAAGGGGTTGGTGGCGCATGAAGAGTACAACTCCGATGATGATGATGCAAGTGGTGAAGGGATGGCGATGACCTCCGTGGCCATTGCCACTTCTTCCGCAACCTCGGTGTCTCTCTTCAACGCCCCCAACAAGAACCTCATCCCCAAGTGCCTCATGGCAAAAGGCATCAACAAGGTAACCTCCAACAACAAAACTTCCATCTCTACTAGTCCTACATTGTTGGATTGTGTGGATGAACATGAGGAGGTGAAGGTGGATGAGAATGAGTTCGACAAATTCTTGGGTAATCTCAAAGGTGAGACCAAGAAGCACTTCGTTGCTCTCTTGGAACAATTTGGAGAGGCCAATGATATCATTGAGTCTCATGAAGAGACCATCATGAACTTGGAAGGCCATAGTCGAGATTATACCGATGAGATTGCGGATCTTTCCATTGCTCTTGAGGAAGAGCGAAGTCTTCGTTTGGCTCTTGTGGAGTCACACAATGTTGACCTTGCTCAACTAAAGAAAGATCATGAACATGCTCAAGTTCTTGCTCATGTGCTCAAATCCGAGAAGGTTGAACTTGGGGTTGGCCATGCTAGACTCAAGGAGGAGTTTGAGTTACTTGACAAGGCTCACAAGGCCTTGAAGAGTGCTCACGCCACTCTCAAAGAGTCTCATGATCAACTCCAAGTGAAGCTAACAAAGGAAATAGCCACTTGCCCTCCTTTTGTACTAATTGATAATACCCATGCTACTAACCCTTGTTGTGAGCATGTGTATCTTGTGGAGGAGAATGCCAAGCTAAAAGAGCAACTTGTGAAGGGCCTTGTGAGTTGCATACAAGGCGAGAAGAACCTCAACAAACTTTTGAGCAATCAAAAGGAAGTTGTGGCTAAGGAGGGACTTGGGTTTGCACCCAAGTCAAAGAAGAAGAACAAAAGCAAGACCAAGACTCCTCTCCCTCTCAAAGAGGTATTTGTCAAAGAGGGAGAGGGTGCTCCTAAGTAGAAGAAGAACAAGGTGGTGGGTGGTAATGCTAAGAAAGGCAAAACCACTCCTCCCAACAAAGCCGGCGACTTTAACCCCTCTTATGTTTTATGCCGTGCTAGTGATGGGCATGTTTATGCCAAATTTGTTGGTTCTTCTTATGAGTACATTGAATGGTCTATTTGGGTTCCTAAGACCCTTGTTGCTAACATCAAAGGACCCATTCAAAAATGGGTACCTAAAACCAAGCATTGATCTCTTGTAGGAGTTTGCTTCCGGTGGGTTGTCATGGTTGCTCGATAGTGGAGCAACAAATCATATGACCAGGAGCAAGGACTTGGTGGTCGATGTACAAACTAGCCATCAATGCCCACCCATGTCCAATTCGGTGATGCTTCAACATCAAAGGTATTGGGTCTTGGCAAGGTTGTGATTTCTCATGATTTATCAATTGAGATGGTCATGCTTGTTGAGACCCTTGCATACAATTTACTTTCCGTTCGTCAACTTGCACTCATGGGCTTTGCTACATTCTTTGATCTTGATACCGTGTCCCTTTTGTGGAGCAAGACTCTTAAAGTAGCCTTCGTTGGGCATGTCGAGCACAGTCTCTATGTGGTTAACTTTTCGGAGCGACCCACTAAGACCGTAACTTGCCTAATGGCTAAAGTTGACGTGGGGTGGCTTTGGCATCACCATTTAGCCCATGTCAATATGAGATCTTTGCAAAGTCTCCTCAAAGGGGATCACGTTCGTGGACTAACAAATGTGAGTTTTGCCAAAGACCGTGGTTGCGGTGCTTGTATCAAAGGAAAGCTACATGAGACGGCTCCCCGACCCACGACTATTATATACTCAAAGAGGCCTTTGGAGCTCCTTCACATGGATCTCTTTGGTCCTCCATCCTTTGATAGTCTTGGGGGAAGAAAATATTGCTTGGTGATAGTGGATGACTACTCAAGATACACTTGGGTATATTTCTTCAAGAGTTAGAGTGAGACTCAACAAACCGTCATCGACTTTGCAAATGAAGATCAACGTCAACATGATGCAAAGATATTGATGATTAGAAGTGATAACGGCACCGAGTTCAAGAACTACACCTTGGATGAGTTCCTTAGTGATGAGGGGATCAAGCATCAATACTCCGCACCATCTACCCCTCAACAAAATGATGTTGTGGAGAGGAAGAACCGGACTTTGATGGACGCGACAAGGACCATGATGGCAGAATTCAAGTCTCCGTACAACGTTTGGGCCGAAGCCATCAACACCGCATGTCATGCATCTAATCGGCTCTACCTCCGCAAAGGCTTGAACAAGACTCCATATGAGATACTTACCAAGAACAAGCCCAACCTCAAGTACTTCCGGGTGTTCGGTTATAAGTGTTTCATTATCAAGAAAGGTGTTCGTTTGTCTAAATTTGAACCTAGAGCTCAAGAGGGCACATTTGTTGGTTATGTACAAACTCTCATGCTTACTGTGTCCTCAACAAGTCCAACGGGCTCATTGAGGAGACGTGTAATGTGGAGTTTGATGAAAATAATGGCTCCCAAGTGGAGCAAAGTGGTCTTTGTGATGTAGGTGATGAAATTCCTCCCCAAGCCATAAGAAGAATGGGGATTGGTCAAATCCCCCCCAAATTGAGGAACCCTTTGTGGCCGAAGGAGAAGGACAATGCTCTATGCAAGTGGAGCCATCACCAATTCCTGACCCACACGCTTCCGAAGAACAAACCGAAGACCCTCAACCAAGTGAACAAGATCAAGGGCAAGATCGACCTCATGATGATGGTGGTGCACCAAGTGTTGTACAAGATCAAGTTCACGACACCGAGCAAGCTCAAGATCAAGAGCAAGCTCAAGAGCAAGAGCCACCTCAAGATCAAGAGCAAGCTCAAGACGACGCTCAAGATATTCAAGATGGTGCTTCCCAAATTCCTATTGAAGAGCTATTGGAGCGTCGTGCCGCCAAAGTTGCATCCAAGCTCAAACATCAAGAACACGTCATGGAGAATGTCCTTGGAAGCTTAAGAAAAGGGGTAACTACTTGTAAACAATTAACAAACTTTTGTGAGTATCACGCGTTTGTTTCTTGCATTGTACCCCAAAGGGTACATGAGGCGTGAGAGGACACGGATTGCCTTGAAGCCATGCATGATGAACTCAACAACTTCGAGCACAACAAGGTGTGGCAATTGGTGCCAAGGCCAAAGGAGAACCATAATGTCATTAGAACCAAATTTATCTTCAATAACAAGCAAGATGCGAACGGTGTTGTCACTCGCAACAAGGCAAGATAGGTAGATCAAGGCTACTCCCAAGTCGAGGGTATCGACTACGGTGAAACCTTTGCTCCCGTTGATCGCCTTGAATCTATTCACATGTTGCTTGCATATGCATCTCATTACGACTTTAAGTTGCAACAAATGGATGTGAAGAGTGCATTTCTTAACGGTCCTCTTAATGAGTTGGTATATGTCAAGCAACCCCCAGGGTTCGAGGATCCCAAGTTCCCCAATCATGTATACAAGCTCGATAAGGCATGATACGTCCCAAACATATCTACTTTTCCAAACACTTTTGCTCTTGTTTTGGACTCTAATTTGCATGATTTGAACGGAACTAACCTGGACTGATGTTGTTTTCAGCAGAATTGCCATGGTGTTATTTTTGTGCAGAAATAAAAGTTCTTGGATTGGGCTGAAAATTTACGGAGAATATTTTTAGAATATATATAAAATACTGGCGCAGAGAACCACCTGAGGGGAGCCACCCAGGGGCCACAAGCCCAGGGGGCGCGGCCACCCCCCAGGGCACGCCCCCTAGGCTTGTGGGCCCCTAGAAGCACCGGCAACCCTAATTCCAACTCCATATATACCTATTCGCGGAGAAAAAAATCAGAGAGAAAGAATCATCGCGTTTTACGATACGGAGCCGCCGCCACCTCCTGTTCTTCATTGGGAGGGCTGATCTGGAGTCCATTCGGGGCTCCGAAGATGGGGATTCGACACCGTCATCATCATCAACCATCCTCCATCACCAATTTCATGATGCTCACCACCAGGAGTGAGTAATTTCTTTGTAGGCTTGTGCTACTTGTGAGCTGCGTTGGTAATTCCCCGAAGAGGAGAGGAGATGCAGTACAGTAGGGATAAGTATTTCCCTCAGTTAAGAACCAAGGTTATCAATCCAGTAGGAGAAACACACAGAACCTTGTTGGCAGCACCTACACACACGAAAAGCAAATACTTGCACCCAACGCAAAACAAGCGGTTGTCAATCACTTGGCGGTTAATTGCAAGGATCAAATCTCGTAATGATAGATAAATAAAGTAAAACACAAAATAAAATAATAGTAAATAAATTGCAGCAAAGTATTTTTGGATTTTATATATGATGTAAGATAGACCCGGGGGCCATAGTTTTCACTAGAGGCTTCTCTCTTGAAGATAGCATACGGTGGGTAAACAATTTACTGTTGGGCAATTGATAGAAAAGCGCATAGTTATGACGATATTCAAGGCAATGATCATGTATATAGGCATCACCACCGTATACATGATCATTGCCTTGAATATCGTCATAACTATGCGTTTTTCTATCAATTGCCCAACAGTAATTTGTTTACCCACCGTATGCTATCTTCAAGAGAGAAGCCTCTAGTGAAAACTATGGCCCCGGGGTCTATCTTCCATCATATATAAAACTAAAAATACCTTGCTGTAATTTATTTACTTTTATTTTACTTTTGTGTTTTACTTTATTTATCTATCACTACGAGATTTGATCCTTGCAATGAACCGCCAAGGGATTGACAACCCCTTGTTTTGCGTTGGGTGCAAGTATTTGCTTTTCGTGTGTGTAGGTGCTGCCAACGAGGTTGTGTGTGTTTCTCCTACTAGATTGATAACCTTGGTTCTTAACTGAGGGAAATACTTATCACTACTGTACTGCATCTCCTTTCCTCTTCAAGGATTTACCAACGCAGCTCACAAGTAGCAGGAAGAATTTCTGGCGCCGTTGCCAGGGAGATATCACCATAACCTATCAGGTACGTAGACGCAAACTATCATCTACTTGCATTTACTTTATTTGCCATTTGCCTCTCGTTTTCATCTCCCCCACTTCTAAAACAATTTTACAAAAACACAAAAATATTTTTCATTTGCCTTTTTGTTCGTTTGCTTGTTCTCTCGTTTGTTTGCTTGCTTTGTTGTTTTTGCTTGCTTCTACCATTATGACTAGCTCTTCACTTATTGCTTGTACCCCTGAGAGTGAAGTACTTAATTTTAAACAAAGAGGGGGAGAAAGTTTGAAAGATGCTTGGTTTAGGATTTGCAGTGCTCAAAATAGATCAACTCATAAGCAATCCACTACCGTTCTTCTTCGCAATTTTTATGTGGGTGTTACTACTGGGTATAGATTTGTGCTTGACACTATTACCGGAGGGAATTTTTTTGCGTAGTCACCCTATGGATGCTTTCAATGCTATGGGAAAATTAGTAGGGTCACCACCTATCACTATTAATGAAACGGCATTGACTTTGGAACATGTTATACAAAGGCTAGATATTATTGAAAATAAAATATCTACTATGGAACATATTGAAAATCTAGACAAAAAGATTCATAATCATATCACTCAATATGGCTCAAGGGTAGGAACTACATTAAAAATGATGAAGGAGAAAGAACCTATAATTGATGAAGTGATAAAACAAAGTCCTTCTAGAATTGATAAGTTGGAAGAAGTTATTAGTAAGTTGGGTTCTTCTTTTTCTTCCATTAAAACTATTGAGAGGACTACTCCTAGTAAAAATTGCAAGTTTATGTAAGTTCCTAAAGATAAGGGTGCCACATCTAGTAAGGGAAGTGAAGATCTTAAAATGATTAGTGTGCATCCCAATTTCATTGATTTGATAAAGGAACCTAACTATGAGAATGATTTCCTCAACTTTATTCCTAGAAATTTGGTTATTAGAAACATGCATGTTAAGCCACATAGGAAGCGTGGTTGTGTGATCGAGGAAGTGAAAGATGGCAATACTTGAAACTTTGCATTACGCCTAGCTAGGGGCGTAAAACAATAGCGCTTGTTGGGAGGTAACCCAATGAGTAAAATAAATTTAGTTTTACTTTCTGTTATTTGAGTGTGCACACAATTATGCTACTGTTATGATTGTGTTTTTATGTTTTAATTAGTGTTTGTGCCAAGTAAAGCCTTTAGGATGATGCGGGATAATAGTTGCTTTGATTCTGTGAAAAACAGAAACTTTTACGCTCAGTCCAGAAAAATCTAAAATTCACTGGAACGTGTTTTTGCTCTGAATTTTTTACAAATGATTAATATACAAATTTTCCACGTTTTCCTAAATTTCATAATTTTTGGAGGTCCATAAGTAAGGTTTTTATTCAGATTGCTACAGACTGTTCTGTTTTAGACAGATTCTGTTTTCGTTGCATAGTTTGCTTGTTTTGATGAATCTATGGATTGTATCGGCGGGTATAAATCATGGAGAAGTTGGAATACAGTAGCTATTATGCAATAATAAAATATGAATGGGTTCATAACAGTACCTATAGTTTGTGATTTGATTATTATACTAACGGATCTCACAAAGGTTTTTGTTGAGTTTTGTGTGTTGAAGTTTTCAAGTTTTGAGTGAGATCAAGATGGATGAAGGAATAAGGAGTGGCAAGTGACTAAGCTTGGGGATGCCCGAGGCACCCCAAGATAATATTTAAAGAGACTCAAGCAATCTAAGCTTGGGGATGCCCCCGAGTGGCATCCCCTCTTTCATCTACCAACCATCGGTAACTTTCTTGGAGCTATATTTTTATTCATCACATGATATGAGTTTTGCTTGGAGCGTCGTGTATTATAGTGGTGTTTTGCTTGTTTGCTTTTTAGTTTGCCATGATCATCCCTTGCTGGACACACCTTTTTAGAGACACACGCATTTATTCATGATTTTTTAGAATACTCTTTGTGCTTCACTTCTATCTTTTGAGCTAGGCAGTTGCTCTAGTGCTTCACTTATATCTTTTAGAGCACGGCGGTGGTTATATTTTAAAGAAATAGTTGCACTCTCATGCTTCACTAATATCTTTTTGAGAGTCTCATAAATAGTAATGGCAGTTTTCACGGGTTATGAAATTGGTCCTAATATGATAGGTATTGAAGAAGGATATAATAAAAACTTTCATGTAGATCACTGAATATGATAAGTTTGATTCCTTGCAATAGTTTTGCGATATTAAGGCGGTAATATGTGGGAGGTGCTAGTGATTGATTGTGGTTTAGTAAGAATATTGGTGTTAAGGTTTGTGATTCCCGAAGCTTGCACGTATGGTCTGTCGTTATGCTATGAAGTTGGAGCATGATTTATTATTGATTGTCATCCTTTGTGTGGCGGTCGCGATGGTTAACTCCTACCAACCTCCCCCCTAGGAGCATGCATAGTAGTACTTTGCTTCGAGGGCTAATAGACTTTTGCAATAAGTATGTGAGTTCTTTATGACTAATGTGAGTCCATGGATTATACGCACTCTCACCTTTCCGCAATTTGCTAGCCTCTCCGGTACCGTGCATTACCCTTTCTCACATTGAGAGTTGGTGCAAATTTCGCCCGTGCATCCAAACCCCGTGATATGATACGCTCTATTAGACATAAACCTCCTTGTATCTTCCTCAAAACAGCCACCATACCTACCTATTATGGCATTTCCATAGCTATTCCGAGATATATTGCCATGCAACTTCCACAGTTCCGTTTTTATGACACACATCGTCATTGTCATATTGCTTTGCATGATCATATAGCTGACATAGTATTTGTGGCTCAGCCACCGTTCATCATTTTTCATATATGTTACACTAGTATCATTGCACATCCTGGTACACTGCCAGAGGCATTCATATTGAGTCATATCTAGTTCTAGTATCGAGTTGTAATCTTGAGTTGTAAGTAAATAGAAGTGTGATGATCATCATTATTAGAGCATTGTCCCAGTGAGGAAATTTATTAAAAAAAAGAAAAAGAAAAAAAAGAGGCCAAAAAGAGCCCAACAAAAAAAGGGAAAAAAGAAAAAAATAAAAAGAAAAAAGAAGAAAAAAAAATGAGAGAAAAAGAGAGAAGGGGCAATGTTACTATCCTTTGTCCACACCTGTGCTTCAAAGTAGCACCATGTTTTTCATATAGAGAGTCTCCTATGCTTTCATTTTCATATACTAGTGGGAATTTTTCATTATAGAACTTGGCTTGTATATTCCGATGATGGGCTTCCTCAAATGCCCGAGGTCTTCATGAGCAAGCAAGTTGGATGCACACCCACTTAGTTTTCATTGTTGAGCTTTCATACACTTATAGCTCTTAGTGCATCCGTTGCATGGCAATCCCTACTCCTTGCATTGACATCAATTGATGGGCATCTCCATAGCCCATTGATTAGCCTCGTCAGTGTGAGACTATCTTATTTTTTGACTTCCCCTTATTAATCTCTACCACCATATTCTATTCCACCCACAGTGCTATATCCATGGCTTGCGCTCATGTATTGCGTGAAGGTTGAAAAAGCTGAAGCGCGTTAAAAAGTATGAACCAATTGCTTGGCTAAAACCGGGGATGTTCATGCTAAATATTTTGTGTTAAGAAGATGGAGCATGACAGGATTTTATGATTTTGTAGGGATAACTTTCTTTAGCATTTTTATTTTGAAGGGCATGATTGTTTCTTGGTATGCCTGAGTATTGATGTCTTTATATCAAACTATAGACTATTGCTTTGAATCATTCGGATCCTAATGTTCATACTCAAAAAGAGATTACATGATGAATATGTTAGGTAGCATTCCACATCAAAAATTCTGTTTTTATCATTTACCTACTCGAGGACGAGCAGGAATTAAGGTTGGGGATGCTGATACGTCTCCAACGTATCTATAATTTTTGATTGTTCCATGCTATTATAGTATCAATCTTGGATGTTTATTATGCATTTATATGCTATTTTATATCATTTTCTGGGACTAACCTACTAACCTAGTGCCCAGTGCCAGTTGCTGTTTTCTGCTTGTTTTTGGTTTTCCAGGAAATCAGTAACAAACGAAGTCCAAATGCCACGAAACTTTTTGATGATTTTTTTCTGGACAAAAGAGACCCTGGAAACTTCGGGAGAGGGCCAGAAGACAGAAGCGTGGGGCACAAGCCACATGGGCGCACCCTGGGGGGGGCGCCCATGTAGCTTGTGGGCCCACCTTTGCTCCGTTTGACCTAATTCCAGCTCTATAAATTCTCTAAAATTGGGAAACCAACAGAGAGCCACCCAAAACACTTTTTCTGCCACCGCAAGTCTCTGTTTCTTTGATATCCCATTTGGAGACCTTTTCCGGTGATCTGCCGGAGGGGGAATCGATCACGGAGGGCCTCCACATCAACCTTGCTGCCCTTCCGATGATGCGTGAGTAGTTTACCATAGACCTACGGGTCCATAGCTAGTAGCTATATGGCTTCCTCTCTCTCTTTGATCTTCAATAGAATGTTCTCCTCGATCTTCTTGGAGATCTATTCGATGTAATTCTTCTTTGCGGTGTGTTTGTTGGGATCCGATGAATTGTGGGTTTATGATCAGATTATTCATGAATATTATTTGAGTCTCCTCTGAATTCTTATATGCATTATTGTTATAGCTTTGTATTTCTCTCCGATCTATCGATTTGGTTTGGCCAACTAGATTGGTTTATGTTGCAATGGAAGAGGTGCATTGTGATGGGTTCGGTCTTGCGGTGCTCAATCCCAGTGACAGAAAGGGACATGACACATATTGTATCGTTGCCATTAAGGGTAAAATGATGGGGTTTATTCATATTGCTTGGATTTACTTTGTCTACATCATGTCATCTTGCTTAACGCGTTACTCTGTTTCTCGTGAACTTAATACCCTAGATGCATGCTGGATAGCGGTCGATGGGTGGAGTAATAGTAGTAGATGCAGGCAGGAGTCGGTCTACTTGTCTCGGATGTGATGCCTATATACATGATCATTGCGTTGAATATAGTCATAACTATGCGCTTTTCTATCAATTGCCCAACAGTAATTTGTTTACCCAACGTATGCTATCTTCAAGAGAGAAGCCTCTAGGGAAAACTATGGCCCCCGGGTGTATCTTCCATCATATATAAAATTAAAAATACCTTGCTGCAATTTATTTACTTTTATTTTACTTTTGTGTTTTACTTTATTTATCTATCACTACGAGATTTGATCCTTGCAATTAACCGCCAAGGGATTGACAACCCCTTGTTTTGCGTTGGGTGCAAGTATTTGCTTTTCGTGTGTGTAGGTGCTGCCAACGAGGTTGTGTGTGTTTCTCCTACTGGATTGATAACCTTGGTTCTTAACTGAGGGAAATACTTATCTCTATTGTACTGCATCTCCTTTCCTCTTCAAGAATTGACCAACGCAGCTCACAAGTAGCATCATGTCCCTTTCTATCACTGGGATTGAGCAACGCAAGACCGAACCCATCACAAAGCACCTCTCCCATTGCAAGATAAATCAATCTAGTTGGCCAAACCAAACCGATAGATCGGAGAGAAATACAAAGCTATAACAATCATGCATATAAGAATTCAGAAAAGACTCCAATAATATTCATGAATAATCTGATCATAAACCCACAATTCATCGGATCCCAACAAACACACCGCAAAAGAAGATTACATCGAATAGATCTCCAAGAAGATCAAGGAGAACATTGTATTGAAGATCAAAGAGAGAGAAGAATCCATCTAGCTACTTGCTATGGACCTGTAGGTGTGTGGTAAACTACTCACGCATCATCGGAAGGGCAGCAAGGTTGATGTAGAGGCCCTCCGTGATCGATTCCCCCTCCGGCAGATTACCGAAAAAGGTCTCCAGATGGGATCTCGAAGAAACGGAGACTTTCGGCGGCAAAAAAAGTGTTTTGGGTGGCTCTCTGTTGGTTTCCCGATTTTAGACAATTTATAGAGCTGGAATTAGGTCAAACGGAGATCAGGTGGCCCCACAAGCTACATGGGCGCTACATGTGGCTTGTGCTCCACGTATACATCTGTTGGCCCTCTCCTGAAGCTTCCAGGGTCTATTTTGTCCAGAAAAAAATCTTCAAAAAGTTTCGTGGCATTTGGACTTCGGTTGGTACTGATTTCCTGGAAAACCAAAAACAAGCAGAAAACAGCAGCTGGCACTAGGCACTAGGTTAATAGGTTAGTCCCAGAAAATGATATAAAATAGCATATAAATGCATAATAAACATCCAAGATTGATACCATAATAGCATGGAACAATAAAAAAATATAGATAAGTTGGAGACGTATCAGCTTGCTGGACGGTGATGGGTTGGATGAGATTTGTCATGTAATCGAGTCAATTTGTTAGGGCTTGATCCCTAGTATCCACTATGTTCTGAGATTGATGTTGCTATGACTTTGCTATGCTTAATGCTTGTCACTAGGGCCCAAGTGCCATTATATCAGATCTGAACCCTTTATGTTTTCATGAATATATTTGAGTTCTTTATCCTATCTTGCAAGTTATATGCACCTATTACGTGTTATGATCCGCATACCCCAAGGTGACAATAATTAGGATTCTTTCCGGTGATTACCGTAGTTTGAGGAGTTCATGTATTCACTAAGTGCTAATGCTTGGTTCCGGTTCTCTATTAAAAGAAGGCCTTAATATCCCTTAGATTTTCTTATGGACCCCGCTGCCACAGGAGGGTAGGACAAAAGATGTCATGCAAGTTCTTATTATAAGCACGTATGACTATATACGGAATACATGCCTACATTACATTGATGTATTGTGTATCGCCCTAGGTTGTGACTGTTACATGATGAATGTCATCCAACACAAATATCCATCACTGATCCAATGCCTACGCTTTTCGCATATTGATCTTTGCTAAGTTACTTTCGTTACTACTGCTGTTACAATCACTACAAAACTGCTACTTGTACTGTTACCATTACTATTGCTACTGTTACTACTGCTATCAAACTATCATACTACTGTGCTACTAAGTACTTTGCTGCAGATATTTTGTTCTCCAGGTGTGGTTGAATTAACAACTCAACTGCTAATACTCACAAATATTCTTTCGCTCCCCTTGTGTCGAATCAATAAATTTGGGTGAAATACTACCCTCGAAGACTGTTGTGATCCCCTATACTTGTGGGTTATCAAGACCTTTTTATGGCGCCGTTGCCGGGGAGCATAGCTCTATTTGTTGAGTCACTTGGGATTTATATCTGTTGATCACTATGAAGAATCTGAAAGACACTAGAACCAAGAATCTGAAAGACACTAGAACCAAGATTGTACCCTCTAAGACGAGGGGAGGTAAGGAACTGCCATCTAGCTCCGCACTTGATTCACCTTCTGTTTTGAGTAAGCTTGCGACACCACCACCTGTTATTCATTCTGATATGTCGCAAGTGATTGATGATACTACTTCTGCTATAAATGAAACTTGTGATGATGCTAGTACTCTGCTTGATAAAATTGTGCCACTAGGTGAATTTCTTGATGAACAACTTGCTAGAGCTAGAGAAATTGAGAATGCTGAAACTTCTGAAAATTATGATTCACCTATTATGCCTAGCCCTCCTACTAGACTTGAAATACCTGATGGTTATGTTATGAATGAGGAGATTGCTAGAGAACTTCTTGCTTGTAATGATAGAGATGATGTTAAGAAATTATTGAGTAAGCTGAAAGAAAAATCTATGATGGAGAGAATGAAATATGATCCTAAGTTTGCTACTTCTCCTATCTTCGTTACCGATAAGGATTATGAATTGTCTGTCGATCCTGAGCTAATTACTTTGGTTAAATCTGATCCTTTTCATGGTTATGAAACTGAAACTGTTGTGGCACACCTTACTAAATTAAATGATATAGCCACCCTGTTTGCTGATGAGGAAAAAATTCGCTATTACTATATTCTTAAGTTGTTTCCTTTCTTGTTAAAGGGTGTTACTAAGATATGGTTTAATACTCTTGCTCCTGGTTGTGTGTGTAGTCCCCAGGATATGATATACTACTTCTCTGAAAAATATTCTCCTTCTCATAAGAAACAAGCTGCCTTACAGGAAATATTTAACTTTGTGCAAATTGAAGAAGAGAATCTCCCTCAAGCTTGGGGGAGGCTTCTCCAATTACTTAATGCTTTGCCTGATCACCCACTTAAGAAAAATGAAATACTTGATATCTTTTATAATGGACTAACCGATGCTTCTAGGGCCTACCTAGATAGTTGTGTTGGTTCTGTTTTCAGGGAACGAACTATTGGATAGGCTGAAGAACTATTGAATAACATGTTGAGAAATGCTGATGATTGGACACTTCCTGAACCACCACCTAAGCCATCTCTGAAGAAGAGAGGTATTCTATTCCTCAGTCCTGAAGATATGCAAGGGGCACAGAAATCTATGAAGGAAAGGGGTATTAAATCTGAAGACGTTAAGAATTTACCACCTATTGAAGAAATACATGGGCTCGACACCCTGACACAGGTAGTGAAGGTAAATTCTCTTTATAGATTCGATGAAGGTGATATTCCTTATAATAAATCTGCTAGTCAATGCCTGGATGAATTTGATAACTACATTGTTAAATAAGAACATTTTAATGTATATGTCAGCAAGCAATTGAAACGTAATGCTTTCATGATTGATCATTTGAGTGACTTGATGTTTAGAATTGCTAATGATGTCAAGGGTTTAAGTAAACATGCATCCATGGTTTATACTCAGCTAGAACAAGTAGGTAAATCCCAGAATGATTTGCTTAATGGAATGAATAATAAGATGAATGATCATGCTGTTAGAGTAATGGCTAGAGGAGGTAAAATGACTCAGGATCCTCTATATCCTGAAGGTCATCCGAAAAGAATTGAGCAAGATTCTCAGAGAATTAATAATGACCCACCTAGTCCTCTAAGAAGAAAAAGAAAAAGGAAGATGATAGGACTTTGCATGCTTCTAGTGAACCCATGGTAGAAAAGCCTTCTGAGAACCAAAATGATGTTTCTATTTCTGATGCTGAGACACAGTCTGGTAATGAACATACACCAAGTGATAATGGTAATGACAATGATGTTCATGTTGTTGCTCAACCAGATAATGATGTAGAAATAGAACCTACTGATGATCTTGATAACCCACCTCCTAAGAATAAAAGATATGATAAAATAGATTTCATTGCTAGAAAACATGGTAAAGAAAGAGAGCCATGGGTTCAAAAACCCATGCCATTCTCCACTAAACCTTCTAAGAACAAGGATGAGGAAGATTTTGAGCGCTTTGCCGAAATGCTTAGGCCTGTCTTTTTGCATACTCGTTTGATTGATATTTGGAAAATGCCTCCATATGCTAAATACATGAAAGATATTGTGACTAATAAAAGAAAGATACCTGAAGCTGAAATTTCCACCATGCTTGCAAATTATTCTTTTAAGGGTGGAGTACCTAAGAAGTTAGGAGATCCAGGAATACCCACTATACCATGCTCCATTAAAAGAAACTATGTTAAAACTGCCTTATGTGATTTGGGAGCCGGTGTTAGTGTTATGCCTTTCTCTTTATACCGAAGGCTTGATTTGAATAAGCTCAGACCTACTGAAATATCTTTGCAAATGGCTGATAAATCTACTGCTATACCTATTGGAATTTGCGAGGATGTGCCCGTTGTAGTTGCAAATGTTACTATCTTAACAAACTTTGTTATACTTGATATGCCTGAGGACAACAACATGTCGATTATCCTTGGTAGACCCTTTTTGAATACTGTAGGGGCTGTCATTGATTGCAAGAAAAGCAAGGTTACTTTTCATGTCAATGGTAATGAGCATACGGTTTATTTTCTGAAGAAACAAATTACTGTGAATGGTATCAACATTATTGAAAAAATTGCGACAATCACTATTGGAGGTTTCAAATTTCCTCTTCCTTCAGTTAAAAAGAAATATGAAACTCTCATTGTTGGGGAGACGCATATCCCCGTTGAGGAACTTAGTGTCATACGAAGATTCTTCGGTTTCATGGCATTCGAAAATAGTTTGTTAATAAGACTTGATCAACCTTATTAATGGATTCTTTTTGAGGGGCATGTGGTCGATGAATTTAGTAAGCACAACCTACTGTACCTATCTTTTGCTCACTGTTATTTAAAGCTAATAAAGTAAAAATGCCATGATTATCCTGTTTTCTGAGTTTTCTGTGCAATAAAAAATGTCCCAAAAATAAAAGTTCTCAGAATGCCCTGAAAATTTAGTATGATTTTTACGCAATATTTTAGAATTTTTAGCACCAAACACACCTCAGGGGGGGTGCACCTGTGAGCCACAAGCTCACAGCGCGCGGCCACCCCCCTTAGGCGCACCTAGCAGGCCTGTGGAACCCACAGGGGCCCCCTCACTTATTCCAGCTGCCCACTACTTTCTTCCACCTCCAAAAAAAATCACCATAGCTTTCAAACCCGTGTTCTTGCTCATTTGCCTGCAAATTTTGATCTCCTTGCTCAGAACTCCGTTTCCAAAGCTGTTTTGGGGGATTACTCCTCGGTATGTGACTCCTCCAATGGTCCAATTAGTTTTTGTTCTAATACTTTATACTTTGCATATTTTTTTGCTGTTGGTGACCATGTATATGAGCTTGCATGTTTAATTTGTATGGTCCAAAGTAGTTTTGATGAATGATATAGCCTCTAGGCACTTCTGGGAGTAGTTGCTATCATTTTTGTTGAGTTTTGTTCACTTTTATTTTGAGTCACTAAAAATTTCAGAAATTTTCAGAAAAAGAAAATGCTCAAGTGGAGGTTGAGAGGTTCTTCGAGCCGGGGTCCTAAAGAGACTCTGAAGCCTAAGTACAACCTTCCTCGCGTGGCCGAGGTGCAGCCGTGTGAATGGCCATGTGACACATTCGTGAGGGATGCAGGAATTTTCGATGACTTCTATTATTTGGCAAAAAATGCCGGCCTCATCCATTCCTTGAAGAAAAGTGTGAAAAGTATCTCCTCCTCGCTAATACTTTCGTGCCGAGTTCTCACATTCATTCTAGGAGAGAGACACCCATGGTGTCATTTAACTTATATGATATTCCTAGAGAGATGACACTTGACGAATTTTGCCAAGTTTGCATGATTCCCAACGAGGGCAGCCCCATAGAGCCACACCCTAGTGACGTCTCGGAGTTCATATCCGAGGTAACCGTGAGGGAGCAGAGAGGAGTTTCTGAGGCTAGGGTTGTTAGTTTACATTTTCCCGTCTTGCGCTATTTTTCATTATTTGCTGGGAGGTGTCTGTCTGGTCGATGGGAGAGTGGAACGCTCAGTTCACCGAACCTTGCTATTCTGCGCCATGCTCTTTATGGTGATATAACTTTTAGTTTGGGTGCTATGATCGCCCGACGGTTGCACACTAACCGTTTGAAGGGCGTTATTTATGGTGGTATTTACGCTTCCCGCCTGCTAAACATTTTGAGATTCCTATTAGGCATGAGGAGGAGGAAGAGAGGCTTTTACCTACTAGATATCTTGATTATAGCAGCATGGTTGGGCATAACTTTATTGATGAGGGCCCTAGATGATTTTGATATAACTAGGTATTCAGTCAGGGTACGCATGAGATTATTACTTTGCCTGCACCTGCTTTGTTTGATCTTTATAGGGGCAAGTACACCATCATGCCTGAGGACATTTATGCTTATTGGGGCTTGACACCACCCCAAGCACCTGAGCCAAAACCAGCCCCTGAGCCTGTTTATCAGTGGGAACCTTAGCAGCCACTGTGGGGACCTTAGCAGCCCCAGTATTATCCTGGAGGGGCCAACTTTGATCCATGGCCGTAGACCAACTTAGGTCAAAAGCCTAAGCTTGGGGGAGTACATATTTCTCACCGACATTACATTCATGTACCACACATTCATTCTAGTTGTCGGTGTTCATCCTTTTTCATTGTATATCCATGTTAGTTTATTTTCGCTTTCTTCTTGTGTGTTTAGAAAACTTTCAAAAATCCAAAAAAAATTAGTTGTAGTTTCTTTCTTGTTTAGTTAATTCGTAGTATTAGAAGAAAACCCAAAGATTTCTCGTTTCTTCTTTTACTTGTTGGGAGCTTTCCCGTGTAAATAGTTTTTCTCGTTTTTGTTTTTCCTTCGATTAGTTTGCTTTCTTCAGAAAAACCAAAAACTCCAAAAATATTTATGTGTGTTTCTTTGAAATTGTTTTCTTTGGTTTGAGTTGTCGGAAGGAGAAGACCACGATGAAATTATTGAGTGGCACTCATATGCATTTTTGTTGATCTAAATAAGAGCCCACATTACCTTGTCTTCTCCTTTGAATAAAATGTTTGCAGATTCTAGCTTAGTCCATAGCACACTTGCACTATTATTATTTTCACATCATTCGGTCGTGCAAGTGAAATACAATAATGATGATGATTTGATGAAGTGACTGTGGTGAAGAAAGGCTGGTATGAACTCTTCTTGTTTTTCTGTTTTTGTAAATATGTTTAGCTAGGTCGATCTTGATTTAGCATATTATGAGTAAACATATTTATGATGACAATTAGAGATTATAGTTGCTCATGCCATGCTTAAATAGCTAGGAGTGGATACTGATTTATCTTGAGTGTCAACATGCATTAAAATGGTTATGATGTAGTATGTTAGTATGGTATCCTCCTCTGAACAATTCAAGTGGCTTTACTTGGCACATGTTCACACATGTAGTTGATTCAAAACCAACATAGCCTCCACGATATTCATGTTCATGGTGTTTATATCCTACTCATGCTCGTGTTCAGTGTTAATTATTCTCAATGCATGGTTATGACCGTTTTCGCTCTCTAGCTGGTCGCTTCTCAACCTATTTGCTAGCCTTCACCTGTACTAAGCGGGAATGCTGCTTGTGCATCTAAATCCTTAAACCCAAAATTGTTCCAGATGAGTCGACTATATCTACCTATATGCGGTATTACTCTGCTGTTCCATGTAAATTTGCATGTGCCACCTCTAATCATTCAAATAAGCATCTGTTTTGTGTGCCCGTACCGCTCATGGAGCGACAGGGGGTGGTTAATATCTTCTATGCTAACCGGGTTATTCTCAAGATGGGCGTTTATTCGCCTGTCATTGCAAGAGAGAGGCTGGTAATTGGGATGCCCAGTCCTATGCTCAAAAATGAAAAATATATATAATGCCAACAAACTTCCCCGGAAAGTTGATTGTATGGAGGGCACCCGAGGATTCGGCTAGCCATGGCTTGTGTTTGTATGGTGGAGGGGGAGTAAACTTTACTTTTCCGCTTGGGAAACGCTGATAATGTGTTTAGCATGGAAGATGTTGAAAATTCTCGGTCGTGACGTTGACAGTAAAGGCATGCCTCTCAAAATTGTATTTACCTCTGATTTAAGCTCTGAGCTCTGGCACCTCTGCAAATCTCTGCTTCCCTTTGCGAAGGGCCTATCTATTTACTTTTATGTTATTTTACTTTTATTATTGAGTCATCACCTTCTCATTCAAGCACCCGTTGGAGAGCACTATTGTCATTTTTATGCATTGTGTATAGTTAATGTTGAGTGTGACATGACTGGATCTCTTCTACCATGAATTATAATATCTAGTCATTGCTTGAACTTCAGAGGTGCTCTGCATTTATGTTTTGCGGTCTCAGAAAAGGCTAGCGAGATAACATGTTATCATATTATATCATGATTGTTTTGACTAATTGTTGGCATCCGAGATATCTTATTATTGCTCGCTAGTTGGTTATGTTATTGACATGAGTAAATGTGAGACCTAAGTGTTATCATTCATATGGTTAGTTCATAATTTTGCTGAAAACTTGAGCATTAGCTAAGTATATATACAGCAACAAGAACAAAAAGAGTTTGTAAACGTTTTTCTTTATCACTTTCAGTTTGTCAACTGAATTGCTTGAGGACAAGCAATGAGTTAAGCTTGGGGGAGTTGATATGTCCCAAACGTATCTACTTTTCCATACACTTTTGCTCTTGTTTTGGACTCTAATTTGCATGATTTGAATGGAACTAACCCGGACTGGCGTTGTTTTCAGCAGAATTGCCATGGTGTTATTTTTGTGCAGAAATAAAAGTTCTCGGATTGGGCTGAAAATTTACGGAGAAGAGAACCACCTGAGGGGAGCCACCCAGGGGCCACAAGCCCAGGTGGCACGGCCACCCCCCCAGGGCGCACCCCCCAGGCTTGTGGGCCCCTGGCAGCTCTGGCAACCCTAATTCCAACTCCATATATACCTATTCGCGGAGAAAAAAATCAGAGAAAGAATCATCGTGTTTTACGATACGGAGCCACCGCCACCTCTTGTTCTTCATCAGGAGGGCTGATCTGGAGTCCCTTCGGGGCTCCGGAGAGGGGGATTCGACACCGTCGTCATCATCAACCATCCTCCATCACCAATTTCATGATGCTCACCACCAGGAGTGAGTAATTTCTTCGTCAACTTGCTAGACGGTGAAGGGTTGGATGAGATTTGTCATGTAATTGAGTCAATTTTTTAGGGCTTGATCCCTAGTATCCACTATGTTTTGAGATTGATGTTGCTATGACTTTGCTATGCTTCATGCTTGTCACTAGGGCCCGAGTGCCATGATTTCAGATCTGAACCCTTTATGTTTTCATGAATATATTTGAGTTCTTGATCCTATCTTGCAAGTTATATGCACCTATTACATGTTATGATCCGCATACCCCGAGGCGACAATAATTGGGATTCTTTCCGGTGATTACCGTAGTTTGAGGAGTTCATGTATTCACTAAGTGCTAATGCTTTGTTCCGGTTCTCTATTAAAAGGAGGCCTTAATATCCCTTATATTTCCTTATGGACCCCGCTGCCACGGGAGGGTAGGACAAAAGATGTCATGCAAGTTCTTATTATAAGCACGTATGACTATATACAGTATACATGCCTACATTACATTGATGAATTGGAGCTATTGTGTATCGCCCTAGGTTGTGACTGTTACATGATGAATGTCATCCAACACAAATATCCATCACTGATCCAATCACTACGATTTTCGCATATTGATCTTTGCTAAGTTACTTTTGTTACTGCTGCTGTTACAATCACTACAAAACTACTACTTCTACTGTTACCGTTGCTATTGCTACTATTACTACTGCTATCAAACTATCATACTACCGTGCTACTAAGTACTTTGCTGCAGATATTTTGTTCTCCGGGTGTGCTTGAATTGACAACTCAACTGCTAATACTCACAAATATTCTTTGGCTCCCCTTGTGTCGAATCAATAAATTTGGGTGAAATACTACCCTCGAAGACTGTTGCGATCCCCTATACTTGTGGGTTATCAAGGCACTCTATGGCCTTAAACAAGCCCCACGTGCATGGTATGAGCACCTTACTGAGTTGTTGCAAGAACGTGGGTTTGAAATTGGGTAAATCGATCCCACTCTTTTTACCAAGAGGGTTAAAGACTTGTTCATATGCCAACTATATGTTGATGATATTATTTTTGGTTCTCCTAACAAAGCTTTCAATGATGAGTTTTCCGCACTCTTGACGGAGAAGTTTGAGATGTCTATGATGGGAGAGTTGAAGTTCTTTCTCAGGTTCGAAGTCAAGCAAAGGAGAGAAGGAACATTCATCAACCAAGCCAAATATACCCAAGACATGCTCAAGAGATTCAAGTTGGATGATGTCAAGCCGGCCAAGACTCCTATGCCAACCAAATGCCAACTCGACATTGATCCCAATGGTAAAGCGGTGGATCAAAAGGTATATTGCTCCATGATTGGATCCTTGTGCATCTAGGCCGGATATCATGTTGAGTGTGGGAATGGGTGCAAGGTTCCAAGCCGCACCTAAGGAAAGCCACTATGAAGGTCAAGCGAATCTTTTGATATTTGGCTCATACCCCAAACTTTGGCTTATGGTACCCCAAAGGTGCAAGCTTTGATCTCATGGGATATTCGGATGTTGATTGGGCGGGAGACCGTGTGGATAGGAAGTCAACTTCCAGAGGGTGCCAATTCCTTGGTCGCTCTTTGGTGAGTTGGTCTTCGAAGAAGAAAAATTGTGTGTCTCTCTCCACCACCGAGGCCGAGTATGTAGCCACCGCAAGTTGTTGTGCACAATTGCTATGGATGAGGAAAACTTTAAATGATTACGGTGTCACTTGTGACAAAGTGCCTCTTCTATGTGACAATTAAAGTGCGATCAAGATCTCCTACAATCCGGTGCAACATAGCAAGACGAAGCATATCGAGATTCATCATCATTTCATACGGGATCACATCAAGCGTGGAGAGATTGATCTTATTTATGTAGGTACACAAGAGCAACTTGTGGATATTTTCATGAAGCCTTTGGATGAAGCAAGATTCCGTGAGTTAAGGCATGAGCTAAATATCATTGATTCGAGCAATGTGGCTTCAAACTAGGCACACCCAACCGCATTCATCATGTTATCTTGTTATAGATGTAGGAATGGACATAGGGGGAGTGTTGATCTCTCAATGAACTCTCCCTCCCCCCATTATGCATAAATCGATCAAGTCTTTCACATTAGCCATTTTTTATGGTACTTGTGCTTCAAAGACGAGTTTTGGTCATGGGCCCAAGGCTAAAATCTTTGTGGTGCCATACCAATTGACTCAAACATAGGTGGCTTCGGCCACCTCCCTCTCCTTGAGAGGTGTTTGTTCAAAATGTTTCGTTTTGGTTTATCAAGTCTTTAGGGCTTTTTTTGTGCTTTGAGTCACTCCAAGTTTGCTCTCCTTTTGTTTGTCTTTTTGAACTTGGAGTGTCTCTTCCCATTTGCTGGTCTTTGTGTTTCCAACCCAATCCTTTTCTCATCTACAACCTCTATATATTGCAAAAGCCACCATCTTTTTCTCCTTTGGCATGTTCTGTCCTCAAGGCGGTACTACCGCTGGGTCTGGGGTGGTACTACTGCTTATCAGCGGTATTACCGCCGCAGCCCACGGTACTACTGCTGGAGTGGTACTACACGGCCTCCTGCCGCGCAGTAGTACCGGGGCAGTACTACCGCTCTCCGAGCGGTACTACCGCTCTGCAGTGCGTGGGTGGGGGTTATGAGTTGGGCAGCGGGAGTTCCATCTCCCCCATACCCATTCATCTCTCTCCCCCCTCACGCTCTCTCTCTCTAGGCGACGAACCTGCCCTGGCGGCCGCCGCCGGACCGGCGATTCCGGACCGTCTTCTGCGATTCTGACCGGTGGAATCGATCCCCACCCTCTCCTCTTGCCATGGATGCCGGTATTGCCCCCGTTTTTCTCTCTTATGGTTCTCTCTTTTGAATCTAGGTTCTAGGGCAATATGTGTAGCATTAGTCGATTTTTGGCTAAATCAAGGCTTGAGTAGGATGTCGAAGACTGCTAGAGTAGGAGAATAGAGGTTTTATTGGAGAAAATTTGAATTTGGCACCACCGGTAGTGCCGGATCTTGCCGCGGTAGTAGTTGCTTCGGCGACTTCTGCCTCGAGCGGTAGTACCGCTCCCCTGGGAGCGGTACTACCACTTATAGGTGGTACTACCGCTGCAAGGAAGCGGTACTACCATTCTGTGCTATCAACTTCAAATTTCCTCCAATCAAACTTCCATTCTTTGTGGTTATTCCTTTTGGCTTATGCAACCCCTTTACACCTGCTTTTCCCTCACTCTGTGTTGTGGGTTCCAGGTGGTAGCAGCTCTGTGCACCAGGCCCGTCGTAAGAATCCAGATCATCCAGGTGGCTCAAAGCGTTCCCGCACAGCAGAGGATGCCAGTGCCACTTCTAGTGTTCAGCCCAAGCCAGGGATCAAGAAAGTTGCCAGCAAGCAGAAAGAAAAGGAGAAATCAATGAATGAGTTGCCTGCCAGGGAGTTCTATGTTGCTCGCCGTCGCAACCCGTATCGCCTTGCTCAAGATCCTTCTCTCATTAACCGTCCCTTCTGGACCAGGCAGCAAATGTCTACACTACACCACAACTGTTGTTTAGGGGCAATCAACTGCCAGGAGAAATACATGTTCAAGGGCAAATGAACTGCCAGGACATTAGTGTCTGCCGGTACAAGCATCTTGGGGCGGACAAACTGCCGGGAGAACTAGAGCAACGATGGCGCACGGACTGCCGGTACAATTTAGGGCCCACAATCTACCGGGACACCAAGAACCCGACCCATATACTGCCAGGGACCGTCTTTGGTGTGAGACCAAAAAGTAGTATCGGGCCAAAGCGCGTGCTAGCGAGAAAAAAGCGCGCGAGAATGACTAACATTTTGGCCCGAAAAAGAAGTTAATGCGCGCGTCGGCTGACGGTGTCCTAGACCTAGGGGAACTAACCTAGTCGGCCGGTGGTCCTCGGACTGGGCCGGTGGGCCCTCATTCATGTTGGGATGGACTGCGGAAACTGCACGCAAGGGACCAAGATTACACCTGCCAAAGACTTGACGTCCACTCCAAGACATCTCCTGCCGCCTCCATCCGTCCCTAGATACCGACTATGTAAACCCTGGATACCCTACCTGGCGTACATATAAGCCAAGGGGTTTAGCCCGTAGGGGGAACCTGAACACAATCGCATTCACCTAGCCCCAGGGTTAGGACTCCACTTACGATCTCGAGGTAGATCAAAGCTTGTACTCGATACATCTCCATCAATATAAACAAGAGCAGGACGTAGGGTTTTACCTCCATCAAGAGGGCCCGAACCTGGGTAAACACTGTCTCCCTTCTTCCTGTTACCGTCTATCCGAAGATCCACAGTTCGGGCACCCCCTACCCGAGATCCGCCGGTTTTGACACCGACACTGGTGCTTTCATTGAGAGCTCTGCTGTGAGATCGACAGAAGGAACGATGGCTCATCTACAGATCAACTACGACACTGGCTACGAGGACATCTACGTCCCAGGCCAACTTTTTGTGTTCGGCAGCATGGTTTTCTGCGCTGACTCGACAGGCCGTCTGGCTACTGTCGAAAATAATGCTCCTGATCAGATCATAACTTTTGGAGGTCTGGAGTACACCGCGGATTCTCGCGGCGAGCTCGTCCTGTCGGGCTGGATGCCCGGCCAGATCGAGGGCTCATCAGACACTAGAGGCTCGACTCCAAAGCCGATCTCCTTCCAGGACATCGGGTCAATCTCTTCGGCGCCGCCCGGATGCGCGGAGGAGTCGTTCTCCCTGGCCTCGGCGGGCCCACCATAGCGTCGGACCCTGATGCGAGTCAGGATTTAACTCCGGACGCCATGTTGGATTTAGAACCGACCTCAGCAACAGATCCGAGATTAGCACCGAGCTCCGACGTCGATCAGAGTCCGGCCTCGGATGCGCCTTCGGGTCTGGGACCGATATCGGCAGCAGATCTAGAATCTGCCCCGGTCCCTTGCACGGCTGAAGACGCATCGGATAATCCACCCATTGTACTTCAAGTTAGACAGGCTTACAACCAGGCCCTGAGCCTCGAGGAGCTATCACACTTAAATGAGATGCTCGATCGCATCCAGAGCTTATCAATCTCGGACGGCCAGACCTCGGTCTATGATAAGATCGGACTTAAGGCCGACGATCGGGAAATTTACGTCCCACCCACTACCCACCTAGTCACCACGATCGATGACTTAACCGATGTGCTAGACTACGGCGAGGCCACCGACATGGATGAAGATGTCGACGGCCCCACAGAGACCACCACGCCGTTGATAAATACCGGCAAGTGGACTGCAACATCTACTTATGATGTTTACATGGTTGACACCCCCAGAGATCCTCCGAGATGTCGGCGAAGACGCGGAAGGGGTGACAATGGGGACCCCAGCGGAAACAACGCCACCACCGACAATGGCGGTGCGCCAGCCGACGATGCAGGCAATCCCGGAGAGGAAATTCAAGCCTCCCCAGAGCGACAAGCCCGCCCCGAAGGAATCGCCGAAGACCAAGACATCGATGACCTCTTTGAGGGGGCTGATGACAATTACATGCCAGAATCCGAGGAGGATGAGAGCCTCGGACCCGAGGACTACATAGTCCCTGAAGACCCCTTCAAGCAAGAACGTTTTCGGCAGCGCCTTGTAGCCACTGCCCGAAGCATGAAACAGAAGCAGCAGTAGCTGCAGGCCAACGAGGATGCCCTGAATGACAAATGGGTCGAAATACTCTCAGTCGAGCAAGACCTCGAAGATAGGTGCCGTAGTGCGCCCAAATCTTACCCGCACAGACGTCTACTGCCTGAATTCGATGAAGAACTAACTGATGATGTGCTCTTAATGCGTGGACGGGCAGACCAACCAGATCGACCCCCTAGAGGGCGCGACAGGTCAGTACGGGAAGACTTCCACACTCAAACTGCACCACACCGTCATGGCAAGGACCCTTTGATTACTTAGACCCTCATGACGTTCGACGTCATATAGAAGCAAATCAGGCGCCACCTCGGTCCATCTATGGATCAAGAGGACGTGCGCCAGCCGGGCTAGACGGCTACGATGCCTAGTTGGACAGGAACGGCCGAGCTCGAGACCAAGCCTATGCATGGCTATCTCCCGACATCCGGCGCGAAATGGCTCGGATCCAAGGTCCGGCTCACCCAATCTGTTTTACAGACAGGGTGATGGAACATCAGTTCCCGGACGGGTTTAAACCCATCAACATAGAATCATACGATGGCACGATAGACCCAGCCGTATGGATCGAGGATTTCCTCCACCATATCCACATGGCCAATGGAGATGACCTCCACGCCATCAAATACCTGCCGCTCAAGTTAAAGGGGCTGGCCAGGCATTGGCTTAATAGCCTACCTCCCCACTCCATCGGAAGTTGGGAAGCGCTCGAGGATGCCTTTAGGGCAAATTTCCAGGGTACTTATGTCCGACCACCAGACGCGGACGACCTTAGCCGCGTTACTCTGTAGCCCGGTAAGTCAGCCCAGCAATTCTGGAATAGGTTCCTTACTAAAAAGAACCAGATCATAGACTGCTCCGATGCCGAAGCCATCGTAGCATTCAAAAATAACATCCGAGATGAGTGGCTCGCTCGCTAGCTCGGGCAGGACAAACCAAGAACAATGGCGGCCCTTACCTCACTCATGACCTGCTTTTGCGTGGGAGAGGACAGTTGGCTGGCCCGTAGCACCCACAATGGCGAAGCTGGCACCTCGGAGACCCATGACGCCAATGGCAAGCCCAGACGCAACACAAATAAGCGTCGACATGCAAATGGTGGTAGCGACACGGAGAACGTCGCAGTCAATGCAGGGTTCACCGAGATGGACCGAGCCAGCTTGACAAGATCCTTGACCGACCGTGCCAAATACATGGCACCTCGGACAAACAGGCAAACCATACCAACAGGAATTGCTGGGTCTTCAAACAGGCCGGCAAGATAGCGCCTGAGGGTCAAAATAAAACCCAACCTCGCAGCGAAGATGAGGATGAACGTCAGAGGCCTAATAATGGAGGCCAAAATAAGTTTCCTAATGAGGTAACAGAAGTAAACATGATTTACGTTACCCAGCTCCCCAAAAAGGAGAGGAAGCGCGCACTTTGGGACATTTACGCATTGGAGCCGGTCGCCCCGAAGTTCAACCCGTGGTTGGCTTGTCCGATCACATTCGACAAACATGACCATCCGACCAGCATCAGGCACGGCGGATCGGCCGCATTGGTCCTGGACCCGATAGTCGATGGTTTCCATCTGACGCGCGTCCTCATGGACGGAGGCAGCAGCCTCAACATAATTTACGCAGATACGGTCAGGAAGATGGGCATCGACTCATCACGGATCAAGCCCAGTGCCACCACATTTAAAGGTGTTATACCAGGCGTTGAAGCCCGCTACACTGGAACGGTGATGCTCGAGGTGGTCTTGGGATCGCCCAAAAATTTCAGAAGCGAGGAGTAAATCTTCGATATCGTCCCCTTCTGTAGCGGATATCACGCGCTACTGGGGCGCTTTAACGCAGTCCTGCATTATGCTTACTTAAAGTTGAAAATGCCGGGACCAAACGGTGTCATCACAGTCAATGGTAACACCAAACGTTCCCTTCGAACTGAGGAGCAGACCGCGGCTTTCGTAGCCGAGGTACAGGCATCCGAGGAGGCAGCCCGCGCAAATAAATCTAGCTCATCAAAGCGCACGCGGGCCGTGCAAGCCGACCTTGGTCAAGCATTCTCCTACCCCAAATAGGGGTGCGGGTTCCTCGTGCACCTACCTTGGGAAGGGCATTATGTCCCGAGGGTGCATAATTTTGCACTAAAAATTCCCTGGGTCAACGAGGAGCCAAAACAATGGAAACGTCGGATCGGCTAGACCGAGAAGCGACGTAACTATGGGCTTGCGCATTGGCACGGTTCTGTCAAAGAGCTAGCCAGCAATAGCATGCCCGTGTGGCTTTAACCACCCAAACGGCAGCTGCAGACCTCATTAAAGGACTCGATCGGTCAATGCGTCAAGTGTAAGGACGGCCGAGGTGGCAGGAAGCCCATATCGACTTCGCCGTCAACGAAGATATGCTGGTCAACAACACGCAGATGCAGACATGTAGCAGGAAGCGGCCCGGGCTTATTAACCCGATGACAAGTCTGCCTTGTTCTTCTCCTTGTCTTTTTTATTTTCTACTTCACGTTGTATCTTTCCGAAGTTTTCTTTTGTCTAAGCTCGGCATTCACGGCTTGACCATATGAAATGAAAGAAATCATGCCCCTTAAGGTTCTTCTGCATTTCCTCATAATTAATGCATTCGAGCCAAAAGAATACTTTATGATACAAAGGGCCTTACCTTTCTACATTATGCCAAAAGTCCGAAGTACTCAGCGTCTCGGATGTTGCGTTATATGAATCAATTTCGAACCTAAATTTTGGTCAATAGTTGGGTTGCCCGGCTCCGATGTGCACCCCTTATGTTTGTAACACCCCGATTTTTGGCCCTTTCTTTTTTTCTTTTTGTTTTATTTGGTTTTTGCTCTGGTTTTCTTTTTGGAGGAGTTCTTTGGACTTAAAACCTGGGAAATCTCCATTTCCTTCCCTCCCAAGTAGTGCTTCATCCTTGCATCTTTTTCAAGATCATGAATATTTCCATTCTAACCCTATCCGAAAGTCCTTTTCTTAGGGAATATTCCTTTCTTATTAAAGGAATAACCTTATTTGACCTAGGTTGTGAAGCAACCTATATTTTTGTCGTTCCTAAAATTCCCAAATAATTCTCATAAATTCTTTGGGTCATATGTTGCCCAAATATGTCCAAACCCCTTATTGCCTAGTTCAAAAATAAGTCAGCAATATTCATTTTTCCATTCTGTTCAGAATGGCACTTTGTGAAGGAAGTGCTATTTATATTTTCTTGATTGCCATAAAAGTTTTTGGGCACTCTTTCCTACCCAAATAATTATGCTCATGTATCTTAAAAAGAAGTGCTCACATACATATAAAAATTATTGTCCTTTTTTTTAACACAGCAAAACACATAAGCCCACGTATATTGTCCTAAAAGATGTCCATATACTTAATAGGAAATATTCAAATACATTAAAATGTATGTTGTTTAACAATATTTACATGCAGAAGTGTGCAAAAGGATACAAGGGAAAAAGTAACCGAAAAAGAAAGAAAACACTGAAAACAGGAATTAAAACCAGGAAACGAAAATAGAAAACCAAAAAAGAAAGGGAGAAAATTAAAGCCCACTGTTCATTAAAGCCCACTTTTCTTTTTAAGTTTTACTGTCCCCTTTTTGAATTCATTTCAAATTTTGCATAACTATAATGTGGACTCGTAGAGGATGTATCCTCTGCTCACATGTGTGAGGTACTCGCAAATTTGGAAACCTTATTACTAAGTCAGAGTGTAAAAAATTATACGCCCTATATTTAGGAATGGAGGGAGTATTAAAATTGCCATGTGTTTATTTTAAAGTGTTTGGATGTTTATCATAAGGTTAATTTTTTTTTAAAAAAAAGGTGCAAAAAATGGGGCCGCCAGGATTCGAACCCTGGCTGGCTTGCGTAATGTATCAAGGGACCAACCACTAGGCCATGTGTGTGGTTCTGTCCATAACCACCGCCGCAATTCTTATGACTTCGATATCGAGCTGTTTATGGCGCATGTATCGCTGGTGCGCCATTGCTATCGATCTGTTATGGCGCATGTATCCCTGGTGCGCCATTGTTACCGGCCCTCCCCTGCTTCTCCTCCCTGCGCCTCCCTCTCCTCACTCCCCCGCACTCACACCCAGATCCCCCCTCTCCCCCGCGCCGCGCCATCGCCTGTCGCCGTCCCCGTCCCCGTCCCCGTCCCCAGGAGCACCACGACGTCCCCGTCCCCGTCCCCGTCCTCGTCCATAGGAGCTCGTCCCCAGGAGCACCACGACGTCCCCGTCCCCGTCCTCGACCACCAGGAGGAGGAGGAGGCTCGCCGTCCCCGTCCTCCCCCGTCGCGCCGGAGCACAGCGCCTTCGTTCGAGGCCTCCGTGACATCTCCGACTACCTCCGCGCCAAGAAGGAACTCTCCTCCCGCCCCTCCGCCGCCGAGCTCCGCGCCAAGTCCGACTCCCTCCGCGCCGCCACGCACGACGGAGAGATCTGGTACGTCCGTCCGCCGCCCATCGAGTTCCCCAATCTGCTAGTACTCCAGGAGGGACGCTCTCTAGAAGATTTTGGTATCCGATTCGTTTATTCTCCCGGTCCTGCTTATAAACTAATCATGTGCGATTCTTCTCCTGGGTAGTATAGATTTCGGTGCCGGTGCTCCTGCGCTTGTGACACAAATATGGTGCAGAGATTGATCTCCTTAGTTTAGTGGCTGTGTTTAATACAGTAATTGCTTAATTATCTATTTATTGGAAGGGAACTCTACACAATTTTTGGTCTCTCGCCTTCTGCTCTTACTCTAACTAGGTAGGGAACGTGCCTTGGCACTAGCAGTGTTAGGCATATTTACTGAAACTATTTAAAGATGATGCAACCGTCTAAACCATGTTCATGTAGTATGTTCATGCATCAGTTTGGATGTGCTGGAGCATATCAGCAAGATCAATCTAAAATCTACTCCCTACGTCCCTTAATAGATAGCTTATACACTCAGTAAAAGGTCTACTATTTGTAAGTTTGACCAAATATATGTAGAGCTTCAGACACCACTCCAAAATTAAATAGAACTTGTGGGACATTGGATCATGCAGAGATTTAAATTTTCTTCTAATTAGTAGTGTTTTAGCATTTGCTGTTTATTGCTGATCTTCATGAGACCTTTTATGGATCCTTCATTGAAAAGGAAATATTACCATCACTGCATTATGTTGGCAACTACAATTAGGAGGTAGTGAGGTAGTGGTGGTGCAGCTCCAGATGCATTTGTCCCTAGCCAGTGTCCAGTGGCCACACACACACACACACGCACACACACATACACCAGAAAAGAAAACTCAAAAATACCTGCAATTATTAATTTCTTCTAAAGTATTTGCACCCCTCACCCAAAATGTTTGTTTCCGACCTGTCCTTCGATCACCCACCCTTTTTAATTAATTGCACTGTTTCCAACTGTATGTTAATTCTAGAGCTCTTCCTCTGTGCTTGGACAGGGCCCCACTTCCCTCTCTGAGCATCTAGACAGATAGTATCCAGAGTGTTAAAGACCTCATCCTCTTCATCATCAACACAGGTACTGCTGCTGCTCTGTTTTTGTTGCTGCTGCTGCTCTACTGCCAACATGAGAAATAAAACAGAACATGGCATGCATATAATAAACAGAGAAGAGAATAGGTGTTAAAACCAGAAATGACTAAAATGGTTGTGATACACCACGGGCATCACTCTGCAAGAATAGACCCTGAACCAGAAAGTAGAGCTGATTATAACTTGGATTCCATGGATGATGACGAGAGTCTGGCTGTAGGTGTTTTGATGTGTTAAGTTTTCAGACAGTTTTGCATGTGTTAAGTTAGAAACCAAATTTGAGTTAGATAAAACTAAGCTAGTTCTTTACTGTATGTAATTAAGTTGGGTGTGATAGGGTAAGTTGCACCTGTTTGACACTTCTGCATTGGCAGAGACTTTCTAGGTGAAAAGTAACTGATGAATTATACACGCAGACACTCTATAGGGTAACCCTACAAAAACAGTTCGGTTTCTGATAAGTTCAGAACTGAATTTGAGATAAGTTTTCAGGTTCCTGAAACTATATAAAACCAAACTGAAAGGTATTCAACTAAGTTCAGATTATTGGACCGCAAGTAGTTACCTAGGCAAGATCACTCTGTTGGAACACTAATAGTTTGATGTGATATGGTCAAAGCATCAAGTAGTTACCTAGGCTCACCCATAGAAAAAATTTAACCGTGAACACTTGAGTTTAGTCAAGGCATCCAGTACTGATGGATCTAAATTGTATGCAGTAGGATTTATGAACCGTTCGAGACACACCAGTTTTTCGTGCTTTCTTAGCGGCAATATTGTTTGGATAGTACTGATAGTACAAATTCGACTGTGAAAACTTGAACTTGGTCAGGACATCCAGTACTGATAGTGTTAGATGTAAATCGTATACAGTAGGCTTTACATACCATTCCAGAAGCACCAGTTTTTCCTGTTTACTGTTGGCATAAGTGGTCTTTTGTATATATGTTAACGTTTGTTAATTTGTTACAAAGGGTACACCACTAGGGCGGAGGCGGAAGCTAGATACGCGCGCTATCTAGCGGGAGAGAGGAGGGAGCGGAGGAGGAACCGGATGAAGACCAGTTTCATCGTGATGATGCTCATCGTGACCGCAGCTCTCTTCTATGTGATGGTAGTTTAGATGATATCAACTTTGTAATGTGACGACAAACTCGCTACTCGGTCTCTAGACCTAAACTTGTCTAATATTTGAACTTTGTTCGCTATTTCGAATTCGGAGACTAATGTGATGAATTGTATTATGTGCTGTTTATATTTGACTGATGGTAATTTATACTGTAATGCAAACTGTATATTATGTGCTTTATTGTATTCTGTAACCCGTGCAAATAAGAGAAAAGCAAAAAAAAAAATACTGGAATTAATAGTAGTGGCGCACCATATATATATATTAGTGGCGCACCCATATTTTATACCAGTGGCGCACCTTTAGAGTTAGTAGTGGCGCACCAGTAGCCCCCCCAAACTGTATATTAGTAGCGCACCCAAACTGTATATTAGTGGCGCACCCAAACTGTATATTAGTGGCGCACTGGGGGGTAGTAATGGCGCACCAAGTGGTGCGCCACTGTTATGTAGATTAACAGTGGCGCACCAGGGGTGCGCCATTACTATTTATTAGTAGTGGCGTGATAATAGTGGCGCACCTATAGTGCGCCACTAATAGGGAAAACAGGTGCGCCACTAATAGGCATTTTTCTAGTAGTGAAATAAACCAACTAGCATCAACTACAAGATGTAATCAACACTACTAGCAACCCACAGGTACCAATCTGAGGTTTTGAGACAAAGATTGAATACAAGAGATGAACTAGGGTTTGAGATGAGATGGTGCTGTTGAAGATGTTGATGAAGATTGGCCCTCCCATGATGAGAGGGTTGCTGGTGATGTTGATGGCGACGATTTCCCCCTCCCAGAGGGAAGTATCCCCGGTAGAATCTCTCCACCGGAGAGCAAAAGTGCTCCTGCCCAAGTTCCGCCTCGAGACGGCGGCGGACCATCCCAAAAGTCTTCTCTTAATTTTTTCTAGGGAAAATCGGCTTATATACCAGAAAATGGGGGCCAGAGGCTGGCCAGGGGCCCCACGAGGTACCAGGGCACGCCTGGGGGGTGGCGCGCCCTGGTGCCTCGTGGGCACCTGGGTGGCCCCCTCTGGTACTTCTTGCTTCCAGTATTTTTATTTATTCCAAAATAATTCTCCGTGAAATTTCAGCTCATTTGGAGATGTGCAGAATAGGTATCTCTGACATAGCTTTTTCAGGTCCAGAATTCCAGCTGCCGGCAATCTCCCTCTTTGTGTGAATCTTGCATATTAAGAGAGAAAAGGCATTAGAATTGCTCCAAATAGTGTTATAATGATTAAAAACACTATAAATAACAGTAGCAAAACATGATACAAAATGGACGTATCAACTCCCCCAAGCTTAGACCTCGCTTGTCCTCAAGCGATAGCCGATATCGATAATCATGTCCACATGTTTAGAGAGAGAGGTGTCGATAAAAACAAAATACAGACATAGTAGCATCATGATCATTATTATAATAGCAATTATCATAAAACTTCTCATGAGCAAGTAACAATTCATCACAACAATGAAGTATAAGGCATAAACTTTCTTGAAAACTAACAAACTATGTTCTGAGTCAACAATGCAATTGCAATTCATCATATTTTCAGGAAGGCTCTCATGTAGGAGCTTTTTAGCAAGTCCACATACTCAACATCATATAGTCTTCTATGATTGCTAACACTCACAACATATATATGGAGCAAAAAGTTTCAGCCAGACACACAGAAAGATAGGGGCTTATAATTTCGCCTCCCAACTTATTCACCTCAAGGGTGATGTCAACAATAATAACTCATGATCACTCATATCCAACTGGATATATATGTTTAGATCTTTCCCCACCATATGATGCTTGCAAAAGATAAAAATAAAAAGGAATAGAGGAGAACACTATTGACTCTTACATAAAAAGTAAATGCATAAAAGTAAAAGATAGGCCCTTCGCAGAGGGAAGCAAAGATTGTCATGCGCATTTTATTGTTGGATGCACAAGCTCTTAATGCAAAGGAACGTCACTTTATATTGCCCCTTATGATAGCAACCTTTATTATGCAGTCCGTCGCTTTTATTTCTTTGCCATCACAAGTTCGTACAAAGCTTATTTTCCCTTACAATAAAAGTTTCATACCTATTTAGAGGCAATTTTTATTGCTTTTTGCACCAATGACAACTTACTTGAAGGTCTTATTCAATCCATAGGTAGATATAGTGGACTCTCATGATGTGAAACTGGGTCTAAGGGTTTTTGATGCACAAGTAGTATCTCTACTTGGTGCGGATTTTTGGCTAGCAAAGATATTGGGCAAGCACCACATGTTGGAGGATCCATAACAATATAACTTCTATGTGAATATGAACAAACATAATTCATTACATTGTCTTCCTTGTCCAACGTCAACAATTTGACATAAAATACTTAATGGGGGCAAACAATCATAAAAGATGTCCAAGATAGTATATTTGCATGTGAATCTTCTCTTCCCTTATTAATTCTTTGATGAATTGCATCATTGACTAATGCTATGTTTGTTAACTTTCAATAAATTTTACCACTTATACTTTTCTTTATGTAATGTCATTACTTTACATAAGATTAGCATATAATCTTTTTCATTATTTTCATTGCTAGGATTGAAACATAAAAGTAAAGAAGCAAAAACTCAAACTACTCTTTATTATATAACTCTCAACTCGATTACATAGATAGATGGATCACGAAACTAACACTCAAAAATAGATCATATTAAACTTTTATTCAACTAGATCACCAAATAACTAATGATCGAACTAAAAGTAGGTAAAGATAATAAAAGTGATGGTGATACGATACCGGGGCACCTCCCCCAAGCTTGGCACAAGCCAAGGGGAGTGCCCATACCCATGTGCTCAAGTTTCCTTCTTCGGTGATGGCGGTGGTGATGAAGTGGTGGGCTTGTCCTTCACGACATTAATTAGGATCTCCTTTAGGCTCTGGATTTCCCGAAGCACATACTATATCATCTCTGTATTCCTTTGGACTTCAGCCATAATATGCTTATTCTCTGGGCCCCAAGCATTCTTTCCTGCTTCACTTTCACTTGAACGAGAGATGTCCCAATTGGTGAGTATGTGCATACGAGGAGTATTCTCGATCCCATAATTCTGAACTAAGTTATGAAAATTATTCCGATGTAACCTGTGTAAGGGCCTTCTAAAGGGAAGCCCTTCCTATACCTCTGGATTCCCACGGCCTCAAGCAAATCTCCATCATCTTCATCCATGGTAACTTCTCCTTCCTCCTCCCTCCTGAGCTCCGTCTGCATCAACCAAGCATCGTCCCCCACATTGTTGGAGGAGGAAGAAGACATGGTGCCTGGCCTCAAAATCTGACAGAAAATAGCACGAAACAAAAACAGAGGAGATTTCTGCGATACGGTGGTTAAAACGTCTAGGAGTATATATAAAGATTTTTTATCTTGCAAAACAAGTAATCCAGAAGACAAACGGAGTCGGGAAGGCTCATGTGGGGCCCACGAGGTACCAGGGCACGCCTGGGGGGGTGGCGCGCCCTAGTGCCTCGTGGGCACCAGGTGGGTCCCCCCAGCTGTTTCTTATTTTTGTATTTTTCTAAATATTCCAAAACTGACAGAAAATATTTTTATGGAATTTTTGGAGTCGGTTTACATACCGTATCACATACCTCTTCCTTTTCAGGGTTCTGGAGTGTTCTGGAAGGTCTCTCTTATGTATTCCTCCGGTGTAATTGTTTCAATAATATTAGTTTCAACATTAATGGGGGTACCTGAAATATAGTGCTTAATTCTTTGCCCATTCACCACTCTCGAATTAGTGCCTTCGGAGTTGTTTATTTTGATGGCTCCGGAGCGATAAACTTCTTCGATGATATACGGTCCTTCCCATTTAGAGAGAAGCTTTCTTGTAAAGAATTTCAAACGAGAGTTGTACAATAGAACTTGCTCACCCACTTTGAATTCCCGTTTTTGAATTCTTCTATCATGCCATCTTTTAACTTTTTCTTTGAACAATTTGGCACTTTCTCCATTCATCTAATGAGCTAATATCAAATAACCTCTTTTCACCGGCAAGTTTAAAATCATAATTGAGTTCTTTAATTGCCCAATATGCTTTATGTTCTAACTCAAGAGGCAAATGACATGCTCTTCCATAAACCATTTTATAAGGAGACATACCCATATGATTTTTATAAGCAGTTCTACAAGCCCATAGTGCATCGTCAAGTTTCTTAGACCAATTCTTTCTAGATCTATTGACGGTTTTCTGCAGAATTAATTTTATTTCCCTATTGCTCAATTCTACTTGACCACTAGATTGAGGATGATAGGGAGATGCAATTCTATGGTTGACATCATATTTAGCAAGCAATTTACGGAATGCACCATGAATAAAATGTGAACCACCATCAGTCATTAAATATCTAGGGACTCCAAACCTTGGGAAAATAACTTCTTTAAGCATTTTAATTGAAGTGTTATGATCAACACTACTAGTTGGAGTAGCTTCTACCCACTTAGTAACATAATCAACAACAACTAAAATATGAGTATACCCATTGGATTTAGGAAAAGGTCCCATATAATCAAATCCCCAAACATCAAACGGTTCAATCGCAAGTGAATAATTCATAGGCATTTCCTGACATCTACCAACATTACCAATTCTTTGACATTCATCACAAGATAAGACAAACTTACGAGCATACTTGAAAAGAGTAGGCCAGTAGAAACCAGATTGCAATACCTTATGTGCAGTTCTGTCTCCCGCATGGTGTCCTCCATAAGCCTCGGAATGACACTTCCGTAGGATTTGTTCCTGTTCATGCTCAGGTATACAACGCCTAATAATACCATCTACTCCTTCTTTATAAAGATGTGGGTCATCCCAAAAGTAATGTCTTAAATCATAAAAGAACTTTTTCTTTTGTTGGTATGTGAAACTAGGTGGTATAAATTTAGCAACAATATAATTAGCATAGTCTGCATACCAAGGAGTATTACAAGAAGCATTTATGACAGCTAGTTTTTCATCAGGAAACTCATCATTAATAGGAAGTGGGTCATCAAGAACATTTTCCATTCTAGACAAATTATCTGGTACGGGATTCTCAGCTCCCTTTCTATCAATAATATGCAAGTCAAATTCTTGTAGCAATAAAACCCACCTAATGAGTCTAGGTTTAGCATCTTTCTTTTCCACAAGATATTTAATAGCAGCATGATCAGTGCGAATAGTTACTTTAAAATCAACTATGTAGGATCTGAATTTATCACATGCAAACACGACTGCTAGAAATTCTTTCTCAGTAGTAGCATAATTTCTTTGGGCACTGTCTAGAGTTTTACTAGCATAATGGATAACATTTAATTTCTTATCAACTCTCTGTGCTAGAACGGCAACAACAGCATAATCACTAGCATCACACATAATTTCAAAAGGCAAGTTCCAATCAGGTGGTTGAACAATAGGTGCAGTGGTTAAGGCTTTCTTAAGTGTTTCAAAGGCTTCTAGACAATCATCATCAAAAACAAATGGAACATCTTTTTGCAAAAGATTGGTAAGAGGCCTAGAACTTTTAGAGAAGTCTTTAATAAACCTCCTATAGAAACCAACATGACCAAGGAAACTTCTTATACCTTTAATATCTTTAGGACATGGCATTTTCTCAATAGCATCAACCTTAGCTTTATCAACTTCAATACCTCTCTCAGAAATTTTATGCCCCAAGACAATACCTTCATCCACCATAAAGTGGCACTTCTCCCAATTCAAGACAAGATTAGTTTCTTCACATATCTGCAAAACTCAATCAAGGTTGCTTAAGCAATCATCAAAAGAAGTTCCGTAAACGGAGAAATCATCCATGAATACCTCAACAATCTTTTCACAAAAGTCAGAGAATATAGCAATCATACATCTTTGAAAGGTAGCAGGTGCATTGCATAAACCAAAAGGCATACGTCTATAAGCATAAGTTCCAAAAGGACAAGTAAAGGTGGTTTTCTCTTGATCAGATTGTGATACGGGTATTTGAGAAAAACCAGAATAACCATCTAGGAAACAAAAGTGTGTATGCTTAGACAATCTTTCTAACATTTGATCAATGAAAGGTAAGGGGTAATGATCTTTTCTAGTAGCTTTGTTTAATTTTCTAAAATCAATTACCATCCTATAACCTGTTACGATTCTTTGTGGAATGAGTTCATTTTTATCATTAGGAACAACGGTAATACCCCCTTTCTTCGGGACACAATGAACGGGTATTTTACAAACTAAACAGTCTCCATGTACTGTTTTTTCTTACACTCTTAAGTTTGCTTCACAACTTTTAACAATGCATCTCCTTTACTCAATCACAATATAGCCCCGGAACCCCTTGAATTGATCTTCTCTTGAACGGACGTCCTTTAGGTAGGGTGGTCCTGCTTCTTCTTGTGGTGTATGGTACTTCATCGTCGTCGTCATCTTCCATCTTCGGGTCGCCGTACTTGTCGAAGTCTTGCTCATTGACGATTTTCTTCGCCTCCTCGAAATTGGTCGGGCACTTGTTCCCCTTGGGAAGACGTTCGTGCCAGAATGACATGTTCTCGTCGAAGCATGCGTCGGTCATTTTGTGTTTTACCTTCATCTCCAGAGCCATGAGCGTTACTTTCAGGCGGGTATCCTCGGGCCTGCATCCTTCATACAATGGAGTAACCGCGTCTGTCTCCAGTTGATCCAGCTTGGCTTTCTCTCGGGCGGCAGCTCTTGCGTTACCCGTCTGCTTGCGAAGCAGCTCTAGAATATGAGGGTCCTGCACCCAGCCCATCGATGGTCCATCGTCGTCTTCTCCGGCATCTTCATCTTCATGATCATGCCCTTCGTCTTGATCTTCCTCATCATCATGTCCGGCATCTTCTACATGATGACTGTGTCCTGCATCTACTTCGTGATCATGTCCTGGAGATTCTTCGTCTTCTCGCCCGCCCTCGCCTATCATAAAGAAAAAAGTAGATCTACAACATAAATAAAGCTTTCCCCTTACTTACCTATCAAAAAAAGGAAATTTAACCACTTAATTTGGGTGAATCTATGGTGCAAATGAGGTAAGGAGGAGGAGGCAGCCGAGACCAAGCTTGGTAGAGGTGGAGAGAATGAAGTGGGGAAAGTGAGAGTGTGGTAGGTGGCTGTCAAAAATATCTAGATGATCTCAGGCTAGTAATGGCGCACCTCCTAAGAATGCGCCATTAGTAGTTTTGAAAAAAAAATTGAATTTTTTTTTAGTAGTGGTGCGCCATTACTAGTTAGAACTAGTAATGGCGCACCACACCCAGGTGCGCCATTACTAGTTTTGGAAAAAAAAAATTGAAAAAAATAAATTTAGTAGTGGCGCACCGTTGTGTGGTGCGCCATTACTAGTTAAAACTAGTAATGGCGCACCACACAACGGTGCGCCACTGATTAGTCTGGGGACAGGGGTGTGCATAGGACAAACTTAGCAGTGGCGCACCAGACAACAGGTGCGCCATTAGTAATATGGACATTAATGGCGCACCTGATTCTGGTGCGCCACTGCTATATAGCAGTGGCGCACCACATACATGGTGCGCCATTAATGTCCATATTAGCTATAGCCGTTTTCCTAGTAGTGTTTGGTGGAAGATTATATGTTCCGATCAAATATGCTATTTAGTACCCCTCTGATCTTGGGCTTGATGATGATTTGTGAGTAGTTACTTTTGTTCTTGAGGACATGGGAGAAGTCTTGTCATAAGTAATCATGTGAATTTGGTATTCGTTCGATATTTTGATGATATGTATGTCGTTGATTCCCTTAGTGGTGTCGTGTGAACGTCGACTACATGACACTTCAGCATCTTTGGGCCTAATGGAATGCATTGTGGAGTAGTAATTAGATGATGAGTTGCTAGAGTGACAGAAGCTTAAACCCTTGTTTATGCGCTATTTCGTAAGGGGCTGATTTGTATCCATATGTTTAATGCTATGGTTAGAGTTATCTTAATTCTTCTTTCGTAGTTGCGGATGCTTGCGAGAGGGGGTAATCATAAGTGGGAGGCTTGTTCAAGTAAGAACAACACCCAAGCACCGGTCCACCAACATATCAAATTATCAAAGTAGCGAACGTGAATCAAACCAACATGATGAAAGTGAATAGATGAAATTCCCATGTGTCCTCGAGAATGTGTTGCTTATTATAAGAGATCGTTCCGGCTTGTCCTTTGCTATAAAAAGGATTGGGCCACGTTGCTGCACTCTTTGTTACTATTGCTACCTATCACTTGTTACAAATTATCTTGCTATCAAACTACTCGTTACCGATAATTTCAGTGCTTGCAGAAAATACCTTCCTGAAAACTGCTTGTCATTTCCTTCTGCTCCTCGTTGGGTTCGACACTCTTACTTATCGAAAGGACTATGATTGATCCCCTATACTTGTGGGTCATCACACACCTTTTTAGAGGACTCGACCGATGAAAGCATCAAGCAAATGAACGGCCAAGGTCATAGACAGCCCATACCAACTTCGCTATCAACGAAGACGAGCTGGTCAACAGCACGGAGACGCAGACGTGCGGCAGGGAGGGACCCGGGCTAATCAACTCAGCAACATGTCCATCCTGTTTTTACTCCTTTTCTTTTTTTCCCATTGTATCTTTTACAAGTTTCTTTTGTCAAAGCTCGGCATGTACGGCTTGACCACATGAAATAAAGAAAGTGCACCCCTTAAGGTCATTAAGCATTTCCTTATATCTACTGCCTTTGAGCCAAAGGCATACTTTCATGATACAACTTTCTTTTGCATCACCAAGGGCTTTGCTTTTAATCTCATGAATCAACTACAAGTCCGAAGTATCTATTCGATGTCTCGGATGTTGCGTTATATGAATCTGTTTCGAACCTCGATTTTGGTCAATAGTTGGGTTGCCCGGCTCCTGTGCTTACCCCTTACGTTTCCGATCTATTCCACTAAGGGTGTAAAGGGAGAACCACTACGATTGCGCTGCCAACTCGAATGGCAAAGCGCCTCAGTGGAGAAAGCCGAAAACTGACTGTCTTGCTAAGCGTAAACTGGTAGGCTGTTTGATGACAGTGTCAAGCAATGTATTGTTCGAGATCATCCATGTTAAACAAAGGGATTTTTATCAAATCAGCCGAAGTGGCTTGTGGCATAAACCCCGGCTACACAGCCAGCCACTTCCTATACAGTGGGCTCGTCATTAGCCCTCACAGTCAAGCTCCTACGACTAAGTGAATGTTATAAAACCACTATAGTCTGATTGCCTCATTTCTATGTGCATGGACCGCCTTCGGGAACCAAGACGTCGGCTAAGGGTCATGATTGCCTATGAAACACCCTATGTATACTGTACAAAGGGGTCGAAGCCGACGATTGGTCACTTTCAGTTTAACACGGTCACACAGGAGTCAAAAAATAAAAGCACACAATCATATGTCGGAATATAAAGCCACATTCATTTCAAACAAAAGGAAGTTTTTTACATTCCACTACACTTCGGCATTCCAAAGTACTACTTAAAAATACAAAGTGTCCTTAGGACACTCGGCCTCGGTGATCCGAGCCCCTTCCATCACCTCGGCAAGGAACTGCCCCACGCTCCGGTTCTTCCCTTCGATGCCCCGCAGCCACGACGGCCGCTTCGACGCGTGGATAGTGCGTCCTCATGCGTGCGTACGCCCGCTGGGCACCCTCCAGGCACGCGGAACCCATCCAGCGAGCCACTTGGGGGCCGGCCTCCTACAGCCGGGCAATAAGCCCGAAGAAGCTGGTCGGCAATGCCTCCGTGGGCCACAAGTTGATGCAGAGGTCCTGAAGCGCCGGCTTCGCCATGCGGAGGAGTTCCATCAGCTACTTCATCTGATGATTCAGCAGTTCCAGATGCGATGGCGCCTGGAATTATTGCGGGAACGCCCTCTTTGTGTCATAGCCCTCCCGCGCGTAGAAGTAGCAACCGGCGTCCGATGCACTCCTCGGGAGATCCGCGAAGGCCTCTGCGGACTGCCATAGCTGGGTGAGCTCGACGAAGCCCTTGCGGCCAAAAACACATTGAAGTAAAAAAACGGTTTACCAGCAGCAATTTGCATCACTTGCTGGAGCACTTCGCGGTCCTCCCGGGCCTGGGTCTGGACCTCGGCGTGCGCCAGGCACTGCTTCTCAAGCTCTGCGCTCGACTCCTTCTCCTTGTTCTACTTCTAGGACTCGCGACTGGTCCTTGCCCCTAGCCACCTTTTCGGCGGTTAGATCCCTCTCGGCCTTGGTGGCCGCAGCCTTCTGCTGCTCGGCCTCCTGCCGAGCTTTCAACAGCTCAGCCTTGAGCGCCTCAAGCTCCGTCATAGCAGCTATCATGAAAAACAGCTCGGCATCAGCACTAAAAATCTAAGTGCATTTTCAAAGTAAATTTGATAACCTTGCAACTTATTGAGCTTACCTTGAGACAGGTCGATCTGCTTTTGCATCAGATCGAGGTCCTTCTCAGACCTCTCGAGCTTCCAGTTCATCTCAACTATCTCTTCATGGGCGGAGTTCGGAGCTAAGGTCGCTACCTACAAACAGGCACTCACGCCTTAGTCCCCGTTTCTGACTTCAATCCCCTGGTCAGTCCTTTTTTGAAGGCCAGCCAGGGTCTTGGGGGCTACTGGAGCAACGCCTTATGATCATATGCTTCGACCCCAAAGCCAATTTCTTAAAACTAGCTTTGGGCTCGGGGGCTACTAACTAGCTATGCTCTCACAAGTGCTACGCCACGATATAAGTAAAAAGTCTTCGGACAAAAGCCCGTTTTCACGAGCAATTCTAAGCATGGAGGTTATTCTTAATACAAATATAAAGAAGCATAGCTCGAAGCTCTTGACGAGGCCCTTGAAGAGCTCAAGCATTCTGGGCTCTGTGGACCGGAAGCCATGCAGCGCCGTGCCAATGACGGTGCGGTGCTCTTCTGCGATGGAGTAGCCCGCTCGACCCGTCGCCACTGAGGCGTACCTTCGGCGGGCACGGAAAAAATGCCATTATAAGTTTCATTAGATGAACAGGCTTTCGAAGTCCAAATCTGGTTACAATAACATACCTTCTAGGTGCCGACTTCTCCCTCCCCAGCTCAAGGAGGTCCTCGCCCGACTCGTCGAAGAAGTTAGCCTTCTCCGGCAGGGCAGGATCGGCGGAGGCCTTACGCTGCCTCTTCAGGCCTTTCGGCCGCGCTTCCTCTTCAGCGCCCTCGGATCGGGTAACCGAGGTCTCCCGTGCTTGGAGGCCCGCCCTGCCCCTTGGAGGTTTCGACTCATTGGGGAGCACCACATGCCGCTCCTCGGTTAAGAGGGCCGCGAGTTGGGGAGTCCTCTCCCCCTCGGGCAGCAGCGCCGGGCATAGCATTCGCTGCACCTTGCAAATATAAAATCAACTGGTCAGCCGAAGTCTATGAGGCTCAAAGAAAGATGACGCGTAGAGCTGTGCATTGAAAATTACCTCGGGGGCGTCGTGGGCGGCTTCAAAGTCGAGGTCCCTCCCTTCCGGAGGAAACCTGTCTTTGGACGGCTTGAATAGCAGCGTCCACATCTCGGCTGGTGAGGATCGGAAGAAGTGGTTGACGGGCACCGCATCCTCGGGCTTATACGCCCACATCGGGGTGGCCCGAGATTGGAGCGGCAAGACACGGCAGTGGAGCATGATGTTTACCACGTCCACCTGCTGGAGGTCCTTCTTGTATGTCCAGAACTGGATCTTCTGGAGCAGTGCCTTCACCTCTTCAGGGTTCCCCCAGTCCATGCCCTTCCTCCTCCCGGATACAAGCTTCTTCGGAGGTCCAGCCGAGAACGCTGGAACCTCGGCCTGGCCAGCAGCGAGTGGCTCGGTGATATAAAACCACTCGCACTGCCACTCCTTTATGGTCTCTATAAAGGTGATTTTGAACCTGCCCACCTTCTGGTTCTTGCTAATCATCGCGCCCCCGCACTCTGCGAGTTCGGAGCCGCTGGATTGTGGCTTCATGCCGAAGATCTTCAGCCACAATCCGAAGTGCAGCTTGATGCGGAGGAAGGCCTCGCAGATAGTGATGAAGCAGGCAAGGTGGAGAATGGAATTCGGGGCTAGATGATGGAAATCTAGCCCATAGAAGAACATGAATCCGTGCACGAAGGGGTGCAGCGGGAACCCCAGACCTCTGATGAGATGGGGGATGAAGACAACCCTCTCTCTTGGACGGGGAGCGGGTATTCGCTGGTGCGAATCAGGCACTCAAGTGTTGATCTCAGCGGGGATATACCCCGCGCTGCGCAGCTCCAAGTTGGTGCCCTCCATGACGGAGGAGTTGGCCCAGTTCCCCTTGAGGGTGGTCTCCGCGATTGCTGGGGATGGAGGTGGAGAAGTGTTGCGGGAGCGAAATGAATTCGGGATTGGATCTGGGCGCTGGAGCTCGAGAGGCAGCAAGCTGGAGGGAAAGGGAGCGTACTTTTCCCATCGCTATCCTTTTGCTCTTATATAGGCTGATTAAAAGGCCAAGAGTCCCTCCAGCCACGCCGTTGAAATCGCCATTACCCGTGAAAAGATGACGTTATACGTATAGGGAGAAACAAAATCTTAATGATATCCCTTAGAAAACGGGCATGATCTCTGTTTCGATGGGACGTGCCAATAAGAGGATTGCCTCGGGCTGCGATTCGAGTGAGCAGTAACTGCCCGCCTAGTCATGGGTGGTGCCGCTTCGATAAAGTTGTCAGGCTGGGAGCACTGTTCACACCTATGCGGCAGGCCTTCAAGGCTAAGTAACCTCACATCTTCGGACGCAGAGCAGGTTCGGTTGGTCCTGTTCAAGGGATGCTATGCCTTTGAGGAGTGGTCCATGATGGCCTTAAATAAAGGAAAGTACCTCGAATTATCAAATAGGGGGAACTCATCTGTCAAGCCAAGGACTTCGGATCCGAAGTTGTTAAAATCAAAGAGGTTGTCCTCGGTGTAGAAGACCAGTTCGGGGGCTACTGATGGTGTCCTGGACTAGGGGTGCCAATCTAGTCGGCCCATAGTCCTCAGGCTGGGCCTGCAGGTCTTCATTCTCATTCGGGTGGACTCCGGAAGCAACACGCCTGGACGTGATCAAGATCACACCTACCGAAGACCTGGCATATACTCCAAGACATCTCCTGCTGCCTCCATGCGCGCCTCTCGATACCGACCATGTAACCCTAGATGCCCTACCTGGCGTGTATATAAGCCAGAGGGTTTAACCTATAGAGGGGAACCAGATCACAATTACATTCACCTAGCCCTAGAGTTAGATCTCTCCTTACGATCTCGAGGTAGATCAAGCCTGTACTCGATACATCATCATCAATACAATCAAAGCAGGATGTAGGGTATTACCCCTTTGAGAGGGCCCGAACCTGGGTAAATGCTGTCTCCTTCGTCCGTCTAACCACCAATCTGAGATCCACAGCTCGGGACCCCCTACCCCGAGGTCTGCCGGTTTTACCGCCGACACTCAGTAATTTTCTAACATCATCTCTATCATTACAAGCAAGAATTTCCCTAGCTGTCTCTACATCTATAACATAACCATCAGGTATCTTAGGCATTTCAACCCTAGTAAGAGAGCTAGGCATAATAGGTGAATCATAATTTTCATCAGTTTTAGTAGTTTTAAGTTCTTTAGCTTTAGCAAGTTGTTCAACAAGAAATTCACCTAGTGGCACAGTATTATCAAGCATAGTACTGGCATCATCACAAGTCTCATCTATAGCAGAAGTAGTATCATCAATTACTTGTGACATATCAGAATGAATAACAGGTGGTGGTGTCACAAGCTTACTCAAAACAGAAGTTGAATCAAGTGCGGAGCTAGATGGCAGTTCCTTACCTCGCCTCGTCTTAGAGGGTACGATCTTGGTTTTAGCATCTTTCAGATTCTTCATAGTGATCAACAGATATAATTCCCAAGTGACTCAGCAAATAAAGCTATGCTACCCAGCAACGGCGCCAGAAAAAGGTCTTGATAACCCACAAGTATAGGGGATCGCAATAGTTTTTGAGGGTAGTATTTCACCCAAATTTATTGATTCGACACAAGGGGAGCCAAAGAATAATTGTAAGTATTAGTAGTTGAGTTGTCAATTCAACCACACCTGGAGAACTAAATATCTGCAGCAAAGTGTTTAGTAGCACAGTAGTACGATAGATTGATAGCAGTGGTAACAGTAGCAATAGTAATGGTAACAGTAACAGTAGCAGTTTTGTAGTGATTGTAACAGCAGCAGCAACAAAAGTAACTTAGCAAAGATCAATATATGAAAAGCGTAGGCATTGGATCAGCGATGGATATTTGTGTTGGATGATATTCATCATATAAAAGTCACAACCTAGAGCGATACACAATAGCTCCAATTCATCAATGTAATGTAGGCATGTATTCCATATATAGTCATACGTGCTTATAATAAGAACTTGCATGACATCTTTTGTCCTACCCTCCCATGGCAGTGGGGTCCTTAAGGAAACTAAGGGATATCAAGGCCTCCTTTTAATATAGAACCAGAACAAAGCATTAACACATTGTGAATACATGAACTCCTCGAATTACAGTCATTCTCGGAGAGTATCCCAAACAATTGTCACTATGGGGTCTATGGATCAGAACAATAACAAGTGCATATGACTAGCAGATAGGATCAAGAACTCAAATATATTCATGAAAACATAATGGGTTCAGATCTGAAATCATGGCACTCGGGCCCTAGTGACAAGCATTAAGCATAGCAAAGTCATAGCAACATCAATCTCAGAACATAATGGATACTAGGGATCAAGCCCTAACAAATTGAATGGATTACATGATAAATCTTATCCAACTCCATCACCGTCCAGCAAGCCTACGAAGAAATTACTCACTCCTGGTGGTGAGCATCACGAAATTGGTGATGAAGAAGGGTTGATGATGACGATGGCGATGAATCCCCCTCTCCAGAGCCCCGAACGGACTCCAGATCAGCCCTCCCGGTGAAGAACAGGAGGTGGCGGCGGCTCCGTATCATAAAACGCCATATAACTTCTTCTCTTATTTTTTTCTTGGGGAAACTGAATTTATAGCATCGGAATTAGGTCAGACAGAGCCACGTGGGCCCCACATGGCATCAGGGCATGCACTGGGGGGGGGGGGGGGGGGGGGGGTAGGCGCGCCCTGTTGCCTTGTGGGCAACTGGTGGCCCCCATCCAGTGGATCTTCGCTCCAGTATTTTTTATATATTCCATCAAAAATCTCCAAAAAGTTTTGTCCAATTCCGAGAACTTTTATGTCTGCACAAAAACAACACCATGGTAGTTCTGCTAAAAACAACGTCAGTCCGGGTTAGTTTCATTCAAATCATGCAAATCAAAGTCCAAAACAAGAGCAAAAGTGTTTGGAAAAGTAGATACGACGGAGACGTATCAGGGCCCCCCTTCCTCAAAATCGTCATCCCACCAAAGGTGGGAGGTTGCCCCAAAGGCCTCTCCCCATCTTGACCGGCCCATGGAGGGGCTCCCTCAAGGCCACCCTTTCCAACAAAGCCCCGCCATATGTGGGCGCTGCCCCCCAGGAGGGTGGCCCACAACACCCATCCACTGAAATGGGGCAGGCCCCTAAAGGGCGTGCCCCCACCAACCAGCCCCATAAAAGGGGGCATCTTGTCCCCCTTGCAGGAACATGGTGTTTTTACGAGAGCGTCCCCTCCAGAAAATTCTGAGAGGTGCTAGAACTTTTCCGGTACCCTCGAAAGAATTCCATACACATTCCGAAACTTTTCCGGTTTGATGGTTTACTCCGAAACAATTTTCGGTCTCTCCGAAACACTTCTGGTTTTTGTTCTGAAACATTTTTAGTGTCTCCGAAACTTTTCCATGACTTTCTCTCACACTCCTTGCCAAGTACTCAGTAGATAGATGACCCATAAGCGTGTGACCGTATAGGTTCGGTGAAGTATAGACATGATAGAAAGACTTTCCGATCAATAATCTATAGTGGAATTGTGGACATCCATATTGACCCCTATACCCACATGATCGGATATTTGAGTGAACTTTTATTTACCGTGTGCTATTCCAATTTCTTCACGATATGATACAAAACCCCGAGGTGAAATTTAATGGCATCCCCGTGAATCAAGAACTTGTTCACTATGCCAGTTTCCTCATTACCGGTTTTGTTCTCTTTTCTCGTTCCCGTGTTCTGGTATCCCAGTGATCAAATCACGCTATGTCCCACAAGAAGAAATGCTACCACCAATCTAGCCAGGAGAAAGAGCCTAATCATAACACAAGCATAAAGTGCATATAGAAGCTTCTTGAATTTTCTGATTTAGCCTCGCATCTCTTTGTTTCCGGTTTTAATCTCATCTAGTTGTTGTCTCAGCGGTCCATGGATGTACTAGAGCTACTCCGTTACGTATTTCTACACGAGATTGACCCATATCCATGTGTGGCAAGAGACTGCTCCTTCCTGCAGATGTGTATGTATACACATAATGATGTGAGCAAAGCTAGAACTGAATTAATGCATGTACAAATGTGCTGAAATAGATTGATGGATTTTCTATCATATACCTTTCCACGGGCAGCGCAGATGAAGAACTCTTGTTCTGGATTCTTTGTTGTGTGCGATTTTTTCTTAACAAGAGGGCATCGGCAAGTGCAAAGCAGCACGAGTGCCCTCATCGGATTCCCGACCACTTCGGCGCCTGTGGTGTAGGATTTGCCATTGGATCAAACGGAACCGATGCTGTAGTGGGATGATTCGCCAGACATGGCCGACTGCATAGGCCATGACGAACTCGTGTCAGAGCCAACAGGTGCATTGGGAGCTCGGCTAAGGCAGCGGAGCCTCGAACATTCAACACTCTCGGCCGACGTGGGTTAGCACGCGGGTCCCGTGCCGATTCTACAGGCTCAAGTGGGTCCATTACCGGACACATAGCTACAACGCAGGTAGAACAAATACTAAGAGGAGTTATCTAGGGAGAAGATTTTTGTTGAGAAAGAAGTGAAATTTTGTGACAAACAAAGGTGGCTGCCAACACTCGTATATGGGCAAAAGTTAGTGGTGGCGTGCCAAGACAACACACACCACCAGTAGCCTGATTACCTACGACATTCATAGAAATCCAACACCACCACTAACTTGGGGCTAGTCAGTACAGATGGGCCCACCCACTTGTGGCGTGTGATGGAGTCCTGGATTAGGGGGTGCTCGACACGTCGGTCACTGGTCCTTTGGGTTGGGCCGAGGTGCCCCCCTAAACTCATCATCTGGTGGGCGTTGTTCGTCTGGTCCAAGAATGACATGAAGGAATGATCTGAAGACTTTGCATGCACTCCAAGATCCTGAGGTAGTCCACGACGCTTCAACCACTAGATTCAACCGACTTATCTGTAAACCCTAGGTAGCCTGGTGTCTACATCAACCGAGGTACCAGGCCCGTAGAGAACACATTCATTCATTCTCATACGATCTTGCGGTAGGTCACCTGTACTCCATACCCCATCCACAATCAATATAACAAAGCAGGAGGTAGGGTTTTACCTCTTCGAGAGGGCCCGAACCTGGGTGAACATTGGTGTCCCCTATATTCTGTTACCATCTAGCCAAGACTACCAGATTGGGACCCCCTACCCGAGATCTGCCGGATTTGACTCCATCATTGGTGGCCCATGCAGGTCCCTCACGGTAGTTGCTATCGCTTGATGGCTCACCCTCAGTTCAACGACAGCATCGGCTATGGCTTGACCTTCCTTCCGAGGCAACTTTTTGCCTTCGGAAGCATCACCCTTCACACAGATTCGACTGGCCACCTCGGCCAGATCAAGACCTTCGCCCCAGCCCAAATCGTTAGATTCGGAAACCTAGAGTACACCACGGATACTCATTGGGAACTTGTGTTTTTGAGCTGGGTGTCAGACCAGATCAAAGACCACACCTATCCAAGCTCCGGAACTTATCCCAACCCAGGTCAACAGCGCTATACCTATCTCAAATCTGACCTTGAGTCTGCAGCCAAGTACCCCTATCGTGGACTAGACATCTACCCTGGCCAAAGAAGAAACCGATGTCATGCCAGATCGAACCTCGGGCAAGTTCCCATAGGACCCGACCATCGATCGGGCCACGGTGGGAAACGAGAAGATGCTCCTGAACGAGATGTTAGATCGAATTCACAAGCTCGCAGTCTCGGATTATCGGAACTTGGTTTATGACCAGATCTAGTAAGAGCTGGGGAAAGCTGGACTTTTCAGCCCACCCGCCACCCACCTAGTCACTATCATCGAGGATTTAACCGACGTCTTAGCCAGTGCCTCAGAGGAGGCAACCGATGCGGATGAAGACATCGATGAAACCTTAGATAACACCCCACCATCGGCAATCAATCACACCGGCAAGTGGGCCTCCACCTATGACATCTACATGGTAGACAACCCCAAGAATGGTGGAGGAGGAGGAGGAGGAGGAGGAGGAAACCCTAAGCACGGGCACAAGGGCCGCCGTAATGGAGGCACGGGCAATGGCGACGCATGCACAATTTGTAACTCAAACCGGATTGGGCATGTTTCCAGGATCTCACAACATCCATTTTCTGCTTGCACACAAACCAGATTGCCATCAATGTGCAAATTCTTCTGCCAATGCCATCCATGTCATGTATTTAGTCTTTCTAAGCTTCGTATAAACGTGGATTCATGCATGACTTCACTCATTATCTCTTTTAAGTCATTTCAAATAAATGCATACGTCTATGCAAGTGATTCATGTTAATATGGTTCTAACATATAAGATTGATATTGGTCATCAGTCGCAATATATTGCGTATTTTGTGAAGTTTATTGTATTTTTCTTCCGCGCCTTAGTTCAAAGTTTAACTTTAAGTACAAAGTTGAACAGCTAATTTTGTTATAGGACTTCTTCTTTCAAAATTTAGCTATTCCATATACAAATCCAACACCTAATCCGAAGATTTTGTTATAGGACTTCTTCTTTCAATATTAAGTTATGCCTATATTAATTCTTTGCATCAAACAGAGTTTTTTATGAAACAATGAGCTATTGTTCCTTTTTTTTATTTTGTATTAATACTTATTCAAAATTTAGCTATTTTTAGTCATCATTGTGTTTGTATATAAGCGTTAATTTAGTTTTTGCTGTCTAAAAATTAGATTAGTTTATTCGGTCACGCATTTCCGCCACTAAATTTACATAAAGCTATTTTTTTTCATTTGAAAATATGTTTTTCAAAATATTATTCAATAATATTGATATAGTACTGTTCAACTATTTGTCATGGGAAATTGGCTGGACAATATCACTCCTTGGGTATCTTTATAATAGTTTTACATTTAATCATTATAGGCATAACTTAAGATGTAGCAAATTAAATGTTATCAATATCTTTTCATTCAGGGCTGCCTCCAGTGATTTCGAAATCTCCATTACTTTGGAAATTCGCGAACACATTCTCCGAAAATGCAAATATTTTATGCACTATTTAACCTTACTTATTTCCTTATTTTGATAACTTTTTTGACTAACAGAATACGATGGAGTTAAAAATACCCACAAATATTGCTATTAGGTTTAAAAATATATTTGTTTCTATATGGATTTATTATTTTATTTAATAACAGTCTCCTGCGTGAGATATAAGGATGGTAATTTAATTGAGATATTTATTCGTTGTTTTAACAAATCATCCGGGCTTCTAGCTTTTGTACCATAGCGAGAATGCACCATGCGTCTTGTGGAAGGATCAATAGCTCATTGTTAATATCCTTTTGTTGTGTGCCTGGCTGTGGGTCTGATGCATGTGCCAGGTGCCGAGTCAATAATAGAAATCCATATGTCCCCTAAAAAAAATAGAAATCCATATGCACGCACACATGTTTTATGTATATATGGCCAATGTCTCGCATCAGCAATTATCGTCAAGTCCCCAAAAGAAAAGAAAAATTTGAAGGAAAGCTATGCATGCATGCGGCCGCTTCATATGTGCACGTGAGTTGAGCCGCGTAAAACTACAACTGCTGGTCCGGTTTTATCTCCTCCAATCTGGGCGCAGGTCCGCCATGCACTTTTTTTACCTGCTGTCATGCACTTTTCCTTTGACGTGGAACACTTCTGATTGAAAATACCTTAAAGTCTTTTACTAAAAAACAATACCTCAACGGCCACAAAATCATGGACTTCTTTTTTGAACACCCATGCACTTTTTTTAACGTGTGTGTGTACGTGATTTAGTTTTGTATATGGGTGTCCGTGTTGAACTCAATTTTTTACGTGTCATGTCCTAGTTACGCACAACTCCTAAAAAAAGACATTTTTTTTGGTTAGATTCCTTGTTTGTTACGTCCGATCTGATTTTACGTGTCCAATGATAGGTCATCTGTACATAGCTAATGTTGTGCGTAACTTTTTCTAATAATAGCTTGGGACCCTGCCGTGTCATGAGTTTCTATTTGACAAATCTCAACCGTTCAATATCTTAACTTTGTACAGATGAATCTTAACCGTTTGTTTTCTATCGTTTTAAGTATATAATAGATTCTCAATAATCACACTTTACTTCACTGTCTCTCTCTACGTCTTATAACTTGTATGACATTAATTCATACCTGAGCTGGACATTACAGTCTTCTTTTATTTCCGCCTCTAAACATCTTATAGTTTTACTTTCAATATTTCTCCCACTCAACAGAAGAATCATCTAAATTTTTAAGAGTGGCGTGAGCCCTGAACTTCCCTAGGCATGTAAGTATTATTACATCCTTTGGTTTTGTTCTTTCTCTTTAAGTTCTCGCCATCAACTCATGATTGGCGTTCTTCCGGATCTTACGCATTTCAATCTTAAACATAGTTGAACACTTCACTAGATCTTGCAAACAAAACACTTCTTTAGATATCATATATCTTTTAATCTTTGTTTTTGTTTCTGAAAACAATTTTCAGTTCCAAGAATATCACATAACTATCCCAAACATTTTGAAGTTCGGGTTTCTTGGAAGCAAGCAAACCGTAATGCAATTCTAATATTTGGATCGAAGGACGTGAGTCTCATCATCCATAGCATTAGCAAGAGAGTATTGTAAGCATACAGTAGGACAAAATCCTTCTTGGCACTTTTAGAGGATGATCCTCTCAATCATAAAGATTCAACCAGATAAATAATAGCTAATCAATTTCAACAACAAAGGTGGAACTGTGAGCCATAATTCTACAACTATAATGCAAACTACACATAGACATAGTTCATAATTAATTTGCACTAGTGATTAAACTAAATTTAATACATAATTGTGCTCCCACTCAAATCAATATCTCTCATAATTGATTTTAAGTGATTCAAGATCCTGATCTCATTCACACCCATGGATGGTAGCATCTCATATGATGTGAATTTCAATCGGTAGGCAATCTTTTGCCGATCATATCACCATACGACTCTTGTTCATCTTTCGATGCTTCGTGCTCCGAGCTCAGAACTTTTCTACTAGAACTTCAAGGCAACCGAGTTTTTCTGCTGCGAAGTCCTACCTCACCCGACTTACACTTCACTTCTCATTTGTACTTATGGTAGCATGTAGTACTCCAAAAAGCCACATGTTATAGACGGTTGCAACACTGGGAAGAGCACCTTTTAAATTGATATTTACTATGAGAGATCACCCTAATAATTGACTACTGCGCAATCAAAGGGTGCAAACAACAAAGGGATAAACATCTCAGGCAATTCATAAAAGCATGATATGATATAGCCCTGGGCGCCAGGAATCCTCCATGATCGTCTTCAATCTTCAGTTGAAGCATCGTGACGGCCAATATTTCGTTGCCGTGGCAACCGTTTCAAAAACGTTGTCGTGGCGGCAATTTCAAAAATGTTGCCGTGGCGACCGTTTCAGAAAACGTCGTCATGGCACCAAATTCAGAAATTCCGTCGTGGCACGAAATTATAGCTCCTCGTCCCACGCCTAGTACACCTTATCCTTGTCGGGGTCCTCCGTGTATGTTTTGCCATCGTCACCTATAACCTGTAGGCTATCTCTACGATATTTACATTAACGTGGCAATCTCGTGGCTCCAGCCATCATGCCGTGACGCGCAGGCCACTTAACATTACAACATATAACCATCTGATACATAAAATCATTATCATGACAAAGGCTATACGACATCATTTGTGTCGGAGGTAAATCCGGCAGACCTCGGGGTAGGGGGTCCCGAGCTATGGATCTCGGATCGGTGGTAACTGGGATGAAGGAGACAGTATTTACCCTTGTACGGGCCCTCTCGAAGAGGTAATACCCTACATCCTGCTTTGATTGTATTGATGATGATGTGTCGAGTACAGGCTGGATCTACCTCGAGATCGTAAGGAGAGATCTAACCCTAGGGCTAGGTGAATGTAATTGTGATTTCGTCCCTTCTACAGGCTAAACCCTCTGGCTTATATACATGCCAGGTAGGGCATCTAGGGTTACAAGGTCGACATCCAGGGGTGCGCATGGAGGCGGCACGATATGTCATGGAGTGTACGCCAAGTCTTCGATCGGTGCGATCTTGATCACGTCCAGGCGTGTAGCTTCCGGAGTCCACCCGAATGAGAATGAGGGTCTGCAGGCCCTGCCCGAGGACTATGGGCCGACTAAGTTGGCACCCCCTAGTCCAGGACACCGTCAGTAGCCCCCGACCTCTTTGATTTTAACAACTTCAGATCCAAAGTCCTTGGCTCGACAGACGAGTTCCCTCTATTTGATAATTCAAGGTACTTTCCTTTATTTAAGGCCACCATGGATCACTCCTTAAAGGAGTGACGTCCCTTGAACATGACCCAACCCAACCTGCCTTGCATCCGAAGACACGTGGTTACTTAGCCTTGAAGGCCTGCCGCGTAGGTGTGAACAGTGCTCCCAGCCTGACAACTTTATTGCAGCGGCACCACCCATGACTAAGCGGGCATTTACTGCTCACTCGAATCGTGGCCCGAGGCAATCCTCCTATTGGCACATCCCATCTAAACGGAGATCGTGCCAATTTCTAAGGGATATCATTAAGATTTTGTTTCTCCCTATACGCATAACGTCATCTTTTTACGGGTAATGGCGATTTCAATGGCGCGGCTGGAGGGACTCTTGACCTTTTAATCAGCCAATATAAGAGTAAAGGGAGAGCGACGGGAAAAGTACGATCCCCTTCCTTCCTGGCCGCTGCCTCTCGAGCTCTAGCGCCCAGATCCAATCCCGAATCTGTTTTGCCTTCGCAGCACTCCTCCACCTCCATCCCTAGCAATGGCGGAGACCACCCTCAAGGGGCACTGGGCCAGCTGCTCCGTCACGGAGGGCACCATCTTGGAGCTGTGCAGTGTGGGGTATATCCCTGTTGAGATCAACACTCGAGTGCCGGATCCGCACCAGCGAATACCCGCTCCCCATCCAGGGGAGAGGGTTGTCTTCGTTCCCCACCTCATCAGAGGTCTGGGGTTCCCGCTGCACCCCTTCATGCGCGGGATAATGTTCTTCTACGGGCTAGATTTCCACCATCTAGCCCCGAATTCGATTCTTCACCTCGCCTCCTTCATCACTGTCTGTGAGGCCTTCCTCTGCATCGAGCCGCACTTCGGATTGTGGCTAAAGATCTTCGGCGTCAAGCCGAAATCCAGTGGCTCCGAACTTGCAGAGTGTGGGGGCACGATGATTAGCAAGAACCAGAAGGTGGGATGGTTCAAAGGTACCTTTATTGAGACCATCAAGGAATGGCAGCGCGAGTGGTTGTATATCACCGAGCCACTCGCTGCTGGCCAGGCCGAGGTTCCAGCGTTCTCAGCTGGGCCTCCGAAGAAGCTTGCATCCTGGAGGAGGAAAGGCATGGACTGGGGGAACCCCGAAGAGGTGAAGGTGCTGCTCCAGAAAATCCAGTTCTGGACAGAAAAGAAGGGCCTCAAGCTGGCTGACGTTGTAAACATTATGCTCCACCGCCGAGTCCTGCCGTTCCAATCTCGGGCCGCCCCGATGTGGGCGTATAAGCCCGCAGACGTGGTGCCCATCAATCACTTTTTCCGCTCCTCACCAGCCGGGATGTGGACGCTTCTGTTCAAGCCGTTCAAGGATGGGTTTCCCCTAGAGGGGAGGGACCTTGGCTTCGATGCCGCCCACGACGCCCCCGAGGTAATTTTTAGTACACAGCTGTAAGCTCTGTGTTCCTTAGATCCTCATAGACTTTGCCTAATCAGTTAATTTTATATTTGCAGAAGTGGATCTTCAAGGCGCAGCAAATGCTGTGCCAGGCGCCGCTGCCCAAGGGGGACAGGACTCCCCAACTCACAGCACTCTTAACCAAGGAGCCGCATGTGTTGATCCCCAAGGAGTCGAAACCTCCGAGGGGCAGGGCAGGCCTCCGAGCACGGGAGACCTCAGTCACCCGATCCGAGGAGACCCATGCCTCCTTCACCCATGAAGATGACACGGAGGAGGACAAGGGGGAAGGAGACCCTTCCCTCAAGGGGAAGAGTGCGGCGTCCGAGGGCGCCGAGGAGGAAGCGCGGCCGAAAGGCCTGAAGAGGCCGTGTAAGGCCTCTCCCGATCCCGCCCTGCCGGAGAAGGCTAACTTCTCCGACGATTCGGACAAGGACCTCCTCGAGCTGGGGAGAGAGAAGCTAGCACCCAGAAGGTATGATTTTGTAACCAAATTTGGACTTCGAAAGCCTGTTCATCAAATGAAACTCATAATGGCATTTTTCCCAGCCCGCCAAAGGTACGCCCCAGTGGTGACGGGTCGAGCAGGCTACCTCCCACGGACAGCAGGAAGCCCGAGCCCGCTGTGACTCCTCCAGCCCTCGAGGGGTTGGGGGAAGCAACATCCAGTCCAGCCCCCTCATGTCAACACAACGGGGGCCGAGGTACCGGTCGTCATGGCCGAGGTCGACACCTCGGCCCAACAAGGCCAAGGGGATACAGTCCCCGTGGTCCCCAAGGGTAGGCTGGGCCAGTCATCGGCCAGCCTAAACCATCTCCGACGCGAGCGCCATAGCCGGAGGCCCTCGTTCCCAAAACCTCGGTGGTGGGTTCAGAGGTTGAGCCATCCCCACATCCCGAGCTGCGGGTCGAGCAGGAAAGATGCCGAGCTGCGGGTCGGAAAAGATCTCCCGAGCTGAATTATTACACAGGGCACCTCGGTCATGAAGATGTCCCGCCTCCTGAAAGAAAAACATACAAATAGCTTAAAAGTGCCATAAGCTCGAAAAGCCAAAAAACTTATGTAAAAACTTGACGTCCGAACTAAATCAAGTTTTTTGATGCCAATCCGAAAATTGGTCTTAAAATAAATTTTTCCTTCCGTCGTGCTTTAATATGACACATCCGATCTCTAAACTTCAAGTAGGTCAGCCTTCGGCTTCAACCTCCATATCCCGAAGGCGGAGTGCTTCTCAGAGGCCAATTTAGCGAACTAAACTCGAGCGGCTTTAGAGAGAAACCAGGCTATCCGGCTATTGACCATACACTTGAGTTGAAAAAGGAGTGTTAGAAAAAGACTTTGCAACGACTTATTATAAAATGGCTCATATAAATTTAAGAGCCCCCAGTTAACATGCGAAAAAGAAGTGTTTTTAACAATCAGAGTTTTTGTCTAACACAAATATAATGCTTGGTCGAACCGAACAAAAATTAAACATTTAAAAAATTTGAGCATGAAAGCGACTTAGCTAGTTAATGTGTTCGGCGTTGATGACGCGGTCCGGGCTTGTGGCGGGATGAGGACACCCAGCTAACTTTGATAGATCGGACATGGTGCGTAGTCCTCGGCATAGCCGACGTCCCAGCCCCCAAGCATGTCCTGAGGTGGCCGAGCGAAGAGCTCGGCTGATGAAGTGGCAGCACAAAACTGCCGATGTGCCGAGGCGAAGCCCCTGGTCCAGCCGAGGAGACAGAGTAGGTCGGCAGGGTGATGCCGGAGTAGGTCGATGAAGCGACGGCGAAGCCCCCGGTCCGGCCGAGGTGTCTAAGCGAAGAGCTCGGCTTGATGAAGTGGTAGTACAACACTGCCGATATGTTGAGGTGAAGCCCCCGGTCCGGCCGAGCTGACGAAGCTGGTCAGCTGGTGACACCGAAGTCCCTGGAGTAAGTTGATAAAGAGATGGCGAAGCCCCCGGTCTAGCCGAGGTGACGGAGCAGGTCGGTAAGGTGACGTTGCAGCCCTATGCCAGCCGAGGTGTCGAAGTAGGTCGGCGTGGTGGACATCGGCTTGAAAAAGCAATGGCGCGGCGATGCCGACGCAGGTCAAAACTTTATGACGTGGTCAATGCCGGCTTGAGAAGTGACCGCGCGGCGATGCTGGCGCTGCCGACCCGTGCAATCCGTAAGGTGGCAATGTTATCTTGACGATCATTAGGGAGAGCGGTGCCGAACTCTTGGGCGGCTCGCCGAGGTGATGATCAAAGGTGGTTGTCATCGGCTCGATGAAGCGACGGCGCAGTCGATGCTGGCGCAGGTCAGCAGCCATGGAGCAACGTGGCCGGGCTGGTTTGACACCGGCGCGACGACGAAGATCGCCTCGCAAAAGGCTTAAAATTTGCAGGCACGTGTTTGAGAACAACACACAATACCCTAGAAAAAATTCCTTCAAAAAGGATGTCCAATATCCCGTTCATGAAGAAAGATGTATTCGGGTCGGATTCATTTTCGCGCAGGAAACAGATCCGAAAATTGATGCACTCCTCGGACTGTTCCCGGAGTTTGAACGGTCGGATCGAGCTGAAATTTTGAGGGATGGTAGATGTAGGAATTCCACAGCCAATCAACGGTTGGATCTTCCAAAGGATGTCCGAGCTGGACGCTGCACTCCTCGCCCAAAACTCGTCCAGATTCACGTCCAGATTTGACAGGGCTCCGGTATATCGTAGATCGCCGGAGATTCCTCCATCGGAATACGACGAAATTTTACAGGGTTGTTCTAGACTCAATTCCGCACAATTCCACCGAAGCAATCATCAAAGCAACGCTCGACGAGACAGGGACGGCGAACACGAATGCGCTGTCCAGAAAAAACTGTATGATCGCACGAGGGTAATGTTGACGTTGAACCCCCGAGCACCATGGAGGGTTCTTCCATGATCTTGGTTGAGATTGGAGTTGATGTTGATGAAGACACCCGTCCGATCTTGACGATCCGACGTGGAGCATAGTCCTCGGCCTAGCCGAGGTGACCAGTCGAGCCGGCGACGAAGATGCCGACATTGACGATGTAGCTCGGTTCCGACTCGTAGATCGCGGTGGAGCCGATCTAAATTCCATCGCGACCGCGGCGACTACCCAGCAGGCTCTCAATGAAAGCACCAATGTCGGTTCTAAATCCGACATATCTCGTAGTAGGGGTCCTAAGCTAGGCATCTTGGAGCGATGGTAACATGGACACAGTATTTTACCCAGGTTCGGGCTCTCTCGAAGAGATAATACCCTACGTCCTGCTTTTGATTGTATTCATATGGGGTGTAGTACAGAGTACATGTATCTACCCCGAGATTGTTCTAATGAATATGAGATGGTCTATCGACTAGCCTGGCCTCGGTTTATATATGCACCGGAGGCCTAGGGTTTAGAAGAGTCCTCGTCTTGGGCGCCAAGTCTTGTGGAATCTTCCTTGTATTCGTCATGGGTTGCCCGAAGCGGCCCATGAGTGAACCGCCATGGGGGTCCTCGGCCCGACCCACCTAATCGGGAGACGACGTGGTGAGTACCCCCTAATCTAGGACACCGTCACCCGCCCCAGGACGGGCTGTCGCGGGATGGGCCGAGGAGATGGAGGTAGCCTTAATGCGCTCCTCCATCGCAGAAGAGCACCGCGCCCTCATCGGCACGGTGCTGCATGGCTTCCGGTCCGCAGAGGACGGAATGCGCAAGGTTTTCAATGGCCTCGTCAAGAGCTTCAAGGTATGCTTCTTTATATGTATATTAAGAATAACCTCCATGCTTTAGAATTTCTCGTGAAAACGGGCTTTTATCCGAAGACTTTTTACTTTTATCGCAGTGTAGCACTTTATAATAGCATAACCAGTTAGTAGCCCCCGAGCCCCTGGCTGGCCTTCGAAAAAGGACTGACCAGGGGATTGACATCGGAAACAGGGACTAAGGCGTGAGTGCATGTTTGCAGGCAGCGACCTTCACTCCGAACTCCGCCTCCGAGGAGATAGCGGAGATGAACCGGAAGCTCAATATGTCTGAGAAGGACCTCGATCTGAGGGAAAATCAGATCGAGCTGTCTCAAGGTAAGCTCAAGAAGTTGCAAGATTATCAAATTTACTTTGAAAATGCACTTAGATTTTTAATGCTGATGCCGAGCTGTTTTTTCATGACAGCTGCTATGACAGAGCTTGAGGTGCTCAAGGCCGAGCTGATGAAAGCTCGGCAGGAGGTCGAGCAGCAGAAGGCTGCGGCTACCAAGGCCGAGAAGGATCTAGCCGCCGAAAAGGTGGCTAGGGGAAAGGACCAGGTGCGAGTCCTGGAAGTAGAAGAGACCCTGAAGGGCGTGTACCAGGAGCACGACACCCTTCAGAACAAGGAGAAGGAGTCGAGCACAGAGCTCGAAAAGCTGCGCCTGGCGCACGCCGAGGTTCAGACCCAGGTCCGGGCAGACCACGAAGTTCTCCGACAAGTGAAGCAAATTGCTGCTGGTAAGCCGTTTTTACTTCAATGTGTATTTGGCCGCCAGGGGTTCGTCGAGCTCACCCAGCTGTGGCGATCCGCAGAGGCCTTCACGGATCTCCCGAGGAGCGCGTCGGACGTCGGCCGCTACTTTGCCACATGGGAGGGCTATGACACGGAGAGGGCATTCTGGTAACAATTCCAGGCGCCATCGCATCCGGAACTGCTGAATAATCAGATGAAGCAGCTAATGGAGCTCCTCCACATGGTGAAGCCGACACTTCAAGACCTCTGCGTCAACCTGTGGCCCATGGAGGCGTTGTCTACCAGTTACTTCGGGCTTCTTGCCCGACTGGAAGAGGCTTATCCTCAAGGGGCGCGCAGAAGTGCACTGCGTGCCTGGATGGTGCCCAGCGGGCATACGCCCGCGTGAGGACGCACTATCTGCGCGTCGATGCGCAGTCATTGCTGTGTGGCCCCCCGAAGGAAAGAACCGGACCGTGGGGCAGTTCCTTGCCGAGGTGATGGAAGGAGCCCGGATCACCGAGGCTGAGTGTCCTAAGGACACTATGTATTTTTAGGTAGTACTTCAGAATGCCGAAGTGTGGTGGAATGTGAAAAACTTCCGTTTGATTGAAATGAATGTGGCTTTATATTCCGACATATGATTGTGTGCTTTTTATTTTTTGACTCCTGTGTGACCGTGTTAAAGTGAAAGTGACCAGTCGTCGGCTTCGACCCCTTTGTACAGTATACAAAGGGTGTTTCATAGGCAATCATGACCCTTAGCCGATGTCTCGGTTCCCGAAGGCAGTCCATGCACATAGAAACAAGGCAATCAGACTATAGTGCTTTTATAACTTTCACTTAGTCATAGGAGCTTGACTGTGAGGGCTGATGATGAGCCCCCTGTATGGGAAGTGGTTGGCTGTGTGGCCTGGGTTTATGCCGCTAACCACTTCGACTGATTTGAGAAAAAGCCCTTCATTTAATACGGATGACCTCGAATGATACATTGCTTGACGCTGTCATCGGACGGCCGACCAGTTTATGCTTACAACGACAGTCAGTTTTTGGCTTTCTCCACATAGGCGCTTTGCCATTCGAGCTGGCAGCACAATCGTAGTGGTTCTCCCATTACACCCTTAGCCGAATAGATCGGAATCGTAAGGGGTAAGCACAGGAGCCGGGCAACCCAACTATTGACCAAAATCGAGGTTCGAAACTGATTCATATAGCGCAACATCTGAGACGCCGAAGAGATACTTCGGACTTGTAGTTGGGGTATGAGATTAAAAGCGAAGCCCTTGGTGATGTAAAAGAAAATTGTATCATGAAACTATACTTTTTGCTCAATGGCAGTAAATATAAGGAAATGCTTAATTACCTCAAGGGGTGCACTTTCTATATTTCATGTGGTCAAGCCATACATGCCGAGCTTTGACAAAAGAAACTTATAGAAGGTACAATGGAAAAAGAAAAGGAAAGGAGGAAAAAATAGGATGGACACATTGCCGGGTTTATTAGCCTAGGTCCCTCCCTGTCGCACGTCTGCGTTTCCATGCTGTTGACCAGCTCATCTTCGTTGATAGCGAAGTTGGTATGCGCTGTCTGCGACCTCGGCCGTTCGTTTGCTTGATGCTTTCATCGGTCGAGTCCTTTAAAAAGGTGTGCAGCTGCCGCTTGGATGGTTTAAGCCATGTAGACAGGCCACTCCCATTTGGGCCTTTTACAGCGCCCCGTTGGTGGGCACGTCTGAAGTGCTTCGCTATTCAGTCGAGCCGGCAACGACGTATCATTTATTTCGGCTCCTCGGCCGCCCATGGAATTTTTAGTGCAAAGTTATGCACCTTAGGGACGTAATGCCCTTCCCAGGGGAGGCGAACGAGGAGCCTATGCCCCTATTTGGGGTGAGCGGATGCCTGACCGAGGTCGGCCTGTCCAGCCCGTGTGCGCTTTGATGAGCTGGGCATGCATTTAGTTATGTGAGCGGCCTCCTCGGTTACCTATACATCGGCTGCGAAAGCCGCGGTCTGCTCCTCCGTTCGGAGGGAGCGTTCGGTGTTACCATTAACTGTAATAACACCGTTTGGTCCTGGCATTTTTAGCTTTAAGTATGCGTAATGTAGGACTGCATTGAAGCAAGCAAATGCGGTGCGCCCTAGCAACGCGTGGTAGCTGCTCCTAAAGGGGACAATATCGAAGATTAACTCTTCACTCCGGAACTTCTCGGGTGACCCGAAGACTACCTCCAGTGTCACCATTTTCGTGTAGAGGGCTTCGACACCCGGAAAGACAACTTTAAAGGTGGTGGTGCTGGGCTTGATCCGAGATGAGTCTATGCCCATTTTTCTGATCGTATCAGCGTAGATTAAATTGAGGCTGCTGCCTTCGTCCATGAGGACGCGCCTGATGACCCACAAGTATAGGGGATCAATCGTAGTCCTTTCGATAAGTAAGAGTGTCGAACCCAACGAGGAGTAGAAGAAAATGACAAGCGGTTTTCAGCAAGGTATTCTCTGTGAGCACTGAAATTATCGGTAACAGATAGTTTGGTACCAACGTAATTTGTAAAAAGTTACAAGTAGCAATAGTAATAATAGGTGCAGCAAGATAGCCCGATCCTTCTTATGGCAAAGGACAGGCCAGAACGTTCTCTTATAATAAGCAAAGCGTTCTCGAGGGCACATGGGAATTTCATCTAGTCACTTTCATCATGTCTGTTTGATTCGCGTTCACTACTTTGGAAATTTGATATGTGGGTGGACCGGTGCTTGGGTGCTGTTCTTACTTGAACAAGCCTCCCACTTATGATTACCCCCTCTCGCAAGCATCCGCAACTACGAAAGAAGATTTAAGATAAATCTAACCATACCATGAAACATATGGATCCAAATTAGGCCCTTACGGAAGAGCGCATAAACTAGGGTTTAAGCTTCTGTCACTCTAGCAACCCATCATCTAATTACTACTCCACAATGCCTTCCCTTAGGCCCAAAGATGGTGAAGTGTCATGTAGTCGACGTTCACATAACACCACTAAGGGAATCACAACATACATATCATCAAAATATCGAACGAATACCAAATTCACATGATTACTTATAACAAGACTTCTCCCATGTCCTCAAGAACAAAAGTAACTACTCACAAATCATATTCATGTTCAAGATCAGAGGAGTATTGAATAGCATCTAGGATCTGAACATATAATCTTCCACCAAATAAACCAACTAGCATCAACTACAAGATGTAATCAACACTACTAGCAACCCACAGGTACCAATCCAAGGTTTTGTGAAAAAGATTGAATACAAGAGATGAACTAGGGTTTTAGATGAGATGGTGCTGGTTAAGACGTTGATGAAGATTGGTCCTCCCACAATGAGAGGATCATTGGTGATGTCGATGGCTTTGATTTTCCCCTCCCGGAGGGAAGTATCCCCGGCAGAATCGCTCCGCCGGAGAGCAAAAGTGCTCCTGCCCAGGTTCCGCCTCGACACGGCGGCACTTTGTCCCAAAAGTTCTCTCACTATTTTTTCTAGGTCAAAACCCTTCAAATAGTGGAAGATGGGCTTCGGATGCCAGCCAGGGGCCCCACAAGCCACATGGGCGCGGCCGGGGGGGGGGGGGGCGCCCATGTGCCTTTTGGGCACCTGGTGGGTCCCATATGGAATTTCTTTTCTCCAGTATTTTTTATATATTCCAAAATAATGCTCCGTGAAATTTGAGCTCATTTGGAGTTGTGCAGAATAGGTATCTCTGATATAGCTTTTTCAGGTCCAGAATTCCAGCTGCCGGCAATCTCCCTCTTCATGTAAATCTTGCAAATTAAGAGAGAAAAGGCATTAGAATAGCATCACAAAGTGTTATAATGATTAAAAACATTATAAATAACAGTATGAAAACATGATACAAAATGGACGTATCAACTCCCCCAAGCTTAGACCTTGCTTGTCCTCAAGCGAAAACCGAAATCGATAATCATGACCACATGTTTAGAGAGAGAGGTGTCGATAAAAACAAAATACGGACATAGTAGCATCATGAATATTATCATAGTAGCAATATATCATCATAGAACTTCTCATGCACAAGTAACAATTCATCAGAATATCAAAGTATAAAGCATAAACTTTCTTGAAAACTAACAAACTTTGCTCTTAGTCAATGAAACAATTACAATTCATCATATTTCCAGGAAGAGTCTATGTAAGAGCTTTTTGTTTAGCAAGTCCACATACTCAACTATCATTTAGTCTTCTATGATTGCTGACACTCACGGCATATATATGGAGCAAAAAGGTTCAGTCAGACCCATAGAAAGATAGGGGCTTATAGTTTCGCCTCCCAACTCTTTTACCTCGAGGGTAATTTCAACAATAATAACTCATGATTACTCATATCCATCTGGATATATGTGCCTAGATCTTTCCCCAACACATGATGCGTGCAAATAGAGAAAATAAAAAAAATGGAATAGAGAAGAATACTATTGACTCTTGCATAAAAGTAAATATGTAAAGTAAAAGATAGGCCCTTCGCAGAGGGAAGCAGAGGTTGTCATGCGCTTTTTATTTTTGAATGTGCAAGCCCTTAATGTAAAGGAACGTCACTTTATATTGCCCCTTGTGATAGCAACCTTTATTATGCGGTTTGTTGCTTTTATTTCTTCACCATCACAAAATCATACAAAGCTTATTTCCCCTTACAATAAAAGATCATACATATTTAGGAGCAATTTTTATTGCTTTTGCACCGATGACAACTTACTTGAAGGATCTTACTCAGTCCATAGGTAGATATAATGGACTCTCATGGCATGAAACTGGGTTTAAGGGTTTTCGGATGCACAAGTAGTATCTCTACTTGGTACGGATTTTTGGCTAGCAAAAGATATTGAGCAAGCACCACATGTTAGAGGATCCATGACAATATAACTTCTATGTGAATATAAGCAATCATAACTCATTATGTTGTCTTCCTTGTCCAACGTCAACTAGTTGACATAAAATATTTAATGGGGGCTCACAATCATAAAAGATCTCCAAGATAGTATATTTATATGTGAATCCTCTCTTCCTTTACTAGTCTTTCATGAATTGCATCATTGACCAATACTATGTTTGTTAACTTACAACAAATTTTATCAAGTATACCTTTTCTTTTATGTGAAGTCATTACTTCCCATGGGATTAGCATATGATCTTTCTATTTTGTTTCATTGCTAAGATTGAAACCTAAAAGTAAAGAAACAAACTCAAACTACTCTTTATTATATAACTCTCGAACTCGATTACATAGATAGATAGATCATGAAACTAGTACTCAAAACTAGATCATACTAAACTTTTATTCTTCTAAATCATGAAATAACTAAGGATCGAACTAATGCAAGTAAAGATGATAAAAGTGATGGTGATACGATACCGGGGCACCTCCCCCAAGCTTGGCGCAAGCCAAGGGTGGTGCCCATACCCATGTACTCAAGTCTCCTTCTTTGGCGATGGTGGTGATCTAGTGGTGGGCTTGTCCTGAGTAATGTTCATCAAGATCTCCTTTAAACCCTGGATTTCTCGGAGCACGTGGCGGATGATCTCAGCATTCTTTTGCACTTCGGCCATGATGTGTTTGTTCTCCGGACCCCAAGGATTCTTTCTTGCATCACTTTCACGTGGACGAGAGATGTCCCAATTGGAAGGTATGTGCGCACGGGGAGTATTCTCAATCCCATAGTTATGAACCAAATTATGAAAGTTGTTCCGATGTAACCTGTGTAGGGGCCTCCTAAGGGCCAGCCCTTCTTGTACCTCTTGACCTCCTGGATTGCTTGTTGTTCCCATGGCTCTATGGAGATCTAGTGAAGTGGAGATGCCAGCTAGGGTGCCTCTTTCCGGGGTCAAACGGTGGACTTCGAGAGAATCCACCTCATCTTCCATAGCAACATCCTCGGCCTCCTCCCTCCTGAGTTCTATCTGCAACAACCAAGCATCGTCTCCCACGTTGTTGGAAGAGGAAGAAGACATAATGCCTGGCCTTGAGGAATCTGAAAGAAAACAACACGAAACAAGAATAGAGGAGAATCTTGCGATGCGGTGGTCAAAACATCCGGGAGAATATATGAAGAATTTTTATCTTGCAGGACAAGTATTCCAGAAGAAAATGGTGTCGGGAAGGCACACGAGGGGCACACAAGCCACATGGGCGCGCCCAGGGGGGCCGCGCCCATGTGCCTCGTGGCCTCCTCGTGGGTCCTCTCGGTTGTTTCTTATTTTAGTATTTTTTCTAATATTCCAAAATGGGCATAAAATATTTTTATGGAATTTTCAGAGTCGGTTTACTTACCGTATCACATACCTACTCCTTTTCAGGGTTCCGGAGTGCTCCGGAAGGTCTCTCTTATGTGTTCTTCCGGTGTCATAGTCTGAATAATATTAGTTTCAATATTAATGGGTGTACCTGAGATATAATGCTTAATTCTTTGTCCATTGACCACCCTCGGATTGGTGCCCTCGGAGTTGTTGATCTTGATAGCTCTGGAACGATAAACTTGTTCGATGATATACGGTCCTTCCCATTTAGAGAGAACTTTTCCTGCAAAGAATCTGAAATGAGATTTGTATAATAGAACATGTTCACCCACTTTGAATTTCCGTTTTTGAATTCTTCTATCGTGCCATCTTTTAACTTTCTCTTTAAACAACTTAGCATTTTCATAGGCCTGGTTTCTCCATTCGTCTAAAGAGCTAATATCAATTAACTTCTTTTCACCGGCAAGTTTGAAATCATAATTAAGTTCTTTACTTTCCCAATATGCTTTATGTTCTAGCTCAAGAGGTAAATGACATGCTTTTCCATAAACCATTTTATACGGAGACATACCCATAGGATTTTTATAAGCAGTTCTGTAAGCCCAAAGTGCATCATCAAGTTTCTTAGACCAATTCTTCCAAGATCTATTAACGGTCTTTTGCAAAATTAATTTGATCTCTTGATTACTCAATTCTACTTGACCACTAGATTGAGGATGATAAAGAGATGTAATTCTATGGTTAACATCATATTTAGCAAGAAGTTTACGGAAAGCACCATGAATGAAATGTGAACCACCATCAGTCATTAAATATCTAGGGACTCCGAACCTCGGGAAAATAACTTATTTAAGCATTTTAATAGAAGTGTTATGATCTGCACTACTAGTTGGAATAGCTTCTACCCACTTAGTAACGTAATCAACAGCAACTAGAATATGAGTATACCCATTGGAGGAAGGAAAAGGTCCCATATAATCAAATCCCCAAACATCAAATGGTTTGATAACAAGTGAATAATTCATAGGCATTTCCTGACGTCTACTAATATTACCAATTCTTTGACATTCATCACAAGATGAGGCAAACTTATGTGCATCCTTGAAGAGAGTAGGCCAATAAAAACCAGACTGTAATACCTTGTGTGCAGTTCTGTCTCCAGCATGGTGTCCTCCGTATGCCTCGGAGTGACACTTCCGTAGGATTTGTTCCTGTTCATGCTCAGGTACACAATGTCTAATAACACCATCTACTCCTTCTTTATATAAGTGTGGGTCATCCCAAAAGTAATGTCTTAAGTCAAAGAAGAACTTTTTATTTTGTTGTTATGTGAAACTAGGTGGTATATATTTAGCAACAATGTAATTAGCATAGTCTGCATAACAATGAGTATTACGAGAAGCATTTATGACAGCTAATTGCTCATCAGGAAAACTATCATTAATAGGTAGTGGGTCATCAATAACATTTTCCATTCTAGAAAAATTATCAGCTACGGGATTTTCAGCTCCCTTTCTATCAATAATACGCAAGTCAAATTCTTGTAGCAAAAGAACCCACCTAATCAGCCTAGGTTTAGCATCTTTCTTTTCCATAAGATATTTAATAGCAGCATGATCGATGTGTACAGTTACTTTAGAATCAACAATATAAGATCTGAATTTATCACATGCAAACACAACTGCTAAAAATTCTTTCTCAGTAGTAGCATAATTCCTTTGAGCACTGTCTAGAGTTTTACTAGCATAATGAATATCATTCAATTTCTTATCAACTCTTTGTCCTAGAACAACACCAACAACATAATCACTAGCATCACACATAATTTAAAAAGGCAATTCCAATCAGGTGGTTGAACAATAGGTGCAGAAATCAAGGCTTTCTTAAGTATTTCAAAGGCTTCTACGCAATCATCATCTAAAACAAATGGAACATCTTTGTCGGTGGGATGACCCCTGGGTAGGCAGGCGAACCCGGAGCCCCTTTTCAAAAACATCAGGGCAGCCCATGCCCCACCCCGCCGGCTGGCCAACCGGCCGGCTTCCCAGCGCTAGCCGGCTAGGCCCGTCCCCGGGCCGGGTCCGGCTGTCCGCTAGCCGGCTGGCGATGGGTCGGCGGCCGTCCCATCACGTCCGACAACAAGACAGCCCACCGCGATGGGAGAACATGGCTACAGTGCTATTCGCCTCTGCAGAGCGCGCACGCGTCGTCCCCTCCGTGACACTCGAGGCGACGGGCCACAGTGCCGCGCAGCCAGCGGGCCCCGCCGCAGGCGGTGCCCAGCAGTCAGCGGGCCCACAGCCGGCTCCAGTCACCGACGCCCGGGTCCCGGCGCGTGTAGTTTACCTATGTAACCCTGGGGGGCCGGGCTATAAGACCCCCCAGGAGGCCTCCATGCAGGGGGGTCGGCACTAGGAGGGATTCAGTAGTAACACGCGCACACACGCATTCACAGGAGAGGCAGAGTGGAGAGCTAGCTCCTTCTTCCTCCTCCACCCAAAACAGCTCCAGGAGCACCATTGTAACCATTGTGGCCTCTGAGCCTGTCAACCCACTCGGCAGGACTACGGGTGTTACCTCTCCGGAGGGCCCTGAACCTGGGTACGCCTTGTGTCTCCCGCATGCTCGTGCCAACCTCGCTTCCGGAACCCACCGGCGTCCTCACGCAGCCCCCCACTTTCTGCCATCTCATGGCATCTGCCGTGATTTCACCACGACAGTTGGCGCCAATCGTGGGGCTGCTCGCAGCGTCGGCCGGAGTCAAGTTCCGGACGAGGCCTTTCACCAGCTCCGGCGAGCGCATCGTGCATGGTTTGGTCCGCGCGCCTCGCGCGGCCAACCTCGTCCGGCTACGACGCTGCGCTGGGCGCCTCGTTGTCCCTTTCGGTGCTCCGCACGTCTTCATCGCGCTCGTCCCCGACGTGTTTCCCAGCGTGGTGCACAGCTTCGCCGACTCGCCCGTCCCCGTTGGCCGCGGCGTCTCCAGCGACGTCGTGGACCTCTGCGCCCACGCGGAGGTGCTGACCATCGGCACTAGCTCCGGCTCCTCGCGCGGTAAGGAAAACGCCGCCGCGGCTACTGCTGTCGCGGCCCCGCCACGCCGGGCCGACCCGCTCCGCGAGACAATCCGGAGCTTGCGAGCCCCCATCACGCCCGACGCCGACATGGCGGCCGCAGCGGCAACGGAGCTCGCGGCAACGCGGTGCCGGCTGGTCGAGGCCACGGAGCTCGCGGCAACGCGTCGCCGGCTGGAGTCCACCCAGCGAGAGTACGACAGCGCCCACGGCTTCACGCCGGCCGCCGCTGAGCCCAGCCGGGTCGCGGAGGTGCGGATCCATGGGGGCGCAATCGGCCGTGCGCTAGGCGTAGGCCGTCCCGTCTACGACACCCCTGTCAAGAACATGCGCGCGGCGCAGGCGGCCATGGCGGATCTCGAGTTCCTGGAGGGTGAGGAGCTGCTGCAGTAGCAGCGGTGCATCCGCGACCTCAGCACCACGGCGAATGAGCAGCAGCAGCGTTTCCACCCGGCCAAGCCGTCCGCCTCCGCTTCAGGAAAAACCGGGAACCCGGAGAGGGCCCTTCGGGACACGCAGCAGGCGTCTTCCCCCGGAGCCGGCACAATCGAGTCGCGACGGCCGGCGACGGCATTGCCGACGAGACTGCCGGCAACGACCGGGTCCAGCAGCCGGAACTCCCTCCCCCGCTGCCACGACGGCCCAGGCCGGCTTCCGCTAGTGCGGTGCCACGCAGCCCCGTCGCGAGCCGGCTAGGCGCTCGCGAGCCCTGCGACGACGCCGACGCCCGCCACCGTATCGACCAGCTGGCGCGGTCCATGCTTCTCGAGGAGGAGAGCTCTGTCGGCCCGGCGTGCTTTGGCCCCCGCATTCGCGAGGAGCCCTTCCCCAAAGGCTTCTTGCTGCCCCGCGACTCCCCCAAGTACAGCGGCGTCTGCAAGCCAGAGGACTGGCTGACCGACTACACAACGGCCGTCGGCATCGCCGGCAGCAACCAACGCTTGGCGGTCCGTTACGTCCCCCTCATGTTGCTCAGCTCGGCCTGGACATGGATCAACAGCCTGAGGGCCGGCAGCGTCAACTCCTGGTTGGACTTCGAGGATGCATTCGTACACAACTTCACCAGCACGCACAAGCGACCGGGTCGGCCTCGCCAGCTATCCATGTGCGTTCAGAGCCCGGGCGAGCCTCTTCGCGATTTCCTCACGCGGTGGACCGAGCTGCGCAACTCCTGCGAAGGCGTCCATGAAGTGCAAGCTGTCCAGTACTTTGTTGACGGGTGCCGAGACGGCACCCTGCTCAAGCACCACCTGATGTGCGACGAGCCGGACACCCTGGCGGAGCTCATGGCGGTGGCGGACAAGTACGCCACTGCCGACTCCGTGATGCGCGTAAAGATCACCGTCGATGCGGACGGCAAGCTGATCCCGGTCCAGTCGGCCACCCCAAAGCCGGTTGGCAAAACCAACCAGCACCGGCAAGACAACCACAACAACAAGCGGAAGGCCGAGCAGCCGGCTCCTCGTTACAGCAACCAGCAAGTGGCCGCCATGGCGGAGGAGCAGCCGGCCGAGTAGGGAGGCGTCAAACGCCAGCACACCGGCAAGACGGCATGGCAGCCCAAGTTCTCCTTTGAGCAGATGCTGGACGCCCCCTGCAAGCACCACAGTGGTGCGAAGCCTTCCACGCACATGCTCCGGAACTGCAGCATCACCCAGCGCCTGATGCGTGGCGATTTCCCACCGCCACCACCTGGTAGGGATCCGCCGCTACCGCCGCCTCCCCCGCCGCCTCCGGCAGCCGGCACCCTCGCCAACAAAGCCTACCCTCAGCAGGACGCGGCCTACGTCGTCTTCACCAGCGAAGGCGACGACAAGCACAGTAAGCGCAAGTACCAGCACGAGGTGAACGCCGTCGTCCCCCCGGTCCCCCAGTACATGCACTGGTCTGACCATCCCGTCAATTGGACCCGGGAGGACCAACCGGCCGTGATGCCCACGCCGGGCGGCTACGCGCTCGTCCTCGACCCCACCTTCGTCGCTGAGAAGCGCACCTGCCACTTTTCGCGGGTACTGATCGATGGCGGCAGCAGCATCAACATCCTCTACCGCGACACCATGGTCAAGCTCGGCATCGAGGAGGGCCAGCTATAGCCCACCCAGACGGTGTTCCACGGCATCATCCCCGACGCTTCGTGCTCTCCCATCGGCCGGGTGCGGCTGGACGTGCTGTTCGGCACCAACGCCCACTTCCGCCGCGAGCATATCTGGTTTGAGGTGGTCAACCTCGCCAGCCCCTACCACACACTTTTGGGCCGGCCCGCCATGGCCAAGTTCATGGCGGTTCACCACTACGCCTGCGTCAAGATGAAGCTGCCGGGTCCCAAGGGCATCATCACCGTCGCCAGCGACTACAAGAAGTCCCTGGAGTGCGCCAAAGCCGGCTCCAAGCTGGCCGAGTCGCTGGTCATCACCGAGGAGAGGCGCCAGCTCGACCGGCTCGTCGTGCTAGCTGGCGAGCAGCCGGTCATGCCGGCTTAGCTCAAGCAGCCGGCCGATGAGGGGTCCTTCAAGCCGGCCAAGGGCACAAGGAAGGTTTCGCTCGACCCATCCAACCCCAACTCCAGCGAGTACGTCGTCGTGGGCTCTGGCCTCGATAGCAAATAGGAAGGCGAGCTCGTCGACTTCCTCCGTGAGAATCGTGATATCTTCGCATGGTCCCCTAAAGACATGCCGGGTGTTCCGAGGAAGTTCGCCGAGCACAAACTTCATGTCCGGCCGGATGCCAAGCCGGTCCGGCAGCCGCTACGCCGCTTCTCTGAGGAGAAGCGAAGAACCATTGGCGAAGAGATCGCCCGGCTGCTCAAAGCCGGGTTCATCATGGAAGTGTTCCACCCCGAGTGGCTGGCTAACCCGGTCCTCGTTCTAAAGAAGAACGGCACTTGGCGCATGTGTATCGACTACACCAGCCTGAACAAGGCCTGCCCCAAGGACCCGTTTGCTCTACCCCGGATCGACCAAGTCATCGACTCCACGGCCGGCTGCGAGCTTCTGTCCTTCCTGGACGCTTACTCCGGCTACCACCAGATCAAGCTGGACCCGGCGGATGCCCTCAAGACGTCCTTCATCACCCCCTTCGGGGCATATTGCTACATCACCATGTCGTTTGGATTGAAGAACGCCGGCGCCACCTTCCAGCGCTGCATGCAAAAATGCCTCCTGCCTCAGATCGGCTGAAACGTGCACGTCTACGTCGACGACATCGTGGTGAAGACCAAGCAGCACCTCACCCTCCTCGAGGATCTCAGGGAGACGTTCGCCAATCTGCGCCAATACCAGATCAAGCTCAACCTGGAGAAATGCGTTTTCGGCGTGCCAGCCGGCCAACTCCTTGTTTTCCTCGTCTCGGAGCGCGGCATTGAGGCCAACCCGGAGAAGATAAAGGCCATCGACCGCATGCGCAAGCCGGCCCGGCTGCGCGATGTCCAGAAGTTCACCAGCTGCTTGGCCTCTCTCAGCCGGTTCATCAGCCGGCTGGGGGAGAGGGCCCTGCCCCTATATCAGCTGATGAAGAATACGACGCCATTCAAGTGGTCCGACCAGGCGGACGAAGCTTTCCGCGACCTCAAGCGCATGCTCTCTACCACGCCCTCGCCGCGCCGGCTGAGTAGGAGCCGCTCCTGATGTACATCGCGGCAACCACCCGCATGGTCAGCGTGGTGCTGGTGGTAGAGCGCCCCGAGGAAGGCAAGGCACAGCCGGTCCAGCATCCTGTGTACTACCTCAGGGAGGTCCTCTCCGCCTCCAAGCAGAACTACCCACACTATCAGAAGATGTGCTATGGCGTCTACTTGGAGACCAAGAAGCTGAGGTAGTACTTCCAGGAGCACGCCATTACCGCGGTGAGCACGGCCCCCATCGGCGAGATAATGGGATGCCGAGACGCCTCTGGCCAGATCGTCAAATGGGCCATCGAGCTATCCGGACACACCATCCTCTACGAGCCTCGCACCGCCATCAAATCGCAGGCGTTGGCCGACTTCCTCGTCGATTGGGCGGAGACCCAGTACTTGCCACCGGCTCCCGACGCAACGCACTGGCGCATGCACTTTGACTGCTCGAAGATGGCCTCCGGCTTGGGAGCCGGCATCGTGCTCTCCTCCCCCAAGGGCGACCGGCTGCGCTATGCGCTGTAAATCCACTTCGCCGCCTCCAACAACGTCGCCGAGTACGAAGCCATCGTCGACGGCCTCCGGCTGGCCAAAGAAATCGGCATCCGGCGCATCCTCTGCTTTGGCGATTCCGATCAGGTGGTCCAGCAAGTCTCCGGCGAGTGGGATGCCAGGGACTCCAACATGGCGAGCTATCGCAACCTGGTCCAGTAGATGACCGGCAGCTTCGACGGCTGCGAGTTCCTCCACGTCCCCCAAAACGAGAACGAGGCGGCGGATACCTTAGCCAAGCTTGGCTCCAGCCGGGAAGCAATCCCCACCGGCGTCTCCCTTGAGCACCTGCGCAAGCCGTCCATCAAGCCGTCTCCGGATTCGGAATCCATCTTCGTCCCAGCCGACCCAACAGTCCCTCGCTCAGACTCAGGGGCTGCCGGATCCGGCTTGGGAACAGCCGACCCGGCCCAGAAGCTGCCGTCTTGGACCCGACGCCGGGGGCTGCCGCCTCCAGCTCGGCGACTGCCGGCAACATCCCAGGAACTGCCATCTCGCTCCCGGACGCCGCCACCTCTCACCCAGCCTCGGGGGCTGCCAACTCCAGCTCGGGGGTTGCCGGCCCCAGCTCGCCGCCTCCCGACCTGGCCGAACCCGCACAAGTGGCCGTCCTCACGGTGCTGGAGGCACCGTCTTGGGCCCGACCAATCCTCGCGTTCCAGGCAAGCGGCGAGCTCCCGGCGGACGAAGTCGAGGCTCGGCAGGTGCAGCGCCAGGCCTCCGCCTATAGCATAATCAATCGCGAGCTCGTCAAGCGCAGCACAACCGGCGTCTTCCAGCGATGCGTCAAGACGGCCAGGGGCCTCGAGATCTTGCTCGATATCCACCAGGGCGAGTGCGGGCACCATGCCGCCTCCCGGTCTCTGGTGGCCAAAGCATTCCGTCACGGCTTCTAGTGGCCAACGGCGCTGAAGGACGTCGAGGAGCTGGTCCTTAAGTGCAAGGGCTGCCAGCACTTCAAGGCCCAGAGCCACCAGCTGGCTGCGGCACTCCAAACCATCCCCATCTCGTGGCCCTTCGCCATCTGGGGCCTCGACATGGTGGGACCGTTCAAAACCGCTCGGGGCGGCATGACACACCTTCTGGTGGCGGTCGACAAATTCACCAAGTGGATCGAGGCAAGGCCGATCAAAAAGCTCGACGGTCCCACAGCCATCAAGTTCATCAAAGACATCGATGTTCGCTACGGCGTCCCCAACAGCATCATCACTGACAACGGCACCAACTTTGCCAAAGGCGCGCTGGCACGCTACTGCTCCGTCTCCGGCGTCCGGCTTGACCTGGCCTCCATCGCACATCCTCAGTCCAACGCCCAGGTGGAGCGGGCAAATGGCCTCATCTTGGCCGGCATCAAACCACGACTCGTCGAGCCCCTCGTGCGATCACCCGGCAGCTGGATCGACGAGCTGCCGGCCGTCCTGTGGAGTCTTCGAACCACCCCCAACCGCTCAACCGGCTTCACCCCACTCTTCCTCATCTACGGGGCCGAGGCGATCATCCCCACGGATATCGAGTTCGACTCACCTCGCGTCACCCTGTACACGGAAGTGGAAGCCGAAGCCGCACGCCAAGACGGCGTCGACCTGCTCGAAGAGGCGCGACTGCTGGCCCTCAGCCGGTCGGCCATTTATCAACAGCACCTGCGCCACTACCACAGCAAGAAGATCAAGCCCCTCGCTTTCCGCGAGGGCGACCTCATGCTCCGGCTGATCCAGTGAACAGCCGGCCAGCACAAGCTATCCTCCCCATGGGAGGGCCCCTTCATCATCCGCAAGGCCTTGCGCAACAACGCGTACTGCCTCATCGATGCGCAAAAGCGAAGCAAGTGCAAGAGAGACGCCTCCGGCGAAGAGACGGAACGCCCCTGGAACGCGGAGCTCCTCCGTCCGTTTTACAGTTGAACCATGTGTGTATGTATCACTACCCCTTTTTGAACTTAATGAAAGCAGCGGGTCCCCCGAAGGACACTCGGGGGCTACTTTTCATCTCTATCGAGTTCTTGCGCACTTTACCGCATTGGCCTCCCTCCAACCGGGTTGGCACGGCCGGCTCGGGGGCTCGGGGGCTCGCCGGCTAGCCCGCGCCACGTGCTCCTCAACCAGGTCAGTAACGTGCGCGCCGCTAAAAGGCCCCCTCTCTGCCATAAGCCATAGACCGGCTCCCGGCTGTGCAAGGCTGGCAAGAGCCAAAGGCTGCAAGCGTCCTCACGCGAAAAACGGCTAAGTACGTACACCCGGCTCGGCCAACCCGGCCTTGTCCCTCATCTCTCCACTGCACAGACCGGCTGCGCTACAGCCGGCTTCGCCGCCTGGAGCCAGCCGGCCCAGTGGATGTTTTGTTGGAAATATGCCCTAGAGGCAATAATAAATTGGTTATTATTATATTTCCTTGTTCATGATAATCGTTTCTTATCCATGCTATAATTATATTGATTGGAAACTCAAATACATGTGTGGGTACATAGACAACACTGTGTCCCTAGTAAGCCTCTAGTTAACTAGCTCGTTGATCAAAGATGGTTAAGGTTTCCTAGCCATAGACATGAGATGTCATTTGATAACGGGATCACATCATTAGGAGAATGATGTGATGGACAAGACCCAAACTATAAACGTAGCATATGATCGTGTCAGTTTATTGCTATTGTTTTCTGCATGTCAAGTATCTGTTCCTATGACCATAAGATCATGCAACTCCCTGACATCGGAGGGATACCTTGTGTGTATCAAACGTCGCAACGTAACTGGGTGACTATAAAGGTGCTCTACAGGTATCTCCGAGGATGTCTGTTGGGTTGGCATGGATCAAGACTGGGATTTGTTACTCCGTGTGACGGAGAGGTATCTCAGGGCCCACTCGGTAATACAACATCACATTGAGCCTTGCAAGCAATGTGACTAAAATGTTAGCCACGAGATCTTGTATTACGGAACGAGTAAAGAGACTTGCCGGTAACGAGATTGAACTAGGTATAAAGATACCGACGATCGAATCTCGGGCAAGTAACATACCGAAGAACAAAGGGAACAATATACGGGATTAACTGAATCCTTGACATAGAGGTTCGACCGATAAAGATCTTCGTAGAATATGTAGGAGCCAATATGGGCATCCAGGTCCCGCTATTGGTTATTGATTGTAGAGGTGTCTCGGTCATGTCTACATAGTTCTCGAACCCGCAGGGTCTACACACTTAACGTTTGGTGACGATTAGTATAGTTGAGTTATTTTGTTGGTAACCGAAGGTTGTTCGGAGTCCCAGATAAGATCCCGGACATGACGAGGATCTCCGGAAGAGTCCGGAGGTAAAGATTGATATATGTGATAATAGTGTTTTGATCTCCGGAAGGGTTCCGGAATTCACCGGAAGGGATTCCGGATGTTTACCGAAGTGTTCGGGTGCAGCAACACTTTATATGAGCCAAAGGGGTAAAGCCCACGAGGTATTGGGAAGTGCAAAAGGATGTTTTGCTGCTGCCTTAAGCGGTACGACCGCTGGTAAGGCAGTACTACCGCGTAAGCGGTACTACCGCTTGTGTGAAGCGGTACTACCGCATAAGCGGTACTACCGCTTGTGTGAAGCGGTACTACCTCTCAAGCGGTACTACCGCTCGTAAACGGTACTACCGCTTGTGCGCGGTACTGTAGGGATCCGAGTTGGACTCTTTCCCTGCGGGCCAAACCGACCTTGTGCGGGCAAAACCGACCTGGAGGAGGCTTTTACTCCAAGTTTAGACCCCAAGGCTCAACATACAAATAGAGGGGCAGGGCTAGCACACGGGACACATAAAGATTTCCCAAGCCGTGTGTCGGCAACCCTAACCCTCTAGTTCTCCCGTCATAATCTCCGTAGTGCTTGGCGAAGCCCTGCAGAGATTGTTCCTCACCATCATCACCACGCCGTCGTGCTGCCGGCACTCATCTACTACTTCACCATCGCTCGCTGGATCGAGGAGGTGAAGGCGTCATCAAGCCGTACGTGTGTTGAACGCGGAGGTGCCGTCCGTTCGGCACTTGTTCGTGATCGGATCGAGGGACGACTTGCGATTTGGATCGCGGAGACGTTCGACTACATCAACCGCGTTTCTTAACGCTTCCGCTTAGCGATCTACAAGGGTATGTAGATTCACTCTCCCTCTCGTAGATGCTCATCACCATGGATAGATCTTGTGTGTGCGTAGGAAATTTTTTGTTTCCCATGCAACGTTCCCCAACAGTGGTATCAGAGCCAGGTTTATGCGTAGATGAGATCTCGAGTAGAACACAAACGAGTTGTGGGCGTGGGTGTATACATATTGCTTGCCGTTACTAGTTGATACTTGATTCGACGGTATTGTGAGATGAAGCGGCCCGGGCCGACATTACGCGTACGCTTACGCGAGACAGGTTCCTTCAACTAACATGTAACTTTGTTGCATAAAGATGGCTAGCGGGTGTCTGTCTCTCTCACTTTAGTTGAATCGATTTCAATGAAGAGGGTTCTTTTAGAAGATCAAAAAGCAATCACTACACCACGTTGTGGTTTTGCGTAGGTAAGAACGGTTCTTGCAAACCCGTAGCAGCCACGTAAAATTTGCAACAACAATTAGAGGACATCTAACTTGTTTTTGCAGGGTATGTTGTGATGTGATATGGCCAATTACATGATGAGATATATGTGATGTATGAGATGATCATGTGTTGTATAGAATATCATGACTTGCATGTCGATGAGTACGGCAACTGGCAGGAGCCATAGAGTTGTCTTTAATTATTTTTCGCCGTTTTGCTTTACTTTATCGCTATGAGTTAGCAATAGTCGTGGAAGCAACAGTCGGCGCGACAACCTCATGGCGACACGTTGATGGAGATCAAGATGATGGAGATCATGGTGTCATGCCGGTGACGATGGAGATCATGCCGGTGCTTTGGAGATGGAGATCAAAAGCACAAGTTCATGGCCATATCATGTCACTTATGATTTGCATGTGATGTTAATCCTTTTATGCATCTTATTTTGCTTAGGACGACGGTAGCATTATACGGTGATCCCTCACTTAAATTTCAAGATAAAATTGTGTTCTCCCCGAGTGTGCACCGTTGCGAAAGTTCGTCGTTTCGAGACACGCCGTGATGATCGGGTGTGATAGACTCTACGTTCACATACAACGGGTGTAAGCCATGTTGCACGTGCGGAACACTCGGGTTAAACTTGACGAGCCTAGCATGTACAGACATGGCCTCGGAACACAAGAGACCGAAAGGTCGAACATGAGTCATATAGTAGATATGATCAACATAAAGATGTTCACCATTGAAACCACCTCAACTCACGTGATGATCGGACTTGAGTTGGTGGATTTGGATCATGTTACACTCGAATGACCGGAGGGATGTCTATTTGAGTGGGAGTTTTTAAGTAATATGATTAACTAAACTCATTATCTAGAACAATAGTCGAAGTTGTCATTGCTATATTTATGTTGTAGATCATGGCTCGCGCAGTAGCACCCCTGAATTTTAATGCGTTCCTAGAGAAAGCTAAGTTGAAAGATGATGGAAGTAACTTTGTGGACTGGGCCTGTAATCTAAGGATTATCCTTACGGCTTCCTAGAAGGCTTATGTTCTTGATGCACCGCTTGGTGATCCACCCGCTCCAGTTGAGTCTCTAGACGTTGTGAACGCCTGGCAGGCTCGTTCTGAAGATTACTCAATAGTTCAATGTGCAATATTGTATGGCTTAGAACCAGGACTTCAAAGACGTTTTGAACGTCATGGAGCATATGAGATATTCCAGTAGTTGAAGTTTATCTTTCAGAAGAATGCCCGGATCGAGAGATATGAGATCTCCGATAAGTTCTATGCTTGCAAGATGGAGGAGAACGGGTCTATCAGTGATCACGTGCTCAGAATGTCTGGGTACTCCGCCCGTCTGGCTGAATTGGGGATGCCCCTTCCGCCAGAGGCTATCACTGACAGAGTTCTTCAATCATTGCCACCTAGCTACAAGAGCTTCATGTTGAACTATAACATGCACGGGATGAACAAGTCAGTCGCCGAGCTGTTTGCGATGCTGAAAGCCGCTGAGTCTGAAATTCAGAAGGAGCATCAAGTGTTGATGGTCAATAAAACCACTAGTTTCAAGAAAAATGGCAAGGGTAAGAAGGGTAACTCCAAGAAGAGTGGCAAAGCAGTTGCTCCTCTCATGAAGAAACCCAAGGCTGGACCCAAACCAGAAACTGTGTGTTTTCATTGAAAGGGAACTGGACACTGGAAGCGGAACTGCCCCAAGTATTTGGCTGACAAGAAGGCGGCCAACAACAAACAAGGTATATATGATATACATGTTATTGATGTGTACCTTACCAACTCTCGTTGTAGTGCCTGGGTATTTGATACCGGTGTGGTTGCTCATATTTGCAACTCAAAATAGGAACTGCGGAATAGACGGAGGCTGGCAAAGGACGAAGTGACGATGCGCGTGGGAAATGGTTCCAAGGTTGATGTGATCGCCGTCGGCACGCTCGCTCTTCGATTACCATCGGGATTAGTGATGAACCTGAATAAATGTTATTTGGTTCCTGCGTTAAGCATGAACATTATATCTGGATCTTGTTTATTGCGAGACGGTTACTCATTTAAATCAGAGAATAATGGTTGTTCTATTTATATGAGTAATATCTTTTATGGTCATGCACCCAATGTGAGGGGTTTATTCTTATTGAATCTCGATAGTAATGATACACATGTTCATAACATTGATGCCAAAAGATGTAGAATTGATAATGATAATACCACTTTCTTGTGGCACTGCCGTTTAGGTCATATTGGCGTAAAACGCATGAGGAAGCTCCATGCTGATGGACTTTTGGAGTCACTTGATTTTGAATCACTTGACACATGTGAGCCATGCCTCATGGGCAAGATGACTAAAACGCCGTTCTCTAGAACAATGGAACGGGCAAGTGACTTATTGGAAATCATACATACTGATGTGTGCGGTCCGATGAGTATTGAGGCGCGCGGTGGTTATCGTTACTTTCTCACCTTCACTGATGACTTAAGTAGATATGGGTATATTTACTTAATGAAACACAAGTCTGAAACATTTGAAAAGTTCAAACAATTTCAGAGTGAAGTTGAGAATCATCGTAACAAGAAGATTAAATTCCTACGATCTGATCGAGGAGGAGAATATCTGAGTTATGAGTTTGGCAGTCACTTAAGACAGTGTGGAATTGTTTCACAATTGACACCACCTGGAACACCACAGCGTAATGGTGTGTCCGAACGTCGTAATCGAACTTTATTGGATATGGTGCGATCTATGATGTCTCTTGCCGATTTGCCACTATCGTTTTGGGGTTATGCATTAGAGACAGCTGCATTCACTTTAAATAGGGCACCATCGAAATCCGTTGAGACAACGCCATATGAACTTTGGTTTGGCAAGAAGCCAAAGCTGTCATTTCTTAAAGTTTGGGGATGTGATGCTTATGTCAAAAAGCTTCAGCCTGAAAAGCTGGAACCCAAAGCGGAGAAATGCGTCTTCATAGGATACCCAAAAGAGACAGTTGGGTATAGCTTCTACCTCAGATCCGAAGGCAAAGTGTTTGTCGCTAAAAACGGAACATTTCTTGAGAAAGAGTTTCTCTCGAAAGAATTGAGTGGGAGGAAGATAGAATTTGATGAGGTTGTTGAACCTTTACTTCAACCTGAAAGTAGCGCAGCGCAGAAAGATGTTTCTGTAGAGCCTACATCAGCTGAAGAGGAAGTTAATGATGATGATCATGAAGCTTTGGATCAAGTTGCTATCGAACCTCGTAGGTCGACAAGGACGCGTACTGCTCCTGAGTGGTACGGCAACCCTGTCTTAGAGGTCATGTTGTTGGACAACGATGAACCTACGAGCTATGGAGAAGCGATGATGGGCCCGGATTCCGAGAAATGGTTAGAGGCCATGAAATCTGAGATGGGATCCATGTATGAAAACAAAGTATGGACTTTGGAAGTATTACCTGAAGGGCGTAAGGCCATTCAGAACAAATGGATCTTTAAGAGGAAGACGGACGCAGACGGTAATGTCACCGTCTATAAAGCTCGACTTGTGGCAAAGGGTTTTTCACAAGTTCAAGGAGTTGACTACGATGAGACCTTCTCACCCGTAGCGATGCTTAAGTCCGTTAGAATCATGTTAGCAATAGCTGCCTTTTTCAATTATGAAATTTGGCAGATGGATGTCAAAACAGCGCTCCTTAACGGTTTCCTTAAGGAAGAGTTGTATATGATGCAACCAGAAGGTTTTGTCGATCCAGAGAATGCTGACAAAGTTTGCAAACTCCAGCAATCCATTTATGGACTGGTGCAAGCATCTCGGAGTTGGAATCTTCACTTTGATGAGGTGATCAAAGCGTTCGAGTTTATACAAGTTTACGGAGAAGCTTGTATTTACAAGAAAGTGAGTGGGAGCTCTATAGCGTTTCTAATATTATATGTGGATGACATATTGCTGATTGGAAACAATATAGAAATGTTGGAAGGCGTGAAGGAATATTTGAACAAGAGTTTTTCAATGAAGGACCTAGGAGAAGCTGCTTTCATATTAGGCATCAAGATCTATAGAGATAGATCGAGACGCTTAATAGGACTTTCACAAAGCACATACCTTGACAAAGTTTTGAAGAAGTTCAAAATGGATCAGTCCAAGAAGGGGTTCTTGCCTATATTGCAAGGTGTGAAGTTGAGTAAGACTCAATGCCCAGTGACTGCAGAAGATAGAGAAAAGATGAGTGTCATCCCCTATGCTTCAGCCATAGGCTCTATCATGTATGCAATGCTGTGCACAAGACCCGATGTCAGCCTTGCCATAAGTATGGTCGGAAGGTTTCAAAGTGATCCAGGAATGGAACACTTGACGGCGGTCAAGAATATCCTAAAGTACCTGAAAAGGACTAAGGACATGTTTCTCGTTTATGGAGGTGATCAAGAGCTCGTCGTAAAGGGTTACGTCGATGCAAGCTTTGACACTGATCCGGAAGACTCTAAGTCACAAACCGGATACGTATTTATTCTTAATGGGGGTGCGGTTAGCTGGTGCAGTTCCAAGCAAAGCGTGGTAGCTGATTCTACATGTGAAGCGGAGTACATCGCTGCCTCGGAGGCGGCGAAGGAAGGTGTCTGGATGAAGGAGTTCATGATAGATCTTGGAGTAGTGCCTAGTGCGCTTAACCCAATGACTCTGTTTTGTGATAATACTGGTGCCATTGCTCTAGCCAAGGAACCAAGATTTCACAAGAGGACCAGACACATAAAGCGACGTTTCAATTCCATCCGCGATTACATCAAGGAGGACGACATAAATATTTGCAAAGTACACACGGATCTAAATGTTGCAGATCCGATGACTAAACCTCTTCCAAGGGCTAAACATGAACAACACCAGAACTGCATGGGTGTTCGATTCATTACAATGTAAATCACATAGTGATGTGAACTAGATTATTGACTCTAGTGCAAGTGGGAGACTGTTGGAAATATGCCCTAGAGGCAATAATAAATTGGTTATTATTATATTTCCTTGTTCATGATAATCGTTTATTATCCATGCTATAATTGTATTGATTGGAAACTCAAATACATGTGTGGGTACATAGACAACACTGTGTCCCTAGTAAGCCTCTAGTTAACTAGCTCGTTGATCAAAGATGGTTAAGGTTTCCTAGCCATAGACATGAGATGTCATTTGATAACGGGATCACATCATTAGGAGAATGATGTGATGGACAAGACCCAAACTTTAAACGTAGCATATGATCGTGTCAGTTTATTGCTATTGTTTTCTGCATGTCGAGTATCTGTTCCTATGACCATGAGATCATGCAACTCCCTGACATCGGAGGAATACCTTGTGTGTATCAAACGTCGCAACGTAACTGGGTGACTATAAAGGTGCTCTACAGGTATCTCCGAGGATGTCTGTTGGGTTGGCATGGATCAAGACTGGGATTTGTTACTCCGTGTGACGGAGAGGTATCTCAGGGCCCACTCGGTAATACAACATCACAATGAGCCTTGCAAGCAATGTGACTAAAATGTTAGCCACGAGATCTTGTATTACGGAACGAGTAAAGAGACTTGCCGGTAACGAGATTGAACTAGGTATAAAGATACCGACGATCGAATCTCGGGCAAGTAACATACCGAAGAACAAAGGGAACAGTATACGGGATTAACTGAATCCTTGACATAGAGGTTCGACCGATAAAGAACTTCGTAGAATATGTAGGAGCCAATATGGGCATCCAGGTCCCGCTATTGGTTATTGATCGTAGAGGTGTCTCGGTCATGTCTACATAGTTCTCGAACCCGCAGGGTCTACACACTTAACGTTTGGTGACGATTAGTATAGTTGAGTTATTTTGTTGGTGACCGAAGGTTGTTCGGAGTCCCAGATAAGATCCCGGACATGACGAGGATCTCCGGAAGAGTCCGGAGGTAAAGATTGATATATGTGATAATAGTGTTTTGATCTCCGGAAGGGTTCCAGAATTCACCGGAAGGGTTTCCGGATGTTTACCGAAGTGTTCGGGTGCAGCAACACTTTATATGAGCCAAAGGGGTAAAGCCCACGAGGTATTGGGAAGTGCAAAAGGAAGTTTTGCTGCTGCCTTAAGCGGTACGACCGCTGGTAAGGCAGTACTACCGCGTAAGCGGTACTACCGCTTGTGTGAAGCGGTACTACCGCATAAGCGGTACTACCGCTTGTGTGAAGCGGTACTACCGCTCAAGCGGTACTACCGCTCGTAAACGGTACTACCGCTTGTGCGCGGTACTGCAGGGATCCGAGTTGGACTCTTTCCCTGTGGGCCAAACCGACCTTGTGCGGGCAAAACCGACCTGGAGGAGGCTTTTACTCCAAGTTTAGACCCCAAGGCTCAACATATAAATAGAGGGGCAGGGCTAGCACACGGGACACATAAAGATTTCCCAAGCCGTGTGTCGGCAACCCTAACCCTCTAGTTCTCCCATCATAATCTCCGTAGTGCTTGGCGAAGCCCTGCAGAGATTGTTCCTCACCATCATCACCACGCCGTCGTGCTGTCGGAACTCATCTACTACTTCACCATCGCTCGCTGGATCGAGGAGGTGAAGGCGTCATCAAGCCGTACGTGTGTTGAACGCGGAGGTGCCGTCCGTTCGGCACTAGTTCGTGATCGGATCGAGGGACGACTTGCGATTTGGATCGCGGAGACGTTCGACTACATCAACCGCGTTTCTTAACGCTTCCGCTTAGCGATCTACAAGGGTATGTAGATTCACTCTCCCTCTCGTAGATGCTCATCACCATGGATAGATCTTGTGTGTGCGTAGGAAAATTTTTGTTTCCCATGCAACGTTCCCCAACATGTTTCGCTCGCGCTCAAATCCTAAGGCCTAAGTACTAATCGCTCTCTCCCGAGTCCGGCTCCCCGTCCAAGCTACAGACCAGCTCCCGGCTGTCCGGCTGGCGGGGAGGAGGACGAAAGGGGGAGTGAGTAAGAAAACGGCTAAGGGAAAAGAACAAAGGCGAAACCGCCAGACGGCAAGCACAAGCATACAAGAGAAACATGTTTTCATATATACAGCCAGGTCCGCGGCCAGTGGTTCGTTACAATTAATTCACACCCCCTAGTGGGTGGACTTGCCGGCTAACAAAAGTTCCGAGTTCAAAAGAAACAGGAAAAATAAAAGCCCTAAGTTGCGGCCTCGTCCGTATCACTCGGCGCCGGGTTCTTCGTGGTGGCGGTGTCGTCCAGCTCGCCAGCGTCATCGTCTGCGTCGGCGCCCGTCTCGGCCGAACTGCCCTCCGGGTCCTCGAGCTCCAGGCAGAAGTCATCAGCGGGAAGCTCCACGCCGTCCGGCGCCCGCTCCAGCACGAACTCCCCGTACGGGGCAAACGACGGAATGTCGCTAGCCCGCACGGCGATCGCCGTCGCCCGCTCCGCCATGTCCGTCTCCGCCCTAGCCCTCCGGGCGCGCAGCTGATCCAAGCGGATGGTCGGGTACCAAGACAGCACGACCCCGAGCGCCATGTCCGCGCCGGCTCGAGCTGCGGAGGCCCTCCACGCGTTGAGTCGCACCGCGCCAGCCTCCTGCCAACGCGCCAGCCGGCTCACGCTGCTTGGGGCCACCGCACCCGGCCAGAGGGCGGCCACCATCGACAAACCGGCTTCGAATAGCCGGTTCATCTGGCGCTCCACCGCCTGCAATCGAGCCTTGGCGGCCACGGTGATCTCCGCCACCGACCAGGCGGCGTACTCCTCGATGGCGGCCCCCGCCGCCATCTGCTCCTGCCGGTGGGTGTTCACCGACGCCTCGGCCGACCCTTGGGTCTCGGGGAAGAACCCTGGAAGAGAAGGGGAAGAAGATTGAGCAAGACGCCAAAGGGCGGAAAACAGAAAGAAGCAAGAGACGCAAGTAAAAACGCTTACGCGTGAGGAGCTCGTCGATGTAGAGCGCGTCCTGCAGCGCCTCCCGCTCCCTCGCCGCTAGCGCATTGGCGCTACGGTCGCGGTCCGCTTGAAGCTGAGCGATCTCCTCGGCGGCCTTCTTCGCCGCCTCCTCCTGCCGCACCACCGCTTGACGGCGCTCCTCGGCTAGCAGGTCCAGCTCGCCCTTATGGGCGGCGGCGGCCTCGTCCCTCTCCCGGACTGCCCGGGCCGCCTCCTCCTGTAGCCGGTCGCGCTCCGTGGCCGCCTGGTCACGGAGCGGGCCGGCTTCCGCCAGCTAGCGCCGGAGGGCCTCCACCTCCGCCGGGTCAACTGCGGCGGCTGCGCATCCGGACCCGGATTCCGGTCAAAAGCCGGACGAGAAAGCAAAACAAGAAGCAAAGAAGATTTGACCCGGCTGCTGAGCAACCGGCCCGAATCTCGGGGGCTACACCCAGTGGGAGCGCTGGCGTGCCCCCATTGGAGGAATGCAAGAAAGAAGTTCGAAAAAATACCTCTGGCCTGGCGAAGCTCCCCCTCCTTGGCCGCCAGCTGGTCCCTGCCTGTGCGGTACCGGCCCAGGAAGCGGTTGTACGCCGCCACCCGCTGGTCGTAGATGGACTGCAAAGAAGCAAGTCAGCACACGGACGCCTGAGAAGGCCCGACCCGCCTGCTACATAGCCGGCCCGGGCCTCGGGGGCTACACCCAGTGGGTGCGCTGACGCGCCCCCACTGGAAGGCGACCAAGCCGGTCAAAAAGAGCAAAAAGGAAACGAAAAGGAAGAAAGCATGAAGGGCAAAAGAACCCACCGCGAAGGTCTGCTCCAACTGTCGCAGCCGGCCGCTCTCCGCCTGTGCGAAGCTCTGCCACTGGCTATGGTGGTTGGTGATCTGCAGCCGCAGAGAGTCCACCGCCGCGTCCAGCTCGCTCCGGGGGGCGCTGCTCGTCGCCTCGCTGGAGCTCGCCGCCCAGGTCCGCTGCGGCTGAACCGCGGACCCGGCACTGGTCCTGCTGCCGGCTGGCCTCAGTTTGAGGCTAAGCCCCACAGCCCGTGGCTCCGCCATCACCAGGGCGCGTGAGCTCCCCGGCGCGGTCTCCGTCCTTGGCGGCGGCGCTGCTCCTCCGCTTGGCGAGGCCTCCGGCTTGCGGTCGCCTCCGCCTCCGCCTCCGGCTCCATCGGCCGGATCTACAGCCGGGGGCACCTCCTGGTCGGCCGCCGGGTCGACCTCCGGCTCGTGGTCGCCGGATTAGCCGTGACCGGCTGCTTCCTCGGCGGCCGCACGCGCATCCGCATCCGCCCGGCGGGCTGAGTCATGCACCGCCTTGGAGGGATGCTCCGCGATCGGCGACGGCGGTGGCGACGACGCCGTCCACTCCGGCCACGCGGTTTCCTCCGCAACCCGCCGCCGTCTTGCCATGACCTCGGTCACGGCGGCGCTCCACGCCTTGGACGAAGCCTCGGCCATCTCCTTCTCGGCCGCGTCCCGGGCCCTCCAGGCGTCCCGCTCGGCGTCCTCCAAGGCGGAGCCGCATTGGCGGGCCGCAAGCACCTCTTCGGCGGTCTTCGCCACCTCGCGCTCCTCCGTGCCGCTTCGGCCCCGTCGCCGGTCGGCCTCCTCCGTGGATGCCGTCGCCGCGGCCGCCTCCGCCAGCTCGAGCGCACTCCTGGATGGTGCACGAGGGAGATGAAGAAGAAGAAGAAGAAAAGAAAAGAAAAGAGAAGAGAACAACAGCAGCAGTGGCAAATATGGCAACTACTCAACTGCAAAAGAAGGCTTACCCTATGACCACGGGAACCGCCTGCGTCGGACCCGCCAGCGGCGCCATCCGGCGTGCCTTCTTGGCGGACCTCTTCAGGACGCCCGTCTGCGCCGCAGCAGGGCGCTTCGCAGCCGGCCGCGCCTCGACCGGCTGCTTCCCGTGCGGACGGCTTGAGCCCGCCGGCTCCCTGGTCGCCCTCCTCTGCAGCCCCTGGGTCGGCCCCGTCGCCCGCCTTCGCGCCCTGAGGAGCTGCATCGCCCGTCCCGTCCTCGTCATCTTCGTCGTCATCCGGCCACTCACACAAAACATCCGGGATCAGAGACTTACCGGCTTGAGCGGAGCCGCCGACTTCCGCGTCCGCGAGGTGCTCCTCACCGCCTTCGGCTCCCGCGTTGCCGGCCTCCTCATCCTCCGGGTCCGACTCGTCCCGGTCCGGCTGCAGAACCATGGGACTCGGGCCGTCATGTACCAGCTGGCTCGGGAAGCGCTACAGCCGGCCCAGGGGGTCAGGGCGCATGAGAAGGGCGGACGTGGCAAAGAATAGAGACCAGACACTCACCGCTGGCGCCGGGTCATTCTTTCTGTACGGCTCCTTACCGAACCGCCACTCCTTCACCTTGAGCCCTGTAGCAGAGACGTCGTTGACGCGCACGGCGATCTCCTCCGCCGTCAGCTCCTTCGTCGACAGCCGGCAGGGATCGCGCCGGCCGCTCGTATCACAGATCCGGTGTGGCCGCCTCTACAGCGGCAGCACCCGGAGACCGATGAAGGCGGCGATGAGGTCCACGACAGTGAGCCCCTCGCGGTCCGTCATCTCCTTCACCCAGCGGCAGATCCCCAAGATCTCCGCGGGCGGGCTCTTCGGGTTGTACCCCCAGTTCAGCTTCTCGGCCGGGGGCGCATCGACGAATGGAGGGAGGTTGATCTGGTCGTTGGCCGGGTTCGTGTTCTTCACGTAGAAGAAGGATTTCTGCCACTTCTTGGCAGTGTCCTCGAGCGGCAGCTTCGGGAAGGGACCCGCCGTCCGGGTAACCGGCATGGCTGCCCCGCACTCGGACATGACGACGGCGGAGGCGCCTTGCTGCTTGAGGTAGAACAGCCGGCACCATAGCTCCACGTACGGGAGGATGCCGACGTAGCCCTCGCACAGCGTTGCGAATCCGGCGAGCTGCAGAATGGCGTTCGGCCCCAGATGGTGCGGCTGGAGATCGAAGTACGTAAGGAAGCGCCTGAAGAAGACGCTCGCAGGAAGCCTGAGCCCACGGAGGAAGTGGGTGTAGAACACCACCACTTCGCCGCTCCGCGGTTCCGGCGCTGTCTCCTCGCCGGGCGCATGCGCCTCCACCTTCACCGCCGGCGGCAGCCGCCGCGTGCGGCGAAGATATTCAATGTCGTCGTCGGTGACCACCGACCCCTCCCATGAGCCCTTCGGCGGCGCCATAGGCGAAAGCGGGAGAACCGCGGTCGAGGTAGAAAGAAAACAGTGGCTGTGGAGCAAGGAGGCAATGGCCGCGCGAGTGTCGCTGCGCGGTGCGGTGGCGCGCCTAGCGGGCGACGGCGCACAAGCAACGGCGTACAGCGGCGGTGTGCGCGAGAAAGAAGATGGGGAGGCAGAGGCGAAGAAACGGGCGGGGACAGAGGAGCGAATGCCTCGGCCTCTCCCCATCCCTTCCCATTTAAAGACCCCGGTCGAGCATGGGGAAGTGGGATCGTTTGCTCCCATGATCCCCACTCCCCCGCAATACACGGGTGCATTAAAGACACGCCTTAACTGCCTCGAGAATTCCAATGGGCGCGTGCGGCCGCAGTAAATCCCGCTCGCGGGCCGAGGCCGCAGCCCAGTGGGACCCAGCCCGCCGTGACGTCTCGTCGCGCGCGTGGCCTGGCAGGCCTCTTCGGCCACTGGGCTGCACGTGGCGGGATTTCGTCTGCCGACCGGCGCGCTCCCCCGTACCGGCATGGCCAGCCGGCTGAACCAATCGTACTCCGGCGAAATCAAGTATCTCCACCCGGCTCCTGGAAGCCGGCGAGCGGCGACTTCAAGCCGGCACATCCTCGCCAGGCAACCGCGCTCCTTCGGGGAGAGGGTAAGCTGCAAAGCCTCCTCCGCTTGGAGATGGCGAGCCTTTACAGCTTCGGGGACTACTGTCGGGGGGATAACCCCCAGGTAGGCAGGCGAACCCGGAGCCCCTTTTCAAAAACATCAGGGCAGCCCATGCCCCTCCCTGCCGGCTGGCCAACCGGCCGGCTTCGCAGCGCTAGCTGACTAGGCCCGTCCCCCGGCCGGGTCCGGCTATCCGCTAGCCGACTGGTGAAGGGTCGGCGGCCGTCCCATCACGTCCGACGACAAGACAGCCCACCGCGATGGGAGAACATGGCTACAGTGCTATCCGCCTCGGGGAGGCGCGCCGGCAAAGCTGCCAACCCTGTTGACCGGGACGGCCGGCGTCAGCACCTGCACGCCTCTGCAGAGCGCGCACGCGCCGTCCCCTCCGTGACGCTCGAGGCGACGGGCCACAGTGCTGCGCAGCCGGCGGGCCCACAGCCGGCTCCAGTCACCGACGCCCGGGTCCCGGCGCGTGTAGTTTACCTATGTAACCCTGGGGGGCCGGGCTATAAGACCCCCCAGGAGGCCTCCATGCAGGGGGGTCAGCACCAGGAGGGATTCAGTAGCAACACGCGCACACACGCATTCACAGGAGAGGCAGAGTGGAGAGCTAGCTCCTTCTTCCTCCTCCACCCAAAACAGCTCCAGGAGCACCATTGTAACCATTATGGCCTCTGAGCGTGTCAACCCACTCGGCAAGACTAGGGGTGTTACCTTTCCGGAGGGCCCCGAACCTGGGTACGGCTTGTGTCTCCCGCACGCGCGTGCCAACCTCGCTTCCGGAACCCACCGGCGTCCTCACGCAGCCCCCCACTTTCAGCCATCTCATAGCATCTGCGGTGATTTCACCACGACAATCTTTTTGTAAAAGATTAGTAAGAGGCCTAGAAATTTTAGAGAAGTCTTTTATAAACCTTCTATAGAAACAAGCATGACTGAGGAAGCTTCTTATGCCTTTGATATCTTTAGGACATGGCATTTTCTCAATTGCATCAACTTTAGCTTTATCAGCTTAAATACCTCTTTCAGAAATTTTATGCCCAAGGACAATACCTTCATTTACCATAAAGTGGCACTTCTCCCAATTCAAGACAAGATTAGTTTCTTCGCATCTTTGCAAAACTCGATCAAGGTTGCTTAAGCAATCATCAAAGGAAGTTCCATAAACGGAGAAATCATCCATGAAAGCCTCAACAATCTTTTCACAAAAATCAGAGAATATAGCAGTCATACATGTTTGAAAGGTAGCAGGTGCATTGCATAAACCAAAAGGCATACGTCTGTAAGCATAAGTTCCAAAAGGGCAAGTAAAGGTGGTTTTCTCTTGATCTTCTTGTGAAACAGTTATTTGAGAAAAACCATAATAACCATCTAGAAAACAGAAGTGTATATGCTTAGACAATCTTTCTAACATTTGATCAATAAAAGGCAAGGGGTAATGATCTTTTCTAGTGGCTTTATTTAATTTCTTGAAATCAATTACCATCCTATAGCCAGTTACAATCCTTTGTGGAATAAGTTTGTCTTTATCATTAGGAACAACGGTAATGCCCCCTTTCTTAGGGACACAATGAACAGGACATACCCATCTACTATCAGCTATGGGATAGATTATACAGCTTCCAGAAGCTTTAATATTTCAGTTCTTACCACATCTTTCATCTTAGGATTTAAACGACGCTGATGATCAACAACTGGTTTAGCATCGGGCTCCATATTAAACTTGTGCTGACGTAAAGTGGGGCTAATGCCCTTAAGATCATCGAGAGTATATCCAATAGCAGCACGGTGCTTCCTCAGAGTTTTAAGCAATCTCTTTTCTTCATGCTCTGAAAGGTTAGCACTGATAATAACAGGATATATCTTCTTTTCATCAAGATAAGCATATTTGAACGTATCGGGCAATTGCTTTAATTCAAACACAAGGTCACCCTTAGGTGGAAGGGGATCCCCAAGAGTTTCAACAGGCAAGTTATGCTTAAGGATAGGTGTTTGTTTGATGGGTATATCATCTATTTCATTTCTTTCATTCATATGCATATCATTTTCATGGTCTAGCAAATATTGTTCTAAAGGATCAGTAGGGGGAACGGCAATAGAAGCAAGACCAATAATTTCATCCTTACTAGATAATTCTTTCTCATGTGGTTGTCTACTAAACTTAGAGAAATTGAACTCATGAGATACATCACCAAACTTAACTCTAACTTTTTCTTTAACACAATCAATCTCAGCATTAACGGTATTCAAGAAAGGTCTACCAAATATAATGGGACAAAAACTATCTTGTTGTGAACCAAGTACTAAGAAATCAGTAGGGTACTTGATCTTACCGAACAAGACTTCAACATCTCGAACAATCCCAAGTGGTGAAATGGTATATCTATTTGCAAGGTTAATAGTGACATCAATGTCTTCAATCTCAACCGGTGCAATATCATTCATAATTTCTTGATATAGAGTAAATGGAATGGCACCTGCACTAGCACCCATATCACATAAACCATGATAGCAATGATCCCCAATTTTAACAGAAACAACAGGCATGCCCACTACTGGTTTATTCTTATCTAGCTTATCACGCTCATTTCTAACGGGTTTAGCAATTCTAGCAGCATCATCACAGAAATAAATAACATGCCCATCAATATCATCAACCAAGAGATCTTTAACCATTGCAATATTAGGTTCAACCTTAATTTGTTAGCCGCCCAAGAGATCTTTAACCACTTCTCCTTAGGGAGATCAACATAAGCAGCAAAAGATTCACAAAAAGTGGCTACTATCTTAGAGTCAAGTCCATATTTAGTACTAAACTTATGAAAAGCATCGGTTTCCATAAAAGATTTAACACAGTCAAACTCAAGATTTATACCTAACTCTTTACCTTTGTCGAACTCCCAATCTTCAGAATTGCGTTTAATTCTTTCCAAAAGATTCCACTTGAATTCAATAGTTTTCTTCATGAAAGAACCAGTAGAAGAAGTATCGAGCATGGATCGATCATTAGGAGAAAGCCGAGCATAAAAGTTCATAATAATAATTTCTGTTGAGAGCTCTTGATTGGGGCATGTGTGCATCATGTACTTAAGCCTCCCCCATGCTTGAGCGATACATTCTCCTTCACGAGGCCAAAAATTACATATATAATTCCGATCATGATGAACCAGATGCATAGGATAAAACTTCTGATGAAATTCCAATTTCAACCGGTTCCAATCCCACGTTCCAATATCATCACATAGCCTATACCATGTCAATGCCTTTACCTCCAAAGATAAAGGGAATAACTCCTTCTTAACTCCATCCTCGGATAAACCTGCAAGCTTAAACAATCCACAAACTTCATCCACATATATTAAGTGCATATCGGGATGTACCTTTCCATCTCCTGCATAAGGATTAGCTAGCAGTTTCTCTATCATACCTGAAGGAATCTCATAATAAATATTTTCAGTAGGTTCAGTAGGTTGAGGGGAAACTCTAATTGCTTCCGGTCGAGGTGAAGATACCCCACACAAACCCCTCAAAGGATTACTTTCCATAGTGACAAGTGACAGTAAATTTGAGCACGTAATATAAATGTTTCCTTACCAAATTCCACTCACCAACGGCGCTTCACTCCCCGGCAACGGCGCCAGAAAAGAGTCTTGATGACCCACAAGTATAGGGGATCAATCGTAGTCCTTTTGATAAGTAAGAGTGTCGAACCCAACGAGGAGCAGAAGGAAATGACAAGCGGTTTTTAGCAAGGTATTCTCTGCGAGCACTGAAATTATCGGTAATAGATAGTTTGGTAGCAAGGTAATTTCTAACAAGTAACAAGTAGCAATAGTAATAATAGGTGCAGCAAGATAGCCCAATCCTTCTTATGGCAAAGGACAGGCTAGAACGTTCTCTTATAATAAGCAAAGTGTTCTCGACGACACATGGGAATTTCATCTAGTGCCATGGATCTGGCACGGTCTATCGAGGATCCTATCTAGCTGGCTGGGTCCATCTGTGTTCCCTTTAAAGGGCTTCTTTTTCTACCCGGATCTAGGTCGTTGAACCCTGCGTTTACTGCGGCATCCTCGGTGTCGCTCCCGCCATTTTTATGCCTTCACTTATTCTTACTGCGCCTGGGCTTGCCATCGGCATCCCGAGCTTCCAAGGTACCTGCTTCGCCATTGTGAGTACGGCGGGCCAGCCAATAGTCCTCTCCCGTGCAAAAGCAGGTCATAAGTGAGGTGAGGGCCGCCATGGTCCTCGGCTTATCTTGCCCGAGCTAGTGCGCAAGCCACTCATCTCGGATGCTGTGCCGGAAAGCGGTGATTGCCTCGGCGTCGGGGCAGTCTATGATTTGGTTCTTTTTAGTTAAGAACCTATTCCAGAATTTCCTTGCCGACTCACCGGGCTGTTGAATGATATGGCTGAGGTCGTCGGCGTCTGGAGGTCGGACATAAGTGCCCTAGAAGTTTGCCCTAAAGGCATCGTCGAGTGCTTCCCAGCTCCCGATGGAATGAGGAGGCAGGCTATTCAGCCAATGCTTCGCCGGCCCCTTTAGTTTGAGCGGCAAATATTTGATAGCGTGGAGATCGTCTCCATTGGCCATGTGGATATGGAGAAGAAAGTGTTCGATCCACATAGCTGGATCAGTCGTGCCATCGTATGACTCGATGTTGATGGGTTTAAACCCTTCGGGAACTGATGTTCCATCACCCAGTCTGTACAACAGATCGGGTGAGCGGGACCTCGGAACCATGCAGTGTCACGTCGGACATCGGTAGATATCCGTGTATAAGCTTGGTCCTAGGCCAGATCTACAGGTCCAAGCAACGCCCTCTTGCTGGACATGCGGGATACTTGGCTTGGCTAGCCAAGCATGGAGATGTGTGTGACTAAACCCGCGACCGCAACGTGGCAAGGGTCCGTGGAGCTGCCCACCCTCAATGCTTCACGGATGAGGTGACGCAGCACCAGTTCTCCGATGGGTTTAAACCCATAAACTTTGATCAGTATGATGGAATGATGGACCCTGCAGTATGGATAGAAGACTTCCTCATGGCGGTACACATGGTGGGTGAATATGACCTTCATGCCATTAAATACCTGCCATTGAAACTGAAAGGTTCAGCTCGGCATTGGCTTAACAGCCTTCCCGAGAACTCGGTCGGTGTCTGGGAGGACCTCGAGGACGAGTTCACGGAAAATTTCCGGGGCATGTATGTAAGGCCCCCGGATGCCGATGGTCGTGCGCACGTCGTGCAAAAGCCAGGGGAGTCCATCGGCAAATTCTGGAACTACATCTTGACTAAAAAGAACCAGATAGTGAAATGCCTAGAAGCAGAAGCAATTCCAACAATTAAGCATGCATAATATCTCTGATGAATGGCTCACCCGGGAGCTAGGGCATGAGGAGCCAAGATCAATGGCAGTCCTCACCCAACTCATGACTCGATTCTGCGCTAGGGAGGATAACTGGCTTGCTCGGAAGACCAACCGTAACGGTAACCCCGACACCTCCGAGGTGCGAGACGGGAACGAAAAACCTCAGCGCAATAGAAACAACAAGCGCCACAACAGAGGTGGTAGCAGTAACACCGAGGAAGGCGAGGTCCATGCCGGTTTCGGAAACCAGCATGGAGGCAACAAGAGAAAGCCTTCCAAGGAGGAAAAGGCAGCACCTCGCAGCTAGATCGGATTCTCGATTAGCCTTGCGCTATCTATGGCAATCCCGAGAAGTCCATCACCCGTACCAACCGGAATTGCTGGGTAATCAAGTAGGCCGGCAAGGTGGCAGCCGACAACAAAGGCAAGGTTCCACCTCGTAATGAAAATAGAGACCAGCCTTGGCCGGGCAACGCTGGTCAAAAGCAGTTCCCTCCCGAGGTGAATGACGTAAACATGATTTATGCTACTCACATTACCCGAAAGGAGAGGAAGTGCTAATCCTGTAGGAGTTGTTGGATTTCCCCAAAGAGGAATGGTGATGTAGCACATAAGCAGAAAGTATTTCCCTCAATTAAGAACCAAGATTTAATGCAACCAGTAGGAATCCACAAGCTAACAAGATAAGCAGCACCTGCACACAAACAAAATAAAAGCTTGCTCCCAACTTGGCAAGGGGGTTGTCAATCCCCTCGTCTTGCTAGTTGCAAGATTAAAATCAAATAGTGATAGACAGTGGTATGGCAAATGGAAAATAATCAAAAGAAAATAAAAGAACAATTCTGTAGATGCAAGTATTGATATAGAATGGACCCGGGGGCCATAGGTTCACTAGTGGCATCTCTCTCAAAAGCAGGTAGTGGCATGGTAGACAAATTACTATTGGTCAATTGACAGAAAACTACAATTTATAACTATGATCATTCGTGGAATAATCTTGTATAGGCATTACATCCGTGATAAGTAGACCGTGATCCAAATGCATCTACTACTTTTACTCCACCCCGAAACCGCTATCCAGCAGGCATCCCAAGGTATTAAGTTTACCAAAAAATATAGTAACGCAATAAGCAAGATGACATAACGTAGACAGAAAGAAATCTAGCAATAAGAGAAATCCCCATCGTTTTATCCTTAGTGGCAACAATACAAATACATGTCTTGTCCCTTTCTGTCACTGGGATATGGAAATTACCACAAGATTGAACCCACTACAATGCACCACTCCCTCTGAAGAATTAACCATCTATCTTGGCCAGAGAAGAAAAATAACTTGGAAAGCATACATAGCTACTCAATTATACAGCAAAGAAACTTCAAAAGATTCAGTTGATTTCAATGAACAATCTGATCATAAATCCACAATTCATAGGATCCCAACAAACACACCACAAGAATTACATTGGATTTATCTCAGAAGAGAACATGGTATTGCAGATCCAAACGAAAGAGAGAGAAAACCACTAGTTACTACTATGGACCCATAGGTCCGAAAGGAACTACTCACACATCATCATGGAGGCAGCAAGGTTGATGAAGAAGCCTCCGGCAATGGTTTCTCCCCTCCGGTGGAGCTCTATAATAGGGCTCCAAATGGAATCGCTTCGGAACAGAGGCCTGTGGTGGTGCTATTTCTTTTCTAGATGGCTGATGAATGGTTTCAAGATTTATGGGATTTATAGGCAGAAAAATTAGGTCAAGAGGTGGCGCGGCCACCCCCCAGGTCGCGCCATGTGTCCATGTGGGACCCCCGTGGGTCCCCTCGATGTCTGCCAAAGTTTCTAGTGTTCCTTCTGGTCCAGAAAAAATCATCAAAAATTGGCATCGTATTTGGACCTTCCAAGATATTGATTTTCTGCGAAACCAAAAACAAGCAAAAACAGGAACTGGGATTGGGCACTAAGTTAATAGGTTCATATAGTAAAATAATATAAAATGATATAAAAAGCATATAAAAGTGATGATATAATAGCATGAAACACTGAAAAATTATAGATACATTTGAGACGTATGAACATCCGCAAGCTTAGTTCCTGCTCGTCCTCGAGTAGGTAAATGACAAACAAACATAATTTCTGATGTTGAATACTACCTAGCATGTTCTTGATCAAATGATGTAATCTTGGCATGAATTTGGGACATGGATGATTCAAGGCATTATTCTATCAATTTGACATTAAAATAATAATACATGACCATCCAAATAAACAATCATTGCCTTTCCAAAATAAACATGCTAAAGAATGTAATCTATACACACTTAATCACGATAAGCATAGCACGCTCAGTCTTCCTAGCGTAAATATACCAAATCATGAAAAAACCTGGTGCCAAACCAAGAAATTAAATCATACATTTCTTGCTCCATCTTTCAACTCCCACGCAATACTTGAGCGTGAGCCATGGTCTTAACACTTTGGATGGCAAATAGAATGATGATGGGGGTTCAATTGAGAAGACCAAAATATAAGAAAGTCTCAAATCAATGCAGCTTGATCATTAGGCAATGGAGAGGCCTTACAATCGATGTTAATGGGAGGATTAGGGATTGCCATGCAGCGGATGCACTAGAGCTATAAGTGTATGAAAGCTCTCCTAATGCAACTAAGTGGGTGTGCATCCAACTTGCTTGCTCATGAAGACCTCGAGCGTTTTGAGGAAGCTTGTCATCAGAATATACAAGCCAAGTTCTATAATGTAAAAATCCCACTAGCATATGAAATGAATAATATGAAAATTGTCTATATGATAAACATGGTGCTACTTTGAAGAACAAGTGTGGTAAAGTATAGTAGTGCACCCCCTATCTCTTTCTCTCATTTTTTGATGGGCTCTTCTTGGCCTCTTTTTTCTTGGGATCATTGGCCTCCTCCCCTCTTTTTTGATGAATCATTGGCCTCCTCCTTTTAACTCACTGGTAGGGGCATACTCTAGAAATGCATCACACTTTTATATTACTTATAACTCATAATATGAAACAATATGATGACTACATATGAATCCATCTGGCAGTGAAACAGGATGTGCAATGATCTAGCGTAACATGTATAATAACGATGAACATTGGCCTTGCCACAAATATCATATCAGCTCTATGATCATGCAAAGCAAAATGACAATGAATGCTCAAGTCATGTAATGAATAGTAACAATGGAAGTTGCACGACAATATATCTTGGAATGGCTATGGAAATGCCATAATAGGCAGGTATGGTGGCCGTTTTCAAAAGATATAATGAGGTTTATGTGTGAGAGAGCGTATCATCTCACAGGGTTGGATGGACCGGTGAAGTATGCATCATGTCTCGATGTGAGAGTGGGCAATGCACGGTACCGAAGAGGCTAGCAAAATATGGATGGTGGAAGTGAATGTAGACCAAAATACTCACATTAGTCATAAAGAACTCAAATACTTATTGCAAAAGTCTAGTAGCCCTCAAAGCAAGCACAACTCGATGCCCTTAGGGGGTAGGATGGTAGGAGTTAACCATCGCACGCCCCGATCCGAACGGACACGGGTGCCACTCTAAGAAATCCCACACACCGACATCCTCGCTAATGCCAACAGCTACCACTTTCATGTATACGGACTCACAAACCTTAACACCAAGATCCGTACTTAACTTTAATAATTTACCCAGACAATCACATATCACTACCTATATGGCCTCCCCAATGATTTCTCCCTCCGGCAGAGTGACAGAAAAGGGCTCCAGATGGGATCGCTTTTGAACAGAGGCTTGTTGCAGTGATAAAATTGTTTCGTGTCTCGCTCTAAGGGTTTGAGAATATATGGGAATTCATAGGCCAAGAATTAGGGAAAAAGGACCACCAGTGGGCCCACAAGCCAGGGTGGCGCGCCCCTGCCTTGTGGGGCCCCTGTGGGTCTTCTCGCTTCCTCCCAAAGCTTCTAGGGTCTCTTATTGTCCAGAAAAAATCGTCAAAAAGTTGTAAGGAGTTACACTAGTAGAAAACAGGCCTTTCGTCTGGAGCATTAGTCCCGGTCGGGTTTTGGACCGGGACTAATGTGAACACTAGTCCCGGTTCCAACGGCTAGGCTTTAGTCCCGGTTCATTTGTGACCTCTAGTCCCGGTTGGTGTTACCAACCAGGACTAAAGGGGTGGTGGCAGGCTGGTGTCAGGCTGGGGCCCCTGCGAGCCCCTTTAGTCCCGGTTGGTATCACCAACCGGGACTAGAGATGGAACTTTAGTCCCGGTTGGTATCACCAACCGGGACTAAAGATATCACTATATATAGTGCTTCGTCCAGCCCGAGCCCAAGCTCTCCTTTCTCTATTTTCTCCTTTTTCTCCTCTGTTCTCTTCCCCTTGCTCGAGCTCATCCTCCATTTTTGCCAAGATTTGTCAAGATTTGAGGCACCCCATCTATCCAAGTGTTCACAAAGGTTAGCAACTTTGTCCTTTCATCTCTCATTGCTAGATTAGCTCGTGCAATGCTCTATAAGTATAGTGATTTGTGGGTTTTAGTTTGGGAGTAATAATGTGGGAGTTTATTTGATTTATATGCAATTTGAGCTCAAAATAACTTCTTAGTTTGCATATGTGTAGGTGTGGTTTAATTAGTGCCTTCCCGTCCCCGTCCTAACCACCGTCAATCGCCCGCACCGTCCCGTCGCCGGCACCACCTTGGTGAGCCTCTTGTTCTTATCCTTTTTATAAAAAAAATCTTATTTGTATGATTTAGATAGTTACTTGTATAATTTTCTTACTTGTATGATTGTTTGTTATACATAGTGCCATGGTTTTGATATCCATCCCCATCGGCCCTCGTTCGGTTTATGATTCGGATGTGGTATATTCTCTTTTATAACTATTTGTTGCATTTCGTGTTTATGACAATTATGCCCATCAAGTTGACATAGATATTTTTATCTAGGAGCTATGTGAACCGGAAATTGCAACCGACCCTCTTGTCGAGAAGTTAAATTTAGTTGAAAAAGAAAACGAGTATTTGAAAGAAAACTTGAAAAGAATTGAAGAACAGAAGATGAAATTCGAGTTGTATGTTGCCGATGTCATCGATGATCACAAGATAAAGATCGATGCAATGCGCTTGAAGATTAGAAAGATTAGAAAATATGCCGTTAATAAAGAGGCTTGGTATCATTATGCTGTTGGATCAATTATTACCTTAGTTGCGATTTTGATCGCATTTGTTGTTGCATTTAAATGCTTTAGCTAGATAGTTTTATGTTGTTTTATGAGAATAAGTGTGTATGAACTTTATGTATGAACTTGTATTAATTTGGTCTTTTTGGTGTTGTGTAATGAAGATGAGTCGGCAATGGATGTACGATGACCGATGCTCTCCCCAGTTCATTAATGGCGTGCATAGTTTTCTGTGTGCGGCTGAGGAAAACAAGCGGAATGGTTTTATGTGTTGTCCATGTGGTGTCTGTAAGAATGATAGGAATTACTCTAGCTCAAAAGTCATTCACGTCCACCTGTTTACGTCCGGTTTCATGTCCGGCTATAACTGTTGGACCAAGCACGGAGAAAGAGGGGTTCTAATTGAAGAGAATGAAGAAGAAGAGGATGATGACAACTATCCTGGGTTCCCTGAATACGATGGTACTACAATGGGGGAAGAGAATGAGTAAGAAGGAGCTGAAGAAGAGGCATTAGATGAGCCCGCTGATGATCTTGGTCGGGCCACTGCTGATCCAAAGAGAAACTGCGAAAGTGAAAAGGAGAAGTTGAAGTTGCAGCGCATGTCAGAGGATCACAAAAAATTGTTGTACCCAAATTGCGAAGATGACAAGAAAAAGCTGGGTACCACACTGGAATTGCTGCAATGGAAGGCAGAGAATGGTGTATCTGACAAGGGATTTGAAAAGTTGCTGAAAATAATGAAGAAGAAGCTTCCAAAGGACAACAAATTACCCGACAGTATGTACGAAGCAAAGAAGGCTGTCTGCCCTATAGTATTAGAGGTGCAGAAGATACATGCATGCCCTAATGACTGCATCCTCTACCGCGGTGAGGAGTACGAGAATTTGAATGCATGCCCGGTATACGGTGAATTGCGCTATAAGATCAGCCGCGATGACCCTGGTGATGATGTTGAGGGCGAGCGCCCCAGGAAGGGGATTCCTGCCAAGGTGATGTGGTATGCTCCTATAATACCACGGTTGAAACATTTGTTCCAAAACAAAGAGCATGCCAAGTTGTTGCGATGGCACAAAGAAGACCATAAGAAAGACGGGAAGTTGAGAGTACCCGCTGATGGGTCGCAGTGGAGAAAAATCGAGAGAAAGTGGCCGGAGTTTGCAGGTGACGCAAGGACCTAATGGTTTGGTATAAGTGCAGATGGCATTAATCCTTTTGGGGAGCAGAGCAGCAATCATAGCACCTGGCCTGTGACTCTATGTATCTATAACCTTCCTCCTTGGTTGTGCATGAAGCGAAAGTTCATTATGATGCCAGTGCTCATCCAAGGCCCTAAGCAACCCGGCAATGACATTGATGTGTACCTAAGGCCATTAGTTGAAGAACTTTTACAGCTGTGGGACATAAAAGGTGTACGTGTGTGGGATGAGCACAAACAGCAGGAATTTGACCTACGAGCGTTGCTGTTTGTAACCATCAATGATTGGCCTGCTCTTAGTAACCTTTCAGGACAGACAAACAAGGGATACCATGCATGCACACACTGTTTAGATGAGACCGAAAGTATATATTTGGATAAATGTAAGAAGAATGTGTACCTGGGACATCGTCAATTTCTTCCGATCAAGCATCTCTTAAGAAAGAAAGGCAAGCATTTCAAAGGTGAGGCAGATCACCGGAAGAAGCCTAACCACCATACTGGTGATCATATACTTGATATGGTCAAGGATTTAAAAGTAATTTTTGGAAAGGGTCCTGGCGGACAATCTGTTCCGAATTACGCTGACAGACACGCACCCATGTGGAAGAAGAATTCTATATTTTGGGACCTACCCTATTGGACAGTCCTAGAGGTCCGCTCTGCAATCGACGTGATGCATGTGATGAAGAATCTTTGCGTGAACCTGCTAGGCTTCTTGGGCGTGTATGGGAAGACAAAAGATACACCGGAGGCACGGGAGGACCAGCAACGTATGCACGAAAAAGACGGCATGCATCCAAAGCAGTATCAAGGTCCTGCCAGCTATGCTCTTACCAAAGAAGAGAAGGAAATCTTCTTTGAATGCCTGCTCTGTCTGAAGGTCCCGTCTGGCTTCTCGTCAAATATAAAGGGAATAATAAATATGGCAGAGAAAAAATTCCAAAACATAAAGTCTCATGACTGCCACGTGATTATGACGCAATTACTTCCGGTTGCATTGAGGGGGCTTCTACCGCAAAATGTTCGATTAGCCATTGTGAAGCTATGTGCATTCCTCAAGGTTACATAATGATTTGGTGCAATGTCTTGTTAGTTTCGAGTTGGTGTTCCCACCATCCTTCTTCAATATCATGACGCACGTCCTACTTCACCTAGTCGAAGAGATTGCCATTCTGGGTCCTGTATTTCTACACAATATGTTCCCCTTTGAGAGGTTCATGGGAGTCTTAAAGAAATATGTTCATAACCGTGCTAGGCCAGAAGGAAGCATCTCCTAGGGCCATGAAACAGAGGAGGTTATTGAGTTTTGTGTCGACTTTATTCCTGACCTTAAGCCGATTGGTGTTCCTGAATCGCGGCATGAGGGGAGACTGAGTGGAAAAGTCACACTAGGAAAGGATTCAGTAATATGTAGGGACGGGCATTCTTGGGCCCAAACACACTACACAATTCTACAAAATTCCACCTTGGTGGCTCCGTATATCGAGGAACACATGGATATTGTATGCTCCAAGAACCCGGAGCAGTCTGACCCCTGGATTAAACGTACACACATGGCGACTTTCGGCGGTTGGTTGCAAACACATCTCATGAATGACGACGGTGTTGGAGATGAGCTGTACTTGTTGGCCAAGTCACCATCTTCGACTATATTGACTTTCAAACGGTACGAGATTAATGGGAATACATTTTACACGATCGCCCAAGATAAAAAGAGCACCAACCAAAACAGTGGTGTCCGCTTTGAGGCAACAAACACCAATAGGGAAAAGGACACATATTATGGTTACATAGAGGAGATATGGGAACTTGACTATGGACGTGAGTTTAAGGTCCCAATGTTTCGATGCAAATGGGTCAATCTGACAGGAGGCGGGGTAAAGGTAGACCCGCAGTACGGAATGACAACAGTGGATCTCAACAATCTTGGGTACACAGATGAACCATTCGTCCTAGCCAATGATATGGCGCAGGTTTTCTATGTGTGGCGCCCCGCCTGATTACCACTGTAGCCAGACGGTCGCCGCACATGCCAGCCCAGGAAATCACTCTGGCATGCGCGTTTACAACAAGTATCATGAACACAGGCATTTCTATTAATGGATATATGAGTCTTACATGATATTTTACAAGGGGAATGGCAGCGGAAAAGCTCTATCTAAGGCAGCATGGTCCTGGTGCGGCTCCAATCCACAGGGATCTGACTGGGTTGCTCTTCTCACCCGCGAACACTCCGGCTCCTCGCTAGCGAACGTCGGATCCTTAGGTGAACCTGGCCACATTGAAGGCCGCTGAGTACTTCTAAATGTACTCGCAAGCAAACCAAACCAACATATACACCAAGCAATGCAATCCATGGCATTCAAGCATGCATCAATTATTAGAGCAATATTAATTATCATGGCATGGCATAACTAGCTAGCAATATAAATTATCATGTCATAGCAGGATTATCAGCATGATAACTACTGAAGTAAATACAGTATGACGTAGATAAAGCATATCCAGTGAATAATCGATACTCCGAATATTCTCATGATCCAATCCAAATCCGATCCAAATCTTTCGGTCATACGACCGTTTCTCTCTTAGCCATCCCATGGCTAACATCTCATATTCCTGTCATCATCCGATGTCCATGCATCTGAACTGCAAGTCTGACAAACCTTACCATTCTCTGGTTCAGTCTTAGCAATAACATTATATAGGTTGTTCCTCCGAACTCGACACAGACCAAATAGTGTGACCTAGTACGAACTGTGTCCCATGACCGAGGACGCGGCTATTCGAATAGATTTACACTCTGCAGAGGTTGCGCACTTTACCCACACAATGGAGCTCCTGGCCTCATGCTCCCATTCGGGTGGACCGGTGCTGCTCCAACAAAACTTGTCTATTGCCTGGCAATCTTACGGTCCCACCGACAATCATACCCTCCCAGGGTCATGTCCTGGGTGGCCCCTGTGTCACCCCGTGACACCTGCCACCGTCTTGGCCAAACAAACTGTCCCAAATAGGGACGTGCGCACATAACCATAAACTGGGCTCACAGGATTATCGCCGCCTACCGAGCCAGGGTAGCACGCACGCATAATCCCCCCTCTTTGGTGGTACCGACAAGAGGCAAGACAATAGACCAAGTCAGGGCCGTCCCATACCGGCAAATGTGGCTGCACTCGATGAGCTCGGTTCGGTGGCACTATGACTCGATCCAGCCGACGGAGGAAGTTGTTATCATTAAGTCACATTCTTTATTATTGCAGTAACAGTAACAAAGCATGATGTAACAATTATGGAAACATAACAACCTATCTCCATACAATATCACAACGAGTCATTAGTGAGACAATATTTAAATGGCAAGTTGTCACTTTACAATCTAGCTGTAAGTTACGACCATCTGAACCCTTGCATGAAACCGGCAAATAAACCAGTAGCCACCAGAACGGTCTTTACAACTCAGATCTGGGGCATTACCGGAATAACTCAACCCTGGCTCAAGACGGCTGAAAAGCAGCTCAGAGCATGAGACGGTGTTGATAAAAAGAGTGTAGTGGTTCCCTAAGACGGCCGAAGAACAGCTCAGAGCATAGGGTCACTACTACAGAAAGAAATTCAACAGCTGCCCGAGACGGCCGTAAAGTAGCTCAGAACACGGGCCAGTTGCTGAAAAGAGAAACATAAAGTCAGCATCCACCCCGGATGGCCGGAAGCAGCTCAGAACACAGGCGTGGTGCCGTCACCGAAGAAAGGCAGTCAAGGGTTCATTAGCGTCACATACAGCTCACTACTACGCATACGAGCATAAGCATATTAATTTAAACACACAAGAATAACACAGAGCAATGCTTTAGGGCACATATCAGATGGTCGGCTTGCCTAGGGGTGAAGGAATACTCCGGAAGAAGTGCGGGAAGCTCGCGGAAAAGTTTCACCGGAAATGGTTCTCTCTCGGAGGGGCTGAATAGAGGGCAGGGGCAAAATGGTCATTTCAACAGTGTGAAAACATTATGAAAATGATACCATCAGAACGGGCTCGACAAACCGAAGACGTGGGCGTTGGATTCACCTGATTCGGAGTTGCGAGCAAAAATATATGAGGGTTTGACTGCCAGGGACCTATCTGTAAAGAAAATATTTACCACCGGGTCCCTGCCAGCGCTGCGGGTGGCGCCTTCTCTGGAAATACGCTTTCCAGAAGGAAAAGCGCATTTCTGGTCCTTATGTTTTCCGCCGCCGGAGCTTCGGTCAGAGAGAGAAAATGAAGGCTCCTCAACCTTGTTTGACTAGTCGGGGAGGGGGCTAGGAGGGAGAGGGTGTCGCTGCGGGGCTGGGGATGCTCAGGAAGGGCTAGGGGGTGGCCTATTTATAGGTGCCGGCGGTGAGCGGATGAGCTCGGCCACCGTGGCGTTTTTAGCCACGTACTGGAGCTCCGGCGAGGTGGGACTCGCTCGGTGGTGCCGACCTGACGCAGAGCAGCGCGACACGACGCGACGGTGAGGAAAAGGCCAAGGGGAGGAGGGAACAGGAAGAAAGCGACGGCGGTCACCGACGGACAGCACGGTGGCGGGGCTCGCCGCGGCGTGGGGAGGAAGAATGAGGAGGGGGAGAAGGGTCCAGCAGGGATACGTGGACTCCGTGAAGCCACTAGACACGTCGGGACACGCCGGAGCTGGCCGGAGTGAGCTACCCGACGAGGACAGTGCGCAGAGCTCCTGTTTGGCGTGGCCACCGCGTGGTCACCACGGGTTCCGCGTGTCCAGGGCACCAGATGGTCCTGGAACCTTGTCCAACACGCTCTTCTCTGTTCAAATAGACAAGAGAAGTGTCTGGAACCAGCTAGGTAGCTCTGAGGTGAGTGAAACTTGCAGAAGAAGATTCTAACAGCAAACTTGGGTGGACTTTTCTGGAGAAATGTATGAAGGAGAGGAGCTGGATCCTTGTCACAATGAGATAGGGTAGTAAGGAGTAGGTGCTGGTAAAATTTGAGGCCATTTGGACCTTGTTTGCATGCACTTACTTTGCAATGCAATTTTTGGTCCAAAAACTAGATTTTGATGTTGTGCTCAACTGGCTTGATTAAATGAGCTGAATTTTGGTGGAGGGGAGTTATATGGATGCATGGAGGTACTGGCAAAATTTCAGATCATTTGGACATACCAAGGTGGTACTTCCTTCACAGAGATGCAATCTGGACAGAAACTTAGATAATTTACTGGGGAAAATTGGCTAGATGAAATGGGCTGGTTTTTGGTATCCCTGGGTGATTTATCAATGTTAACCACCCTGAAAAATTTCATCCCAAAAAGATCAAGGGAGAAAGCACTTCCTTTGCAAACTGGAAATCTGGACAGAATTTGCAAATGGATGTTGTGCTCAAAATTTGATCTATGGAACTTGGGTTCTCGATGGAAATGGTGAACATATGGGCAGGAGAAGCTCCACAAATTATTTGGGATTTTTCCAGGCTACCAAAATGGTAGCTCCTTTGGAAAGTGCCCAAAATGCAATATTGGCTTTAAATAGGAAAAGGTAATTTCCGTTATTTAATTATGGCCAATATTTTTATTGGAGCTCAATATGATCACAAAGAATATCTCCACAAGTTTTCATGAACTTTGGAGATGGATGGATAATTTCTTGGATTTAATTCCCTTAAACAGCAGAGAAAGGAATTAATTTTAAATGAAAAATATTGCAAATGACTTGGCAATATTTTTACATATCCAGGGTTTATAGATGTGGGATGTTCACTGGGAAAAGTTTGGGAGGCAACAGATCAAAGGAAATTGGGGTTCCTTTGTAACGGAAGGAATTAGGGTTTCCCTTCCGGTAGATCGGGGAGTAGGGTTTCGGCGGCAAAACCCTGAGAATATATCTTGGGTGGCAAGGTTGGGCTGGGGAGGATGTCCGGTTGGATAGGGAAGGCAAGGCTAAATGACCATCTTCACATACCCAAGAGCGAGAGAAAAACCAATAACATCGAAAAAAAGAAGGGAGTCAAATCCCGCGAAGGAAAAAAAACAAGGAGGAAAAACCAGGGTGTCACAAACCTACCCCCCTAAAGAAAATCTCGTCCTCGAGATTTCCAGGCTTACCTCCCGGCTAAGGGGGGCTTACCTCTGTGTGACCTGGATCCATCATCTGTCTTGTCTTCGTTGGTTCCCTGGCCTTTTAACTGCCTCTTCTGACGGTTCAGGTGTTGTCTTTCCACATAGCTACATTGAATCCTTCTCTTTCCTGTCAGGCAAACCTTTTGTCTAGGTAGTTTGTAGCCTGAGGTTGGTTGGTAGCGAGTAGTATCAACAGAATAGCTCATTTTCAAGGCTTGGAGCTAGTTGCTTCAGGTTTTATTGCGATACTTTGTACACTGACTCACATGGGCAAGACATCCTTTCTGGATAGAGGGCTCATGTGCTCGTATGGCCTCGAGTGACTAGGGGTGGCTTTATTTCAGTCTGATTGTGGTTTCCGTACGAGGTGTTTCTTCCTGTCTCTTGCATTCTGACTTTGCCATTAGGTGATCCGTAATCATGGAACAACATGACCGAACTATTACCATCGTATCCCCAGCTGAAATGTCAGGCATGATCACAAAGTAATCATAGATAGTAATCTCTTATTCCAATGACGTCTTGATATTTACGAGCTGTCGATGCTGATGTGTATGTGCTTTTAGCCATTCTCTGTGAATGTCTTGTTTCCAAGTGAGTTCAGACTGTCAAACTTTGTCAATTACTGAGGTGGCTCTGCCATATATAGCCTCTGTAGTCCTTGTTATGATCACTGAGCTGAACATCGTATAGCTAGCGTCCGGTGTATCTTTCGGAGCAGAGCCTCTTATCTTGGCTGATGGCCCGTGTTCAGGAGGAGTGTGTCATGCTGGCTGCATTGTTGTGGCCATATGTGCAAGGGTCCGACAGGGATTGGCAATATCACCTTGTCTGCGAAGCTTTATTTCATTGACCATCGCGAAGATTTTTCATTCATGACTTCCTTGTTCTTGAGGGTTCCTTTTGGGGAACTTGTCATGACCTACCATCATGGCTCCTTGGTCATATCCCAGCTTGTTGGGCTTGTATTCACAATTTACTCTTGCATATCTTGTAGGGTTTGCTGTGTTCATGTCCTTCTTTAAAATATGGGGCCAATGCTTCTCTGAACACAGTCACTCCCGTGTACGAGTGGCTCGCATGAACTGGTCCACTGGACTTCATGCTCACAACATATGCAAGGGTAGGGCAAATCCTTTCATAACCACTGAGTTCTGAGGCGGACGTGTCTCCGGACTAGTTCGTGCTTCTGACAAGATTGTTGGGCGTGTTGAAAAAGGCTGAATTCCTTATGCTCGAAGCTTTTGCCAGGTTAGGGTGTCGAAGAACGCTGGGTATCGTGACTCAGAAGCTTTCCCTCATGTGGCTTACTGCGGAAGGTCGGGTGACTTATGCTGGAAGCTTTCCGCAGTAGCATGCTGAGGAAGACTGGAGTACCGTATCCCAGAAGATTTTGTCACCAAGTGGTTTAGCGAGGAAGGTTGGGAGTCTTGCGTCGTAAGCTCCTTTCGATAGTTTGCGGAGGAAGGCTGGGTTTCTTCTACCAGAAGCCTTGTACTGTGATATGCAGTTGGACCTGTAGCCGATTCTGGCTTCCTTCCGAAGTATCCGGAATCTACCCAAAGTGGAGCCAAAATTTGGTATAGGCCATACCTTGTCTGAAGATATCCTGTTGGTCATGCACACCGCTAGTCCCTCTGCTGGTCTGCTCATTGTTTCTGTAAAGGTTGCACCACTGATGCCGACTTTATGTTGACAATTAATTCGGAATACCCTTTGCATTCAAACCAAGTATTGCCGGTAGTGAGCAATTAATGGATAATTCCATTCAGTTTAGCTGAGCTCCCAGGTATTTGTAATCCTCATTGATTCTGGCAGCCATGAACTCATCCATATTTCTTGCAGACCTTGTTCATCATGCCCAGAAAATTTGTATATGCATCGAAGAATTCCTGAATATGCTTGGAAATTTGTATCAACATACCAGAGTGTGGTTGTTGCTCTTGACACATTCACCTTCTTGAAATATGTCTTCTGTGGATAATAAATGATTCTTGAGTCCATTGAGAAAAGACTCAAGGTTCATCCCGCTGACTTAAACAATCCTTGTGTCGAGGGCCGAATAACTTGCTCTTACTGGTGTCCATTCCCGATAGCTCATCTGGCTGTTCCTTAAGTGTGATTTGTTCTGGGGCAAACTCTATCAGGTATATTCTGGCCTTGTCTGTGCCACGCAGAGTCTGCTTCTGACCCATTCTTCATTCTTGATAGATCCGATGATAATGTTCTGAATATCGGGCAGTTGGCTTGGCTTGATTCTTACTGAATGTGGATTATTGGGTATTATCCAAGTTGTGTGTTGGTCTTCTTTGGTAGCTCTTGCGGATGGATCCAGTCAGAGCCAGAGAACGGAGTCGCGAAAAGAAGCAAGAATCGCGAAAAACCAAAAAGCAAATAAAGCTCAAATTTTGCGGACCTTACACCTGTGGCCGAAGATTCACTAGTATAACTAGTATAGTGCACTCGATGCACCTCTAAGGATTTAGAAGCAAAACCACACAATGCTCCTGGTAGCAATTGGTGTCAAGCTCCAACTACTTCCTTAGGGAACATCAAACTCGACACACGACCATAGCCAAAGTGGCTTAGTCAACGATCCTATGGTTGTCAGGGAAAAGATGGAATTTATAGGCGTTTCCCAAAGGAAACTAGATTTGAGGAGAGAAATGCCATGGTTAGCAAGCAAGGTAGGGATATCTGGCTCACCTAGGGGTTCAGGGCTCACGGGTCGTTGCCTGGTGTGGACATTTCCCACCGGAGGCAAATGCCACGAGAGTTGGAGTCTGTTGGAGCCAAAACCTATGGGGTTGCCTTATGATCGATAGTAGCCGTGCCTATTTGGCAAAGATGGTTGACATCCATCTGGGATTTCTACTAATCAAAAGGCAATGAAGTCCGACTAGGGTAACCTACCGTCAGCCTGGCTCTGATACCATCCGTTGTGGCTCCCCGCCTGATTACCACTGTAGCCAGACGGTTGCCGCACATGCCAGCCCAGGAAATCACTCTGGCATGCGCGTTTACAACAAGTATCATGAACACATGCATTTCTATTAATGGATATATGAGTCTTACATGATATTTTACAAGGGGAATGGCAGCGGAAAAGCTCTATCTAAGGCAGCATGGTCCTGGTGCGGCTCCAATCCACAGGGATCTGACTGGGTTACTCTTCTAGCCCGCGATACTCCGGCTCCTCGCTAGCGAACGTCGGATCCTTAGGTGAACCTGGCCACATTGAAGGCCGCTGAGTACTTTTGAATGTACTCGCAAGCAAACCAAACCAACATATACACCAAGCAATGCAATCCATGGCATTCAAGCATGCATCAATTATTAGAGCAATATTAATTATCATGGCATGGCATAACTAGCTAGCAATATAAATTATCATGTCATAGAAGGATTATCAGCATGATAACTACTGAAGTAAATACAGTATGACGTAGATAAAGCATATCCAGTGAATAATCCATACTCCGAATATTCTCATGATCCAATCCAAATCCGATCCAAATCTTTCGGTCATACGACCGTTTCTCTCTTAGCCATCCCATGGCTAACATCTCGTATTCCTGTCATCATCCGATGTCCATGCATCTGAACTGCAAGTCTGACAAACCTTACCATTTTCTGGTTCAGTCTTAGCAAGAACATTATATAGTGTGTTCCTCCGAACTCGACACAGACCAAATAGTGTGACCTAGTACGAACTGTGTCCCATGACCGAGGACGCGGCTATTCAAATAGATTTACACTCTGCAGAGGTTGCGCACTTTACCCACACTATGGAGCTCCTGGCCTCATGCTCCCATTCGGGTGGACCGGTGCTGCTCCAACAAAACTTGTCTATTGCCTGGCACTCTTACGGTCCCACCGACAATCATACCCTCCCAGGGTCATGTCCTGGGTGGCCCCTGTGTCACCCCGTGACACCTGCCACCGTCGTGGCCAAACAAATTGTCCCAAACGGGGACGTGCGCACATAACCATAAACTGGGCTCACAGGATTATCGCCGCCTACCGGGCCAGGGTAGCACGCACGCATAATCCCCCCTCTTTGGTGGTACCGACAAGAGGCAAGACAATAGACCAAGTCAGGGCCGTCCCATACCGGCAAATGTGGCTGCACTCGATGAGCTTGGTTCGGTGGCACTATGACTCGATCCAGCTGACGGAGGAGGTTGTTATCATTAAGTCACATTCTTTATTATTGCAGTAACAGTAACAAAGCATGATGTAACAATTATGGAAACATAACAACCTATCTCCATACAATATCACAACGAGTCATTAGTGAGACAATATTTAAATGGCAAGTTGTCACTTTACAAGTTCTAGCTGTAAGTTACGACCATCTGAACCCTTGCATGAAACCGGCAAATAAACCAGTAGCCACCAGAATGGTCTTTACAACTCAGATCTGGGGCGTTACCGGAATAACTCAACCCCGGCTCAAGACGGCTGAAAAGCAGCTCAGAGCATGAGACGGTGTTGATAAAAAGACTGTAGTGGTTCCCTAAGATGGCCGAAGAACAGCTCAGAGCATAGGGTCACCGGTACAGAAAGAAATTCAACAGCTGCCCGAGACGGCCGTAAAGCAGCTCAGAACACGGGCCAGTTGTTGAAAAGAGGAACATAAAGTCGGCATCCACCCCGGACGGCCGGAAGCAGCTCAGAACACAGGCGTGGTGCCGTCACCGAAGAAAGGCAGGCAAGGGTTCATTAGCGTCACATATAGCTCACTACTACGCATACGAGCATAAGCATGTTAATTTAAACACACAAGAATAACACAGAGTAATGCTTTAGGGCACATATCAGATGGTCGGCTTGCCTGGGGGTGAAAGAATACTCCGAAAGAAGTGCGGGAAGCTCGCGGAAAAGTTTCGCCGGAAATGGTTCTCTCTCGGAGGGGCTGAATAGAGGGCAGGGGCAAAATGGTCATTTCCACAGTGTGAAAACATTATGAAAATGATACCATCGGAACGGGCTCGACGAACCGAAGACGTGGGTGTTGGATTCACCTGGTTCGGAGTTGCGAGCAAAAAGATATGAGGGTTTGACTGCCAGGGACCTATCTGTAAAGAAAATATTTACCACCGGGTCCCTGCCAGCGCTGCGGGTGGCGCCTTCTCTGGAAATACGCTTTCCAGAAGGAAAAGCGCATTTCTGCTCCTTATGTTTTCCAGAGGTGAAAACTCATTTCCCCGTAGTACGCTTTCCGTAGTGGAAAGCGCATTCTGGGCTTTGCGCGTCCACTTAAGCTTGCGGGCCCGGTGGCTGTGTGGCTGACGAAGGGGGCCCACGTTGACCCAACTCCCTCTCTCCTGCCTCCTTCTTCCTCGCGTCTTCGCGCACGGCCAAGGCAGAGGCTGGGCCCGACGGCGACCTTCGGTGCTACGGGCCGTCTCCGGCGGCACCCGGCCTACCGACGAGGTCGGCGCGACGCAGCGCATCCCGCCCAGTAGGAGACGGAGCTCGGGGAGAGCGAGAGCACGAGCACTCTCGGCCATGGCGGAAGACGGCGTCGGCCGTTGCCGTGGCGCGCGGCATGGTGGCGGAGAGGAGGGCCTGAGGCTACAGGGAGGCTCGCCGGGCTCCGGGAACTCCATTGGATGGGAAAGGAGGGGAGGTGGGACTCTGGTCGGCTCGAATTCGAGCGGTGGCTGCCGGAGGAGCTTCGGTCAGAGAGAGGAAATGGAGGCTCCTCGAGCTTGTTTGACTAGTCGGGGAGGGGGCTAGGAGGGAGAGGGAGTCGCTGCGGGGCTGGGGATGCTCGGGAAGGTCTAGGGGGTGGCCTATTTATAGGTGCCGGCGGCGAGCGGATGAGCTCGACCGCCGTGGCATTCTTAGCCACGTACTGGAGCTCCGGTGAGGTGGCACTCGCTTGGTGGCGCCGACCTGACGCAGAGCAGCGCGACACGACGCGACGATGAGAAAAAGGCCAAGGGGAGGAGGGAACAGGAGGAAAGCGACGGCGGTCACGGGCGGACATCACGGTGGCGGGGCTCGCCGCGGCGTGGGGAGGAAGAATGAGGAGGGGGAGAAGGGTCCAGCAGGGATACGTGGACTCCGCGAAGCCACTAGACACGTCGGGACACGCCGGAGCTGGTCGGAGTGAGCTACCCGACAAGGACAGTGCGCAGAGCGCCTGTTTGGCGTGGCCACCGCGTGGTCACCACGGGTTCCGCGTGTCCAGGGCACTAGATGGTCCTGGAACCTTGTCCAACACGCTCTTCTCTGCTCAAATAGACAAGAGAAGTGTCTGGAACCAGCTAGGTAGCTCTGAGGTGAGTGAAACTTGCAGAAGAAGATTCTAACAGCAAACTTGGGTGGACTTTTCTGGAGAAATGGATGAAGGACAGGAGCTGGATCCTTGTCACAATGAGATAGGGTAGAAGGAGTAGGTTCTGGTAAAATTTGAGCCCATTTGGACCTTGTTTGCATGCACTTACTTTGCAATGCAAATTTTGGTCCAGAAACTGGATTTTGATGTTGTGCTCAACTGGCTTGATTAAATGAGCTGAATTTTGGTGGAGGGGAGTTATATGGATGCATGGAGGTACTGGCAAAATTTTAGATCATTTGGACATACCAAAGTGGTACTTCCTTCACAGAGATGCAATCTGGACAGAAATTTAGATAATTTACTGGGGAAAATTGGCTAGATGAAATGGGCTGGTTTTTGGTATCCCTGGGTGATATATCAATGTTAACCACCCTGAAAAATTTCAGCCCAAAAAGATCAAGGGAGAAAGCACTTCCTTTGCAAACTGGAAATCTGGACAGAATTTGCAAATGGATGTTGTGCTCAAAATTTGATCTATGGAACTTGGCTTCTTGATGGAAATGGTGAACATATGGGTAGGAGAAGCTCCACTAATTATTTGGGATTTTTCCTGGCTACCAAAATGTAGCTCTTTAGGAAAGTGCCCAAAATGCAATATTGGCTTTAAATAGGAAAAGGCAATTTCCCTTATTTAATTATGGCCAATATTTTTATTGGAGCTCAATATGATCACAAAGAATATCTCCACAAGTTTTCATGAACTTTGGAGATGGATGGATATTTTCCTGGATTTAATTCCCTTAAATAGCAGAAAAAGGAATTAATTTTAAATGAAAAATATTGCAAATGACTTGGCAATATTTTTACATATCCAGGGTTTATAGATGTGGGATGTTCACTGGGAAAAGTTTGGGAGGCAACAGATCAAAGGAAATTGGGGTTCCTTTGTAACGGAAGGAATTAGGGTTTCCCTTCCGGTAGATCGGGGAGTAGGGTTTCGGCGGCAAAACCCTGAGAATATATCTTGGGTGGCAAGGTTGGGATGGGGAGGATCTCCGGTTGGATAGGAAAGGCAAGGCTAAATGACCATATTCACATACCCAAGAGCGAGAGAAAAACCAATAACATCGAAAAAAAGACAAGAGTCCAATCCCGCGAAGGAAAAAAAACAAGGAGCGAAAACCAGGGTGTCACACTATGTAAAGGACATGTCTACCAAACAGAGAAAAAGGAAAGATAAGGAAGCAAATACATCATACGGTGAACCAAAGCGCCACATAGTTCTTTCAGGGAAAAGAAACATCGTGGGAGTGGAGGACAAGACAGACATGTCAGAAGATTATGAAAAGTTTCATGAAATTCCTCCCTTCACAGTGCAGACTGACCCAAGCATCCTGTTAAATGATGAAGATTGTCCATGGTTACAATGCAAAGGGACACATGCGAAGAAAAAGTTTTATACCCCAAGATCCCACTCTGGGATGTGATCGGCTTCAGCGTCATAACTTTCTTCTCTAGTGAGTAGCCGAGATAGGCCAGTTTGTACACGAAGTGCATCCAGTTTTTGCCGTAACCCTCTCAACTTTTTAGCACATGCTATGTGGGTGAAATGATGATACCATGCCAAGTTTCAACCTTTTCAGAGTTCATTTGTAGTGCTTTTCAATTTTAGGGTCATTTAGCTCAAAAAAATCATTAAATGCATGAAAAATAGCAAATGAAGTTAGAAAGGGTTGAAATTTGAGGATGTGGCTTTGAATGGTTCATATTGAATGCACAAAAAGTCTGGAGTTGAAATAAGTTTAAAAAAATGAAATGCCTTTGTAACAGATGAGTTTTCATCTGAAACCTTGATACTTCGAAGGAGATGATCTAGTTTCTACACGAAGTGCATCCAGTTTTTTCCGTAACCCTCTCAACTTTTTAGCACATGCTATGTGGGTGAAATGATGATACCATGCCAAGTTTCCACCTTTTCAGAGTTCATTTGTAGTGATTTTCAATTTCAGGGTCATTTAGCTCAAAAAAATCATTAAATGCATGAAAAATAGCAAATGAAGTTAGAAAAGGTTGAAATTTGAGGATGTGTCTTTGAATGGTGCATATTGAATGCACAAAAAGTCTGTAGTTGAAATAAGTTTAAAAAAATGAAATGCCTTTGTAACAAATGAGTTTTCGTCCGAAACCTTGATACTTCGAAGGAGATGGTCCAGTTTGTACACGAAGTGCATCCAGTTTTTGCCGTAACCCTCTCAACTTTTTAGCACATGCTATGTGGGTGAAATGATGATACCATGCCAAGTTTCAACCTTTTCAGAGTTCATTTGTAGTGCTTTTCAATTTTAGGGTCATTTAGCTCAAAAAAATCATTAAATGCATGAAAAATAGCAAATGAAGTTAGAAAGGGTTGAAATTTGAGGATGTGGCTTTGAATGGTGCATATTGAATGCACAAAAAGTCTGGAGTTGAAATAAGTTTAAACTAAAGTTATTCACAAACTAGTGATTCACACAAATTTCAAAGAATTCATATTTAAACTATTCAAATTTTAAAACTACTGGCACTAGCGAAAAGTTTATAATTTTTGTGACCTAAAGCAAAAAGATTCACTCAAAAACTCCAAATATTGCCTGTTAATTAGTAGAAACAAAAGTAAAAAAATAAAGCAAAAAACAAAAACAGAAAACATGAAAAACACCTTTAGTCCCGGTTGTCACCACTAACCGGGACTAAAGGTCCTTCTCCCGCCCGTAATTTGGACCGCCGAAAACATACCTTTAGTCCCGGTTGGTGGTGGCAACCGGGACTAAAGGGTAGGCCTTTAGTCCCGGTGCGTGGCACCAACCGGGACTAAAGACCCTTTAGTCCCGGTTGGTGCCACGCACCGGGACTAAAGGCCTCTGGGTATTTAAACTGCCCCCTTCTCCCCCAAATCTTCCTCTCCCTCGCCCGATCGACCAGCTGCTCCTCGACGCGTCCGCTCCCGCCGCCGGCCTCCATGCGACGCCGTCAGGCTGCCCGACCGCGCCCTCGATGCAGCTCCCGCCGCCGGCCTCCACGCGCCGCCCGAGCCCGCCGGCGCCGCTCTCCTCCTTGCACCGCGCGCTCTCCCCTCCACGCGCCCCGGCCGGCCTCACCTCGCCGACGCGTGCCTCCGCCCCCTCTGCCGCCTCTGCCCGACGCCGGAGCGCGCCTCTCATGGCGGGCCGCCCCCTCTACCCGACGCCGGCCGCGCCGCTTTCCTGTGCCCGACATCGCTGCTCCTCCACGCACCGCCGCGGCCCGAGCCCGCGCCGGCGCCGCTCCTCCTCGCGCCTCCCTCCGTCTCCGGCGTCCTCCCCGCCTCCCTCCGTCCACCGGTGCGCCTCCCTCCGTCTCCGGCGTCCTCCCCGCCTCCCTCCGCCCCGACGATCCCGCTTGGCGAGCCTCTCCTCCTCCTTTTGTTCATCTTTGTTTTCATTTTTTTAATTTGTTCATATTTTTTTGTGTGTAGATGAATGTTAATTAGATGGATTTATTATGTATTTTTGTGTAGATGAATGTTAGATGGATATGTAGATGGATAGATGTTATATTGATGTATGTTAGATTGATGGATGAATAGAACTATTAGATAGATGGATGTTAAATGGATGAATAGAAATGTTGTTCAAGTGTGGGTTCTCTATAAAAAGAATGGTTGGATCAATGCTATAAAATGTTGTTCAAATTTGCCCATCTACTATAGTTGTAAAAGTTTATTAAATATGAGTAGCATAATAAAATGATAATTATTGCATAGGAATTTGTTTTCATAAGATTTTTTATCGACGTCGACGATGCCCGGCCCGCATCCTCGTCGTCGACTTGGCGGCGACAACCTGCTTGAGAGGCACCATGTCCGGGACTGGGCTGGCACTGGGAGGTGCTACCTTCCGGGGCGCGCAGCTTGGTGAGGAATCATGCTCCCGTCGTCGACCCGGAGCTTCTTTGGTGGCGGTCGTGCAGGCCACTATCGGTGCGGAGGCAGCCGGCCCCCGAGGAGGTGGTATGTCGCCGTGTCAGGGAGGAGGACGAGCACGTCCGTCGCTACATGGTTGCGTTGGACGTCAGGTTCTCCAATATCTGGCAGGTTCTTCAGGGATCTCACCCGAGCTATGATCCTGTTATGGTTCCTTCCCTTTGGGTGTCCACCGCCCACGCCTCAGGAACCGCGAGTCAACTGGATTATTCGATAATATTCGAGCTGTATTAGTGATGTTATATGATAATATTCGAGATGTATTAGTGATAATATTCGATGATGCATTAAATGGATTATTCAAGATGTATTAGTTTTTTCTTATTGAATGCATTCTAATTTGAATACTAAATTGTTTTATCTTTCTTCTGGATTAGTTAAGCTATGGACTATAGCGGCAGAGAGGACCATGATCAAGAGGATATCATGTTCGACATGATACGCTCCCAAAACCCAGATATTGAACCAGATGACGGCTCACAATATCTGAACGAGTCCGGTGAGGGAATTGAGGAAGAACCAATAGACGAAGGGCACACAAACAATGATGGCGAAGGAAATGTTCTTCAATTAACAAAGTCCGGCGAGGTATATATATATATATATATATATATATATATATATATATAAGGCCTCTGGTGATCATTACATGTATTAATTAATTTGTATATATATATATATTAACGAATCTTTCTTCTTTTAGCCCTCCGGATCGAGCAAATCTTCTACAAGGGTAGTACGAGGCCCGGCCAAAAAGTTGCCCGATGGCATAAAGTACAACATCGATGAAATCAAAGAAGATGGCGAACCGATTGCTCCTAAAAAGAATGCGGACAAATTTATACGTCAATGCGGAGTTATTGTTAGGGACCAAATCCCGATCACCGTTCAAGAATGGAATAAGCCAAAGTAAGATCGAGGAGTTAGTTTTGTTGACGAAAGAGCAAAAAATCTGCTTTGGGATACGCTCATGTCACATTTCACCCTATCAGAGGGTTTCACAGATCTCCAACGGTAGAAAGTCAAGAAGTGTGCTCTTAAGAAGATGGCCACACAATTCCAGACTTGGAAGAAAAGATTATGGGGCAACTACGTCAACGCAGAAAAGAAGACTCCAGAATTCACTGGACCACTAGAGAAGGTAAAAGATCACTGGGACTTATTTGTGGAGTTCAAGGAATCGGAAGCAGCTAAGGAACGGTCGAGGAAAAACAAGATAAATGCTGAGAAAAAAAAGTTTCACCATGTTCTGGGGCCAGGTGGCTACAAGACTGGGTTGCCTAAGTGGGATGAATCTGAGGAAAAGATGATTGCTGCAGGGGTCACTCCAAAAACAGTGGGTTGGTCCGACAGGTGCAGGACTTGGTTTTATGCGCATGGGGGAAAGTTGGACCCAAAGACAGGGGAGATTATTGAACAGGCAAGTCTTAAAGAAGCCTCGGACGCTTTACTTGAAGTAATAAAAGAGGCTCGAACGGGGGCGTTCCAGCCCGAGAGAGAGAGAGAACGACGAGCTTACACGCGCCCTCAAGAATCCTGAACACCCGGGACAAACACGAGGCAAAGGCGTTGTTCCATGGGTTGAGGGGTTTGCGGAGTGGAACGACACTTACAGAAGCCGTGCAAGAAAGAAGAAGCAGGATGCAGACCAGAAGAAGCAGGATGTAGACCGGCTTCAAAAGGTAGAATCAAAGAACGCGGAGTTGGAACGCGCTTTCATGCGGCAGCAGGAGCAGATCGACACAATTAGCCAGCAAAGGGCGTCTCAGCGGCAGGAGCAAACAGATCCAGCATTGGATAGTACCATCCCATCTATGCCGAAAAGCAGCGTGGGCTCCACGGGGTCCCGGCCGATGATGCACTGCTGGCTCGCTACCTCGTGGATGATATCCAAGAGACGACAACTTGTGAGCTACACATGAAAAATGAAGAACATATCCATGAAGGTGGCGGACGGCTTTGCTTTACCGAATGCACCTGAAGCAACCATACACGGCAATCCGATTCCACCTGGCTATGCTTGTGTCGGGGTGGATGAAGTTCTGTCGGGATATGACTCACTAGAGCTTGACTTTCCTGGAGGTCAAGGGGAGCAGACACTGGGAGAAGCCATACGTGGTCTCATTGTATGGAGAAAGGAATGCATCGTGTTTCCAAACTCGGTGCCAAGGCCACCGACTCCTCCTCCAAGTCCGCCGCGTCAGCCGACTCCAACCCACCTCGAGACGGAGCACAGCGCGAGTCCGCCATATCGATCTCTGCAGCGTCAGCCGAATCCACCCCACCTCGAGACGGAGCCCAGCGCGAGTACGCGATATCGATCTCCGCCGCGTGAGCCGACTCCAAAGCGGAAGAGAGCACCAAAGAAGAAACCCCGAGCCTCCTGCCAAAAAGAAGTTAGCTTACGAGATGACTGAGGAGGAAAACAAAGGGGTCGTGGATGCCCAAGTGAAGGCCCATTTTGCACCGAAACCGCCCCCGCCGCCGAAGGAGAAAATACCTGAGAAAGTCGTACAACACTTTGTGGATCTTGCTAAACCGGCTGTGGAGAAAAGGCGATCAGACTATGAATGCTCTATTAGCAAGTCATATTATCAACAAAAAAATCAGCAGTCGAGCCTTACAGGTAGTAATAAAAGCGGGAAAACTATTCCCCAGCTCGGAGAACAGGCAGTGCAATTGATCCCCCCGCTCAAGGTGAGTACCGATAAGGCGGTAACCGACGCTGATAGAGAGACGGCTAGAGAGATGGGTATCACTGTTGAACAACTCCTAGGCATCGAGGAAGTCCCCACGATGGATCCGAAGGAACTAGCATGGAAATATGTCCCCGGGAACCCTCTGGTCAGGCCTGACGAGGAGAAGCTTCTATCAACACAAATGCACAAATTGCATTACTGGTACCTGAGAGAAATAAAGTCCGGGCGAGAGAGCCTCATGGTGAAAGTCAAGCCAAAGCATTACTTCCATGGAAAATATTTGTGGATTGAATTTCCAGAAATTTTTCAGTTATTCAATCAAGACACACTCGACAAATCTCTCGTCAGTTGCTATTATCTGTAAGTGATTTCTTTCTGTAATTTAAGTCTCTAGCTCAGCTCGTTCATTGCCTGTAATTATCCTCAATATATTCTTTTGTGTGGTATTATGCAGAATGAAGATTTTTGAAATGAAAAGAGATGGAGTCTATGGCATTGGGTTCATTGACCCAAATACCGTTAATGAAAATGTGTTAAATAACCACAAACAAGACACAGAGAATAGCTTGCTAATGTTTTTGAAGGAACTAAATACCAGACGAGAAATACTTTTCCTTACAACTTCATTTGAGTGTTATTGTCTTGTACTACAAATTCTATTTTTGCTTACTCGATGTTAAGTGTAGTTGTTGAGTCATGCATGCCCGCTTATACAAACGTGTGCGCAGATTCCACTGGATCCTGCTAATCATTAGAGTTGACGAGGGAACTGTTGAAGTACTGGACTCACTAGGTAAAGACCCTGAAGAATACATCAGCCTGAAGTTGATGCTCGATAGGTAATTTCAATCATTATCGCACTATGTCGGCCTCTTTAGTTCATTTCCTGATATCAAGTAATTAATAACTCCTTTATTCATTTTCTTTGCCGGGCAGGGTTTGGAAAAAGTTCATCAAAGAGGTTGTCGGTGAATGGAAACCACAGCTGAAATGGCGACGGTCCAAGGTAATTAAGTAGTACTAGCTACGTCTGCGCATCTCTTTAATTCTAGTTTCAATACCATTATCATGCTTGATTATTATCTGATTGAATTCTATTCTCGTAAAGTGTATGAGGCAGAAAAAGGGGACTAATTTATGTGCATACTACGTTTGCGAGAACATTCGCTTTCTGACCGAAGAAAGGAGCGGAGATGCAAGACATCTTTGGGTACGTAAACACTATTCACAATTTTTTTTATCATGATCTAATATATACACACACAACTAATATATTCATATTGATCTCCTTCTTTAAAGATGGTGGAGATGCGGGATAGGCTCCTACCAAAGGACCCCATACGAGCACTTCAAGAGGAAATGGCGGGATTTTTGCTTGAGCAGGTCATATCTCCCGACGGAGTATACCATTTCACCTAATGCCTGCATGTAATGATCTGCAAATTGTAGGAGAAATTGTATATACCAAATTGTATATATATATGTGTATGCATGATCGTACGAGAAATTCTATGATATATGATTGGTTCTACGAGAAATTCTATTATATATGCATAACGTGTACAGTATGTAGTAGCGTAAAATATGTTTGAAATGAAAAAGAATTAAATGGAAAACACAAAATGAAAAGGAAAAATAAACAATAAACCCTAAACCCCTAAACCCCTAAACCTTTAGTCCCGGTTGGTGTCACCAACCGGGACTAAAGGTCCCCAGCCCCCGGCGCGCGCTGCCGGCCACGTGGCAGGGATTTAGTCCCGGTTGGTGTCACCAACCGAGACTAAAGGTCCCCAGCCCCCGGCGCGCGCTGCCGGCCACATGGCAGGGATTTAGTCCCGGGTAGTGGCCAACCGGGACTAAAGGGTGGGGGCCTTTAGTCCCGATTTATTAGTCCCGGTTGGTGAACCGGGACTAAAGGCCCTTCCCAACTAGGACTAAAGGCCGTTTCTCCACTAGTGTTACATCGATACTGTCCTCATCAATGCTCCAAGTGATTTTTGATTTAAATTAAGGGTTTGGTGTAATAAGCAAAATTGTGGCATAGAAAGTTGGAATTGTTCCAAATAGGGATGCTGATAAATCTCACCTCGGGTTTTTGTAACATATCATGACGCAATAGGAATAGCACTCGGAAACTATAGGATCACTCAAATATTTATTCGTGTGGGTATAGGGATCAATATGGATGTCCATGGTTCCGCTATTGATCATTAATCGGAAAGAGTTCTGGTCATGTCGATATTTCACCGAACCTACAGGGTCACACACTTAAGTCTCATCCATCTGTTGAATACAAGGTTAGGTGTCTGAGAGAAAGTCGCCGAAAAAGTTTCGGAGATGACGAAAAAGTTTTGGAGAGAAAATCGGAAGTGTTTCGGAGAAATCGAAAATGTTTAAGAGAAAAACCATAATACCAAAAATGTTTTAGAACGCATCCAGAATTATTTGAGAGGGTGACAGAAATGTTCTGGACTGTCTGGATTTTTCTTGGATAGAACATGCGCGGAAAACACAATGTCCCCAGATGGGGGACAAGATCCCACGATTCGTGGAAAGTGTTTTTATGGTTGGTGGGGGCCCCCTTGGGGACCCACCCCACAAATGGTGGAGCATGTTGGGGAGGTGGGTTTCCCCATGGGGAGCCGCACAAGGTTGTCACGGCCAAGGTGGGGAAGGGGCTCCTCCATGGAGCTTCCTTCCACCTTTGGTGGCTTTTGGTGGCTTTTGATGAAAAGATCTAGCCCACCTTTTTGGGCGTTTTCCTAAAGCCCCTTTTTGTGGAAGATCTTTTCATGCCTCCACCCCTTGCTCACCCTATAAATGGAGGTGGAGAGGGATCTCCATTTCATCCAAGTTCTCACACTTGAGCTATCATACAAAGCCATGCAAGGATCTGCCCTTCTCTCTCCCTCTCCACGAAATAGTTTCGTAGTGCCGAAAGGTTGCCTGGTTTCCGGCAGCGCTTAGTCTTGGACGGCTAAGCCCCGTAAGATAGCTGACACCGTATGTGTGCTACCTAGTAGAGAGATCGTATGTTCAATCTATTGTCTAAGGGACTGCTCGAGAGCCTACCCGAAGGGCTGTCCGAGGGACCGTCCGAGGGACTGTCCCAGGGAGAACATCCTCGTGGTTGGGAGGTTGTAAAATCCTAGCTACGGAGATCTGCACCAACGATCTTCACCGACTCTCCTTCCGCTGCACTATGAGTTGGTAATGATCAGATCAAAACCATGTATGCATCTTCATAGTGATCCTGGGTGTGTACGTAGTACTGTTTTTTTTTTGTTTTCTACTGCGTTACCCAACAGAGGAGCCCTCGCCGACCATCTCTTGAAGATGGGGACAAGAAATTGGAAGCGATAGTTGGGCTCTGGATTCTATGAACTTGGGCGCTGGAGCTCGAGGATGACCAAGGCAAAGGGGGGAATGGGAAGCATAAAGCTGAATTGGCCCGCCCTGTAGCCTCTTATAGCAAGGGGAATGCCATTCGAGCACACCGCATGGTAGTAATTTCGCAGATTCCGAATGCGTCATGCGTTTATCACGCACTAGGATCAAAGGGTTTGTTAGTAGTGCTGCTAAAAACCCGCTGCACGATCTGCTTTATTGGTTTGACACATTAATGACAGAGGCCTTGAGCCACGTTCTCACGTGATTAGAGCAGAGCTTCGGCTTGGATTCCGGCTATGAGTTTTTCACCGTTCGTAGTGGCATTATATGTTTTCATTGCAAAGATATGAGATATGGTCATGACTTGTTTCTTCAATAGACAATCTATATCTTCTTCTATGAGTTTATGTATGGATATTAGATATGGTCATTAGATTGTTATGTGCTACTTAATTTGTTATACAAGTTGCACTTCGTGGAATATATGATTTTATTGTGTTGTCTATATATGTTTGCATTGTAGGGATGGTCCAGCAAACAGACAAAAAAATTCCTGATGGTCAGTAAGCTGAGTGTAACACTCGGCTTCTGGGTGTAAGCCATCGACAACACTCGGCTTACACGACATGAGTCAAGATCTGGGCAACCCAGAACCTTTTGGCACTGCCGTTGCAGTGGTAAGACGAGAGTGTGGACCGAAGATACTCTGCTCAAACACCCAATATGGCAGGACCTGGTAGCTCCTGATGGACACATAAGCCGAGCGCCGGACACTCGGGGTACGTGCACCTATCGGCACATAGGTGACCCAGAGACGTTTTCCGGTTGTCGGTTTCTCCATATGTGTTGGGAGCACGTAAGACTGGTTTCTGCCAGCCACTGCTCGCCTTAGTTATTAGCCGACAGTCTTGTTCGAACACTCGAATTACTGTGGAGGCCAGGTGGCATGACCATTAACAACCGCCGACCGTCAAGCGACTTTATGTTGCCGATCACACAGGTTTTTAGCTCGGCTAAATGTAAGCCGAGTGCCCGATAGAGCACTCGGCGTATAAGTAGCGCAGCCTTTTTTTTAGGCCTTAGGCGAGTATGCTGGGTACCCGGCTTTGACTGTGATTCCGTTAGTGCTACTGACATGTACGTGTGAACTCTTTGATTGGATAACCTTCTATGTGAGCACTGCTAAATAATTTATATACCTACAAATAAAGGGAATAGGTATTTTTGGTCCGTCATGCGTTTTGTAGAAAAAACCCTCACTTTTCTCTGTAACAACCCGCAATCCAGAAAACCATTTCGTATTGTTTTTTCTGTCGTAGTTTCCCCGCATGGGCTGAGCTGGGCCTGATAAGCACGCGGCAGCAAAAAATGATCTTTTTTGTCCGTCAGTCCTCGCTTGGGCTGAGCTGCTCGTGGCCCGCACCAAAGGCAGCTGCCAACTGAACTGGCTGTTGCTTGTGTTTAAAACTGGATTTGTTGCCAAATTAATTAGTACCACCTCACTTCTTTGCACCAAATTTCACTAATTTATATACGGTGGTGAGTTGTACGACAACAAGCGGCCTAAAGGAAATAAAAGGGATTGTGAGACAACATCGTGGGATATTAGTGTATCATGCTGGTAACAGTGGCATATGCATGCAGCTGGGTAAATACATAATTGTCGGGTTGGTAATAGTAGCATATGTGATGGGCCTTGCAGACGTAATTGGAAAGCCGTGGCAGCGCAGGGCCGATCCCGAGTGGGCCGCCTCACCCAAGAGAATGGCCTCGTTGGCGTCGTGAACTTCGCTGAATAGCACTCGACGCATAGCGTCAGGGCAAAACATGATGTGATCACTTTAATATGGACATGATATCACCAAGCACAGTATAAACAAATGAAGATGAAAACTTTCCAGACACAAAAATAAGCATGACGCTGGTATGGTGCTCTAGAAAAGGCATGCAAGCTAGTATTACGGATTCGCTCTTCCCTCCTGTTAGGAATACGGACGAATAGGCTCACGGCCTCAGACATTGTGCTCCATAGTAAGTAAGCTGATTTTAGAGGACACGACATGATGCATTCATACGACATGGCTCCAGCAAGGCCAATGCGGCGGAGGTCTCCATTGCTAGCCGCAACCGATGCCTTGCTAGCATAGATGCCCGACAGCAGGCCCGACGACCGGGAGATGTACGTACGGTGACAGAGAGAGGAATTGGGTTACTAACTTGGAGCTCTTCCTCGAGGTGGACGAGGACGACCGCCGGGATCAGCCCGCGAATCCCGCCCCCGTCGATGCTCAGAATCGTGATGAGATCCCCAAACCTTGGTCGCGGGAGCCGTGGTATCTGCTCCGACGGTCGTCATGCTGGAGGGAGCAGGGGTGTGGTCGACGACCCAGGACCAAAGATGTTGCACATGCCTGCCTCAAGACTGTCGATGTGATAGGAGCGACACGGTTTGATGGACATAGGGGTTGGTGAGGTCTTGTAGGTATTTCTGGACCCTATATAAGAGATAATTAAAGCCGCTAAGCAGGGGCTCCTCCCGTGTGATCATAGTTGTGGGTGACGGTGTTTCCCTGCCCGACACATGGCGGAAGTAAACAGTGCCGCGAACAGCACCTCTCGACGAACAGTGCATTAAACAGTGGTCGTCATGAATAGTGCTGAGGTGAACAGTGTTCTGTGCTAACGATGTTTCTGGAAATAATGCAAACACACTTAAAAAATGGGATGGTACGAATGGTAATTACGTATGCAAACAATATTTTCATGTGAAGAGTATTTTTGAAAATAAAAATATAAACAGTTATTTTAAAAAAACTGAGATTTTTACATAACAAAGACAAGAGACACTTTTACTAGATTTGTGCAAATTTTCACACTGAGATGAGAACCGAGAAGCTCGGTGCAAAAAAAGAAATAAAATAGTCAGAGTGCAAATTAGCTTCCTCTTTTTTCCTTTTTCCATCCACTGAGTGATTTACGTTAGAACAACACATGTTTATTCAGGCAGCTACCACTTTGAATAAGTCTTCACGAACTAACGTTTTATTCCAGTGGTGGGCGCCAAGATACGCCCGCCACTGCAGAGTCTCTACAAGTGGCGGGCGTCCCTGGGAGCCTCGCCCGCCACTGCTGGGCTTTTTCCGTCCGCCACTGTTAGGCATTCATGTAGTAGTGTTTGTTTCAATTCGCCGTTTATCAAAGCGTAAGGTGTATCCCAAGGAAGAGAGACTAGACATCAAGCTAGACTTTTTTAACACAACGAAAAAGTTTGAACCGACATTTGTGCCAATTTTGATAGCAGAGTATACATACACTATGAAGTTGATGTTTGTCAACAGTATCTATATCTTTGGAATTACTTGAACCAGACGAGAGAATAATGTATTCTTAAAGCAACCACCGCTGGGCAAAATCTATGATGAATCAAGTCATCTGCTGCAGTGCACAGATAAAGGTGTGGCCTAAAAGGGCATGATTACGAACACCAACGAAATAAGGTACAATTTGGCCAACAAAGGGCTCGCCAGGGCTTCCTGTTGGGCTTGGCGTGGCGACGCGCCTTCTGCCTACTAGTTGTATGTCAATCTAGGTACGAGTAAAATATAGTCGCTGGACATTGTTTAGTTGAATCAAGCTACGTACTTTGTCATCCTCACGGAGCACATGTTCTGTAACATATATAAAATAATATGTCTTCTAATTTTCAGGTGAGTGTGGTACCATAATTTTTTTTCCCTTTATATATGTACTTTGCAAATACTTTTCCCCACCATCCATCATTGTTGAATAAGCGGGGAACATTTGTGGAGAAGCGGGGGCCACTAGCTAGTATATAATATATAGGCAAATGTGTGTAGTTTGGCTGCAATGGATATTAGACGCTACCTACCATGTGCATGCGCTGAGATCATTGGCGCTCTTAACATTTTCAATATAATGGTAATGGGCATTTAAAGTTGTTCTTTTGAACTTAGAAAATTCGTCTACCCAAGGTGGCATGCCTCCTGCGCTTTTAAAATATAGTACGTGCAAACCCACGGACAAAAGACCTAGTGGTGGTGCCTTGCTTAAATTATCGGATGTGCTACGTGTCGATCACACCGTCTTCCGGTAGTTAGCTTTCGTGGACAGGGCAGGGCACAGTGCTGGTGATTTGTGTCGCGGTGTTGCTAAATTTCAATCAACTTAATCCACGAATTATCAGGCCCTCCATGACATGAAATTGGCGGGAGTTTCCCCCCTCAAACTCCATTTCCCTTTCGACATAAAATCTCATTCCCATTACGGACAGTCCCAATGCTTTACTTAAACTATATCTTACTAGTCATCAACCCCGTGCGAACGCAGGGGCTAGTGATTTTGGAAAAACAACATTTTCTAAAACATCGCATACCTCTATGGTAATGTAATTGCAATTAGAGAACGTGAAATTAAATTTTGAAAATCTCTCAACTGATCTTTATATGTCATGGATTAAAAAAAAAGGATGGCCGCTTTGGGACGATAAAACTGGTAACCCAAAACAAAATATTTGAAGGAATAGTTAGAAGGGACCACATGCTTAATTAATTAAGGAGAAAGAGAGATACATATTCAAGGTCATGAGATTTTGTACCAAGTTAGTTTGGCTGAACATATATTCCCAAAAATACAACATGGAATCATTCATGGTTATTATATATCAAGGACATTAGAAATGATAAATATCTTTTCTCTTCGGCATGAAGGACATGGATCACTGAAATTATTCTCTCTGAGTCTAAAGCATAGCATCACTATTTGTATTATAACATAAATAGCTCGTTATTATGTATATATTTATATAACCATGAAAATTAAAAATTGGAAGAAATAACTTATTCCAGATATCTATATTTCTGCAGAAAGAGGCGTTTTTCTCCTGATGCGGGATGAACTCTTAAAAGGAGGACATTTATTTTGTTTTGTGATATATGGCAAATGCATTGGAATGTTATATAGATAACACAAAAGAAATAACTTGTTTTTCCTTTTAGATAACGTAAAAGAGATGACGGTCCTTCCTGTCTATATATTTTTTAACACTTTATAACGCGAGGCAGGCAACCTGGATTTCTAGTTCATTTATGTTGAAGAGTTTCCCAAAGAAACTTCCATTGTAAGACTTAACAAATGCATATGTACGCATGTCATATCTATGGTATACATACTCATGTAAAAGATACTCCCTCCGTTCCTAAATATAAGTCTTTGTCGAGATTTCACTATGAACCACATACGGATGTATATAGATGCATTTTAGAGTATAGATTCATTCATTTTGCTCCGTATGTAGTCCATGGTGAAATCTCTACAAAGACTTATATTTAGGAACGGAGGGAGTATATTTTCACAGATGTAGCATAATTGTTTCCCTTTTAATAAGTACATCAAATCATGGATTAATGAATAGACGTATTTCGCTCCTACTGATTTTACTCTCTTTTGTATAGGGTCAAAATAAAAACATATATCATATACCATACATATCATTATCAACCGTGTGTGGCAGCATATGTCCTAATAATCAAACCTGTAGTCCAGTATGTATGTATATAAAATAGAACTGTATGAAGCTAATACCTACACCTGGTGACACGGGATGCAGGCAAAGTGCGGATGAGAGAGTCATGCTGCCATTATACATCCTCGCCGAGGGCTCTTGACTTGTTTATCATCTTCATCGCCCGGGCTTCGGTCAGGTAATCCGTAATGACGTGCTTAGTGAGTGCCACTTTCGATACAGACCTTCTTTTCCTATTGTGTGAAAAGGAGGAATTGCGGCAAAGAGGTTACACACTTTCAACATGAATCTGAAGCATATAACATGATTCTTTCCTTTAGTATATATTCCATTATATGAGAATGGAAATACATGTATGCAAGGTCATATTTGTGCTTCTTTTTCTAGTAACTGCACGTGTATGTATAACATGTATATGAACTACAGTTTAGTATATGAACTACAGTTTAGTATGATGGATCCAGTCAACGAATTACAAAAATCAGATCTTAATTACATAAAAGCTAGCTCTTCCTAAGCAAGTTCCAGCTCCATACAACAGATGCATTAACTGTTAAAAAATCAACACAGATATGTTCGTAATTATATAGTACATCTAACAAAAGAAGGACATTAAAACTAACCAAGCAGAAACAAATGAAGAAAACCACCTAAGAGGTTAACTTGAGCATATCATTTTTTTTATCTCCCGTGTCACTTGAAATAGATACTGTTATGGTGTCACCTTCTTGACCTCCTGAATGCATATACCTCCAAGTCTGCAACAACACTATCAAATAAATTCCATCAGAACAGAGAAGTTTCTGCTTCTAAGATGTGGATCAGTGGGTGAGCATAAAATTGAAAGAACAGATCCAAGTAAACAAACCCATACTTTTTGCATATAAGAAACGTAGAGAAGTATACTGAACAAATCGTCTAATGCTCCAAAACGACCTATCCAATTTCAAACAAAATTAGAAGTGGTGCTTGAGTTCGCTGTGCAGAAGTATGTCCACACGCCTTTGGTGAACTGAATCGCCTAATTTGATTTATAGCATCTATAAATCTTCACCGTCCAAGTAATACGTATCTTGAGAGGTCTGGAACTACAGAAAGCACATCATCAGCATCCGCCAGAACGAAACTCTAGGCCGCACTTTCTCATTATATACAAAGTAGAGGTCTGAAACTAAATAAAGCACATCATCATCCCCCAAAGCGAAACTCTAGGCTATACTTTCTTATTATATACCAAGTCTCAAATTTCAGTAGTGCAACACAATATAAAAATCCTCAAAAACGAAAACCTACTCTCTTCTTGCTCCTTGCATACCTGCGATCAGTGTGCCATAGTTCCTCCACCAACAATGGCAGCTGTCCAATCTGATACAAACTGCCTTCGATGCACTGCCTTCTCCACTGGATTGGATTAAAGTTTGGGCGGGCATGGAAGCTAAGTTTGGAAGGACGTCCTCCTCAACCAAGATGGCTTGCAGCATAGTTGAGGCGATGGAGATTAAAAGATTGCAGAGAAGGGATCAGGGAGAGGCTGCCTAGATGGTTTTACATGATTGACACGTGATGAGTGGAGAAGGATCAGGAGGAGGAGCACCATAGGAGGACGAACGAAGCTACAGATTTGGATGATGCGTTGTTGCCCGGAGGGGCAGGATTGGCGGAGGAAGGAGTCTGCGAGGGATTTTCCTTTTCTTCACGGTGAGGAAGATATTTTCTGCGTACATTTAATAATCTATAGGAGGATTTGACGATCAGTTTTTTTCATTAGGAAAACAGAGAGAGACCAAAGGGAGGACACGTCACGTAGGTGGGATAGGACATCAGGTTTCTTGTTTCATCCAACGGCTCCACATACATCATATATTAATCGGATGGCTAAAATTTCTTAATTTTAAGGATTACTGTGGTGCCTCGTATGGTGCCTCCAATTAATAAATATAAGATTCTTATTCATGTCATCTAAGTGCAGTCCCAATACTCTACGGTGGTGGACTATATCTTAAGCTTGCCACCAAGGAAAAGTACTGACGTGCAAGATGAATTAATAAACAGAGTTCCTTTTCGAAAAAAATTAATAAACAGAGGGAAGCATATCATATTGCCTTTTCGATACAACTCTCGACTGGAAAACCATTGCTAATTAATCGCATCCATTGTCCTGTGCGTCTCTTCTCCTCGTGATAAGCTTCATCACGAGACCTTCGATCCAATGTCTCTGCCACCGTCATCCCAATGCGAAGCTGCCATCACCGTCCTCTTATGAGCATCGCAAAGATGATGTGGTTGTTGCATGCTCGACTTGATGTGGCCTATTTTTTCCGCAGCTACACCCATTGCCTGTAGAGGACACGGCGAGTCGATCAGCAAGGCACTAGAGCCATCACTATGTCGCATGATGCATGGCATTGAAACCGAATTCCCGATAGTCCATCATTACTAGTTGTGACGTGCTGACTCGATGGCCTGGACCATCCGGCTAGCCCCGCGCAATGTCCAACAGCCGAATGAACTGAAAGAGGGCTCATTAGGCGGTGATGAAAAACCGGCTACACAGGACGGCTTCACTGAAATAGGCGGCACAGAAAAAGAGAGAAGAGAAGGACGGGTCTCGCATCAAATATGTCTGACACACCCCCCCCCGTCCCCGTACACACACCGGCACAAGCGACGGTACACGCAGCGTCGACGTCCACACGTCTGCGGTCCACAAGTCATGAACCTCCAAAGTAGCCACGGAGGTGAGAGAGAGGTTAACAAGTCATGGTTTTCTAAATTTAGCATTTCATTTCACATGGCACATAGTCCAAGAGAAGGTTTTCTAATTAGAGATTATCCCTTTCATAGGAATAACCTTTACTATACTACTGCACACTTGGTCTAGAATAACAAAATATTGGTCGGCATCCCATCGCATGCAGGCCGCTCAAGTTTGGAACCGTTTGCAACGTAATTGTTATATGATGTATATGACGCATCTTGGGTGACAACGTCTATCAGATACTACGTTAGAGGCGACAACTTCGTTCTTTGTCATATAGTCGGCAACCGGCTGGCAAGCATTGTAAAGATAACACCCAATTATTTGCAACTATGGCAGGCACTACCGTTCCGACTCCAAAAAAAGAGGATGTTGTACATAAACTAGCAAATAGATTAGTACATTACACACTAGGACCAAGTCTACAGTAAGACAATATTGTGACGACTTTGAAAATGGGATATTAAGTGTGTCCATCGATCCCACTGCTGGCCGGCTGTCCCCCATCGATATATTTTGATACCAATCGAAAGATAGTTTCCGCATAATATAATGCCACATCATTATGCAATATCTTCGTGACTCTAAAAAAAAGAAGGATATTGTACCCGTCTGGCCGCTGGCCGGATGTCCCAACGCATGCCGCTCAATTTTAGTGCCATTTACAATATGCATTGTTGTTGTGTAATGTAATGACACATCTTGGCTGACAAAGTTGGCATTGTAAATATGATAGCTAAGCTCCTAGTTTTTTAAGAAGTGGAATAAACCCCGGAGTCTAGTCCCTCTGCATTGGATGCTACACACAACCATATATTATGGATTATTCAATAATATTAAGCAAATCTCAACATCAATACAAATAAACCGGCTTCAAGCATCTTGGGACAAACAGAGCATGCTCCACGAAGTCTAACCTTCGACGCATGATGTACACGTACCAGCAATTTCTCTGAACATGTGGAACTCAAGTGGGACAAACACAGCAGGCTGCGCGAAGGCTGGTTGGTGGTATATTGAAGCAGCAAAACACAATTCCTGCAAGCTATGGTTGGTGGAAAATATATTTTCATGTGAATGAATAAAGGCTTCAATACTCTACATTACACTTTATTTACTCATAACTCAAAATATAAATGATGACTACATATGAATGCCTCATGGCAGTATACCAGGATGTGCAATGATCTAGCGTAACATGTAAACAATGATGAACAGTGGCTTTGCCACAAATATCATGCTAGCTCTATATGATCATGAAATGAAAACTGACAATGAAACTCAAATCATGTAATGAATTCTAAAAATGGAAGTTGCATGACAATATATCTCGGAATAGCTATGGAAATGTCATGATAGGTAGTTATGGTGGCTGTTTTGAGAAAGATATATGATGTCTTATGTGTAGGAGAACAAGTTCTCCTACGGGGTTTGGATGCACCGGCGAAGTCTTGCACCATGTCTCGAGGTGAGAGTGGGCAATGCACAGTACCAAAGAGACTAGCAACATATGTGACGGTGTCCTGGACTAGGGGGTCCCGGCCTAGCCTGTCGGGACCCCGATCCTAAGTCACACCGATCTAGCAAATGACACATCATATCGCTTTGCGGCCTCACGCACGGTAACCCACGGCTGCCGCCTTTACCTTGGTCGGGACCGTTTGCATCTTTTGGCTCACGTATATGATTGTGTTGCTAGCATCCATATGACAGAGAACCCGGGTCGACATGGCTAGTCATAAACCAAGGTGGCACGAACGTACAGGGACAGACACACGTGTCGGTCATCAGCGAGTGCAACCGGGCTGTAGCAAGCTATCAGTACTCCAGTAACACCGCGTGACATTTCCCCGTAGGGACAGACACAGGAGCGAATAAGGATACATGTCGGTCAATCCATGTGTTCCGGAGCAGTAGCGAACTACTATGGCTCAGTGGAAGCACTGGGAGGCATTTCCCGGTATGGAAGGCTACCAAAGTAGATAACTAAGTGTCGAATCCCACACATACCAATGTATTTCAAAACATACACACAATATGCACGATATGTGTCGATACAACAAGGCATCACAACATAACCCTACGACTCAAAGTATTTATTTAAAAGGCTTCGAGGAGCCATACATAACATGATATTACAAACATGGGTCTCATGATCCAACATACAAAGTCATACAAGCAACAGAAGCATAAACCTGTCTGAGTACAGACAGCTGGAAAGAAAGAAGGCTAAAAAGCCTGACTATCTACAAGACCCTCCATAGGAACCAGACCTCTGTCTGGGATTCCCAAGCTACTCGGTCAACATCGAACTCGTCGCTGAAAGAACTAGTGAGACTAACATCTCCTCTGCAAAAACATAAGTTAAGCAACCGTGAGTATAAAGGTACTCAGCAAGACTTATATCAGAACTATCTACTTATGCATCAGTATCAACAATGGGGTTGTGGAGTTTAACTGCAGCAAGTCAGCTTTGACTCAGTGGCTAACCTGTACTACGACTACCAGTATTTCTTTGAGGTGAGAAAACGCACATGAGTCCACATAGTCACCATATCAATACACCACTATGGATCCGCTCCCGTCTCCCTACGAGAAGGCCATCCATAGCACTCACACTTATCTTACGCATTTTAGAGTATCCATTTCAACTTGTCTATGAACAATGTAAGCTTTCCAAGTAGTCCATATCCGAGGACACGGCTATCCGAATAGATCATTTACCCTGCAGGGGTGTACTTCTTCACACACGCTCTCACCACTTACCACCATGTACACGTCATGTATCTCGGCAACCTTCAAGCGGAAGCCTGGCGAGGGTGTCGGCCACGATTTGACTAATCCACACGAGACTCTAGTCCAGGTTTATCGCCTATTTGAGATTGTATCCGCAACAGAAGTCAGGCCGAGGTTTCTATCACGGCCCCAAACGATGAGAACAGGGTTCCCAAGAGCACCATCCGGGTGTCATCCTGGTACACCGTGCCTCGGTGTCTCTACCGCATCATAGCCCACCCCTAAGGTCAGCGCTATGCATGGCCCCCAACACATATCCTATAAACACCAGAAACTAGTTGCAACTCCTGGACAGAGATCAAGGCGATTAATAAGTCGAGAGGGTCCATTGGTTTCGGGTCCAATGTGTGGTCGTAACTGTCTTGGATCACAAACACAGAACTCAGTTCTTGAGGAAGGTTTCAATGAGACAACCCACCATGTACTCCTACATGGCCTCTCATCGCTACCTTTACCAAATCGTGTTCACACACTTAGCTCTCAACAGTAGGACATGTTCACCACCATTCCAATCCATCCCAGATGAATCAGACCTGACACAACTCTAAGCATAGCAGGCATAACAAGCAAGCATGAATGAGTAGGCACATATGGCTCAAACAACTCCTACTCATGCTAGTGGGTTTTACTAATTACTGTGGCAAAGACAGGTCATCCAGAGAAATGGGTTCAACTACCGCAAAATGTAACAGTTGAATCATTATTGTCCTAATGCAGTAAAAGAGAGCAAGAGCGAGAGAGTGGGATTGTATCAGAGTGATCAAGGGGTTTGCTTGCCTGGCACTTCTGAAGATAGCACTGCTCTTCATCAGTGTCAACGATCACATCGTCGGAACAACGCCTACTGAGAGGGAACACACACCGGCAAACAAGGAAAGAGAGCACATTCAATGCAATGCACAACCAAATGAATGATATGTCGTATTAATGTACTGAATTGACCTAGTGCAACATTGACCCAGGTTAAATGAAGTGGAATTCAAACAAGATTAAACTCCAACTCCAAATGCTAATTCATAAATTGCCCTAATCATGAATTCTCCTAGTTGGTGATTTTAACTTCTTCAAACATTCATGAACATGGCATCAACAGATTCTTCATATTTTTCTGATAATTTTTCATATATAAATTATTTCCATCTGAGCTATGGTTGATTTTATATGATTTTTTGAAGTTTAAAGAATTTTCTGCAATTTCCTGGCTACTCTAAATTAAACTAAATCCAAAAAATGATTTACTGCATCAGCATTATGTCACTGTGACATCAACAAGTCAAGAGAGGCAGTCCAGGTCAAACCTGACCAGTGGGACCCGCATGTCAGTGTCTACTCTAATTAACAGGGTTAATTAACACTAATGTTAATCCTAATTTAGGTTAATTAGGGCTCTGGGCCCACATGGCATAGACTCAGGAGAGGTCAAACCCCTGGTCAAAATGGTCAAACTAGCCGGCGGCTCAACGCCGGCGACAACAGACGCAGCGGAGGGGTGCAGGCTTCGTCCTCCGGCGATCAAATCGACGGCCGAGGCCATCTACGCGACGAGGAAGTTCGTCCGCGTCGTCTGGTGCAACGGCCTTCGCCGGGTGTGGCCTAGAGCGACGGCGGTGGCAACGGTAGTGGTGGCAACGGTGGCAACGGGAGCGAGGCTACGGTGGCCGTGGCGATGCATGCGCGGCACCTAAGGCATCTATGCGGTGCGGCGAGCACGATGAACGCACGCCCGGGACCAAATGGTCACCGGAGGGTCATCGGCGACAAGCTCAGGTGGCGGTGGTTCTCGGCCAGCATGGAAACGGCGGCTACGACGGCCAATCGAGCACGGGAGCGAGGGGGAAAGACGCAGGAGCTTACAGCGCGTCGGATGGAGGGCTCGTCGGGCTCGGAGAGGCGTCAAGGAGGGCGCACGGTCGCCGGTGATCTCGACGGCCGAAGCTTGAAGAAGAGGTCGCGGAAGTCGCTGGGGGGCGCGTCCGGTTGCGTGGCTCGGTGAGGAGGTCGGGGACTAGGTGGCGGACACGTCGGAGGGGCACGGGGTGGGCGGTGGTCGCGGTGGTTCACGGCGGTGGACTCACTGCGGCTTCGGCCATGGCGGAGGCAGGCGAGGGAGAGGCGAGGGGGAGTAATGGAGCGGTCGGGCGGATCGAGACGTCACCGAGGCGTTCATCCACGCGTCCAGGGGCTCGGCGGCAAGCAGGAGGTGGTGAGGCGCGTGCTCGCGCGCGTCGACCACGCGCGAGAGGTAGGCGATGACTGGCATGGGCCTACAGTGGTGGGTCGGCACAGTGCAGGCCAGGTAAGTGGCCCAAGTACTATTCTCTCTCTCTCATTTCTTTCTGTTTTTCTATTTTGTTTCCTGTTTTGGATTTAGTAGAAATACTAAATCATTTCTAGAAATCCAGAAATAAATTGTGGGCACATTTTGAATTATTTATAGCATTTAAATGCCCTAATTCAAATACTTTATGAATTAATTCAAAAATCCAGAGATGACCTAGAAAATATGTGCATCATTTTTGGCAGAGGTTTCCACCTTAACCAAAAATCATGAACTTTTCTAAAGGGCATTTTGGATTCTTTGAAAATTATTTTAAGTTGAACCTATTTGATTTGATTTGGTGCTAGGGTTTCATCATCCCCAATTCAAATTTCAACAAATTTATACATGATGCATGGATGATTTAATGCAACTAATTGCACTTAATTCTAGGGCTGTGACATACCAGGCCTAGTCCATGGGCCGGACTGATGACCCAACGATGAAGAAGGACTCCGGAAGCCTCCATCCTATGCTTGCTGGGCTTCGCCAAGGACCTGACATAAACTCCAAGTATTTCTATTAGATTCGGTATCTAATCCTTGGATGGCAACCGACCATGTGCAACCTTAGACACCCCCTGTACCTATATAAGCCGGAGGGTTTAGGCCATAGGACGATCCATTCATCATCACCCTTAGGGTTTTAGACCACAGCTTATGATCTCGAGGTAGATCAGCCCTTTACTTTGATACACCATCATTATAAGCAAGAGCAATACGTCGGGTTTTACCTCCTCAAGAGGGCCCGAACATGGGTAAAACACTGTGTCTCTTGTCTCCTGTTACCCATCGATCTGATCTCACAGCTCGGGCCCCCCTACCCGAGGTCTGCCTTTTTTGACACCGACATTGGTGCTTTCATTGAGAGCCTGGTATTTGATTGTTGGAGATCGATGGCTCGTCTATAGATCGGTAGCAGTATTGGCTGCAGTGACACCGTCGTCCCCGGCTAGCTTTTTGCTTTTGGCAGCATTGTGGTGCACACTGACCCGACCGGCCGTTTGAGCCCTGTCGAAAGTTTCGCTCCGAACCAGGTCGTCATGTTCGGAAGCCTGGAGTACATCACGGACTCCCGAGGTGATCTAGTTCTCTTGGGGCCGATCTCAGATCAGCTGGAGGATCCCTCCAGCGCTACGATCCCGGAATCAGCTTCCGACCTCATGCACGGGATCCGGCCCCACGCTGGAGCCGACCCCGGAGATGGGGCCGGAGGTCGTCATGACCGATTCAACCTCTGCCTCCTCGGATATCGGCCTCAAGCTGAACCCGCCCTCGGCCCCCGCAGTGACGGGCTCTGATGTTGTTCCTTCACTTATCGACCAGGGGTCAATCCAGGACAAACAGGATAACGGTGCCGCGTCAAGCTGCCTAAACAAGCTTTTTTAGCTAAGCCCGGCCTATAACCAGGTCCTGGACACTGAGGAGCTCTGGCAGATAAACAAGGTATTGGATCGAATCCAGAACTTGGCAATCTCATCTGCCACTTAAGATCAGATCGGATGTAAAGCCAATGATCGGGAAATTTTTATCCCACCCACCACCCACCTAGTCGCCACGGTCGAAGATTTGACCGATATGCTTGACTACGGCTTTGATGAAGCCGTTGGCATGGAGGAAGATGTCAGTGATGACGCCGGAGCTGAACCACCCGCGACCATGCCCCGTATAGGGAATTGGGCCGCGACATCCACGTACGATGTTTACATGGTCGGCACCCCTAGAGGTACCTCCGAACAGAAACCCAAGGAAAACCCCAAGCGTCGCCGCCCTAAAAGGCGACCGAAGGGCAACAATGGTAACAGGAGTACGGCCAATCCTACGGGCATCGCCGATAACGAGGTCGCCCCTAACGCAGAAGAGAACGCGGGCGAAGACGGTGAAGCCTCGCCCGCCCAATAGCACGGGCCCGTGGGGACACCTGTGGAGGACGATCCTGATACGTCTCCAATGTATCTATAATTTATGAAGTATTCATGCCATGTTTAGAACAATTTTATATGGTTTTGGAAATGATTTGAATGGAACTAACCCGGACTGACGATGTTTTCAGCAGAACTACCGTGGTGTTGTTTTTTGTGCAGAAATAAAAGTTCTCGGATTGATCCCAAAATTTACGGTGATTTTTTATGGACCAAAAGAGACCCGCGGAGCACCGAAGCTGGACCTGGAAGTGGCCGAGGGCGCCACAAGCCTGGGGGGCGCGCCCCTCCGAGCTTCTGGGCCCCTCGGGCACCTCCCTGACGTGAATCCAACGCCAAAAATTCCAATAAATATTGAAAACCCCGGAAAGAAACCTAGAACTTCCACGCCGCCGCCGCAAGCCTCTGTACCGAAGTGATCTCATCCGGAGCCCTGTTCCGGCACTCTGCCGGAGGGGGGAATCATCACCGGAGGCCATCTTCATCATCCCGGCGGTCTCCATGATGAGGAGGGAGTAGTTCACCCTCGGGGCTGAGGGTATGTACCAGTAGCTATGTGTTTGATCTCTCTTTCCCGTGTTCTTGATTTGGCACGATCTTGATGTACCGTGAGCTTTGTTAATATAGTTGGATCATATGGTGTTTCTTCCATCTCTATCTTCTTGTGATGAATTGAGTCTTTCCCTTTAAGGTTTCGTTATTATCGGATTGAATATCTTGGGATTTGAGAACACTTGATGTATGTTTTGGTAATCAACTCACGGATTCCCGTGACCTTGGGGAGTCTAGGCATATGGGTTGGTACATGTTTTCATCTTCTTTTCTCCGATAGAAACTTTGGGGTGTTCTTTGAAGTTCTTTGTGTGGATTGAATATTATGAATCTGAAGTTGTTTGATGCATATCGAATAATCAACTCACGGATACTTGTGGTGACATTGGAGTATCTAGGTGGCATTAGAGTTGGTTGATGCGTATCATATGGTGTTATTTTAGTACAAACTCTAGGGCTGTTCATGATACTTATAGGGATGGCTCAATAGATTGCTCGGAAAGGATAACTTTGAGGTGGTTTCGTACCCTACAACAATTTCATCTTATGTTCTCCGCTAGATAAGAACTTTGGGAGTGATTCTTTGTTGCACGTTGAGGGATTGTTATATGATCCAATTATGTTAGCATTGTTGAGAGATTGCACTAGTGAAAGTATGAACCCTAGGCCTTGTTTCTAAGCATTGCAATACCGTTTTTACTCACTTTTGTTACTTGCTACCTTGCTGTTTTTATTTATTCAGATTAAAAAAACCTATTTCTACTATCCATACTACACTTGTATCACCATCTCTTCGCCGAACTAGTGCACCTATACAATTCACCATTGTATTGGGTGTGTTGGGGACACAAGAGATTCTTTGTATTTGATTGTAGGGTTGTTTGAGAGAGACCATCTTCATCCTACGCCTCCCACAGATTGATAAACCTTAGGTCATTCACTTGAGGGAAATTTGCTACTGTCCTACAAAACTCTACGCTTGGAGGCCCAACAAAGTCTAAAAGAATAAAAGTTGCGTAGTAGACATCAAGCTCTTTTCTGGCACCGTTGCCGGGGAGGTGAGTGCTTGAAGGTATATCTTTAGATCTTGCAATAAAATCTTTTAATTTCTTGTTTATTCGCTAGTTTGATTTATTAAAATAAAACTACAAAAAAATGGAATTGAGATTGCCTCACATGCTTCACCTTTATGATGTCTTTCTTGAAAATAAGGATTCCGATAATTGTGCTCAATTGCTAGAGGAAGAATTTAATAAAATGTTTAATGTGAGTTCCTTGAATGATAATCATGGTTGCATTGTTGTTAGTATGAATTGTTTGAATATCCATAATACGAATGATGATTGCACTAGTCATGATAAAAAGATTTCTTATAAGCATGTCAATTTTTGTGGAGTGCATAAAATTTGTGAAGACATGCCTTATAGGGATGATAGATTTTGTAAGAAGCATACACATGATAAAACCAATTGGTGGCTTAAAGTGATAGATGAATTTGCTACAAAATTATGCTCTCTTCATCCCATTACTTGTGAACTTTGCAATAGGGTTGGTCATCTTAATTTCCAATGCATACTTTTCCTTGATCGAATCGTGGCCAAATATTGTAATAACTTGATCACCCTTGAACTTTATAATGAACTTTGTCTATTTTTGGGGTGTGAAGAGTTGACACATAAAAATAGTTGGTTTGAAGCATTCATATTCACAGACCATACTGAAACTAATCTATAGGAAATCTATATGTTTTGTGTGGTAAATTGCAATGAGAATGCTTATATAGCCAATTATAGAAAGACGGGAAAACAAATAGAATATAAAAGAAATTCTAATGGAAGGGTAAAGATTTCCACTTTCCCTCGTATTGTCTCTCGTGATGAAACAGGTGACGAGGAGGAGCTTCCTATCCAACCAATCTCTTCAATAAGAAGCTCGGAAAAATTGATTGAACCCACACATAATGTGGTGAAGAAGAAGAATAAGAAAAGAAGGAAAAGTAAAGGTAAAAAGGTATCTCTCCCAAATAATGTTGCTCCTATTACTGTTGTGCCTCATGAGAATGAATCAAAAATAATTGTGGAAGATGATACACTTGATGATGATTTCGTTATGCCTAGTAGTTGTAGTGATAATAATGATTGGGAAGATAATGATACTTCTTATAATCTTGAAAATCTTTTTGGCACCAACTTGGGAAATTATGATAATAATAATTGTTATACTATTGGTGCTATTCATACTATTGATGATAATAGTGATTATGCTAATGATATGCAAACCCATAAGCTTGGGGATGCTATGTTTGATTGGGATGACATGTTTGAGAATTTATTTGCTGCAAATAATGTTTATCCTAAGCTTGGGGATGCTATGCTTAATGAGGATGATCTTTTTATTCCCCCTAATTTTGATGAGCAAATTTGTTATGATGATAGCATGCCGCCTATCTATGATGATTGCAATAATAATGAAAGTGGGTTTGGAAGAGTGTCAACTTTAGGTAATAATTATCCCACTATTTTGGATGGTGTTCAATCTTATTATAATAATAAGAGTGGATTTGGAGAGGTCATGACTTTATTTAGTAATGATTCCACTATTCCTGAAGAGGTTTCAATTGATTATGATGAGAACGAAGTTGCTACTTATGATGAATATTGTGATGATACTTATGTTATAAAAAGTAGTGATAATTATTCTTATAAATATTTTCATAATTATGAATACCCTCTTACTGAACATTACTCTTTTAATGTGGAAACAATGTATAGTATTCGAGTTTCATATGATACTCCCACTATTATGAATGAGAAGAAAATTGCTTATGTGGAGAGTAATAAAAATTGTATGCCTATGAATCATGAAAAGAATGCTTTATGTGATGGTTATATTGTTGAATTCATTCATGATGCTACTGAAAATTATTATGAGAGAGGAACATATGCTTGTAGGCTTCTCAATAATATCAAGTTTCCTCTATATGTGTTGAAAGTTTTGAAGTCCTGTTTGTTTTGCCTTCCTATGCTAGTTGATTCTTGCTCCCATAAGTTGTTTGCTCACAAAATCCCTATGCATAGGAAGTATGTTAGGCTTAAATGTTTGAGTCATATGCTTCATGATGCTCTCTTTGTGTTTCAATTCTTTACTTTTATGTGAGCATCATTGAAATCATCATGCCTAGCTAAAAAGGCATTAAAGAAAAGCGCTTGTTGGGAGACAGCCCAATATTTATACCTACTGTTTTTGTGTGTTAACATGATTAAGCTACTGTATTAATCATGTTTTATAGCTTTTGTTTCAATAATGTGCCAAGTAAAGCCTTTGGGATAGTGTGGATGATAGTTGACTTGATTCTATGCAAAAACAGAAACTTTTGCGTCCAGTGTAGAAATTCCTATAATTTAATGGAGCGTCAAAACCTTCTTAAATTTTTAAACATGATTGATATATAAATTTCCTATGTTGTCCTAATTTTTAAGAATTTTTGGAGTTGCAGAAGTATGGTCTTTGTTCAGATCATTAGAGAATGTTCTGTTTTTGACAGAATCTGTGTTGTTTGCATAGTTTGCTTGTTTTAGCGTTTCCATTGCTTATATTGAGTGATATAAATTGTGGAAATGATATAGTACAGTAGGAATTATGCGAGAACAATTATGGATCTTGTCTTGATAGTACCAAAGTGATGATTTATTCTTTATCATACTAACCCATCTCACGAAGTTCCGTTAAGTTTTGTGTGATGGAAGTTTTCAAGTTTTGGGTGAGATATCGATATGAGGAGAATAAGGAGTGGCAATACCCTAAGCTTGGGGATGCCCAAGGCACCCTGAGGTAATATTCAAGGAAGACCCAAGCAACTAAGCTTGGGGATGCCACGGAAGGCATCCCCTCTTTCGTCTTCAACATTATCGGTAACCTTACTTGGAGCTATATTTTTATTCGTCACATGATATGTGTTTTGCTTGGAGCGTCATTTTATTTTGTTGAGATTTGCTTTCTGTTATTTATAATAATGTTTGTATCTTTTATTTCAATAAAATTGACAAGTATATCCTTTACCATGCTCAGTTTGCAAGTCTATATGTTGCTGTTTGAAAACAGAAAGTTTGCTGTTATGTCTTGAATATTCCTGAATAGTCAGAACATGATAAAATCTTGAAATTTTTACACAGTAAGTATAATATTTTTTTTACAGTGTGGTAATTTTTCAGAATTTTTGGAGTTAAATAAGTATGGATTCTTCTTCGTCCTTTACAGACTGTCCTGTTTAGATAGATTGCTGTTATGTTTGCATTGTTTGCATTTGTTGGCTTGTTTAATGGTTCTATTTGAGCATAGGAGTATTAAATATGCAGAGGCATTTAGTATGCAATGTTAAATTATAATTTTAGTAATTTGTTACAGTAGAGAATGATAAGGTTTTGCATTGATTTATACTAACTTATCTCACGAGTTCTTTTTGTGTTTTGTGTGGATGAAGCTTTTAAGGATGAGGGAAACCGTGATATGAGAGGAATTGAGGAGACACAAGAGCTCAAGCTTGGGGATGCCCAAGTCATCCCAAGTTAATATTCCAAGAAGTCTCAAGCATCTAAGCTTGGGGATGCCCCGGTAGGCATCCCACCTTCTTCATCAACAATTGTCAGTTAGTCTCGGTTGAGCCTAAGTTTTTGCTTCTTCGCATGAGATGTGCTATTCATGGAATGTCATTTTATTTCATTTTGTTTGCTGTTTGAATAAAATTCTTGGATCTGAAATCTTGAATGAGAGAGTGTCCTCACATAGCTACTTAATTATTTAACTACTCATTTGATCTTCACTTATATCTTTTTGGAGTAGTTTGTCATTTACTCTTGTGATTCACTTATATCCTAAGAGTAAATTGTTGAATGAATTGAATATCATAAAGTTGAAATTATATTTGCTTCATATGCTTGTCCCTGATACGTCTCCAACGTATCTATAATTTTTGATTGTTCCATGCTATTATAGTATCAATCTTCGATGTTTATTATGCAATTATATGCAATTTTATATCATTTTCTGGGACTAACCTACTAACTCAGTGCCCAGTGCCAGTTGCTGTTTTCTGCTTGTTTTTGGCTTTTAGGGAAACAGTACCAAACAATGTCCAAACGGAGAAAAAACTTTGGATTAATTTTTCTTGGACCAGAAGAAACCCAGGAAGCTTCGGGAGAAGACCTGAAGTATCACGAGGAGGCGGCAAGACTGCCTGGCGCGCCCTGGGGGGTGCCTTCCAGGCTTGTGGGCCCCACGTGGCACCTCTTGACCTAATTCCTTCGCTATAAATTCACAAATATTCCCAAACCAACAGAGAGCCACCCCGAAACACTTTTTCCGCCGCCGCAAGTCTCTGTTTCTTCAAGATCCCATCTGGAGACCTTTTCCGGTGATCTGCCGGAGGGGGATTCTATCACGGAGGGCCTCTACATCAACCTTGCCGCCCTTCTGATGATGTGTGAGTAGTTTACCACAGACCTACGGGTCCATAGCTAGTAGCTAGATGGCTTCTTCTCTCTCTTTGATCTTCAATACAATGTTCACCTCGATCTTCTTGGAGATCTATTCGATGTAATCATTTTCTGCGATGTGTTTGTTGGGATCCGATGAATTATGGGTTTATGATCAGATTATTCATGAATATTATTTGAGTCTTCTCTGAATTCTTATATGCATGATTGTTATAGCTTTGTATTTCTCTCCGATCTATCGATTTGGTTTGGCCAACTAGATTGGTTTATCTTGCAATGGGAGAGGTGCTTTCTGATGGGTTCGGTCTTGCGTTGCTCAATCCCAGTGATAGAAATGGACATGACACGTATTGTATCATTGCCATTAAGGGTAAAACGATGGGGTTTATTCATATTGCTTGGATTTACTTTGTCTACATCATGTCATCTTGCTTAAGGCGTTACTCCGTTCTTTATGAACTTAATACTCTAGATGCATGCTGGATAGCGGTCGATGGGTGGAGTAATAGTAGTAGATGCAGGCAGGAGTCGGTCTACTTGTCTCAGACGTGATGCCTATATACATGATCATTGCCTTGAATATCGTCATAACTATGCGCTTTTCTATCAATTGCCCAACAGTAATTTGTTTACCCACCATATGCTATCTTCAAGAGAGAAGCCTCTAGTGAAAACTATGGCCCCCGGGTCTATCTTCTATCATATATAAAACTAAAAATAACTTGCTGCAATTTATTTACCGTTCTTTTACTTTTGTGTTTTACTTTATTTATCTATCACTATGAGATTTGATCCTTGCAATTAACCGCCAAGGGATTGACAACCCCTTGTTTTGCGTTGGTTGCAAGTATTTGGTTTTCGTGTGTGTAGGTGCTGCCGACGAGGTTCTATGTGATTCTCCTACTGGATTGATAACCTTGGTTCTTAACTGAGGGAAATACTTATCTCTACTGTACTGCATCTCCCTTCCTCTTTAGGGAATTACCAACGCAGCTAACAAGCAGCAGGAAGAATTTCTGGCGCCGTTGCCGGGGAGACATCACCAAAATCTATCAGGTACGTACACGCAAACTATCATCTACTTGCATTTACTTTATTTGCCATTTGCCTATCGTTTTCATCTCCCCCACTTCTAAAATGTTTTCCCAAAAATGCAAAAATATTTCCGTTTGCCCTTTTTGCTTGTTTGCTTGCTTGCTTTTATTGTCTTCATGACAACACTCAAATAACAGAAAAGAAACAAGAAAATAAAGATGGATCCTCATCCACTTGCTAATCTTTTCAAAAGATCCAATTATTATGAAACAATTGCTAGTGAGTTGAGTCTACTTGATTATCTCTATGAAGTTTTGCTTGAAAATCATGAATCTGAAAATTATCATGAAGTTTTGAAAGAAGAAACTTATAAAGTGATTCATGATTGCTCCTTAAATGAAAAGCATGATTGCAATGGTGTTACTATAAATTCTATTAATGTCAATTGTGTTAATGATATGCAAAACTACAAGCTTGGGGATGATGAATTTGTTATGTCCGCTGCTTATTGTAGTGATCATGATTGGGGTGATAATGCTTCTAATGATCTTGAAAATTTATTTAAGCCTCATTATGAATATGATATTGATAATAGTGACTGCAATAATATTGAAAGTGGGTTTGGAAGAGTGTCAACTTTAGGTAATAATGATCCTACTACTTTGGAGAATGATCAATCTTATGAAATTTTTGATAAAAGAGGGTTTGGAAAGGTCATGATTTTAGTTGATGATAATCCCACTATTTTGGAAGAGTGTCAACTTTGCATGCATGTGGATCATGTAGAAAATATGTTATGTGATAGCTATATAGTTGAATTTGAATATGGTCCTACATGTAATTATTATGAGAGAGGAAAATATGGTTGTAGAAATTTTTATGTTACTAAATTACCTCTCGTTATGTTGAGATCATCAATGTTTTATTCTTCTTCCTTGCATATGCTAGGTTTTGCTTGCCTTGATAATTTGTTTGCTTATAAAATTCCTATGCATAGGAAGTATGTTAGACTTAAATGTGTTTTTCACATGCTACATGATTCTCTCTTGGTGTTTCAATTGTTATCTTTCGTGTGAGCATCGATAAAATCTCAAGCCTATCTTAATGGCTATAAAGAAAGAGCTTTTGGGAGACAACCCAATAGTTATCTTTTTCTGTTTTTGAGTTTGCACACAATTATGTTACTATTATGATGATGCGGGATAGTAGTTGCTTTGATTCTGTGAAAAAACAGAAAAACTTTTATGCTAAGTCCAGAAAAATCTAAAAATCACTGGAACGTGTTTTTGCTATGAAATTTTCACATGATTGATATACAAATTTTCCTTGTTTTCCTAATTTTTCAGAATTTTTGGAGGTCCAGAAGTATGGTTTTTATTCAGATTGCTACAGACTGTTCTGTTTTATACAGATTCTGTTTTCGTTGCATAGTTTGCTTGTTTTGATGAATCTATGGTTTGTATCGGGGGGTATAAGTCATGGGGAAGTTGGAATACAGTAGGTATTATGCAATAATAAAATATGAATGGGTTCATAACAGTACCTAGAATTTGTGATTTGGTTATTATACTAACGGATCTCACAAAGGTCTTGTTGAGTTTTGTGTGCTGAAGTTTTCAAGTTTTCAGTAAGATCAAGATGGATGAAGGAATAAGGAGTGGCAAGAGCCTATCCTTGGGGATGCCCGAGGCACCCCAAGATAATATTTAAAGAGACACAAGCATCTAAGCTTGGGGATGCCCCCAAGTGGCATCCCCTCTTTCGTCTACCAACCATCGGTAACTTACTTGGAGCTATATTTTATGCATCACATGATATGAGTTTTGCTTGGAGCGTCGTGTATTATAGTGGTCTTTTGTTTGTTTGCTTTTTAGTTTGCCACAATCATCCCTTGCTGGACACACCTTTTTAGAGAGACACGCATTTATTTGTGATTTTTTAGAATACTCTATGTGCTTCACTTATATCTTTTGAGCTAGCCAGTTGCTCTAGTGCTTCACTTATATCTTTTTGAGCATGGCGGTGGTTATATTTTAAAGAAATAGTTGCACTCTCATGCTTCACTTATATATTTTTGAGAGTCTCATAAATAGTAATGGCAATTTTCATGGGTTATGAAATTGGTCCTAATATGATAGGTATTCAAGAAGGATATAATAAAAACTTTCATATAGATCACTGAATATGATAAGTTTGATTCCTTACAATGGTTTTGCGGTATTAAGATGGTAATATGTGGGAGGTACTAGTGAATGATTGTGGTTTAGTAAGAATATTGGTGTTAAGGTTTGTGATTCCCGAAGCATGCACGTATGGTCTGTCGTTATGCTAGGAAGTTGGAGCATGATTTATTATTGATTGCCTTCCTTTGCGTGGCGGTCAGGGGCGCGCGATGGTTAACTCCTACCAACCTCCCCCCTAGGAGCATGCGTAGTAGTACTTTGCTTAGAGGGCTAATAGACTTTTGCAATAAGTATGTGAGTTCTTTATGACTAATGTGAGTCCATGGATTATACGCACTCTCACCTTTCCGCAATTTGCTAGCCTCTCCGATACCGTGCATTGCCCTTTCTCACCTTGAGAGTTGGTGCAAACTTCGCCGGTGCATCCAAACCCCGTGATATGATACGCTCTATCACACATAAACCTCCTTATATCTTCCTCAAAACAGCCACAATACCTACCTATTATGGCATTTCCATAGCCATTCCGAGATATATTGCCATGCAACTTCCACCGTTCCGTTTATATGACACACATCGTCATTGTCATATTGCTTTGCATGATCATATAGCTGACATAGTATTTGTGGCTCAGCCACCATTCATCATTTTTCATACATGTTACACTAGCATCATTGCACATCCTGGTACACTGACAGAGGCATTCATATAGAGTCATATTTTGTTCTAGTATCGAGTTGTAATCTTGAGTTGTAAGTAAATAGAAGTGTGATGATCATCATTATTAGAGCATTGTCCCAGTGAGGAAATAAAAAAGAAAAAAAAGAGAAAAAAAAGAGGCCAAAAAAGAGCCCAACAAAAAAAGAGAAAAGAAATAAAATGAGAGAAACAGAGAGAAGGGGCAATGTTACTATCCTTTTTCCACACTTGTGCTTCAAAGTAGCACCATGTTTTTCATATAGAGAGTCTCCTATGCTTTCATTTTCATATACTAGTGGGAATTTTTCATTATAGAACTTGGCTTGTATATTCCGATGATGGGCTTCTTCAAATGCCCGAGGTCTTCATGAGCAAGCAAGTTGGATGCACACCCACTTAGTTTTTGTTGTTGAGCTTTCATACACTTATAGCTCTTAGTGCATCCGTTGCATGGCAATCCCTACTCCTTGCATTGACATCAATTGATGGGCATCTCCATAGCCCGTTGATTAACCTACTCCTTGCAAAGACTATCTTCTTTTTCGACTTCCCCTTATTGATCTCTACTACCATATTCTATTCCATCCATAGTGCTATATCCATGGCTTGCGCTCATGTATTGCATGAGGGTTGAAAAAGCTGAAGCGCGTTAAAAAGTATGAACCAATTGCTTGGCTAAAACTAGGGTTGTTCATGATAAATATTTGGTGTTAAGAAGATGGAGCATGACAGGACTATATGATTTTGTAGGGATAACTTTCTTCAGCATTTTTATTTTGAAAGGCATGATTGTTTGTTGGTATGCCTGAGTATTGATGTCTTTATATCAAACTATAGACTATTGCTTTGAATCATTCGGATCTTTAATATTCATGCCACAAAGAGATTACATGATGAATATGATAGGTAGCATTCCACATCAAAAATTCTGTTTTTATCATTTACCTAGTCGAGGACGAGTAGGAATTAAGCTTGGGGATGCTGATACGTCTCCAACGTATCTATAATTTTTGATTGTTCCATGCTATTATAGTATCAATCTTGGATGTTTATTATGCAATTATATGCAATTTTATATCATTTTCTGGGACTAACCTACTAACTCAGTGCCCAGTGCCAGTTGCTGTTTTCTGCATGTTTTTGGCTTTTTAGGGAAACAGTACCAAACGAAGTCCAAACGGAGAAAAAACTTTGGTTTAATTTTCCTTGGAACAGAAGAAACCCAGGAAGCTTCAGGAGAAGACCTGAAGTACCACGAGGACGTGACAAGCCAGCCAGGCGCGCCCTGGGGGGGCGCCTCCCAGGCTTGTGGGCCCCTCATGGCACCTCTTGACCTAATTCCTTCGCTATAAATTCACAAATATTCCCAAACCAACAGAGAGCCACCCCGAAACACTTTTTCCGCCGCCGCAAGTCTCTGTTTCTTCAACATCCCATCTGGAGACCTTTTCCGGTGATCTGTCGGAGGGGAATTCGATCACGGAGGTCCTCTAAATCAACCTTGCTGCCCTTCCGATGACGCGTGAGTAGTTTACCACAGACCTACGGGTCCATAGCTAGTAGCTAGATGGCTTCCTCTCTCTCTTTGATCTTCAATACAATGTTCTCCTCAATCTTCTTGGAGATCTATTCGATGTAATCCTTTTCTGTGATGTGTTTGTTGGGATCCGATGAATTGTGGGTTTATGATCAGATTATTCATGAATATTATTTGAGTCTTCTCTGAATTCTTATATGCATGATTGTTATAGCTTTGTATTTCTCTCCGATCTATTGATTTGGTTTGGCCAACTAGATTGGTTTACCTTGCAATGGGAGAGGTGCTTTGTGATGGGTTCGGTCTTGCGTTGCTCAATCCCAGTGACAAAAAGGGACATGACACGTATTGTATCATTGCCATTAAGGGTAAAACGAAGGGGTTTATTCATATTGCTTGGATTTACTTTGTCTACATCATGTCATCTTTCTTAAGGCGTTACTCCGTTCTTTATGAACTTAGTACTCTAGATGCATGCTGGATAGCGGTCGATGGGTGGAGTAATAGTAGTAGATGCAGGCAGGAGTCGGTCTACTTGTCTCGGACGTGATGCCTATATACATGATCATTGCCTTGAATATCATCATAACTATGCGCTTTTCTATCAATTGCCCAATAGTAATTTGTTTACCCACCGTATGCTATCTTCAAGAGAGAAGCCTCTAGTGAAAACTATGGCCCCCGGGTCTATCTTCTATCATATATAAAACTAAAAATACCTTGCTGCAATTTATTTACCATTCTTTTACTTTTGTGTTTTTCTTTATTTATCTATCACTACGAGATTTGATCCTTGCAATTAACCGCCAAGGGATTGACAACCCCTTGTTTTGCAATGGGTGCATGTATTTGCTGTTCATGTGTGTAGGTGCTGCCAACGAGGTTCTGTGTGATTCTCCTACTGGATTGATAACCTTGGTTCTTAAATTAGGGAAATTCTTATCTCTATTGTACTGCATCTCCCTTCCTCTTCAGGGAATTACCAACGCAGCTAACAAGTAGCAGTCCCAAGGGGAGTAGTGACTTCACATATAAGAAGTATAAGTTGTAAAATTTATTGAAAGTTAGCAAACACAACATTGGTCACTTGAACAATTCATGAAAGAATATTGAAGGAAGAAAGATTTCACACATAAATATACTATCTTGGACATCTTCTATGATTGTGAGTCCCCATTAATTATTTTCAAGCTTGATCAAGTAGTTGATGTTGGACAAGGAAGACAACGTAATGAGTTATGTTTGTTTAGATTCACATGTGATGCTTGCCCATAATCTTTTGCTAGCCAAAATTTCGTACTAAGTAGAGATACTACTTGTGCATCGAAAAACCATTAAACCCAATTTCTTGCCATGAGAGTCCAGAATATCTACCTATGGATTGAATAAGATCCTGCAAGTAAGTTGTCATCGGTGCAAATGCAATAAAAATTGCTCCTAAATATGTATGATCTTTTATTGTAAGGGAAAACAAGCTTTGTACGAACTTGTGATGGTGAAGAAATAAAAGCGACAGACTGCATAATAAAGGTTGCTATCACAAGGGGCAATATAAAGTGATGTTCCTTTGCATTAAGAGCTTGCATATCCAAAAATAAAAATTGCATGACAACCTCTGCTTCCCTCTGTGAAGGGCCTATCTTTTACTTTATGTATTTACTTTTATGCAAGAGTCAATAGTGTTCTTCTCTATTCCGTTTTTATTTTCTCTCTTGGCAAGCATCATGTGGTGGGGAAAGATCCAGGCACATATATCCAGTTGAATATAGGTGATCATGTATTATTATTGTTGACGTTATCCCTGAGATAAATAAGTTGGGAGGCAAAACATTAAGCCCCTATCTTCCTATGTGTTTGACTGAAACGGTTTGGTCTAAAAATATGCTTTGAGTGTCATCAATCATGGAAGACTATATGATAGTTGAGTATGTGGAATTTGCTAAATCAAAGCTCTTACATAGATCCTTCCTGAAAATAAGATGAATTGCAATTGTTTGATGACTGAGAACATAGTTTGTTAGTTTTCAAGAAAGTTTATGTCTATACTTTATTATGTGAATAGGTTGCTACTTCATCATGAGAAGTTTTATGAGATGAGCTACTGTTTATGATAGATAATGATGCTAGAAAAAGTGTTTGGAATTATCATTGATTAAACTTATGCACTATGCTAGCATTCACACTTCATAAATTATTTCTTTTATCATTTACCTACTCGACGATGAGCAGGAATTAAGCTTGGGGATGCTGATACGTCTCCAATGTATCTATAATTTCTGAAGTATTCATGCCGTGTTTACAACAATTTTATATGGTTTTGGAATGATTTGAATGGAACTAACCCGGACTGACGCTGTTTTCAGCAGAACTACCGTGGTGTTGTTTTTCGTGCAGAAATAAAAGTTCTCGGATTGATCCCAAAATTTATGGTGATTTTTTATGGACCAAAAGAGACCCACGGAGCACCGGAGCTAGACCAGGAAGTGGCCGAGGGCGCCACAAGCTTGGGGGGCGCGCCCCCCGAGCTTGTGGGCCCCTCGAGCACCCCCCTGACATGAATCCAACGCCAAAAATTCCTATAAATATGGTAAACCCCAGAAAGAAAACTAGAACTTCCACGCCACCGCCGCAAGCCTCTGTACCGAAGCGATCTCATCCGGAGCCCTGTTCCGGCACTCTGTCGGAGGAGGGAATCATCACCGGAGGCCATCTTCATCATCCCGGCGGTCTCCATGACGAGGAGGGAGTAGTTCACCCTCGGGGCTGAGGGTATGTACCAATAGCTATGTGTTTGATCTCTCTCTCTCTCGTGTTCTTGATTTGGCACGATCTTGATGTACCGCGAGCTTTGTTAATATAGTTGGATCATATGGTGTTTCTTCCCTCTCTATCTTCTTGTGATGAATTGAGTCTTTCCCTTTGAGGTTTTGTTATTATCGGATTGAATATCATGGGATTTGAGAACACTTGATGTATGTCTTGCATGGGATACCCATGGTGATAATGGGGTATTGTATTGAGTCACTTGATGTATGTTTTGGTAATCAACTCGCGGATTCCCGTGACCTTGGGGAGTCTAGGCATATGGGTTGGTACACGTTTTCATCTTCTTTTCTCCGATAGAAACTTTGGGTTGCTCTTTGAAGTTCTTTGTGTGGATTGAATATTATGAATCTGAAGTTGTTTGATGCATATCGAATAATCAACTCATGGATACTTGTGATGACATTGGAGTATCTAGGTGACATTAGAGTTGGTTGATGCGTATCATATGGTGTTATTTTAGTACGAACTCTAGGGCTGTTCGTGACACTTATAGGGATGGCTCAATAGATTGATTGGAAAGGATAACTTTGAGGTGGTTTCGTACCCTACAACAATTTCATCTTATGTTCTCCGCTAGATAAGAACTTTGGGAGTGATTCTTTGTTGCACGTTGAGGGATTGTTATATGATCCAATTATGTTAGCATTGTTGAGAGATTGCACTAGTGAAAGTATGAACCCCAGGCCTTATTTCTAAGCATTGCAATACCATTTTTACTCACTTTTGTTACTTGCTACCTTGCTGTTTTTATTTATTCAGATTATAAAAAACTATTTCTACTATCCATACTACACTTGTATCACCATCTCTTCACCGAACTAGTGCACCTATACAATTCATCATTGTATTGGGTGTGTTGGGGACACAAGAGATTCTTTGTATTTGATTGAAGGGTTGTTTGAGAGAGACCATTTTCATCCTACGCCTCCCACGGATTGATAAACCTTAGGTCATCCACTTGAGGGAAATTTATTACTGTCCTACAAAACTCTACGCTTGAAGGCACAAGAAAGTCTACAAGATTAAATGTTGCGTAGTAGACATCAGATCCCGACAAAATGGGCGCCTTTGGCGGATCGGATAACAATCATTTCCTCGAATCCGAGGACGATGCCAGCATCGGGCCCGAAGACTTTGTAGTACCCGCAATCCCAGCCGAACAGGTGCGGTTTCAACGGCGGCTGATCACCACCGCACGCAGCATGAAGAAGAAGCAGCAGGAGCTCTATACCCATGAGAACGCACTTAATGACAAATGGACAAAAGTCCTCGCGGCCGAGGAAGACATGGAAGTCCGATGCGTGGCTACAAAGACGTTCCCACGACGGCGGTTGCTGCCTGACTTCGACGACGAGGTAGCAGATAATGAGCTGCTGACTCGTGACCGTCCCCCTAGAGGACGAGATCGACCATCCGGGGCCAATAAAGAAGCCCTTGTCAAAACCCGCCCTCATAGTAGACCTCGGTCGAATATCCCGAGCCTTATGATTTGCGCGATCAGATACAAGCCTATAAAGCCCCCTCCCGATCCATCTATGGAATAAGGGAGCGTGCACCCGCTAGTCGGAAAGGCTTTGACGCCTGGCTAGACCGGAACAAAAGAGCTCGGGAGGCGACGCGGGCTAGGACCGCGGCAAATGCCAGACAGGATATCGTTCGATATCGAGGGCCAGCACATCCTATATGTTTTACAGATGAAGTTATGGATCATCAGTTCCCCGAAGGTTTTAAACCCATCAACATCGATCATTACGATGGAACAACTGATCCAGCCGTATGGATAGAAGATTTTCTTCTCCACATTCACATGGCCCGAGGTGATGACCTCCATGCCATCAAGTACCTGCCACTCTAGCTTAAGGGGCCGGCGAGACACTGGCTCCATAGCCTCCCTAGAAATTTATCGGAAGCTAGGAGGATCTTCAGGACGCCTTTAGGGCCAACTTTCAGGGCACCTACATTTGGCCCCCGGATGCCGATGACCTCAGCCACATCGTCCAACAGGAGGGCGAATCAGCCAAAAAGTTCTGGAACTGGTTTTTAACTAAAAAGAACCAGATTGTCGATTGTCCTGACACTAAAGCACTTGCCGCTTTAAAGCACGGCATTCAGGATGAGTGGCTTACTCGACAGCTCGGACAAGACAAACCTCGGACTATGGCAGCCCTTACCTCTCTAATGACCCAGTTTTGCGTGGGTGAGGATAGTTGGCTGGCCCACAACTCCTACAAGAAGGACGCTGGCACCTCAGAAATGCAAAATAGGACTGGCAAATCCAGGCGCAACAGAAATAAGCGCGAGAACAAAAACAACGGCAGTGACACCGTGGACCCAGCTGTCAATACAGGGTTCAGCGGCTCATGGGCCAGACCAAGAAAGAGGCCCTTCAAAGGGAACAGGGACAGCCCTAGCACCCTGCACAAAATACTCGACAGATCTTGCCAAATTCATGGCACCCCGGATAAACCAGCCAACAACACCAACCGGAACTGCTGGGTGTTCAAGCAGGCCAGCAGGGTGGCGACTGAGGAACAAGGCAAGAGCCGGTCTCAGAGTGACGACGAGGATGAGCCTCGCAGGCCAAATAATGGTGGCCAGAAGCAGTTTCCCTCCGAGGTCAAGAGTGTGAATATGATCTACCTCAGACACATTCCTAGGAAGGAGCGGAAACGCGCTCTTCGGGACGTCTACGCCTTAGAGCCTGTAGCCCCGAAGTACAACCCGTGGTCGGCTTGCCCGATCACTTTCGACAAGAAGGACCACCCGACCAGGATCCGTCATGGAGGATCGGCTGCCCTGGTCCTAGATCCCATTATCGATGGGTTTCACTTAACCCACGTCCTTATGGATGGCGGAAGTAGTTTGAACCTGATATACACTGACACGGTGAGGAAAATGGGCATTGATTCATCACAAATTAAACCCAGTACCACCACCTTTAAGGGTGTTATACCCGGCGTGGAGGCCCAATGCACTGGCACTGTAACATTGGAAGTTTTTTTCGGCTCTCCCGATAACTTCCACAGTGAGGACTTAACCTTTGTGATAGTCCCCTTCCGTAGTGGTTACCATGCATTGCTTGGTCGTACTGCGTTTGCCCGCCTCAACGCGGTGCCGCATTACACTTACCTGAAGCTCAAGATGTCGGGGCCCAACAGTGTCATTACAATCAATGGCAATACGGAGCGCTCCCTCCGTACAGAGGAGCAAACAACGGCCTTTGCGGCGGACATCCAGGCGGCCGAAGAAGTGGCCTGACATGTAGCTCGGAAGGACACATCAGGCTCCTCAAAGCGTGTCTGTACTTCCACTTCTACCCCTGGACAATCTAGCGTAATCCCTAAATACGGATACGCGCTCCCCGGCTCCTCCTGTCTGGTACCAGACTATGTACCTATAGTACATAACTTTGCAATCAAAATTCCCTGGGGAGGTGGGGAGCATAAACAAATAGGAGGTGTGTTTCGTCGGTTCATCCGTACACACCCGAAGCCTAGTGATCTCTTCGGCATCATAAAGGCCCACCAGGACGTGCATCTCAGCAGCATCAAGCTGTCCTACTAGGGTGTCAGCCTCGTCAGGGGAACCGCTTCTCGAATGCATTCAGCATAGATAGTTGGGGTAGCTGCTAGTATGTTTCAACCTTGGTTTAGATAAGGACCGGCTGTTCAGCAGCATGGAGACGCAGACATGCGTCAGGGAAGGTATGGGAGACAGCTCCCGCTTTTGTAAAGCCCTGTATACAACTCCTCTTCTCTTTCTCCACATACTCTCTGTATCTTTTTGAGATTGTATCTTATACTAAGCTCGGCATGTACGGATCAACCTTATGAATGATAAAACAGACCTTTTTTCAGTCCATGGACAAATTTATGTGTCGTCTTTTCCTTCATTTCTTGCCTTGTAGAAATTTATAAACCATGTGATACATACAGATGAACCCGGCTTTCAACCGGGGGCTCGGGCATAAAACCAAGCCTATGTTCATGTCCGATATCTGTTCGGCGTCTTGGATATGGCACTATATGCACTAGTTTAGAATCGTGATTTTGGTAAATGATTGGGTTGCCCGGCTCCTGTGTTTTCCTCCTACGTTCTGCCTTGTTCGGCTAGGAGAGCAAAGGGAGAACCACTGTGATTGTGCTTCCAGCTAGAATGGTCAAGCACCTCAGTGGAGAAAGCCGAAAATCGACTATCATATTAAGTGCAAACTGGTCGGCGATCCAAAGATAGTGTCAAACTAACGGCCATTGGTGGTTGTGCCGTGTTACATGAAGGGTTCTTGTCATAAGAACCGAGGTTACAGAATAGGTGTACCTCGGCAAGCTCGGACACCACTACACCGGGGGCTAGGTTAACTACCCCACAATTCGGAATCCTATGACTAAGTGAAAGTTATAAAGCCACTGTAGTCCGATTGCCTCGTTCTTCTAAATACGCTACCGCCTACAGGCTCTAAGACGTCGGCTAATAATGGTTCCCATGTTTTAGGGAACACCCCGCGTGGCATCTACGAGGGGGTAGAAGTCGACGACTGGACACTTTCAGAATTAAAACACAGTCGCACACGAGTTAAAATAATAGGTCGGATAAAGCACGACTGATCGAGCATAAAATTACTTGTTTTATACAGATTTCATCTCGGCATACCGAGGACATCTCAGAACATAAGTTCGGACTTTTTACCCTGGGCCTCGGTCACCCGAGCACCTTCATGAACCTCAGCCAAAAACTGCTCTGGCGTCTGATTCTTCCCTGCTAGAGGCTTGGACGCGATCTTTGAGCGGCTTGATCTTCAGAAAATGCGCCATTGTGGACACATACGCCTGCTCCGCGCCCTCCAAGCAGGCCAACCGCTTCCAGTTCTCGACCTGGGGGCTCACATCCCACAGCCTGCGGACCAGGCCGAAGAAGATGCTCGGCAATGGCTGTTGTGTCCAGAGGTTGACGTAGATGTCCTCCATCAATGGCCGCGCTGCACGGAACAGCTCGGCCAACTGCTTCATCTGACTGTTCAGTAGAGGAGGGTGTTCGGGTGCCTGGTATTGTGCCCAGAAGACCCTCTCCACTGAATCATCGGGATGGGCGGCATAGTAGGCGCCGGCGTCCGAGGCACTCCGTGGCAGGTCCCTAAAGGCCTCTGAAGAATGCCAGATTTGCGTAAGATAAGCAAATCTGATGTCACTGAAAACACAGCGAAGTAGATAGGGCTTACCGGCGGCGATCTGCTTCACTTGTTGAAGCACCTCGCGATCCGCCCAAGCCTGGGTCGTAGCCTCCTTACAGGCCGAGCTCGTTGTTTCGAGCTCGGAGGACAACCTATTCTTCTCCTCCTGAAGGGTGTCATGTTGGCTATACAGCCCCTTCAGGTCTTCTTCCACCTCCAGGACCCGGGCCGCATGCTTCTCGCTGGCCTATTTATCCTTGGCCAGCTCCATGCTGGCCTGCTTGGCCGCAGCCTTTTGCTGCTCGGCCTCCTCCCGAGCTTTTCGGAGCTCGGATCGGAGCGCTTCAAGCTCCGATGTGGCAGCTGCATACGATGTCATAGGTAATTACATATCGGCATTAGACAAAGCTATCAGAGCCTAAGGTCTCGGCGTTTACCTTGAGCCTGCTCCATCTGCTTCTTGAGCAGATCCATATCCTTCTCGGACCGGTCCAGCTTATGATTCAGCTCTTCCAACTCCTTCGAGTTGGATGCTGCGGCCGAGGCGGAGGCCTGCGCATAAAAAAAGGAACTGTTAGTTACCTCGGATGATATTGATCCCCTGGTCGGCTTGATCAATCTGATCAGGGTCTCGGGGGCTACTGTGCATTCACTCTTTTATACTTTCATTACAGATCCCCGAGTAAGTTCTTAGAATCTCACTCAGGTGTTTGGGGCTACTGTGGTTATACACTCATGAATATTTTCTTTCCCGCAGTAATGCTAGTCTTCGGACAATCTATTGGCCGTTTGTCCGTTAAGGGCTACTGGGAGCATCTAGCGCTACAAGTTCTAAGAATGATAATACAATTATTAGGGCTTAGCTCAAAACCCCGATAAAGACCTTTGAAGGCCTCCTTTATACCGGCCTTTGCGAACCAATAATTTTGTAGCGCCGCGCCGAGGAGGTCGCGGTGCTCAACCACGATGGAAGAGCTCATCATGGACGCTTCCATCTCTTCGGTCCACCCCGCAGATGCCTGCCCTATGGCAGGCGGGGATGGACAGGCCGCGTCGGTTCTCTCCATTGAAGGAGGGACCGCCGTCATGCCAGGCTGCCGAGGTTGTTCCGGATCAGCGGGAGCCGAGGTTGTCGGCCGCCCTGGTATCTCCCCTTCCGTTGCAGAGGGGTCTTTCCCCACAGGGTCTTCAACGGCGGAGTTCTCCACCTCGACTATGGAGACGCCGACGTCATCCCCCGTGGTAAGCACGGGAGGGGCCTGTTGAGAGGTTACCTCCACTAGCCCGTCGTGAGCAGGAGGGCAGGAGATGCGCTCCTCGGACGCACTGGGCGGAGGAGGCCAGCTCGACGAATCCTTGTCGCTGATTCGGGCGCACTACGGGCTGCAAAAACAAATAGTTGATTAAACTTGTGGAGGAAGGGAGCTAGTTCATAGGAATTATGGCTGGAATAATGCATACCTCCTCGGCGGTGGCTTCTCCCTACGTGGCTCGATGAGGTCGTCCTCCGATTCGGAGGAAACAACCTCGGCCGCGGCATGGGCCTTGCAAGATGGAGCATCGGCGGCCTTTGTGAGGCGCCTGTGGGTCCGGGGGGCGTTGGTCCCCATGACGTCTTCGGATGCCACCCTTTTCCTCTTGGGGGAAGAGGCGCCTTCTCCCCCTTCTTCTCCTTCCTCCTCATTGGAGGAAAGAGTTTCGATGTCTTCGGACTTGGTGTCCGAGGGGTGTCGAATCCGGAGACATCTCCTCTTCTTCTCCGGCACCTTCTTAGTCTTAGCTGGGGCCTTTGGACGCACTTCGGCCAAAAGAGCTTGTAGCTCAGGGGACCAGTTGTCTTCGGGAAGCGGCACCGAGCAGCTGATACGCACTGCCTTGGGCGCCCATTTCTGGAAATCAAGGAAAGGGTTGAGACAAACTCAAAGTACAAAGTCATTAATTGATATATGTGATGGTTTTTTACCTCGGAAAGACCGCGGGAGGCAGTGTACCCGCTCTCCAGCCCGTCTGCGGGGAACAGGTTCTGGGACGGCTTGAAGAGCATTGTCCACATCCCGTCTATGTTGGTGTGGAAGAAGTTCCGCAGTGTAGGTGTGTCGTCGGGCTTGTACAGCCACATGGGGCTGGCTCGGTGCTGAAGGGGAAGGATGTAGCGGTGCAACATCACGTCCACCACATCCGCCAGTTTGAACTTCTTTTGGACGGCTCGGATCCTCCCCTGAAGGCTGGCGACCTCGTCTGGATTGCCCCACTCCAGGCCGTGCTTCTGCCCGGACACATTTCCTCGGCGGCGTACCCGTGAAGGTAGGGACCAAGGCCTGGCCTGGAACGAGTGGCTCGGTGATATAGAACCACTCGCGTTGCCAGATCTTCACGGTCTCTTCGAAGGTCCCCTCCAGACAATCTGGCTTTTGGAGCTTGCTGATCATGGCGCCCCCACACTCGGCGAGATCGGCGCCGCCACTCTTCGGCTTAACGCAGAAGGTCTTCAGCCACAGGCCGAAGTGTGGCTCCATGCCCAGAAATGCCTCACACACTATTATAAAAGTGGTGAGGTGCAGAATGGAGTTTGGGGCTAGATTGTGGAAATCTAGCCCGTAGAAGAAAAGAGTCCCCCGCACAAAGGGGTGCAGGGGGAACCCCAGACCTCGGATGAGGTGGGGGATGAAGATGACCCGCTCCCCAGGTTTGGGAGTGGGAACCCATTGGCCGGGCTCCGAAGCCCTACAGGCGGCATTCGCAGGGATGTAACCTGCCTTCCGGAGTTTGCCGATGGCGGGTTCGGTGACCTTGGAAGCCACCCACTCCCCCTTCAGGTCCGCATCGGTCATTGGCGCTGGATTTGGAAGGCTAGAGAAAGCTTCGGTCTTGGAAAAGGGGTTGTGGGCGCAAGAGCTTGGAGGATTTGGGCACTGGAACAGAAGGAGAGCGCTGTGGAAAAGATTCACCGTCCCGTGCTCTTTATAAGTCAATAAACGGCAAAACGTCCCTTCCGCCGCACTGTAAAATTCGCCACGTCTCGGCTGATCATGCCATTATGGCCACCTTGGGTGAAACAATTGATTGATGATATCCCCTAAAATGTGGGGCATGATCTCTGTTTTGATATAGCATGCCAATTATTGGATTGCCTCGAACCGCAATTCGAATAAGTAATAACTGATATGTAATGTCATGAGTGGTGGCGCTTCGGTAAAGTTGTCAGTAGTTGACTACCGAGCACACCCAATCTGTTGGTCTTCGAGACTAAGTGAGCCACGCACTTCGGATAAGTGAAGATGCATTTTGGGTAGCACATGGTCAGTTGGCTCTATCCCTTGTCAAAAGGGTAAACGCCGGCCTAGTAGGATCTACAAGCTTCGTGCGGATGCTTAACCTGAGACGTTGAACTTGCCTGCTAAGCCGAAGACTATCCAGCCAAAGACCGCATCCGAAGAAGATTATCATCCTCGGCTTAGAAGACATGTTCGGGGGCTACTGACGGTGTCCTGGACTAGGGGGTCCCAGCCTAGCCGGGGTAGTCCATGGGCTGGACTAATGACCCAACGATGAAGGACTCCAGAAGCCTCCATCCTATGCTTGCTGGGCTTCGCCAAGGACCCGACGTATCTCCAAGTATTTCTATTAGATTCGGCATGTATTCCTTAGATGGAAACCGACCATGTGCAACCCTAGACACCCCCGGTACCTATATAAGCCGGAGGGTTTAGGCTGTAGGATGATCCATTCATCATCACCCTTAGGGTTTTAGACCACAGCTTACGTTCTCGAGGTAGATCAGCCCTGTACTTTGATACACCATCATTATAAGCAAGAGCAGGACGTAGGGTTTTACCTCCTCAAGAGGGCCCAAACCTGGGTAAAATACTGTGTCCCTTGTCTCCTGTTACACATCGATCCGATCTCACAGCTCGGGCCCCCCTACCCGAGGTTTGCCGGTTTTGGCACTGACAATATGGATAGGTGGAAGTGCGTAAAAGGCCAATAGTTCACATTAGTCATATGAACTCAAGCACTTATTGCCAAGAATTAATAATAAACCCAATGGAAACGCAACCCCAACACCCCAAGGGAAAGAGGATGGGAGGTGTCGGTACTAAAACCGGCAGACCTCGGGGTAGGTGGTCGCGAGCTGTGGATCTCGGATCTATGGATAACAGGGGACGAAGGAGATAATATTTACCCAGGCTCGGGCCCTATCGAAGAGGTAATACCCTATGTCCTGCTTTGATTGTATTGATAATTATGTATCGAGTACAAGCTTGATCTACCTCGAGATCATAAGTTGTGTTCTAACGATAGGACTAGATGGTTGTAATGGTGACCGTGGTCTCTACGGACTAAACCCTCCAGTTTATATAGACAGTGGGGGTACCTAGGGTTACACATGGTTGGTTGGCAATCTAGGGATACACATGCCGGCGGCCGATGCTGTCCTTGGAGTACACGTCAAGTCTTTGGTAGAGTCCATCCTGATCACGTCAAAGTGTGAGGTTTCCAGAGTCCTTTCCTTATGAGATCGGTGGGCCGTGAATTCGGCCAATGGACCGTGGGCCAACTAGGTTGGTACCCCCTAGTCTAGGACACTGTCAGTAGCCCCTGAACTGTTCTTCAACGCCGAGGACGATGATCTTCTTCGGACATACGTCTTCGGCCTTGGAGTCTTCGGCCTGACAGACGAGTTCTCCCTTTTATCATCTTGAGTTTGGCTTTGGTCTCACCATGCCTCATTGTTTACTTTATTAAAATAATCTTCCCTCGATTGTCGAGCCATCTAGGGAACACGTCGCTTTATGGGTAGACGTCGAAGCGTCGATTTCTTTCTTACATTTAACAGGTATCCAGTCAGAGCTATGGCAAAGCGCATCTCCCATTTCCCTTCTTTGACCTGGAACAGTAAATCGTCCCCTCAATCTGGCTTTGAGATCTTTAGAAATGGTGTCCGACGTAGGCTCCTGCAAGCGCCCCCACGGTCCCCTCAAAGGTGACTGGGGAAGCTGCTCCATCACCCGCCGTCAGCTGGACCGGCTTGCCACCCAAGGGTATTTGCCAGATCCAGACCTGGCCTCCACCAGTCAGGGCTTAATCTCCATAGGCGGGCAGGTGCACGCCGACCGCCACCCCAATACTCACGAGGATGAGTGGGTATGTTTTGCTCCCTTCCTCCTCTGCGGCCTGGGATTTCCTATCCATCCCTTCCTCCAGGGCCTGCTCGAGTTCTATGGGATTCAACTCCATCACTTGACTCCCAATTTGATTCTATACATCGCGGGATTCGTCACCCTTTGCGAAATGCACCTCGGAAGCACCGCACACTTCAGGCTATGGAGGAAATATTTTTGCGTGATGCCCTGTTCCCGAGGAGGGAAACTACACGAGTGGGCACTGCCGAGGTCTGCCGAATAGCCGGGACTGGCTACCCCAAAGGCACCCCTCGAGAGGATGCCGATACGTGGACGTCCGAGTGGTTCTATATGGACGACGTCCCTCTGCATGACCCAGTCCGGCCCGAACTCCCAACCTTCTCCTCGGAGTCTCTGAAGAAGCGTTTTAATTGGAGGCCAAGGAGCTCCGCCCAAAAAGACGACTCCGAGGTGGCTCGCCTGGCCGCTAAGGTGAGATGTTTGACAAATAGCGGCCTCACCATCATAGATGTGATGGCGAGGGCCATCGACTGAAAAGTCTAGCCTCTTTGGCAATGCTAGCATCCATTATGCATGTACAATGGCACCGACGACGCCATCCGATCGATTCGGAGGGGCTTCAAGGACCAGGCGGCCTTTGACGCAGCCCTGGCTGGCATATACAAAGGAGAAGCAGCGGACTTCATGAAGCAAAAGTTCATAGATGGCTTGTCCTACTACAATCCTTCCGAGATAGTGAGTCTTCCCGAACCTCCTTGTCCATCCGAGTAGTTCATATTATTCTCTCTAAATGTGTGTTTGATATATATGAACAGGAATGAAGGCGCTGGGTTGAAACACTAAGCTGCCCCGCGCCTGAGCTGGGGGTGTATCATCGAGATGATAACCGCGGCTTCCACGAAGATGAAGAGTTGTCCACCATATACGAGGAGGGGACCTTTTATCAAGAGAGCCTTGATGGCTCCAGAGTAGCTATCACTCCCGACCTGTCAGGGATCCGGCCGTCTTCATCGGTAAAACCCTTTCCTGCTCCCGCTCGAAAGAGAAATCCTACCCGTGAGGCCCCGAGCACCCTGATGCCTCTTCCTATGGGTCGACGCTTGAAGCGCCCGTGCCCTGGTCCAAGCTCTCAAGAGGGCTCTCTGCCAGCCGCACAGGGTGCCCCTCAACGGACCGCCGCCGGGGAGATGGAGCATGATATCCCACCCTCGGACAGGTGCTGATAGCGATAATTCAGGGAGTTTACTTTGGCATAAAATGCTCATCTCGTCTTATGTGCAGGCAGCCCGCTCAGCCGTCAGTAACCGAGGAGATGGGGGCTGATACGTCCCCAACGTATCTATAATTTATAAAGTATTCATGCCATGTTTACAACAATTTTGTATGATTTTGGTGCACTTTTATATGGCTTTTATATGATTTTTATGGACTAGCATATTGACCTAGTGCCCAGTGCCAGTTGCTGTTTTCTGCTTGTTTTTGGTTTTCCAGAAAATCCATATCAAATGAAGTCCAAATACAGTGAAATTCTTCGATGATTTTTTTTGGAACAAAAGAGACCCCCGAAGCTTCGTGGGAGAACCAGAAGAGCCACGAGGTGCCCACGAGCCACCACCGCGAGTTTGGGTGGTGGGGGCAAGCTCGCCGTGGTGCCTCGTGGGCCCATCTTAGCCCATCTTCGCGTGATTCCAACGCTGAAAAATCCTATATATTCCAAAAACCCCAGAAATAACCCTAGAACTTTGACTACGCCGCCGCAAGCCTTTGTACCAAGGAGATTCCATCGGGAGCCCTTTTATAGCACCCTGCCGGAGGGGGGAATCATCATCGGAGGCCATCTTCATCATCCCGGCGGTCTCCATGACGAGGAGGGAGTAGTTCACCCTCGAGGCTGAGGGTATGTACTAGTAGCTATGTGTTTGATCTCTCTCTCTCTCGTGTTCTTGATTTGGCACGATCTTGATGTATCGTGAGCTTTGTTAATATAGTTGGATCATATGGTGTTTCTTCCCTCTCTATCCTTGTTGTGATGAATCGAATCTTTTCCCTTTGAGGTTTCGTTATTGTCGGATTGAATATTTCAGATTTGAGAACACTTGATGTATGTCTTGCGTATGAATACCCGTGGTGACAATGGGGTATTATATTGATTCACTTGATATATGTTTTGGCACTCAACTCGCGGATTCCCGCGGTGACATTGGGGTAATCTATGCATAGGGGTTGATGCATGTTTTCATTATCTTTTCTCCGACAGAAACTTTGGGGTGCTCCTTGAAGTTCTTTGTGTGGATTGAATATTATGGTTATGAAGTTGTTTGATGCATATCGTATAATCAACTCACGGATACTTGTGGTGACATTGGAGTATCTAGGTGACATTAGAGTTGGTTGATGTGTATCATATGGTGTTATTTTAGTACGAACTCTAGGGCTATTCGTGACACTTATAGGGATGGCTCAATAGATTGATCGGAAAAGATAACTTTGAGGTGGTTTCGTACCCTACAACAATTTCTATCTTTTGTTCTCCGCGAATAGGAACTTTGGAGTGATTCTTTATCACACGTTGAGGGATTGTTATATGATCCAATTATGTTAGCACTGTTGAGAGATTGCACTAGTGAAAGTATGAACCCTAGGCCTTGTTTCTAAGCATTGCAATACCGTTTGTGCTCCGTTTTATCACTTGTTACCTTGCTGTTTTTTTATTTTCAGATTACAAAAACCTGTATCTACTATCCATACTACACTTGTATCACCATCTCTTCGCCAAACTAGTGCACCTATACAATTTACCATTGTATTGGGTGTGTTGGGGACACAAGAGATTTCTTGTATTTGGTTGCAGGGTTGTTTGAGAGATACCATCTTCATCCTACGCCTCTCATGGATTGATAAACCTTAGGTCATCCACTTGAGGGAAAATTGCTACTGTCCTACAAAACTCTGCCCTTGGAGGCCCAACACGAGTCTACAAGAATAAAGTTGCGTAGTAGACATCAAGCTCTTTTCTGGCGCCGTTGCCGGGGAGGTGAGTGCTTGAAGGTATATATTTAGATCTTGCAGTTGAATCTTTTAGTTTCTTGTTTATCACAAGTTTGGTTTTATAAAAAGAAAACTACAAAAAATGGAATTGGGGTTGCCTCATATTATTCGTCTTTATAATGTCTTTCTTGAAAATGATGGATCGGAAAATTGTGCTCAATTGATCGAAGAAGAATTCAATAAAATGTTTGGCATAAAATCTTTGAATGATGAGCATGATTGCAATGTTGTTTGTATGAATTCTATGAATATCCAAAATACTAATGATGATTGCACTAGTCATGACAAAAATGTTTCTTATAAGCATGTCAATTTTTGTGGAGTCAATAAAGTTTGTGAAGACATGCCTTATAGGGATGATAGATTTTGTAAGAAGCATAAACATGATAGAACCAATGTTTTGCTCAAAGTGATAGATGAATTTGCTACAAAATTATGTTCTCTTTATCCTATTACTTGTGAACTTTGCAATAAAATTGGTCACCTTAATTTCCAGTGCATACTCTTTCATGATCGAATCATGGCTAAATATTGTAATGACTTGACCGCCCTTGAACTATATAATGAGCTTTATCTATTTTTGGGGTGTGAATAATTGACACATAAAAATAGTTGGTTTGAAGTATTCATTCTCACAGACAACATTGAAACTAATCTAAAGGAAATCTATATTTTTTGTATGATATATTGCAATGAGAATGCTTATATTGCCAACTATAGAAAGACGGGAAAACCAATAGAATATAAAAGGAGCACTAATGAAAGGGTAAAGATTTCCACTTTCCCTCCTATTGTCTCTCATGATGAAATAGGTGACAAGGTGGAGCTTCCTATTCAACCAATCTCATCAATAAGAAGCTCGGAAAAATTGATTAAACCCACACATGATGTGGTGAAGAAGAAGAAAAGAAGAAAGAGTAAAGGTAAAAAGGTATCCCTCCCAAATAATGTTGCTCCTATTATTGTTGTGCCTCATGAGAGTGAATCAAAAATAATTGTGGAAGATGATATACTTGATGATGATATTGCTTCTTTGTCTTATGATACAATGTCCGAAGGAAATATTGAGGATGATTTTATATACCTATTACTTGTTGTGATAATTATGATTGGGAAGATAATGATACTTCTTATAATCTTGAGAATCTTTTTGGCACCAACTTAGAAAATTATGGTGATAATAATTGTTATACTATTTGTGCTATTCATACTATTAATGATGAGAGTGATTATGCTTATGATATGCAAAGCCACAAGCTTGGGGATGCTATGTTTGATGAGAATGACATGTTTGAGAATTTATTTGCTGCAATTAATGTTTGTCCCAAGCTTGGGGATGCTATGCTTAATGAACATGATCTTTTAGTTCCCCTACTTTGAATGATCAAATTTGTTATGATGATTGCATGCCTCCTATTTATGATGATTGCAATATTTATGAGAGTGGGTTTAGAAGAGTGTCAACTCTAGATAATAATTATCCCACTATTTTGGAGGGTGTTCAATCTTATTTTAATAATGATAAAAGTGGATTTGGAGAGGTCATGACTTTATTTAATGTTGAATCCACTACTTTGGAAGAGGTTTCAATTGATTATGATGAGAACAAAATTGCTACTTATGATGATTATTGTGATGATACTTATGTTATGAAAAAGAGTGATGATTATTATTATAATACTTGTCATAATTATGAATACCCTTTTACTGAACATTACTCTTTTAATGTGGAAACAATTTTTAGTATTCAAGTATCATATGATACTCCCACTATTATGAATGAGAACAAATTTGCTTATGTGGAGATTAATAAAAATTCTATGCTTGTGGATCATGAAAAGAATGCTTTATGTGATAACTATATTATTGAATTCATTCATGATGCTACTGAAAATTATTATCAGAGAGGATCATATGCTTGTAGGTGTTGCAATAATATTAAGTTTCCTCTCTATGTGTTGAAAGTTTTGAAGTTGCACTCGTTTTGCCTTCCTATGCTAGTTGATTCTTGCTCCCATATACTATTTGCGCACAAAATCCCTATGCATAGGAAGTGGGTTAGGCTTAAATGTGCTAGTCATATGCTTCATGATGCTCTCTTTGTGTTTCAACTCTTTACTTTTATGCGAGCATCATTGAAATCATCATGCCTAGCTAAAAGGCATTAAAGAAAAGCGCTTGTTGGGAGACGACCCAATATTTGTACCGACTTTTTTTGTGTGTACACATGATTAAGCTACTGTAGTAATCATGTTTTATATGTTTTATTTCAATAATGTGCCAAGTAAAGCCTTTGGGATAGTGTGGATGCTTGTTGATTTGATTCTGTGCAAAAACAGAAACTTTTGTGTCCAGTGCTGGAATTTCTATTCTGCACTAGTGCGTGATAAAATTCTGACATTTCTACACAGTATTGGGTTACAAATTTTTTACGTTTTCCTAATTTTTCAGGATTTTTGGAGGTATAGAAGTATGGTTTTTAAATCGCTCACTACATGCTGTTCTGTTTTTGACAGATTCTATTTTCGATGCATAGTTTGCTTGTTTTAGTGTTTCCATAGCTTATATTGAGCAATATAAATTGTGGAAATGATATACTAAAGTAGGCATTATGTGAGAACAATTATGAATCTTGTCTTGACAGTACCTAAGTGGAAGATTTATTTTTATCATACTAACCTATCTCACAAGTTCCGTTAAGTTTTGTGTGATTGAAGTTTTCAAGTTTTGGGTGAGATATCGATATGAGGAGAATAAGGAGCGGCAAGACCCTAATCTTGGGGATGCCCAAGGCATCCCAAGGTAATATCCAAGGAAGACTCAAGCGTCTAAGCTTGGGGATGCCCCGGATGGCATCCGCTCTTTCGTCTTCAACACTATCGGTAACCTCACTCGGAGCTATATTTTTAATCGTCACATAATATGAGTTTTGCGTGGAGCGTCATTTTATTTTGTTGATATTTGCTTTCTGTTATCAACAATCATGCTTTGTATCTTTTAGTTCAATAAAATGTCAATTATAGTCTTTACCATGCTCAGTTTGTAAGTTCATGTGTTGCTGTTTGAAAACAGAAAGTTTTCTGTTATGTCCAGAATATTCCTGAATAGTCAGAACATGATAAAAATCTGAAATTTTTAAACAGTAAGCATGCATGAGTTCTCTGTCACGTGGTAATTTTTCAGAATTTTTTGAGTTAGGGAAGTATGTATTCTTATTCACCCTTTACAGATTGTTCTGTTTTGGCAAATTTCGGTTATAGTTGCATTGTTTGCGTATGTTGCTTGTTTAATGTTTCTATTTGTGGATAGGAGTAATAAATATGCAGAGGAATTTAGTATGCAATGTTTAATTATAATTTTAGTGATTTGCTACAGTAGAGAATGTTAAGGTTTTGAGTTGATTTATACTAACTTATCTCACGAGATCTTGTTGAGTTTTGTGTGGATGATGTTTTTAAAGATTTAGGAGAAGCCATGATATGAGAGTAATTAAGGAGACATTAGAGCTCAAGCTTGGGGATGCCCAAGGTACCCCAAGATAACACTCCAAGAAGTCTCATGCAACTAAGCTTGGGGATGCCCCGGTTGGCATCCCACCTTTCTTCATCAACACCTATCGGTTAGCCTAAGTTTTTACTTCTTCACATGATATGTGCTATTCTTGGAGTGTCCTTTTATTTTCATTTTGTTTGCTGTTTTAATAAAATTATCAAGATCTGAAATCTTTATTTGGAGAGAGTCTTCACATAGCTACTTAATTGTTTAACTACTCATTGATCTTCACTTATATCTTTTGGAGTAGTTTGTCATACACTCTCATGCTTCACTTATATTATCTTTAGAGTTGACAATAGTAATGGAAATATGCTTAAGATATGAATTTGGTCCTAATGTGATGGATATTTAAGAAGGATATAATAAAAACTTTTATGTAGACCACTGAATATGATAAGTTTAATTCCTTGCAATAGTTTTGCGATATGAAGGTGATAATATGTGAGTCATGTTAGTGAGTAATTGTGATTTAGTAAGAATATTGGTGTTATGGTTTGTGATTCCCTATGCATGCATGTAAAGTCAATAGTTATGCAATGAAATTATATCCTACTTATGGTGCATTATTCAGTGTTAGTTATGTTCAATGCATGTTTATGACCGTTTTCGCTTTTTGGTTGGTTGCTTCTCAATCTATTTGCTAGCCTTCATTTGTACTAAGAGGGAATACTTCTTGTGCATCCAATTCCTTAAACCCAAAGTTGTGCCAAATGAGTCCACCATACCTACCTATATGCGGTATTTCCATGCCGTTCCAAGTAAATTTGCACGTGCCAACTCTAATTTTTCAAAATAATTTTTCCTTTTTGTGTGCCCGTACTGCTCATGAAGCGGCAGGGGGTGGCCAATATTTTCCATGCTAGGTGTGTTATTCTCACGATGAGTGTTTATTCACTTGTCATTGCACGAGAGAGTGGCAAGTATTAGGGATGCCCTGTCCCGAAATGCAAAGAAAAATTTAATATGATGATAATAATAAATTCCTTGGAAAGTGTTGGTATGGAGGGCACCCGTGGATACGGCTAGCCGTGGATTGTGAAAGAATGGTGGAAAGGAAATAAACTTTATTTTCTGTTTGGAAACCGCCTATAATGTGTCTAGCATGGAAGATATTGGGAATTCTCGGTCGTTTTCGTTGTCAGGAAAAGCATGCGTCTCAAAATAATTTTATCTCTCTAATTTAAACCTTGAGCTCTGGCACCTCTGCAAATCTCTGCTTCCCTCTGCGAAGGGCCTATCTATTTACTTTTATGCAATTTTTATTTTTATTTTGAGTCTCCATCTTCTCTTACACAGCACCAACTAGAGAGCACTATTGTCATACTTGTGCATTGGGTGTAGCTAATATTGAGTGTGTTTCATGAATGGATCAATCATTGAGCATAATGGGCTAGGGATCACTTTCTTTAGCATTGATATTTTGAAAGACATGGTTGCTTGTTAGTATGCTTGGGTATTTATGTCTTCATGTCAAATTATAGACTATTGCTTTGAATCATTCAAGTCCAAGTGTCCATGCAACAAAAGAAAAGATTATTTGATGATTATGATAGGTAGCAATCCACATCAAAAAATTTGTTTTTAATTGCTACTTTATCATGATGAGTTTTATGAGAAAAAGTTGATGTTATGATGCTAGGAAAAGTGATTGAAATTATCATTGATCAAACTTATGCACTATGCTAGCATTCACACTTCATAAATTATTTCTTTTATCATTTATCTACTCGAGGATGAGCAGGAATTAAGCTTGGGGATGCTGATACGTCTCCAACGTATCTATAATTTATGAAATATTCATGCCATGTTTACAACAATTTTGTATGATTTTGGTGCACTTTTATATGGCTTTTATATGATTTTTATGGACTAACATATTGACCTAGTGCCCAGTGCCAGTTGTTGTTTTCTGCTTGTTTTTGGTTTTCCAGAAAATCCATATCAAATGAAGTCCAAATGCAGTGAAACTTTTTGACGATTTTTTTTGGAACAAAAGAGTCCCCCGAAGCTTTGTGGGAGGACCAGAAGAGCCACGAGGTGCCAACGAGCCTCCACCGCGCGTTTGGGGGGCGGGTGCAAGCTCGCCGTGGTGCCTCGTGGGCCCATCTTAGCCCATCTTCGCGTGATTCCAACGCTGAAAAATCCTATATATTCCAAAACCCCCAGAAATAACCCTAGAACTTTGACTACGCCGCCGCAAGCCTCTGTACCAAGGAGATTCCATCTGGAGCCCTTTTTCGGCACCCTGCCGGAAGGGGAATCATCACCGGAGGCCATCTTCATCATCCCGGCAGTCTCCATGACGAGGAGGGAGTAGTTCACCCTCGGGGCTGAGGGTATGTACTAGTAGCTATGTGTTTGATCTCTCTCTCTCTCTCTCTCTCTCTCTCTCTCTCATGTTCTTGATTTGGCATGATCTTGATGTATCGCGAGCCTTGTTAATATAGTTGGATCAATTGGTGTTTCTTCCCTCTCTATCCTTGTTGTGATGAATCGAATCTTTTCCCTTCGAGGTTTCGTTTTTATCGGATTGAATATTTCAGATTTGAGAACACTTGATGTATTTCTTGCATATGAATACCCGTGGTGACAATGGGGTATTATATTGATTCACTTGATATATGTTTTGGCACTCAACTCGCGGATTCCCACGGTGACATTGGGGTAATCTATGCATAGGTGTTCATGCACGTTTTCATTATCTTTTCTCCGATAGAAACTTTGGGGTGCTCCTTGAAGTTCTTTGTGTGGATTGAATATTATGATTATGAAGTTGTTTGATGCATATCGTATAATCAACTGACGGATACTTGTGGTGACATTGGAGTATCTAGATGACATTAGAGTTGGTTGATGTGTATCATATGGTGTTATTTTAGTACGAACTCTAGGGCTATTCGTGACACTTATAGGGATGGCTCAATAGATTGATCGGAAAAGATAACTTTGAGGTGGTTTCGTACCCAACACCAATTTCTATCTTATGTTCTCCGCGAATAGGAACTTTATAGTGATTCTTTATCGCACATTAAGGGATTGTTATATGATCCAATTATGTTAGCACTGTTGAGAGATTGCACTAGTGAAAGTATGAACCCTAGGCCTTGTTTCTAAGCATTGCAATACCGTTTGTGCTCTGTTTTATCACTTGTTACCTTGCTGTTTTTTTATTTTCAGATTACAAAAACCTATATCTACTATCCATACTACACTTGTATCACAATCTCTTCGCCGAACTAGTGCACCTATACAATTTACCATTGTATTGGGTGTGTTGGGGACACAAGAGATTTCTTGTATTTGGTTGTAGGGTTGTTTGAGAGATACCATCTTCATCCTACACCTCCCACGGATTGATAAACCTTAGGTCATCAACTTGAGGGAAAATTGCTACTGTCCTACAAAACTCTGCGCTTGGAGGCCCAACACGAGTCTACAAGAATAAAGTTGCATAGTAGACAACAGGGGCTTATGTGTAGGAAGCCCGTCTTGGATCGGTTTTGGGCTCCGGAGAGGGGGATTTGTGGCCATCGTCATCAACAACCCTTCTCCATCAACAACTCCATGATGCTCACCACCGGGAGTGAGTATTTCCTTTGTATGCTTGGTGGACGGTGATGGAGATGGATGAGATTTGTCATGTAATCGAGTCAATTTGTTAAAGCTTGATCCCTAGTATCCACTATGTTATGAGATTGATGTTGCTATGACTTTGCTATACTTAATGCTTGTCACTAGGTCCCGAGTGCCAAGATTTCAGATCTGAACATATTATGTTTCCATGGATATAAGAGTGTTTTGGATCCTATCTTGCAATTTGTATGCACCTATTATGTGTTATGATCCGTAGACCCCAAAGTGACAGCAATTGGGACCCCCTGCAGTGATGACCGTAGTATGAAGAGTTCATGTATTCACTATGTGTTAGTGCTTTGTTTCGGTTCTCTATTAAAAGGAGACCTTAATTACCCTTAGATTTCCATTAGGACCCCGCTGCCACGGGAGGGTTGGACAAAAGATGTTATATATGCAAGTTCTTATTACAAGCATGTATAACTATTTATGGAATACATGCCTACATTGAATTGATGAATTGGAGCTAGTTCTGTGTCGCTCTAGCTAGGTTGTGAATGTTACATGCATGATGAAAGTCATCCATACAATTATCCATTGTTGATCCAATGCCTACGCTTCGCTTATATTGCCTTTGCCAAGTTACTATTGTTGCTACTGCTATTACAATTACTACCAAACTGCTACTGTTACTGTTACCGCTACCGTTACTATCAAAACTATCAAACTACTTTGCTACTAAACACTTTGCTGCAATAAGATATCCTCCCAGGTATGGTTGAATTGACAACTCAACTGCTAAGGCTCATAAATATCTGTTGGTTCCCTTTGGGTTGAATCAATAAAAGTTGTACAACAACGCTTTCCCAGCCAAATGATAGCATAATACAGTTTACCAACAACAATAAAATAAAGTTTGACAATACTAAATAGTGGCAAATAAGAATATTTGAGTTCAACAATGTACTAATTAACATAGTTCAACAAAGTACTAAACTGAGGCAAATAACACACATGTTCAACTAAATAGAGGTGGTAATAACATAATATGATCTGCCATGCATGCCTACTAACTAGGCTCTTCGCTGAGCAGGGACTCGGGGTCGTAGTCTGGAGTAAGTGAACTAGAGCTGCCAACAGGCCTGTAGTAGACCATGATCTCGCCACGATCATACTCGAGGTAGAACGTGGCCCTCTCCCCAGCTTCCATCCCGTAAGCATGTGCAAGGGCTCTCTAACCAGGGCACCCAAGATAGGCGCGGTGTGGCTCGTTGATGACAATATAAGTGAAGTCCTGGGCCATCAACATCTTCATGAAGGTGCACTGGAATGTGATGGTTGCATCAAGTGGAACGTGAAACCTCTCTTAGATGTCACACCTTGCCCCGCATGGGATGACCTGAGCAAAATTAAAAGAAAGCAGTAGTTAGACAATTTTGGGCACAACCATTTGAAACTCAATCAGAACATGTTGAGCTAAAACATACCGTCCTATTCAGGAAGTCATCAGGAAGATCTATGAAGAACTTCCTGTCCTTCTGGCATCTCACTGCGCCGCAAGTCGCACACGGGGCATCCATTTACTGCATTCATGTTGACAAAATAAACATACATCATTAAACAAAATGGGCAACACAGAACACATAGATATAACTAGCTAGGTTCATTAGTTACACATTCTAGTAATTAAGCAGTTCTACAAACCATGCACATAGTTCAAACATAAAACATGCATAAAGTTAAACAATTCCTATGAACTAGTGCTACCCATCTCTAGCTAGCTAGTGGCCGAAGGGGCCGGCCTCGTGGTCGTCCCTGGTGGACCTACGACCCCCCCCTGCTCACCCCCCTCAGAATGTCATCCCAGTCTATGGGATCCTCCTCTGCCTTCTTCTTAACTTCAAACTGAAGGAGCATCATCTTGTTGATCTCCACGAGTTGAGCATCAGTCGCAAGTTCCCTCACCATGGGGTCGAAGAACTGCATCTCGGCCTGGAGGTTCTCTTTCTCTTCAGCCTTGGTGCATATCGTCATGTTCTCCGGCGCGAGGAACTGCGCGCACTTACGATCCTCCGGGGTGTCCCATCTTTAAAGAGCCCAATAGCCTTGACCTCATAGGCACGCGCTGCTAGCTCCGGGGTGTCCCAGTGGCCAGTCTCGTGGACCACATTATCCTTCCTAATGGTCGTATGTCACTTGTTCCCCTTCTGTCGCACACGACGAAACTTCGGGCCCATTTGTGACGGTGCCAATACCTAAGAAGTTAGTAAAAATTTGAATTCTATATGTACTTACCGAAAAAATTCCCCATGACATTGCCTATAAATTGGACATATTGATGACACGAGTACCTGCAAAACCCACAATCTACAATGTACACCTACAAAATTCGACAACTACACTAAAATTCTACAACTGGACTAAAATTCTACAACTGCACTAAAATTCCATAACTAAACTAACACTCCATAACTAAACTAACACTCCATAACCTACAAATACAAAATTATACAATGTAGAACTACAAAATGAATCTACAATTACACTAAAATTAGAACTACACTACACAAAATTTACAACTACACTACACTAAAATTCTACAATGTAGAACTACAAAATTAATCTACAACTACACCAAAATTACAACTACACTACTCTAAAATTACAACTACACTACACTAAAATTCTACACAGACAACTACACTACACTAAATGAGGGCCTGGCATTGGCGGTGGCTCACCGGGGTGGGGCGTTGTCGACGGAGCGGTGGGTCAGTGACACCGGCGACGGCGACATTGACGGGGCGTTGGGGGCGGTGGGGCAAGAAAGACGGTGGAGACGGCGGGCGGCGATGGAGACGGTGGAGACGGCGACGGAGATGGTTAAGACGGCGTCAGAGGGTGGTGGTGACGGTAGGTGGCGGTGGCATGGGGTGGGTGTGGTGGAGGCGGTCGCGCAGGGTGAATGGATAGGGGTGGGTGTGGGGTGGGGCTTGTGGTCGGGTGGGGGGTTGGGGTGGGGTGAATGGGGCTGGATAGGTGCTGGCGTTGGCTAATGAGGCCTATGCCATAGGTATTTTCTTACTTTTTTATTTTCTTTCACTTTTAAAATTTTCTTTTTAATTTATTTTTATATAGATTGTTTAAATTTTAGGTTATTTTATTTAGATTGTTTAATTTTAATGTTTTTATATAGATTGCTTTATATCAATATTTTTAAAAATTTGCGTTAATTTTTATTCACATTGTATTTTTTTGCGAGGGTATTTACATAGTATTTATTAGTTTATTTTATTTCATTTTGTGAACTAGACATGCATAATTGAATAGTTGAAGACAATAATTAGGAGAACAATCACTAATCTGGATGCACATTATAATTGAAGGATAGACAATAACTAATAACTGGTACTCGATCTAGTTAACAATTGCCTAAACTAAGAACATCATCACACCAATGACATCCACAAGAAGAAATTCTGACACCGATCTAGCTGGGAGAAGGAGCCCAATCATAACACAAGCTAAAAGTGCATATCGAAGCTTGAATTTTCTGATTTGTCTTCGCATCTCTTTGTTTTCAGTTTTCATCTCATCTAGCTGTTGTCTCAGTAGTCCATGGAAGTACTCAAGGAACTCCGTTATGTATTTCTGGACGAGATCGACCCATATCCATGTGTGGCAAGAGACTGCTCCTTCCTACAGATGTGTGTATATACACATAATGATGTGAGCAACGCTAGAACTGAATTAATGCATGTGCAAATGTGCTGAAACTGGTCAATGGATTTTCTGTCATATACCTTTTCATTCCCAAAGCAGATGAAGAACTCTCGTTCTGGATTCTTTGCTGTGTGCGAAGTTTTCGTATCAAGAGGGCATTGGCAAGTGCAAAGTAGCACGAGTGACCTGGCTGGATTCTCGGCCACTTCGGTACCGGTGGTGTAAGATTTGCCGCCTAATCAAACGGAAGTGCTGCTACAGCGGGATGATTCGTTGGACATGGCTGGCTGCATAGGCCATGCCAAGCTCATGTCGATGCCAACAGGGGCATAGGGAGCTCAGCTAAAGCGGCCACGAACTTTCGACACTCTCGGCCGACGTGGGCTAGCACGCGGGTCTCGTGCTGACTATATAAGCTCCGATGGGTGCACTACCGGTCATATAGCTACAATGCAGGTATGACAAATAGTAAGAGGAGCTTTCTAGGGAGAAGGATTTTGTTGAGAAAGAAGTGAAATTGTGTGAGGAACAAAGGGGGCAGCCAACACTATTGTATAGGCAAAAGTTAGTGGTGGCGTGCCAAGATAACGCACGCCACCACTAACCTGATTACCTACGACATTGATAGAAATCCAACACCACCACTAACTTGTGGCTGGCCAGTATAGATGAGCCCACCTACTTGTGGCGTGGTACAAAAGTGTGACGCCAGCAATAACATTATAAAGGTAGCGTACCAAATATGCCAAAGCCAGCACTATTTTAGAAAAATAGTGGTGTCGTTGATTGGAAATGGCACGCCACCAATTAAAGTTGTGGCTACCCATTTCTCTGCTAGTGGTTTATAAAAATATTTATTTTACATGGCTTCTAAGGTTTCGAATCAAACCGAAGCTACCAACGTTCATAATCAAGTATGATCATTCAAGTCGCTAGATTAACTATACGGAGTTTATGAAACATGAGAGTTAATGAAAAATCTCGAGCCCCATACGAAAATTCGTCATACACATGACCCCGTGCAGACCATGTCTGCATACCCTTTAGTTTGTGAAAATTCATCTTTCTTAACTAAGGTGGAACCCAAAGAATTGTGATAGCACATCTTTGATCTGTCAACCAGCATACTCATGAGCAGCATAGAAGTGATGGGGAACATTGCATGAAAATCAAAAAAATTCCTACAAACACCCAAGATCTAATCTATGAGATGCATAGAAACGAGAGGGGAGTGTGTCTATGTACCCTTGTAGATCGAAAGCGGAAGCGTATGAAACGGGGTTGATGTAGTCGTACTCATCGCGATCCAATCACGATCCAACCGATCTAGCGCTGAGCGGACGGCACCTCTGAGTTTAGCACATGTTCAGCTCAATGGCGTCCTCTCCTTTCTGATCCAAAAAGCGAGGAAGAGGAGGTAGATGAGATCGGGACCAGCCCAACGGGGAGGTGGTGGTGGTGGCAGTGGAATTCCAGCAAGGCTTCGCCAAGCGCGTACCGGAGAAATGTGGGAGGATTTGGGAGAGGCAATGGGCAAGGGTGAAGGGGTGGCTGCCCCCATGCGCCTCCCCCTTCATTATATAGGCTAGGGGGAAGGGGAGGGCATCCAAAACCCTCCTAGGGCCGGCCACAAAGGAGAAATCCTTTTAACCTTGGAGATAACATCTTATCTCTAGATTCAATCCTTTAAATTTAGAGATAAGACCTTATCTCTAGATTTAAATAACATGTGCCTTGGGGAAGGGTGAGGCCAGACCATGTGGACTGTAGGCCCACCCCTCGGTCCATGTGGACACTTTCCGGGTCGTTGGGCCCCACGGTGGAACCCCCGAAACCTTCTAGAACCTTCTCAGTACAATATCAAAAAAACCAAACTTTTTCCGGAACCCAAAATAAGACTTCCCATACATAAATATTTACCTCCGGACCATTCCGGAGCTCCTCGTGATATCACGGATCCCATCTAGGACTCCGAACAACCTTCAGACTTTCCACTATTAATATCTCAACATTACCCTAGCGCTATCGAACGTTAAGCATGCGACCCTACGGGTTCGAGAATCATGTAGACATGACGGAGACACCTCTCCGGTCAATAACCAATAACGGTACCTGGATGCCCATATTGGTTCCTACATATTGAACGAAGATCTTTATCAGCTGAACCATGATGTCAAGGATTCAGTCAATTCCGTATACAATTCCCTTTGTCTGGCGATATGTTACTTGCCCGAGATTCGATCGTCGGTATCTCCATACCTAGTTCAATCTCGTTACCGGCAAGTCTCTTTACTCATTCCATAATACAAGATCCCGTGACTAAACTCATTAGCCACATGAAGCTTCTTATGATGTTGAATTACCGAGAGGGCCCAGAGATATCTCTCCATCACACGGTGTGACAAATCCCTGTCTCGATCCATGCAACCCAACAGACACCTTCGGAGATACCTGTAGAGCACATTGATGATCACCCAGTTACGAAGTGACATTTGATAGCACACAAGGTATTCCTTAGGTAACCGGGAGTGACATGATCTCATGTTCTAAGGAACTGATACTTGACATGAAGAAAGCTGTAGCAAATAACTAAACGATCTGATGCTAAGCTTACGGTTGGGTCTGTCCATCACATCATTCTCCTAATGATGTGATCTTGTTATCAAATGACAACTCATGTCTATGGTCAGGAAACCATAACCATCTTTGATCAACGAGCTAGTCTATTAGAGGCTTACTAGGGACACGGTATAGTTTATGTATTCACACTAGTATTTAAGTTTCTGGTACATTACAATTCTAGCGTGAATAATAAACATTTATCATGAACGGGAAATATGATAATAACCATTTTATTATTGCCTCTAGGGCATATTTCCAACAGTCTCCCACTTGCACTAGAGTCAATAATCTAGTTTACATAGTTATGAATCTAACACCCATGGAGTCCTGGTGCTGATCATGTTTTGCCCGTGGAAGAGGTTTAGTCAACGGGTCCGGCAAATTCAGATCCGTATGTACTTCGCAAAGTTCTATGTCTCCATCCTTAATGTAATTACGAATGGAGTTGAAGCATCGCTTGATGTGCTTGGTCTTCTTGTGAAACCTGGATTCCTTGGCAATAGCAATTGCTCGAGTGTTGTCACAATAGATAGTCATTGGGTCCGATCCACTAGGTATCACTCCTAGATCGGATATAAACTCCTTCATCCAGACTCCTTCTTGTGCTGCTTCGGAAGCAGCTATATATTCCGCTTCACATGTAGATCCCGCTATGACGCTTTTCTTGGAACTGCACCAACTAATCGCTCCTCCATTCAAAATAAATACGTATCCGGTTTGAGACTTAGAGTCATCCGGATCTATTTCGAAACTAGCATCGACGTAACCCTTTACGACAAGCTCTTCATCACCTCCATAAACGAGAAACATGTCCTTAGTCCTCTTTGGGTACTTAAGGATATTTTTGACAGCTGTCCAATGATCTATTCCTAGATCACTTTGGTACCTCCCTGCCAGACTTATGGCAAGGCACACATCAGGTCTGGTACACAGCATCGCATACATTATAGAGCCTATGGCCGAGGCATAGGGGACGACTTTCATCCTTTCTCTTTCTTTTGTCGTGGTCGGGCTTTTAGTCTTACTCAACTTCACACCTTGCAACACAGGCAAGAACACCTTCTTTGACCGATCCATTTTGAACTTCTTCAAAATCTTGTCAAGGTATGTGCTTTGTGAAAGTCCTATTAGGCGTCTCGATCTATCTCTATCGATGTTGACGCTCAATATGTAAGCAGCTTCATCCAGGTCTTTCAATGAAAAACTCTTGTTCAAATAAGCTTTTATGCTTTTCAGAAATTTTATATCATTACCAATCAATAATATGTGATCCACATATAGTATTAGAAATGCTACAGAGCTCCCACTCACTTTCTTGTAAATACAAGCTTCTCCATAAGTTTGTATAAAACCAAAAGCTTTGATCACCTCATCAAAGTATATATTCCAACTCCGAGATGCTTCCACCAGTCCATAGATGGATCGCTGGAGCTTGCACACCTTATTAGCATCCTTAGGATCAATAAAACCTTCTAGTTGCATCATATACAACTCTTCCTTAAGGAAACCATTAAGGAATGCGGTTTTCACATCCATGTGCCAGATTTCATAATCGTAAAACGTAGCAATTCCTAACATAATCCTAACAGACTTCATCATCGCTACGGGTGAGAAGGTGTCATCGTAGTCAACTCCTTGAACTTGTCAAAAAACCTTTGTGGCGAGTCGAGCTTTATAGACGGTGATATTGCCATCAACGTCTGTCTTCTTCTTAAAGATCCATTTGTTCTCAATGGCCCGCAGGTCATCGGGTAAGTCTACCATAGTCCACACTTGGTTCTCATACATGGATCCTATCTCGGATTTCATGGCCTCAAGCCATTTGTCGGAATCCGGGCTCATCATTGCTTTTTCATAGTTCATAGGTTTGCCGTTGTCCAACAACATGACTTCCAAGACAGGATTACCATACCACTCTACTGCGGAACATGTCTTGGTCGACCTACGAAGCTCAGTAGTAACTTGATCCGAAGTTTCATGATCACCATCATTAGCTTCCTCTCCGGTTGGTGTAGGCATCACTGGAACTGCCTTCTGTGATGTGCTACTTTCTAGTTCGAGAGAAGGTACGATTACCTCATCAAGTTCTACTTTCCTCCCATTCACTTATTTCGAGAGAAACTCCTTCTCTAGAAATGACCCATTCTTGGCAATAAAGATCTTACCCTCAGATCTGTCATAGAAGGTATACCCAATGGTCTCTTTAGGGTATCCTACGAAGACGCACTTTTCCACTTTGGGTTCGAGCTCATCAGGCTGAAGCCTCTTGACATAAGCGTCGCATCCCCAAACTTTAAGAAACGACAGCTTAGGTTTCTTGCCAAACCATAATTCATACAGTGTCGTCTCAACGGATTTAGACGGTGCCCTATTTAAAGTGAATGTGGCTGTCTCTAATGCATAACCCCAAAACGATAGTGGAAAATCGGGAAGAGACATCATAGAACGCACCATATCCAATAAAGTACGATAGTGATTCAGACACACCATTATGCTGTGGTGTTCCAGGGGGCGTTAGTTGTGAAACAATTCCACCTTGTCTTAAATGTGCGCCAAACTCGTAACTTAAATATTCTCCTGCACGATCAGATCGTAGAAATTTTATTTTCTTGTTACGATGATTCTCTACTTCACTCTAAAACTCTTTGAACCTTTCAAATGTTTCAGACTTGTGTTTCATTAAGTAAATATACCCATATCTACTCAAATCATCAGTTAAGGTAAGAAAATAACGATATCCACCGCGTGCTTCAACACCCATTGTACCGCATACATCGGTATGTATTATTTCCAACAAGTCACTTGCCCGCTCCATTGTGCCGGAAAATGGGGTTTTAGTCATCTTGCCCATGAGGCATGGTTCACATGTTTCAAATGATTCATAATCAAGTGATTCCAAAAGTCCATCAGCATGGAGTTTCTTCATGCGCTTTACACCAATATGACCTAAGCGGCGGTGCCACATGTATGTGGTACTATCATCATTAACTTTGCATCTTTTGGCATCAATATTACGAATATGTGTATCACTACGATCGAGATTCAACAAGAATAAACCATTCACAAGGGGTGCATGACCATAAAAGATATTATCCATATAAATAGAACAACCATTATTCTCTGACTTAAATGAATAACCGTCTCACAATAAACAAGACCCAGATATAATGTTCATGCTTAACGCAGGCACCAAACAACAATTATTTAGGTTTAAAACTAATCTTGAAGGTAGATGTAGAGGGAGCGTGCCGACGGCGATCACATCAACCTTGGAGCCAATTCCAATGCGCATCGTCACCTCGTCCTTAGCTAGTCTCCATTTATTCCGCAGCTCCTATTTCAAGTTACAAATATTAGCAACCGAACCAGTATCAAATACCAAGGCGCTACTACGAGCACTAGTAAGGTACACATCAATAAAATGTATATCAAATATACCTTTGTTGATGTTGCCAGCCTTCTTATCTGCCAAGTACTTGGGGTAGTTCCGCTTCCAGTGACCCTTCCCTTTGCAATAGAAGCACTCAGTCTCGGGTTTGGGTCCATCCTTGGGTTTCTTCACGGGAGCGGCAACTTGCCTGCCATTCTTCTCGAAGTACCCTTTCTTTCCATTGCCTTTCTAGAAACTAGTGGTCTTCTTGACAATCAACACTTGATGCTCCTTCTTGATTTCTACCTCCGCGGCCTTAAGCATCGCGAAAAGCTCAGGGATCGTTTTCTCCATCCCTTGCATATTATAGTTCATCACAAAGCTCTTGTAGCTCGGTGGCAGTGACTAGAAAACCCTGTCAATCGCTACTTCATCTGGAAGATTAACTCCCAACTAATTCAAGCGATTATAGTATCCAGACATTTTGAGTACGTGCTCACTAATGGAGTTGTTCTCCTCCATCTTACAACTATTGAACTTGTCGGAGGTGTCATACCTCTCAACCCGGGCATGAGCCTGAAATACCAATTTCATCTCTTGGAACATCTCATATGCTCCGTGGTGCTCGAAATGTCTTTGGAGCCCTGGTTCTAAGCCATAAAGCATGGCGCACTGAACTATCGTGTAGTCATCATTTCTTGTTTGCCAGACGTTCGGGAGTGGGTGCCACCCCTAGCGGTGCATCAAGGACATAAGCCTTCTGTGCAGCAGTGAGGATAATCCTCAGATTACAGACCCAGTCCTCATAGTTGCTTCCATCATCTTTCAACTTTTCTTTCTCTAGAAATGCATTAAAATTCACGGGAGCTACAGCGCGAGCCATTGATCTACAACATAAATTTGCAAAGACATTTAGACTATGTTCACAATAATTGATTCAGTTAATCAAATTACTTAGTGAACTCCCACTTAAATCAACATCCCTCAAGTTGTCTATGTGTTACATGATCCAAATCAACCAACCCATGTACGATCATCACGTGAGATGGGGTGGTCATCAATGGTGAACATTGATGTCTACTACACAACTTATTCTTGTAGACTCGTGTTGGGCCTCCAAGCGCAGAGTTTTGTAGGATAGTAGCAATTTTCCGTCAAGTGGATGACCTAAGGTTTATCAATCCATGGGAGGCGTAGGTTGAAGATGGTATCTCTCAAGCAACCCTGCAACCAAATACAAGAAATCTCTTGTGTCCCCAACACACCCAATACAATGGTAAATTGTATAGGTGCACTAGTTCGGCGAAGAGATGGTGATAAAAGTGTAGTATGGATAGTAGATATAGGTTTTTGTAATCTGAAAATATAAAAACAGCAAGGTAGCAAGAAGTAAATGGGCATCAAAAACGTTATTGCAATGCTTAGAAACAAGGCCTAGGGTTCATACTTTCACTAGTGCGATCTCCCAACATTGTTGACATAGTTGAATCATATGTAAATCCCTCACATGCGACAAAGAGTTCACTCCAAAGTCACAAATAGCGGAGAACAAACGAAGAAATTGTTGTAGGGTACGAAACCACCTCAAAGTTATCCTTCCCGATCAATCTTATGAGCCATCCCCATTAATTGTCACGAACAGCCCTAGAGTTCGTACTAGAAGAACACCTTAAGATACACATCAACCAAAACCCTAATGTCACCTAGGCACTCCAATGTCACCACGAGTACCCACGGGTTTGATTATACGATATGCATCACACAATCTCAGATTCATCTATTCAAACCAACACAAAGAACTTCAAAGAGTGCCCCAAAGTTTCTACCAGAAAGTCAAGACGAAAACGTGTGCCAACCCTTATGCATAAATCCCCAAGGTCACGGAACCCGCAAGTTGATCAGCAAATAATACATCAAGTGACACAAGTGAATATCCCATTGTCACCACAGATATCCATATGCAAGACATACCTCAAATCTTTAAAGACTCAATCCTATAAGAAAACTTCAAAGGGAAAACTCAATTCATCACAAGAAGATAGAGAGGGGAAAACTCCATATGATATATCTATATCAACAAAGCTCGCGATACATCAAGATCGTGCCATCTCAAGAACACGAGAGAGAGAGATCAAACACATAGCTACTGGTACAAACCCTCAGCCCCGAGGGTGAACTACTCCCTCCTCATCATGGAAACCGCCGGGACGATGAAGTTGGCCTCCGGTGATGCCTTCCCCCCTCCGGCAGGGTGCCGGAAAAGGGCTGTAGATGAGATCATGGAGGTACAGAGGCTTGCGGCGGCGTAAAAACTCATCTAGGTTAACTTTCGGGGGTTTCTGAATATATATGATTTTTTGGCGTTGGAATCACGCGAAACGGAGTGACGTGGGCCCCATGAGGTACCAGGGCGCGCCTGGGGGGTGTGGTGCGCCCTGGTGCCTCGTGGGCACTGGTTGGCCCCCCTCTAGTGGGTCTTGGTTCCAGTATTTTTTATTTCTTCCATAAAAAATCTCCAAAAATTTCATCCAATTCCAAGAACTTTTATTTCTACACAAAAAACAACACCATGGCAATTCTACTGAAAACAGCGTCAGTCCGGGTTAGTTCTAATCAAATCATACCAAAACCATATAGAATTGTTATAAACATGGCATGAATACTTCATAAATTATAGATACGTTGGAGACGTATCAGCATCCCCAAGCTTAATTCCTGCTCGTCCTCGAGTAGGTAAATGATAAAAGAAATAATTTATGAAGGATGAATGCTAGCATAGTGCATAAGTTTGATCAATGATAATTTCAATCACTTTTCCTAGCATCATACAACAACTTTTTCTCATCAAAGTCATCATGATAAAGTAGCGATTAAAAACAGAAATTTTGATGTGGAATGCTACCAATCACAATCATCATATAATCTTTTCTTTTGTTGCATGGACATTGGACTCGAATGATTCAAAGCAAGATCATTATTATAACAGCAATATTTATTATCATAAAACTTCTCATGAGCAAGTAACAATTCATCACAACAATGAAGTATAAGGCATAAACTCTCTTGGAAACTAACAAACTATTCTAGTCAACAATGCAATTGCAATTTATCATATTTTCAGGAAGGGTCTCATGTAGGAGCTTTTTAGCAAGTACACATACTCAACCATCATTTAGTCTTCTATGATTGCAAACACTCACGACATATATATGGAGGAAAAGTTTCAGCCAGACACATAGAAAGATAGGGGCTTGTGATTTCGCCTCCCAACTTATTCACCTCAAGGGTGATGTCAACAATAATAATTCATGATCACGCATATCCAACTGGATATATGTGCCTAGATCTTTCCCCACCACATGATGCTTGCAAAAGAGAAAAATAAAAAAAGAAGTAGAGGAGAACACTATTGACTCTTGCATAAAAAATAAATACATAAAAGAAAAAGATAGGCCCTTCGCAGAGGTAAGCAGAGGTTGTCATGCACTTTTTATTTTTGGATGCACAAGCCCTTAATGCAAAGGAACGTCACGTTATATTGCCCATTGTGATAGCAACCTTTATTATGCAGTCTGTCGCTTTTATTTCTTTACCATCACAAGTTCGTACAACGCTTATTTCCCTTACAATAAAAGATCATACATATTTTAGGAGTAATTTTTATTTCTTTTTGCACCGATGACAACTTACTTGAAGGATCTTATTCAATCCATAGGTAGATATGGTGGACACTCATGAGAAGAAATAGGGTTTAAGGGTTTTGGATGCACAAGTAGTATCTCTACTTGGTGCGGATTTTTGGCTAGCAAAGATATTGGGCAAGCACCACATGTTGGAGGATCTATAACAATATAACTTCTATGTGAATATGAACAAACATAATTCCTTACGTTGTCTTCCTTGTCCAACGTCAACACTTTGACATAAAATACTTAATGGGGGCTCACAATCATAAAAGATGTCCAAGATAGTATATTTGCATGTGAATCTTCTCTTCCCTTATTAAATTTTCAATGAATTGCATCATTAACTAATGCTATGCTTGTTAACCTCCAATAAATTTTACCACTTATACTTTTCTTTATGTAATGTCATTACTTTCCATAAGATTAGCATATGATCTCTTTCATTATTTTCATTGCAAGGAATCACACTTATCATATCCAATGATCTTTACGAAAGTTTTTAGTATATCCCTCCTGAATATTCATCACTTTGGGACCAAATTCATATCTTGTGCAAATTACCATTACTATTATTAACTCTCAAAAAGATATAAGTGAAGCATGAGAATTAATGACAAACTACTCCAAAATATATAAGCGAAGATCAATGAGTAGTGAAACAATTAAGTAGCTATGTGAGGACTCTCTCTCATTTAAAAAAGTTTGAGATCTTGATATTTTATTCAAACAGCAAGCAAAAAAAAGACACAACCAAGTATAGCACACATTATGTGAACAAGTAAAAACTTGGGTTCAATCGAGACTAACCGATAGTTGATGAAGAAAAGTGATGGGATGCCTACCGGGGCATCCCCAAGCTGGAATGCTTGATACTTCTTGGAATATTAACTTGGGGAGCCTTGGGCATCCCCAAGCTTGAACTCTTGTGTCTCGTTAATTCTTCTCATATAATAGTTTCCCTAAGTTTCAAAAACTTCATCCACACAAAACTTGACAAGAACTTGTGAGATATGTCAGTATAAATCCACTCAAAACCTCGACATTCTCTACTGTAGCAAATCACTAAAATAATAATTAAACATTTAATACTAAATGACTCTTCATATTTAATACTCCTATCCTCAAATAGGATCATTAAACAAGCCAACATATGCAAACAATGCAAACATAACAGCAATCTGCCTAAACAGAACAGTCTGTAAAGGATAATTAAGAATCCATACTTAGATAACTCAAAAAATTCTGAAAATTTACCACAATGGAAATAATTTCCCAAAGTTGACTGTGTCAAAATTTCAAGATTTTATCACATTGTGACATATCTGGGTAATTTAATCAATAGCAGCAAACTTTCTGTTTTGGAACAGCAACTCATGAACTTGCAAAATGAGCATGGTAAAGGCTATACATGATATTTTTATTGAACTAAAAGACACAAAACATGATTATTTATAACAACAAGAAAATATCAACAGAAGAAAATGACGCACCAAGCAAAATTCATATTATGTGACGAATAAAAATATAGCTCCAAGTGAGGTTACCGATAATGTTGAAGACGAAAGAGGGGATGCCTTCCGGGGCATCCCCAAGCTTAGATGCTTGAGTTTTCCTTGAATATTACCCTGGGGTGCCTTGGGCATCCCCAAGCTTAGAGTCTTTCCACTCCTTATTCTTCTCATATCGATATCTCACCCAAAACTTGAAAACTTCAATCACACAAAACTTAATGGAACTTCGTGAGATAGGTTAGTATGATAAAGAATAAACCATCACTTAGGTACTGTCCAAGACAAGATTCACAATTGTTCCCATATAATTCCTACTGTATTCTATCATTTCCACAATTTATATGTCATAATATAAGCTATGGAAACATTAAAACAAGCAAACTATGCATTGAAAACAGAATCTGTCAAAAACAGAACAGTCTGTAATGATCTGAGCAACAACCATACTTCTGGAACTCTAAAAATTATGAAAAATTAGGACAACGTCAAAAATTTGCATATAAATACTGTGTAAAAAATTCAGAATTTTTTGACACTCCAGTAAAATCTGGGAAATTAAACACTGGAGGCAAAAGTTTATGTTTTTGCACAGAATTGAATCAACAAGTATCCACACTATCCCAAAGGTTTTACCTGGCACTTTATTGAAAGAAAACATATAAACATGATTACTACAATATCTTAATCATGTGTACACACAAAAATAGTAGGTATAAGTATTGGGTTATCTCCCAACAAGTGCTTTTCTTTAATGCCTTTTAGCTAGCCATGATGATTTCAATGATGCTCGCATAAAAGTAAAGAATTGAAACACAAAGAGAGCATCATGAAGCATATGACTAGCACATTTAAGCCTAACCCACTTCCTATGCATAGGGATTTTGTGAGCAAATAGTTTATGGGAGCAAGAATCAACTAGCATAGGAAGGCAAAACAAGCATAACTTCGAAACTTTCAACACATAGAGAGGAAACTTGATATTATTGCAACTCCTACAAGCATATGATCCTCTCTCATAATAATTTTCAGTAGCATCATGAATGAATTCAACAATGTAGCTATCACATAAAGCATTCTTTTCATGATACATAAGCATAGAATTTTTATTACTCTCCACACAAGCAATTTTGTTCTCATCAATAATAGTGGGAGCAAACTCAACAAAATAACTATCATGAGATACTTGATTGGCATAATCAATTTGAGCATTAAAATCATGATGACAAGTTTCATGGTTATTATTATTCTTTATAGCATACATGTCATCACAATAATCATCATAGATAGCAACTTTGTTGTCATAATCAATTGAAACCTCTTCCAAAGTAGTGGAATCATCATTAAATAAAGTTGTGACCTCTCCAAATCCACTCTCATCAATATAATCATCATAAATAGGAGGCATGCTATCATTATAATAAATTTTCTCATCAAAACTTGGGGTGCTAAAAATATAATCTTCATCAAACATAGCATCCCCAAGCTTGTGGCTTTGTATATCATTAGCATCATGGATATTCATAGAAAGCATAGTAACAACATTGCAATCATGCTCATCATCCAAATATTTTATGCCAAACATTTTATTGAATTCTTCTTCTATCAATTGAGCACAATTTTCCGATCCATCATTTTCAAGGAAGACATGATAAAGACGAATAATATGAGGCAACCTCAATCCCATTTTTTGTATTTTTCTTTTTATAAAACCAAACTAGTGATAAAACAAGAAACTGAAAGATTCGATTGCAAGATCTAAAGATATACCTTCAAGCACTCACCTCCCCGGCAACGGCGCCAGAAAAGAGCTTGATGTCTACTACACAACTTATTCTTGTAGACTCGTGTTGGGCCTCCAAGCGCAGAGTTTTGTAGGACAGTAGCAATTTTCCCTCAAGTGGATGACCTAAGGTTTATCAATCTGTGGAAGGCATAGGTTGAATATGGTATCTCTCAAGCAACCCTGCAACCAAATACAAGAAATCTCTTGTGTCCCCAACACACCCAATACAATGGTAAATTGTATAGGTGCACTAGTTCGGCGAAGAGATGGTGATTAAAGTGTAGTATGGATAGTAGATATAGGTTTTTGTAATCGGAAATGTAAAAACAGCAAGGTATCAAGATGTAAATGGGCATAAAAAACGGTATTGCAATGCTTAGAAACAAGGCCTAGGGTTCATACTTTCACTAGTGCGATCTCCCAACATTGTTGACATAGTTGAATCATATGTAAATCCCTCACGTGCGACAAAGAGTTCACTCCAAAGTCACAAATAGCGGAGAACAAACGAAGAAATTGTTGTAGGGTACGAAACCACCTCAAAGTTATCCTTCCCGATCAATCTTATGAGCCATCCCCATTAATTGTCACGAACAGCCCTAGAGTTCGTACTAGAATAACACCTTAAGATACACATCAACCAAAACCCTAATGTCACCTAGGCACTCCAATGTCACCACGAATACCCACGGGTTTGATTATACGATATGCATCACACAATCTCAGATTCATCTATTCAAACCAACACAAAGAACTTCAAAGAGTGCCCCAAAGTTTCTACCAGAAAGTCAAGACGAAAACGTGTGCCAACCCTTATGCATAAATACCCAAGGTCACGGAACCCGCAAGTTGATCACCAAAACATACATCAAGTGACTCAATTGAATATCACATTGTCACCACAGATATCCATATGCAAGACATACATCAAGTGTTCTCAAATCTTTAACGACTCAATCCGATAAGAAAACTTCAAGGGGAAAACTCAATTCATCACAACAAGATAGAGAGGGGAAAACTCCATATGATTCATGTATATCAACAAAGCTCGCGATACATCAAGATCGTGCCATCTCAAGAACATGAGAGAGAGAGATCAAACACATAGCTACTGGTACAAACCCTCAGCCCCGAGGGTGAACTACTCACTCCTCATCATGGAAACCATCGGGATGATGAAGATGGCCTCCGGTGATGCCTTCCCCCCTCCGGCAGGGTGCCAGAAAAGGGCTGTAGATGAGATCATGGAGGTACAGAGGCTTGCGGCGGCGTAAAAACTCATCTAGGTTAACTTTCGGGGGTTTCTGAATATATATTATTTTTTGGCGTTGGAATCATGCGAAACGGAGCCACGTGGGGCCCATGAGGTACCACGGCGCGCCTGGGGGGGGTGGCGCGCCTGGTGCCTCGTGGGCACTGGGTGGCCCCTCTCCAGTGGGTCTTGGTTCCAGTATTTTTTATTTCTTCCATAAAAAATCTCCAAAAAGTTTCATCCAATTCCAAGAACTTTTATTTCTGCACAAGAAACAACACCATGGCAATTCTGCTGAAAACAGCGTCAGTCCGGGTTAGTTCTAATCAAATCATACCAAAACCATATAGAATTGTTATAAACATGGCATGAATACTTCATAAATTATAGATACGTTGGAGACGTATCAAACATCTCCATGTTGATCATATCTACTATATGACTCATGTTCGACCTTTCAGTCCTCCGTGTTCCGAGGCCATGTCTGTACATGCTAGGCTCGTCAAGTTTAACCCAAGTATTCCGCATGTGTAAAACTGGCTTACACCCGTTGTATGTGAATGAATAGTCTATCACACCCGATCATCACGAGGTGCTTCGAAACGACAAACTTTCGCAATGGTGCATACCTGGGGAGAACACTTTTATCTAGAAATGAAGTGAAGGGATCATCTTATAATGCTACCGTTGTCCTAAGCAAAATAAGATGCATAAAAAGATAAACATCACATGTAATCAATATGTGACATGATATGACTATCATCATCTTTGTGCTTTTGATCTCCATCTCCAAAGTACCGGCATGATCTCCATCGTCACCGGCATGACACCATGATCTCCATCATCGTGCCGTCATGTGGTTGTCTCCGCCAACTATTGCTTCTACGACGATTACTAACACATAGCGATAAAGTAAAGCAATTACATGGTGGCTAATAGTTGACACGCAGGTCACACAATAAATTAAAGACAACCCTATGGCTCCTGCCGGTTGCCGTACTCATCAACATGCAAGTCATGAACCTATTACAAAAACCTGATAATCTCATACATCAACATATATCACATCACATTTTGGCCATACCACATCACAACATGCCCTGCAAAAACAAGTTAGACGTCCTCTACTTTGTTGTTGCAATTTTTACGTGGCTGCTAGGGCAAACTATAAGAACCATTCTTATCTACGCAAAACCACAACGGTGATATACAAGTTTCCTTTTAACCTTCTATAAGGACCGCCTTTGTCAAATCAGATTCAACTAAAGTGGGATGGACAGACACCCGCAAAGCCACTTTTATGCAATACAAGTTGCATGTCAGTCAGTGGAACCGGTCTCTTGTGCGAGGACATGTAAGGTTGGTCCAAGCCGCTTCATCCCACAGTACCGCCTAATCAAAATAAGACAAGGGAGGTAAGCCATCTGAACATCAACGCCCACAACATCTTTGTGTTCTACTCGTGCATATCATCTACGCAAAAACCTAGCTCATGATCCCACTGATGGGGAACGTTGCATGAAAATCAAAAAAATTCCTATGAACACCCAAGATCTAATCTATGAGATGCATAGCAAAGAGAGAGGAGTGTGTCTATGTACCCTTGTAGACCGAAAGCAGAAGCGTATAAAACGCGGTTGATGTAGTCGTACTCTTCACGATCCAATCACGATCCAACCGATCTAGCGCCGAACGGACGGCACCTCCGAGTTTAGCACATGTTCAACTCGATGGAGTCCTCTATTTCTTGATCCAACAAGCAAGGGAGAGTAGGTATATGAGATCGGGACCAACCCAATGGCGAGGTGGTGGTGGTGGCAGCGGAATTCCGGTAGGGCTTTGCCAAGCGCGTACCAGAGAAACGTGGGAGGAGTTGGGAGAGGCAATGGGCAAGGGTGAAGGGGTGGCTGCCCCCATGCACCTCCCCCTTCTTTATATAGGCCAGGGGGGTAGGGTAGGGCATCCAAAACCCTCCTAGGGCCGGCCACAAAGGAGAAATCCCTTTAAACTTGGAGATAACATCTTATCTCTAGATTCAACCCTTTAAATTTAGAGATAAGAACTTATCTCTAGATTTAAACAACATGTGCCTTAGGGAGGGGTGAGGCCAGACCATGTGGGCTGTAGCCCCACCCCTCGGTCCATGTGGGCCCTTCCCGAGTCATTGGCCCCACGGTGGAACCCACGGAACCTTCTAGAACCTTCCCGGTACAATACCGAAAAAACCAAACTTTTTTCGGAACCCAAAATATGACTTCCCATATATAAATATTTACCTCCGGAGCTCCTCGTGATATTCCAGATCCCATCCAGGACTCTGAACAACCTTCAGACTTTCCACTATTAATATCTCAACATTACCCTAGCGCTACCGAACATTAAGCGTGCGACCCTACGGGTACGAGAATCATGTAGACATGACCGAGACACCTCTCCGTTCAATAACCAATAGCGGGACCTGGATGCCCATATTGGTTCCTACATATTCAACGAAGATCTTTATCAGTTGAACCATGATGTCAAGGATTCAGTCAATTCCGTATACAATTCCCTTTGTCTGGCGATATGTTACTTGCCCGAGATTCGATCGTCGGTATCTCCATACCTAGTTCAATCTCGTTACCGGCAAGTCTCTTTACTCGTTCCATAATACAAGATCCCGTGACTAAACTCATTAGCCACATGAAGCTTCTTATGATGTTGTATTATCGAGAGGGCCCAGAGATATCTCTCCATCACATGGAGTGACAAATCCCAGTCTCGATCCATGCAACCCAACAGACACATTTGGAGATACCTGTAGAGCACCTTTATGATCACCCAGTTACGAAGTGACGTTTGATAGCACACAAGGTATTCCTCCGGTATCCGGGAGTGACATGATCTCCTGGTCTAAGGAACTGATACTTGACATGAAGAAAGCTGTAGCAAATAACTAAACGATCTGATGCTAAGTTTACGGTTGGGTCTGTCCATCACATCATTCTCCTAATGATGTGATCCCATTATGAAATGACAACTCATGTCTATGGTCAGGAAACCATAACCATCCTTGATCAACGAGCTAGCCTAGTAGAGGCTTACTAGGGACACGGTATAGTTTATGTATTCACACATGTATTTAAGTTTCCGGTTCAATATAATTCTAGCATGAATAATAAATATTTATCATGAACGGGAAATATGATAATAACCATTTTATTATTGCCTCTAGGGAATATTTCCAACAAGAAGGATCGCAGATAGGCAGAACTTTGTAGAAAAATACCACCATGCCGTCAAGATCAGAAAGACGCAAATTCAAGTGAAGTAACAAGAACATCAAGTAATAGATTTCATCTACTACCTGCACAAATATTTTTTTAGCAATAGATCTCATGTACTACAAAATTATATTGTGAAATATCTATACATCTCATGTATTCTAGATTGTAACCTGCATCTACACATAGCACAACTCATGATGCCACTCTAAGGTAATGTAGCAGAAAACAAAAAAAATCATACTACTTACACACCCAGGACCATTATGAAGGTGCATACAAGGTTTGATCTGATCATTACCAACTCGTAGTAGCAGCGAAAGGAGAGTTGGCGATGATCATCGGTACAGATTCCCGAGGCTAGGATTTTACAACGTCCCAACCCCGAGAATATATCCACCCTCGAACAGAAGATCGAACGTACGATCTCTCTACCGGGTTGCACACATCCGGTGTCACCTATCTAGCAGCCCTTTGCCATCCAGAACTAATCACTATCGGAGACTAGGCAGCCTTATGGCAGAACAAAACTAATTTGTGGAGGGCGAGAGAGTGAGAGAGAGAGAGAGGGCAGATCATTACATGCCTTGGTTATGAAACTTGAGATCGTTTGGAGAGCCCCTCTCCTCCTTTATTTATAGTGGAAGGAAGGGGTGGGGGTAGGCTGGAGAATGGCTGCCCAAAGGGGCACCCCTTCCTCACAATCGTCATCCCACCAAAGGTGGGAGGTTGCCCCAAAGGGCTCCCCCCATCTTGACCGGACCATGGAGGGGCTCCCTCAAGGGCTCCCATTCCAACAAAGCCCCACCATATGTGGTCGCTGCCCCCCAGGAGGGGGGCCCCCAACATCCATCCACCGAAATAGGGCGGGCCCCTAAAGGTGGTGCCCCCACAAACCAGCCCCATGAAAGGGGGCATCTTGTCCCCCTTGCGGGAGCATGGTGTTTCTGCGCGAGCGTCCCCTCCGAAAATTTTTGGGAGGTGCCAGAAATTTTCCGGTACCCTCAAAAGAATTCCATACGCATTCCAAAACTTTTCCGGTTTGATGGTTTACTCCGAAACAATTTTCGGTCTCTCCGAAACACTTCCGGTTTTCGCTCCGAAACATTTTTAGTGTCTCCGAAACTTTTCCATGACTTTTTCTCACTCTCCTTGCCTAGTACTCAGCAGATAGATGATCCTTGAGCATGTGACCCCATAGGTTCGGTGAAGTATAGACATGATAGAAAGACCTTCCGATCAATAATCAATAGTGGAACTGTGGACATCCATATTGACCCCTATACGCACATGAATGGATATTTGAGTGAACCTTTATTTACCGTGTGCTATTCCTATTTCTTCGCGATATGTTACAAAACGTCGAGGCAAAATTCAATGGAATCCCCATGAATCAAGAACTTGTTCACTATGCCAGTTTCCTCATTACCGGTTTTGTTCTCTTTTCTCGTTCCCGTGTTCCGGTATCCTAGTGATCAAATCATGCTATGTCCCACAAGAAGAAATTCTACCACCTATCTAGCTGGGAGAAAGAGCCTAATCATAACACAAGCTAAAAGTGCCTATAGAAGCTTCTTGAATTTTCTGATTTGGCCTCGCATCTCTTTGTTTCCGGTTTTCATCTCATCTAGCTGTTGTCTTAGTGGTCCATGGAAGTACTAGAGCAACTTCGCTACGTATTTCTACACGAGATCGACCCATATCCATGTGTGGCAAGAGACTGCTCCTTCCTGCAGATGTGTATATATACACATAATGATGTGAGCAAAGCTAGAACTGAATTAATGCATGTACGAATGTGCTGAAATAGATTGATGGATTTTCTATCATACACCTTTCCACGGGCAGCGTAGATGAAGAACTCTTGTTCTGTATTCTTTGTGTGTCCGAATTTTTCGTATCAAGAGGGCGTCGGCAAGTGCAAAGCAGCAGGAGTGCCCTCATCAGATTCCCGACCACTTCGGCGCCTGTGGTGTAGGATTTGCCATTGGATTGAACGGAAGCGCTGCTGTAGTGGGATGATTAGCCAGACATGGCCGACTGCATAGGCCATGACGAGCTCGTGTCGGAGCCAACAGGGGCATTGGGGAGCTTGGCTATGGTGGCGGAGCCTCGAACATTCAACACTCTTGGCCGACGTGGGCTAGCACGCGGGTCTCGTGCCGATTCTACAAGCTCTAGTGGGTCCATAACAAGCCACATAGCTACAACGCAGGTAGAACAAATACTTAGAGGAGTTATCTAGGGAGATGATTTTTGTAGAGAAAGAAGTGAAATTGTGTGAGAAACAAAGGGGGCTGCCAGCACTCATATATGGGCAAAAGTTAGTGGTGGCGTGCCAAGATAACGCACACCACCAGTAGCCTGATTACCTATGGCATTCATAGAAATCCAACGCCACCACTAACTTGTGGCTAGTCAGTACAGATGGGGCCACCAACATGTGGCATGTGTCGGAGTCTTGGATTAGGGGGTGCTCGACACGTCGGTCACTGGTGCTTTGGGCTGGGCCAAGGTGCTTCCCTAAATTCATCATCTGGTAGGCGTTGTTCATCTGGTCCAAGAATGACCGGAAGGAATGATCCGAAGACTTTGCGTGCACTCCAAGATCCTGAGGTAGACCACGGCACTTCCACCCCTAGATTCAACTGACTTATCTATAAGCCATAGGTACCCTTGTGTCTACATCAACCGAGGTACCAAGCCCGTAGAGAACACATTCATTCATTATCATATGATCTTGCGGTAGGTCACCTGTACTCTGTACCCCATCCACAATCAATATAAAAAAGTAGGACATAGGGTTTTACCTCTTCGAGAGGGCCCGAACCTAGGTGAACATCGGTGTCCCCTATGTTCTGCTACCATCTAGCCAAGACTACCAGATCGGGACCCCCTACTCGAGATCTGTCGGATTTGACTCCATCATTGGTGGCCCATGCAAGTCCCTCTCGGTAGTCGCTATGGCTTGATGGCTCACCCTCAGTTCGATGAGAGCATCGGCTGTGGCTTGACCTTCCTTCCGAGGGTCCTTTTTGCCTTCGGAAGCATCACCCTTCATGCAGATTCGACTGGCCACCTCGGCCAGATCGAGACCTTTGCCCCAGCCCGAATCTACAAATCCAAGCAACGCCCTCTTGCTGGACATGCGGGATACTTGACTTGGCTAGCCAAGCATGGAGATGTGTGTGACTAAACCCGCGACCGCAACGTGACTTTATCAGATGTGCGTCATGCAACGGCAAGGGTCTATGGAGCTGCCCACGCTCAGTGCTTCACGAATGAGGTGAGGCAGCCCCAGTTCCCCAATGGGTTTAAACCCATAAACATTGATCAATATGATGGAACGATGGACCCCGCAGTATGGATAGAAGACTTCCTCATGGCAGTACACATGGCGGCCGAATATGACCTTCATGCCATTAAATACCTGCCATTGAAACTAAAAGGTTCAGCTCGGCATTGGCTTAATAGCCTTCCCGAGAACTCGGTCAGCGTCTGGGAGGACCTCGAGGACGAGTTCAGGGAAAATTTCCAGGGCATGTATGTAAGGCCCCCGGATGCCGATGACCATGCACACGTCGTGCAAAAGACAGGGGAGTCCATCGGCAAATTCTGGAAATGTATCTTGACTAAAAAGAACCAGATAGTGGACTGCCTAGAAGCAGAAGCAATTCCAACATTTAAGCATAACATCTCTGATGAATGGCTCACCCGGGAGCTAGGGCATGAGAAGCCAAGATCAATGGCAGCCCTCACCCAGCTGATGACTCGATTCTGTGCTAGGGAGGATAACTGGCTTGCTCGGAAGAGCAACCATAACAGTAACCCCGACACCTCCGAGGTGCGAGACGGGAATGAAAAACCTCAGCGCAATAGAAACAACAAGCGCCAAAACAGAGGTGGTAGCAGCGACACCGAGGAAGGCGAGGTCCATGCCGGTTTCGGCAACCAGCATGGAGGCAACAAGAGAAAGCCTTCCAAGGAGGAAAAGGCAGCACCTCACAGCTAGATCGGATTCTCGATTAGCCTTGCACTATCTATGGCAATCCCAAGAAGTCCACCACTCGTACCAACCGGAATTGCTGGGTAATCAAGCAGGCCGGCAAGGTGGCATCCACAACCAAGGCAAGGTTCCACCTCGTAATGAAAATAGAGACCAGCCTTGGCCGGGCAACGCTGGTCAAAAGCAGTTCCCTCCTGAGGTGAAGAACATGAACATGATTTATGCTACTCACATAACCCGAAAGGAGAGGAAGTGCTAATCCCGTAGGAGTTGTTGGATTTCCCCAAAGAGGAATGGTGATGTAGCACATCAGCAGAAAGTATTTCCCTCAATTAAGACCCAAGGTTTAATCCAACTAGTAGGAATCCACAAGCTAACAAGATAAGCAGCACCTGCACACAAGCAAAATAAAAGCTTGCTCCCAACTTGGCAAGGGGGTTGTCAATCCCCTCGTCTTGCTAGTTGCAAGATTAAAAGCAAATAGTGATAGATACTGGTATGGCAAATGGAAAATAATCAAAGGAAAATAAAAGAACAATTCTGTAGATGCAAGTATTGATATAGAATGGACCAGGGGGCCATAGGTTCACTAGTGGCATCTCTCTCGAAAGCAGGTAGTGGCATGGTAGACAAATTACTATTGGGCAATTGACAGAAAACTACAATTTATAACTATGATCATTCGTGGCATAATCTTGTATAGGCATTACGTCCGTGATAAGTAGACCGTAATCCAAATGCATCTACTACTTTTACTCCACCAAGAAACCGTTATCCAGCTGGCATCCCAAGGTATTAAGTTTAACCAAAAATATAGTAACGCAATAAGCAAGATGACATAACGTAGACAGAAAGAAACCTAGCAATAAGAGAAATCCCTGTCGTTTTATCCTTAGTGGCAACAATACAAATACGTGTCTTGTCCCTTTCTGTCACTGGGATATGGAAATCACCGCAAGATTGAACCCACTACTATGCACCACTCCCTCTAAAGAATTAACCATCTATCTTGGCCAGAGAAGAAAAATAACTCGGAAGGCATACATAGCTACTCAATTATACATCAAAGAAACTTCAAAAGATTCAGTTGATTTCAATGAACAATCTGATCTTAAATCCACAATTCATCGGATCCCTACAAACACACCACAAGAATTACATTGGATTGATCTCAGAAGAGAACATGGTATTGAAGATCCAAAAGAAAGAGAGAGAAAACCACTAGCTACTACTATGGACCCATAGGTCCTAAAGGAACTACTCACACATCATCATGGAGGCAGCAAGGTTGATGAAGAAGCCTCCGGCAATGGTTTCCCCCCTGCGGTGGAGCTCTATAATAGGGCTCCAAATGGGATCGCCTCGGAACAGAGGCCTGTGGCGGTGCTATTTCTTTTCTAGATGGCTTACAAATGGTTTCGAGATTTATGGGATTTATAGGCAGAAGAATTAGGTCAAGAGGTGGCTCAGGGGGCCCAGATTGATAGGTGGCACGGCCATCCCCTTGGCCGCGCCATGTGTCCATGTGGGAGCCTCATGGATCCCCTCGATGTCTGCCAGAGTTTCTAGTGTTCCTTCTGGTCCAGAAAAAATCTTCAAAAATTGGCATCGTATTTGGACCTTCCAAGATATTGATTTTCTGCGAAACAAAAAAAAGAAAAAACAGGAACTGGCACTGGGCACTAAGTTAATAGGTTAGTATAGAAAATAATATAAAATGTGTTGGAAATATGCCCTAGAGGCAATTAATAAAGTGTTTATTATCATATTTCTCCGTTCATGATAATGGTTTATTATTCATGCTAGAATTGTATTGACCGGAAACTTAATACATGTGTGGATAATAGACAAATACTGAGTCCCTAGTAAGCCACTACTAGACTAGCTCGTCGATCAAAAGATGGTCAAGATTTCCTGACCATGGACATGAGTTGTCATTTGATAACAGGATCACATCATTAGGAGAATGATGTGATGGACTTGACCCAACCGTTAGCATAGCAAATGATCGTTCAGTTTATTGCTATTGCTTTCACTATGTCAAATACACGTTCCTCTGACCATGAGATCATGCAACTCCCGGATACCGTAGGAATACTTTGGGTGTATCAAACGTCACAACGTAACTGGGTGATTATAAAGGTGCACTACAGGTATCTCCGAAAGTGATTGTTGAGTTGGCATGGATCGAGATTGGGATTTGTCACTCCGACTATCGGAGAGGTATCTCTGGGCCCTCTCGGTAATACAGCATCACAGAAGCCTTGCAAGCACCGTGACTAAAGAGTTAGTTGCAAGATGATGTATTACGGAACGAGTAAAGAGACTTGCCGGTAACGAGATTGAACTAGGTATTGGATACCGACGATCGAATCTCGGGCAAGTAACATACCGCCGGACAAAGGGAACAACGTATGTTGTCATATGAGGTTCACCGATAGAGATCTTCGTGGAATATGTAGGAACCAATATGAGCATCCAGGTTCCGCTGTTCGTTATTGACCAGAGAGTCGTCTCGATCATGTCTACATCATTCCCGAACCCGTAGGGTCCGCACACTTAAGGTTCGATGACAATATAGTATTATATGAGTTATGTGATTGGTGACCGAATGTTGTTCGGAGTCCCGGATGAGATCACGGACATGACGAGGAGTCTCGAAATTGTCGAGAGGTAAAGATTCATATATTGGAAGGCTATATTCGGACGTCGGAAAGGTTCCGAGTGATTCGGGTATTTTTCGGAGTACCGGGGAGTTACGGGAATTCACCGGGAGAAGTAATGGGCCTTATTGGGCCATACGGGAAAAGGAGAGGCAGGCCACGTGAGGAGGCACGCGCCCCCCCTTGCCCAAACCGAATTGGACTAGGGGAGGGGGCGCAGCCCCCTCTTTCCTTTCCCTCTCCCTTCCCCCTTTCCTACTCCGTATGGGAGGTGGAATCCTACTAGGACTAAGGAGTCCTAGTAAGACTCCCCACTCTTGGCGCAGCCCCTAGGGCCAGCCTCCTCCCCTCTCCCTCCTTTATATACGGAGGAGGGGCACCCCTTGGAGACACACAATTGTCCCATAGCCGTGTGCGGTTCCCCGATCTCCGTTTTCCACCTCGGTCATATTTTCGGAGAGCTTAGGCGAAGCCCTGCCGGAATCACTTCACCGTCACCGTCGCCACGACGTCGTGCTGACGGAACTCATCTACTACCTCGACGTCTTGCTGGATCAAGAAGGCGAGGAATGTCACCGAGCTGCACGTGTGTAGAACTCGGAGGTGCCGTACGTTCGGTACTCGATCGGTGGAGCTCGAAGGATTGTTCGACTACATCAACCGCGTTGTGAGACGCTTCCGCTAACGGTCTACGAGGGTACGTAGACACACTCTCCCCTCTCGTAGCAATGCATCTCCATGGATAGATCTTGCGTGAGCGTAGGAAATTTTTTGAAATTCATGCTCTGTTCCCCAACAGTGGCATCCGAGCCAGGTCTATGCGTAGATGTGTTTTGCACGAGTAGAACACAAGTGAGTTGTGGGCGTGGGTGTATACATATTGCTTGCCGTTACTAGTTGATACTTGATTCGGCGGTATTGTGAGATGAAGCGGCCCGGACCGACATTACGCGTACGCTTACGCGAGACAGGTTTCACCGCTACGTGCACTCGTTGCATAAAGGTGACTGGCGGGTGTCTATCTCTCTCACTTTAGTTGAATCGGTTTCAATGAAGAGGGTTCTTTTAGAAGATCAAAAAGCAATCACTACACCACGTTGTGGTTTTGCGTAGGTAAGAACGGTTCTTGCAAACCCGTAGCAGCCACGTAAAAACTTGCAACAACAAAGTAGAGGACGTCTAACTTGTTTTTGCAGGGTATGCTGGTGATGTGATATGGTCAAGACATGATGTGATATAAGTTGTTGTATGAGATGATCATGTTTTGTAAAGTTATCAGGCAACCGGCAGGAGCCTTATGGTTGTCTCTTTATTGTATGCAATGCCAACGCTATGTAATTGCTTTACTTTACCGCTATGAGTTAGCAGTAGTAGTAGTAGCAATAGCCGGCGAGACGACCATGACACTACGATGGAGATCAAGGTGTCACGACGCTACGATGGAGATCAAGGTGTCAACCCGGTGACGATGGAGATCATGACGGTGCTTTGCTGATGGAGATCAAAGGCACAAGACGTTGATGGCCATATCATGTCACATATATTGAATTGCATGTGATGTTAATCCTTTTATGCATCTTATTTTGCTTAGGACGACGGTAGCATTATAAGATAAGTGTTCTCCCCTAGTATGCACCGTTGCGAAGGTTCGACGCTTCTAAGCACCACGTGATGATCGGGTGTGATGGATTCTTTCGTTCGCATACAATGGGTGTAAGCCAGTTTTACACATGCAGAATACTTGGGTTAAACTTGACGAGCCTAGCATATACAGATATGGCCTCGGAACACAAGAGACTGAAAGGTCGAACATGAGTCATATAGTAGATATGATCAACATGAAAGATGTTCACCATTGATAACTAATCCACCTCACGTGATGATCGGACGTGGTTTAGTTGATGTGGATCATGTTACACTTAGACAACTTGAGGGATGTTAATCTAAGTGGGAGTTCTTAAGTAATTTGATTAATTGAACTTCAATTATCATGAACATAGTCTAAATAATCTTTGCAATTGTATGTTGTAGATCAATGGCCCGCGCTGTAGTTCCACTGAATTTTAATGCGTTCCTAGAGAAAGCTAAGTTGAAAGATGATGGAAGCAACTATGCGGACTGGGTCCGTAATCTGAGGATCATCCTCATTGCTGCACAGAAGGCTTATGTCCTTGATGCACCGCTAGGTGTCGCGTCCCCTCCCTCGTCTGTTGACGTTATGAACGCCTGGCAGACACGTGTTGATGACTACTCGATAGTTCAGTGTGCCATGCTTTACGGCTTAGAACCGGGGCTCCAAGGACGTTTTGAGCATCACGGAGCATATGAGATGTTCCAAGAGCTGAAACTTGTATTTCAAGCTCATGCCCGGGTCGAGAGATATGATGTCTCCGACAAGTTCTTTAGCTGTAAGATGGAGGAGAATAGTTCTGTCAGTGAGCATATACTCAAGATGTCTGGGTTGCATAACCGCTTGACTCAGTTGGGAGTTAATCTTCCAGATGATTCGGTTATTGACAGAATTCTCCAATCACTGCCACCAAGCTATAAGGGCTTTGTGATGAACTATAATATGCAAGGAATGGAAAAGTCTATTTCCGAGCTCTTCGCTATGCTCAAAGCTGCGGAGGTAGAAGTCAAGAAGGAGCATCAAGTGTTGATGGTAAAGAAGAGCACTAGTTTCAAGAAGGGCAAGGGAAAGAAGGGGAACTTAAAGAAGAACGGCAAATCAGTTGCTGCTCCCACGAAGAAACCCAAGTCTGGACCCAAACCCGAGACTGAGTGTTTCTACTGCAAGGGGACTGGTCACTGGAAGCGGAACTGCCCCAAGTACTTGGCAGATAAGAAGGATGGCAACGTCAACAAAGGTATATTTGATATACATGTTATTGATGTGTACCTCACCAATGCTCGTAGTAGCACCTGGGTATTTGATACTGGTTCGGTTGCTCGTATTTGTAACTCGAAACAGGAGCTACGGAATAAACGAAGATTGGCTAAGGACGAGGTGACGATGCGCGTCGGGAACGGTTCAAGAGTTGACGTTATCGCCGTCGGCACGCTACCTCTATATCTACCTTCGGGATTAGTTATGAACCTAAATAATTGTTATTTGGTGCCTGCGTTGAGCATGAACATTATATCTGGATCTTGTTTATTGCGAGATGGTTATTCATTTAAATCAGAGAATAAAGGTTGTTCTATTTTGATGAATAATATCTTTTATGGTCATGCACCACTTGTGAATGGTTTATTCTTGTTGAATCTCGATCGTGGTGATACTCACATCCATAATATTGATGCCAAAAGACGCAAAATTGATAATGATAGTACCACATATTTGTGGCACTGCCGCTTAGGTCATATCGGTGTTAAACGCATGAAAAAACTCCATGCTGATGGACTTTTGGAATCACTTGACTATGAATCATTTGAGACGTGCGAACCGTGCCTTATGGGCAAGATGACTAAAACTCCGTTCTCCGGAACAATGGAGCGAGCAACATACTTGTTGGAAATAATACATACCGATGTATGCGGTCCAATGAGTATTGAGGCGCGCGGTGGATATCGTTATGTTCTCACCTTCACAGATGATTTCAGTAGATATGGTTATGTCTACTTAATGAAACATAAGTCTGAAACGTTTGAAAAGTTCAAAGAATTTCAGAGTGAAGTAGAGAACCATCGTAACAAGAAAATAAAGTTCTTACGATCTGATCGTGGAGGAGAATATTTGAGTTACGAGTTTGGCACTCACTTAAGACAATGTGGAATTGTTTCACAGTTAACGCCACATGGAACACCACAGCGTAATGGTGTGTCCGAACGTCGTAATCGTACTCTATTGGATATGGTACGTTCTATGATGTCTCTTACCGATTTGCCACTATCGTTTTGGGGTTATGCATTAGAGACAACTGCATTCACTTTAAATAGGGCACCGTCTAAATCCGTTGAGACGACACCGTATGAACTGTGGTTTGGAAAGAAACCTAAGCTGTCGTTTCTGAAAGTTTGGGGCTGCGATGCTTATGTCAAAAGGCTTCATCCTGATAAGCTTGAACCCAAAGCGGATAAGTGCGTCTTCATAGGATACCCAAAAGAAACTATTGGGTATACCTTCTACCACAGATCCGAAGGCAAAGTTTTCGTTGCTAAGAATGGATCCTTTCTAGAGAAGGAGTTTCTCTCGAAAGAAGTGAGTGGGAGGAAAGTAGAACTTGATGAGGTAATTGTACCTCCTCTGGATAGTCGTACGCCACAGAAAGAAATTTCTGTGACACCAACACAGACCAGAGAAGAAGATAATGATGATGATCATGAAACTTCGGAGCAAGTTGCTACTGAACCTCGAAGGTCAACCAGGACACGTTCCGCACCAGAGTGGTACGGAAATCCAGTCTTGGAGGTTATGTTGTTAGACAACGGTGAACCTTCAAATTATGAAGAAGCTATGGCGAGCCCGGATTCCGAGAAATGGCTTGAGGCCATGAAATCCGAGATAGGATCCATGTATGAGAACAAAGTGTGGACTTTGGTAGACTTGCCCGATGAACGGCGAGCTATTGAAAATAAATGGATCTTTAAGAAGAAGACGGACGGTGATGGTAATATCACCGTCTATAAAGCTCGACTTGTTGCTAAAGGTTATCGACATGTTCAAGGAGTTGACTACGATGAGACTTTCTCACCCGTAGCGATGCTAAAGTCTGTCAGAATTATGTTAGCAATTGCCGCGTTTTATGATTATGAAATCTGGCAAATGGACGTCAAAACGGCATTCCTTAATGGATTCCTTAAGGAAGAATTGTATATGATGCGGCCGGAAGGTTTTGTCGATCCTAAAGTCGCTAACAAAGTATGCAAGCTCCAGCGATCCATCTATGGACTGGTGCAAGCATCTCGGAGCTGGAATACTCGCTTTGATGAAGTGATCAAAGCGTTTGGGTTTATACAAACTTATGGAGAAGCTTGTATTTACAAGAAAGTGAGTGGGAGCTCTGTGGCATTTCTCATATTATATGTAGATGACATATTGTTGATGGGAAATGACATAGAATTTCTGGAAAGCATAAAGGGTTATTTGAACAAAAGTTTTTCGATGAAGGATCTCGGAGAAGCTGCTTACATATTAGGCATCAAGATCTATAGGGATAGATCAAGACGCCTCATTGGACTTTCACAAAGCACATACCTTGACAAGATTTTGAAGAAGTTCAAAATGGATCAGTCAAAGAAAGGGTTCTTGCCTGTATTGCAAGGTATGAGATTGAGTAAGACTCAATGCCAGACCACGGCAGAAGATAAAGAGAAGATGAGTGTCATCCCCTATGCTTCAGCCATAGGCTCTATTTTGTATGCCATGCTGTGTACTAGACCTGATGTATGCCTCGCTATTAGCTTGGTGGGAAGGTACCAAAGTGATCCAGGAGTAGATCACTGGACAGCGGTCAAGAATATCCTGAAGTACTTGAAAAGGACTAAGGAAGAATTTCTCGGGAATAGAGGTGATAAAGAGTTCGTCGTAAAGGGTTACGTCGATGCAAGCTTTAAACACCGATCCGGAAGACTATGAGTCTCAGACCGGATACGTAAAGTGGGACAGTCGTTTTTTGGAGTAGCTCCAAGCAGAGTGTGGTAGCAGCATCTACATATGACATAGAGATTTGCCAAGAACACACGGATCTGAATATTGCAGACCCGTTGACTAAAACCTCTCTCACAAGCAAAACATGATCAGCCCTAGAACTGATTGGATGTTAATTACATGGAGATGTAAACTAGATTATTGACTCTAGTGCAAGTGGGAGACTGTTGGAAATATGCCCTAGAGGCAATTAATAAAGTGTTTATTATCATATTTCTCCGTTCATTATAATGGTTTATTATTCATGCTAGAATTGTATTGACCGGAAACTTAATACATGTGTGGATAATAGACAAATACTGAGTCCCTAGTAAGCCTCTACTAGACTAGCTCGTTGATCAAAAGATGGTCAAGATTTCCTGACCATGGACATGAGTTGTCATTTGATAACAGGATCACATCATTAGGAGAATGATGTGATGGACTTGACCCAACCGTTAGCATAGCAAATGATCGTTCAGTTTATTGCTATTGCTTTCACTATGTCAAATACACGTTCCTCTGACCATGAGATCATGCAACTCCCGGATACCGTAGGAATACTTTGGGTGTATCAAACGTCACAACGTAACTGGGTGATTATAAAGGTGCACTACAGGTATCTCCGAAAGTGATTGTTGAGTTGGCATGGATCGAGATTGGGATTTGTCACTCCGACTATCGGAGAGGTATCTCTGGGCCCTCTCGGTAATACAGCATCACAGAAGCCTTGCAAGCACCATGACTAAAGAGTTAGTTGCAAGATGATGTATTACAGAACGAGTAAAGAGACTTGCCGGTAACGAGATTGAACTAGGTATTGGATACCGACGATCGAATCTCGGGCAAGTAACATACCGCCGGACAAAGGGAACAACGTATGTTGTCATATGAGGTTCACCGATAAAGATCTTCGTGGAATATGTAGGAACCAATATGAGCATCCAGGTTCCGCTGTTGGTTATTGACCAGAGAGTCGTCTCGGTCATGTCTACATCATTCCCGAACCCGTAGGGTCCGCACACTTAAGGTTCGATGACGATATAGTATTATATGAGTTATGTGATTGGTGACCGAATGTTGTTCGGAGTCCCGGATGAGATCACGGACAAGACGAGGAGTCTCGAAATGGTCGAGAGGTAAAGATTCATATATTGGAAGGCTATATTCGGACGTCGGAAAGGTTCCGAGTGATTCGGGTATTTTTCGGAGTACCGGGGAGTTATGGGAATTCACCGGGAGAAGTAATGGGCCTTATTGGGCCATACAGGAAAAGGAGAGGCAGGCCACGTGAGGAGGCACGCGCCCCCCCTTGCCCAAACCGAATTGGACTAGGGGAGGGGGCGCAGCCCCCTCTTTCCTTTCCCTCTCCCTTCCCCCTTTCCTACTCCGTATGGGAGGTGGAATCCTACTAGGACTAAGGAGTCCTAGTAAGACTCCCCACTCTTGGCGCAGCCCCTAGGGCCAGCCTCGTCCCCTCTCCCTCCTTTATATACGGAGGAGGGGCACCCCTTGGAGACACACAATTGTCCCATAGCCGTGTGCGGTGCCCCGATCTCCGTTTTCCACCTCGGTCATATTTTCGGAGAGCTTAGGCGAAGCCCTGCCGGAATCACTTCACCGTCACCGTCGCCACGACGTCGTGCTGACGGAACTCATCTACTACCTCGACGTCTTGCTGGATCAAGAAGGTGAGGAACGTCACCGAGCTGCACGTGTGTAGAACTCGGAGGTGCCGTACGTTCGGTACTCGATCGGTGGAGCTCGAAGGATTGTTCGACTACATCAACCGCGTTGTGAGACGCTTCCGCTAACGGTCTACGAGGGTACGTAGACACACTCTCCCCTCTCGTAGCGATGCATCTCCATGGATAGATCTTGCGTGAGCGTAGGAAATTTTTTGAAATTCATGCTCCGTTCCCCAACATGTGGGAGCCTCGTGGGTCCCCTCGATGTCTGCCAGAGTTTCTAGTGTTCCTTCTGGTCCAGAAAAAATCTTCAAAAATTGGCATCGTATTTGGACCTTCCAAGATATTGATTTTCTGCGAAACAAAAAAAAGAAAAAACAGGAACTGGCACTGGGCACTAAGTTAATAGGTTAGAAAATAATATAAAATGATATAAAAAGCATATAGAAGTGATGATATAATAGCATGAAACAATCAAAAATTATAGATACGTTTGAGACGAATCAACATCCACAAGCTTAATTCCTGCTCGTCCTCGATTAGGTAAATGACAAACAAAGATAATTTCTGATGTTGAATGCTACCTAGCATGTTCTTGATAAAATGATGTAATGATGGCATGAATTTGGGACATGGATGATTCAAGGCATTATTCTATCAATTTGACATTAAAATAATAATACATGACCATGCAAATAAACAATCATTGCCTTTCCAAAATAAAGATGCTAAAGAATGTAATCTATACACACTTAATCAATATAAGCATAGCACGCTCAGTCTTCCTAGCGTAAAGATACCAAATCATGAAAAAACCTGGTGCCAAACCAAGAAATTAAATCATACATTTCTCGCTTCAGCTTTCAACTCCCACACAATACTTGAGCGTGACCCATGGTCTTAACACTTTGGATGGCAAATAGAATGATGATGGGGGTTCAATTGAGAAGACAAAAATATAAGAAAGTCTCACATCAATGCAGCTTGATCATTAGGCAATGGAGAGGCCTTGCAATCGATGTTAATGGGAGGATCAGGGATTGCCATGCACCGGATGTACTAGAGCTATAAGTGTATGAAAGCTCTCCTAATGCAACTAAGTGGGTGTGCATCCAACTTGCTTGCTCATGAAGACCTCGAACGTTTTGAGGAAGCTCGTCATCAGAATATACAAGCCAAGTTCTATAATGTAAAAATCCCACTAGCATATGAAATGAATAATATGTAAATTGTCTATATGATAAACATGGTGCTACTTTAAAGAACAAGTGTGGTAAAGGACCCCTATCTCTTTTTCACTCATTTTTTTGATGGGCTCTTCTTGGTCTCTTTTTTCTTGGGATCATTGGCCTCCTCCCCTCTTTTTTGATGAATCATTGGCCTCCTCCTTTTTCCTCACTGGTAGGGGCACACTCTAGAAATGCATCACACTTTTATATTACTTATAACTCATAATATGAAACAATATGATGACTACATATGAATGCATCTGGCAGTGAAACATGATGTGCAATGATCTAGCGTAACATGTATAATAACGATGAACATTGGCCTTGCCCCAAATATCATGTCAGCTCTATGATCATGCAAAGCAAAATGACAATGAATGCTCAAGTCATGTACTGAATAGTAACAATGGAAGTTGCATGGCAATATATCTTGGAATGGCTATGGAAATGCCATAATAGGCAGGTATGGTGGCTGTTTTGAAAAGATATAATGAGGTTTATGTGTGAGAGAGTGTATCATCTCACAGGGTTGGATGGACCGGTGAAGTATGCACCATGTCTCGATGTGAGAGTGGGCAATGCACGGTACCGAAGAGGCTAGCAAAATGTGGATGGTGGAAGTGCTTGTAGACCAAAATACTCACATTAGTCATAAAGAACTCAAATACTTATTGCAAAAGTCTAGTAGCCCTCAAAGCAAGCACAACTCGCATGCCCGTAGGGGGGGGGGGAGGTTGGTAGGAGTTAAACCATCGCTCGCCCCGATCCGAATGCACACGGGTGCCACTCTAAGAAATCTCACACACCGACATCCTCGCTAATGCCAGCAGCTACCACTTTCATGTATATGGACTCACAAACCTTAACACCAAAATCCATACTTAACTTTAATAATTTACCCACACAATCACATATCACTACCTATATGGCGTCCCCAATGATTTCTCCCTCCGGCGGAGTGACAGAAAAGGGCTCCAGATGGGATCACTTCGGAACAGAGGCTTGTTGCAGTGATAAAATTGTTTCGGGTCTCGCTCTAAGGGTTTGAGAATATATGGGAATTCATTGGCCAAGAATTAGGGAAAAAGGACCACCACTTGGCCCACAAGCCAGGGTGGCGCGCCCCCTACCTTGTGGGGCCCCTGTGGGTCTTCTCGCTTCCTCCCGAAGCTTCTAGGGTCTCTTAATGTCCAGAAAAAATCGTCAAAAAGTTTCGTCGTGTTTGGACTTCTGTAGGTATCGATTTTCTGTAAAACTAAAAACAAGCAGAAAACAGCAACTGGCACTAGGCACTGGATTAATATGTTAGTGCAGAAAAATAACATAAAATGATGGCAAAAATATGTAAGAATGTTAATGTAATGGCATTTAAAGCTAAAATCCTATAGATATGTTTGAGACGTATCAATGTTCAATACTCCAAATTAGTTGCGAGAAAGATACCAAAGTGATCAAAGTATTCATCATAGGACAATAGTGAAAAATGTCGTTGAGTACTAAAGTAGCACTGACATGTTTTCTCACAAGCGGAGATTATGAAGAGATCATTGTAAGGAGTTACATCGATACTGTCTTCATCAATGCTCCAAGCGATTTTTGATTTAAATTAAGGGTTTGGTGTAATAAACAAAATTGTGGCACAGAAAGTTGGAATTGTTCCAAACAGGGATGCTGATAAATCTCACCTCGGTTTTTTGTAACATATCACGACGCAATAGGAATAGCACTCGGAAACTATAGGATCACTCAAATATTTATTCGTGTGGGTATAGGGATCAATATGGATGTCCACAGTTCCGCTATTGATCATTGATCGGAAAGAGTTCCGGTCATGTCGATATTTCACTGAACCTACAGGGTCACAAACTTAAGGCTCATCTATCTGTTGAATACAAGGTTAGGTGTCTGAGAGAAAGTCACCGAAAAAGTTTCGGAGATGACGAAAAAGTTTCGGAGAGAAAACCGGAAGTGTTTCGGAGAAATAAAAAATGTTTCAGAGAAAAACCATAATACCAAAAATGTTTTAGAATGCATCCAGAATTATTTTAGAGGGTGACAGAAATGTTCTGGACTGTGTGGATTTTTCTTGGATAGAACATGCGCGGAAAACACAATGTCCCCAGATGGGGGACAAGATCCCACGATTCGTGGAAAGTGTTTTTATGGTTGGTGGGGGGCCCCTTGGGGACCCACCCCACAAGCGGTGGAGCATGTTGGGGAGGTGGATTTCCCCATGGGGAGCCGCACAAGGTTGTCACGGCCAAGGTGGGGAAGGGGCTCCTCCATGGAGCTTCCTTCCACCTTTGGTGGCTTTTGATGAAAAGATCTAGCCCACCTTTTTGGGCGTTTTCCTAAAGCCCCTTTTTGTGGAAGATCTTTTCATGCCTCCACCCCTTGCTCACCCTATAAATGGAGGTGGAGAGGGATCTGCATTTCATCCAAGTTCTCACACTTGAGCTATCATACAAAGCCATGCAATGATCTGCCCTTCTCTCTCCCCCTCCACGAAATAGTTTCGTAGTGCCGAAAGGCTGCCTGGTTTCCGGCAGCGCTTAGTCTTGGATGGCTAAGCCCTGTAAGATAGCTGACACTGTATGTGTGCTACCTAGTAGAGAGATCGTATGTTCAATCTTTTGTCTGAGGGACTGCTCGAGAGCCTACCCGAAGGGCTGTCCGAGGGACCGTCCAAGGGACTGTTCGAGGGAGAACATCCTCGTGGTTGGGAGGTTGTAAAATCCTAGCTACGGAGATCTGCACCAACGATCTTCACCGACTCTCCTTCCGCTGGGCTATGAGTTGGTAATGATCAGATCAAAACCATGTATGCATCTTCATAGTGATCCTAGGCATGTACATAGTACGGATTGTTTTTGTTTTCTACTGCGTTACCCAACAGAGGAGCCCTCGCCGACCATCTCTTGAAGATGGGGACAAGAAATTGGAAGCGATAGTTGGGCTCTGGATTCTGTGAACTTGGGCGCTGGAGCTCGAGGTTGACGAAGGAAGGGGGGAATGGGAAGCATAAAGCTGAATTGGCCCGCCCTGTATCCTCTTATAGCAAGGGGAATGCCATTCGAGCACACCGCATGGTTGTAATTTCGCAGATTCCGAATGCGTCATGCGTTTATCACGCACTAGGATCAAAGGGTTTGTTAGTAGTGTTGCTAAAAACCCACTGCACGATCTGCTTTATTGATTTGACACATTAATGGCAGAGGCCTTGAGCCACGTTCTCACGTGATTAGAGCAGAGCTTCGGCTTGGATTCCGGCTATGAGTTTTTCACCGTTCGTAGTGGCATTATATGTTTTCATTGCAAAGATATGAGATATGGTCATGACTTGTTTCTTCAATAGACAATCTATATCTTCTTCTATGAGTTTATGTATGGATATTAGATATGGTCATTAGATTGTTATGTGCTACTTAATTTGTTATACAAGTTGCACTTCGTGGAATATATGATTTTCTTGTGTTGTCTATATATGTTTGCATTGTAGGGATGGTCCAGCAAACAGACAAAAAAATTCCTGATGGTCAGTAAGCTGAGTGTAACACTCGGCTTCTGGGTGTAAGCCATCGACAACACTCGGCTTACACGACATGAGTCAAGATCTGGGCAACCCAGAACCTTTTGGCACTGCCGTTGCAGTGGTAAGACGAGAGTGTGGACCGAAGATACTCTGCTCAAACACCCAATATGGCAGGACCTGGTAGCTCCTGATGGACACATAAGCCGAGCGCCGGACACTCGGGGTACGTGCACCTATCGGCACATAGGTGACCCAGAGACGTTTTCCGGTTGTCGGTTTCTCCATATGTGTTGGGAGCACGTAAGACTGGTTTCTGCCAGCCACCGCTCGCCTTAGTTATTAGCCGACAGTCTTGTTCGAACACTCGAATTACTGTGGAGGCCAGGTGGCATGACCATTAACAACCGCCGACCGTCAAGCGACTTTATGTTGCCGATCACACAGGTTTTTAGCTCGGCTAAATGTAAGCCGAGTGCCCGATAGAGCACGCGGCGTATAAGTAGCCCAGCTTTTTTTTAGGCCTTAGGCGAGTATGCTGGGTACCCGGCTTTGACTGTGATTCCGTTAGTGCTACTGACATGTACGTGTGAACTCTTTGATTGGATAACCTTCTATGTGAGCACTGCTAAATAATTTATATACCTACAAATAAAGGGAATAGGTATTTTTGGTCCGTCATGCGTTTTGTAGAAAAAACCCTCACTTTTCTCTGTAACAACCCGCAATCCAGAAAACCATTTCGTATTGTTTTTTCTGTCGTAGTTTCCCCGCATGGGCTGAGCTGGGCCTGATCAGCACGCGGCAGCAAAAAATGATCTTTTTTGTCCGTCAGTCCTCGCTTGGGCTGAGCTGCTCGTGGCCCGCACCAAAGGCAGCTGCCAACTGAACTGGCTGTTGCTTGTGTTTAAAACTGGATTTGTTGCCAAATTAATTAGTACCACCTCGCTTCTTTGCACCAAATTTCACTAATTTATATACGGTGGTGAGTTGTACGACAACAAGTGGCCTAAAGGAAATAAAAGGGATTGTGAGACAACATCGTGGGATATTCTTGTGCATGGCTGGTTGGTTGTCCCATGGAGGGAGAAGTATGGATGGTGATTTGGGCCCCTTTGGTTGGTGTGATGCCACTTATAAGAAGACATTCGTGTGAATGAAAGGTTTAGGATTCGTGGCTAAGAGGTCTGCTGACCAAATAACACCAGACATACGGAGTATAACATTAGCGCCGGTGACCTAGGACCAAATTGTTGTTCCTTTAGCAAAGGTGCTAAGGCTTGTTTCATGCTTAATGCACGACTGATATAAACTTCTCCTAGATTACGATGTGTGCCTCCCAGTTATCTGCACTGGTGGACATTTTGGTGGATGGGAAAAACTAGCGTCTTCTTTGTAGAAAAACACGCGTCAATTTTTTCCGTTGCAACGCACAGGCATTTGTGCTAGTTTATATATAATATTTCATGCATGCACTGAACAAGATGTCAGCTGAAACTTGTTAAGCCCATTTAATTAAGCCATAGAGATTAGCACGTTGAGATTATGCATGGACATGCAGATTTGGAACATTGAGGGCACCCTCTGACCCTCTTTGGTTCAACTAAATGAACAAAATTTTCAGAATTCACTTCATTTTTGAAACTTTAGTTCGTTTGATTGAACTAAATAGGGTCGGAGGGTACCCTGAAGGTTCCAAACTTGCATCGCTAATTAAGCACATATCAGCACATTCATTAGTACTTTTGATTGTACACACTGGTGCTTCATATTATTATTTATGTTTTTGTTCGTATGACATCCGGGTCAAATAATAAGTGACAAAATTTCGTCAAACAACAATGAATACAGAATTACTAGTAATTGACATGAAAGTTAATCCAGACTGCCATATTCATTGCGTTCTTTCGGTCTCCTCTTGCTCTACATAGTCAAACTTGTCTGTTTTACAACCCCCTTTAACGGCATCTTGAGATGGTTCTTGAGATTGGTCGGCAGCACATTGCTTGTCATTCCTACCTGGTTGTGTAGACGTTGATGGGTCTGATGCCCCAGAAGTTGCCTTCTCCTCTTCTTTCTTTTTTCTTCCAATGCGCAGATGACGCTCCTTGACGAGTGACAGGGCGAAGCGCTTGAGCGCTTCTCTGTTTGTGCCCCCGTTCAGGTCGGCCAGGTACGTCCCCATGGTCAAGTGCATCGTAGCCACGTTCTCGTTCAGCAGCTTCTCGCCGATGTTGATCAGTTTCTCCGTGTTCTTCCGAGTCGCGTTGTCCATTTTCAGCATGTCCTCCCCGAACAAAGGAGCCTATATACATGTGTGTTAATTAGCTTTTATTTATACGGACGACGTCAGTCACTTGCATACAATAGTAGGGAGTCTTTATGTATGTACCTGAGCCTGGATGCGGAGGTAGTTCTGCTCCTCGTCTGGGGCAGTGCGTAAGAGCAGGCGAGCCTCCCAGTCGACCAAGAAGTCACTGGCTTGGGAGAAGAAGTTGACGATCGGGTTGTGGCCCCTGTTGCGGACCCATTTTAAGGCGCCCCACTTGGCACAACCCTCTGCGGTGTATGTCCCCTTTCCCTTCACCGCTGCCCCGGTCCCGACGGAGATGACTAGGTATTTCTTGTAATCCACAGCTTGGCAGTGGAAGTCCCGATTCCCGTGCAGTTGCTGCCTGGTAACACTCGATATCGCAGTCATGGTTGGGTTGTTGGCGACGAGGCCGCCGTCGATGAGGTGGCATTGCGACGCCGCCGTGCCGTCGATGCGTGCGCAGTCGAAGCGGTGCGCAGGGAAGAAGGTCGGCCCGGCCGACGTGCCGATGCAGACGTCCGACAGGAGCGCCTTCTCCTCGTTTGGGTCCTCGTTGTATGACGTGAAGGTGACAGGCTTCAGGATATGCACGTCGAACGTAGGTACCACCAATTTACTCAGCGTTTGGTCGATGCGCGTTCTGCCCGTGACTTCCCTGATCGCGTGGCGCAGGAACTTGCCGTCGTACCTGGGCCCACAGCACCCACGTCCCAGGCACAGGCCCAGTGGCCACCACGACAACCACCTACTATGCAAGCAGACAACCAACGCAGAGATTATTACTTGCTAATGTAATTATCTAGGCTCAATGGAAAAATTAGCTAGTCAGATGCATGGATATACACTTACTTCCACTTTGGACGGAAGATTTTAGGCCCGTTCTGAATGTAGAAATCCTTGATTTGCTCGGCGCTGAACTTTGGCCGCTCGTGCTGGTTTGGGGTCGCCAACATTGCCGCGATGAGACCGCCCGTGCTCGTGCCGGCGATCACATCAAAATAGTCGGCAATCTGGAAATCTTCGTTCCGCCAATTACCGTGCCCCTCAATAACCTGAACAGATTAGATATACCAAGCATCTCAACAAAAAAGGGAAAAAAAATAGACATATATGGTGATATGTGGCAACGGTTAGGTTTTCAAGGGAGCTGCCGAACTATTTCTACCCTCCCCACGTGAACTTTCTCCTCTATTCCATTCGATATATCCATGTATGCAGATAAGACAAAAGTGTTGATGTCAATCTAGATTCCCTCCTATTCCCAATATTCAAAATGTTTCGTACCTCAAACCGTTATCCATGTTTTTCACCTGGTATTATAAGGGTTACCCATGTTTTTCATATATCGTTATCGCCAACATTACGTGGGTTGTCAAACTACTCGTTACTAGCTACCGATTCCAAAGTTCTCGCTACAACCACCCTTGTAAGTACATCACTACCATAGTGGTGACTATGACCTAGCATATTTGGAAAAATAGAAAAAGTGCCATGGTGATAGCTGTAGCGTAGACACATAGTTAACTATATATTACCTATGTTGGTAATTATAGCATGGGCAACCTGGTAATTGCAGTTGGGTTATACTGGTAAATATATCATGGACAACAAAGTAACTATAAGTGTATCATGCTGGTAACTGTGGCATATGCATGCAGCTGGGTAAACACATAATTGTCGGGTTGGTAATAGTAGCATATGTGATGGGCCTTGGAGACGTAATCGGAAAGCCGTGGCAGCGCAGGGCCGATCCCGAGTGGGCTGCCTCACCCAAGAGAATGGCCTCGTTGGCGTCGTGAACTTCGCTGAATAGCACTCGACGCAGAGCGTCAGGGCAAAACATGATGTGATCACTTTAATATCGACATGATATCACCAAGCACAGTATAAACAAATGAAGATGAAAACTTTCCAGACACAAAAATAAGCATGACGCTGGTATGGTGCTCTAGAAAAGGCATGCTAGCTAGTATTACGGATTCGTTCTTCCCTCCTGTTAGGAATATGGACGAATAGGCTCACGGCCTCAGACATTGTGCTCCATAGTAAGTAAGCTGATTTTAGAGGACACGACATGATGCATTCATACGACATGGCTCCAGCAAGGTCAATGCGGCGGAGGTCTCCATTGCCAGCAGCAACCGATGCCTTGCTAGCATAGATGTGCGACAGCAGGCCCGATGACCGGGAGATGTACGTACGGTGACAGAGAGAGAAATTGGGTTACTAACTTGGAGCTCTTCCTCGAGGTGGGCGAGGACGACCGCCGGGATCAGCCCGCGAATCCCGCCCCCGTCGATGCTCAGAATCGTGATGAGATCCCCAAACCTTGGTGGCGGGAGCCGTGGTATCTGCTCCGACGGTCGTCGTGCTGGAGGGAGCAGGGGTGTGGTCGACGACCCAGGACCAAAGATGTTGCACATGCCTGCCTCAAGACTGTCGATGAGATAGGAAAGACACGGTTTGATGGACATAGGGGTTGGTCAGGTCTTGTAGGTGTTTCTGGACCCTATATATAATACATAGGCAAATGTGTGTAGTTTGGCTGCAATGGATATTAGACGCTACCTACCATGTGCATGCGCTGAGATCATTGGCGCTCTTAACATTTTCAATATAGTGGTAATGGGCACTTAAAGTTGTCCTTTTGAACTTAGAAAATTCGTCTACCCAAGGTGGCATGCCTCCTGCGCTTTTAAAACACAGTACGTGCAAACCCACGGACAAAAGACCTAGTGGTGGTGCCTTGCTTAAATTATCGGATGTGCTACGTGTCGATCACACCGTCTTCCGGTAGTTAGCTTTCGTGGACAGGGCAGGGCACAGTGCTGGTGATTTGTGTCGCGGTGTTGCTAAATTTCAATCAACTTAATCCACGAATTACCAGCCCTCCATAACATGAAATAGGTGGGAGTTTTCCCCCTCAAACTCCATTTCCCTTTCGACATAAAATCTCATTCCCATTACGGACAGTCCCAATGCTTTACGGTGGTGGACTATATCTTAAGCTTGCCACCAAGGAAAAGTACTGACGTGCAAGATTAATTAATAAACAGAGTTCCTTTTCGAAAAAAATTAATAAACAGAAGGAAGCATCTCATATTGCCTTTTCGATACAACTCTCGACTGGAAAACCATTGCTAATTAATCGCATACATTGTCCTGTGCGTCTCTTCTCCTCGTGATAAGCTTCATCACGACACCTTCGATCCAATGTCTCTGCCACCGTCATCCCAATGCGAAGCTGCCATCACCGTCCTCTTATGAGCATCGCAAAGATGATGTGGTTGTTGCATGCTCCACTTGATGTGGCCTATTTTTTCCGCAGCTACACCCATTGCCTGTAGAGGACACAGCGAGTCAGCAAGGCACTAGAGCCACCACTATGTCGCATGATGCATGGCAATGAAACCGAATTCCCGATAGTCCATCACTACTAGTTGTGACCTGCTGACTCGACGGCCTGGACCATCGGCTAGCCCCGCGCAATGTCCAGCAGCCGAATGAACTCAAAGAGGGCCCATTAGGCGGTGATGAAAAACCGGCTACACAGGACGGCTTCACTGAAATAGGCGGCACAGAAAAAGAGAGAAGAGAAGGACGGGTCTCGCATCAAATACGTCTGACACACACCCCCCCTGTCCCCGTACACACACCGACACAAGCGACGATACACGCAGCGTCGACGTCCACACGTCCGCGGTCCATAAGTCATGAACCTCCAGAGAGAGGTTAACAAGTCATGGTTTTCTAAATTTACCATTTCATTTCACATGGCACATATTCCAAGTGAAGGTTTTCTAATTAGTGATTATCCCTTTCATAGGAATAACCTTTACTATACTACTGCGCACTTGGTCTAGAATAACAAAATATTGGTCGGCATCCCATCGCATGCAGGCCACTCAAGTTTGGAACCGTTTGCAACGTAATTGTTATATGATGTATATGACGCATCTTGGGTGACAACGTCTATCAGATACTACGTTAGAGGCGACAACTTCGTTCTTTGTCATATAGTCGGCAACCGGCTGGCAAGCATTGTAAAGATAACACCCAATTATTTGCAACTATGGCAGGCACTACCGTTCCGACTCCAAAAAGAGAGGATGTTGTACATAAACTAGCAAATAGATTAGTACATTACACACTAGGACCAAGTCTACAGTAAGACAATATTGTGACGACTTTGAAAATGGGATATTAAGTGTGTCCATCGATCCCACTGCTGGCCGGCTGTCCCCCATCGATATATTTTGATACCAATCGAAAGATAGTTTCCGCATAATATAATGCCACATCATTATGCAATATCTTCGTGACTCTAAAAAAAAGAAGGATATTGTCCCCGTCTGGCCGCTGGCCGGATGTCCCATCGCATGCCGCTCAATTTTAGTGCCATTTACAATATGCATGGTTGTTGTGTAATGTAATGACACATCTTGGCTGACAAAGTTGGCATTGTAAATATGATAGCTAAGCTCCTAGTTTTTTAAGAAGTGGAATAAACCCCGGAGTCTAGTCCCTCTGCATTGGATGCTACACACAACCATATATTATGGATTATTCAATAATATTAAGCAAATCTCAACATCAATACAAATAAACCGGCTTCAAGCATCTTGGGACAAACAGAGCATGCTCCACGAAGTCTAACCTTCGACGCATGAAGTACACGTACCAGCAATTTCTCTGAACATGTTGAACTCAAGTGGGACAAACAGAGCAGGCTGCGCGAAGGCTGGTTGGTGGTATATTGAAGCAGCAAAACACAATTCCTGCAAGCTATGGTTGGTGGAAAATATATTTTCATGTGAATGAATAAAGGCTTCAATACTCTACATTACACTTTATTTACTCATAACTCAAAATATAAATGATGACTACATATGAATGCCTCATGGCAGTATACCAGGATGTGCAATGATCTAGCGTAACATGTAAACAATGATGAACAGTGGCTTTGCCACAAATATCATGCTAGCTCTATTTGATCATGAAATGAAAACTGACAATGAAACTCAAATCATGTAATGAATTGTAAAAATGGAAGTTGCATGACAATATATCTCGGAATAGCTATGGAAATGTCATGATAGGTAGTTATGGTGGCTGTTTTGAGAAAGATATATGATGTCTTATGTGTAGGAGAACAAGTTCTCCTACGGGGTTTGGATGCACCGGCGAAGTCTTGCACCATGTCTCGAGGTGAGAGTGGGCAATGCACAGTACCAAAGAGACTAGCAACATATGTGACGGTGTCCTAGACTAGGGGGTCCCAGCCTAGCCTGTCGGGACCCCGATCCTAAGTCACACCGATCTAGCAAATGACACATCATATCGCTTTGCGGCCTCACGCACGGTAACCCACGGCTGCCGCCTTTACCTTGGCCGGGACCGTTTGCATCTTTTGGCTCACGTATATGATTGTGTTGCTAGCATCCATATGACAGAGAACCCGGGTCGACATGGCTAGTCATAAACCAAGGTGGCACAAACGTACAGGGACAGACAAACGTGTCGGTCATCAGCGAGTGCAACCGGGCTGTAGCAAGCTATCAGTACTCCAGTAACACCGCGTGACATTTCCCCGTAGGGACAGACACAGGAGCGAATAAGGATACATGTCGGTCAATCCATGTGTTCCGGAGCAGTAGCGAACTACTAAGGCTCAGTGGAAGCACTGGGAGGCATTTCCCGGTATGGAAGGCTACCAAAGTAGATAACTAAGTGTCGAATCCCACACATACCAATGCATTTCAAAACATACACACAATATGCACGATATGTGTCGATACAACAAGGCATCACAACATAACCCTACGACTCAAAGTATTTATTTAAAAGGCTTCGAGGAGCCATACATAACATGCTATTACAAACATGGGTCTCATGATCCAACATACAAAGTCATACAAGCAACAGAAGCATAAACCTGTCTGAGTACAGACAGCTGGAAAGAAAGAAGGCTAAAAAGCCTAACTATCTACAAGACCCTCCATAGGAACCAGACCTCTGTCTGGGATTCCCAAGCTACTCGGTCAACATCGAACTCGTCGTTGAAAGAGCTAGTGAGACTAACATCTCCTCTGCAAAAACATAAGTTAAGCAACCGTGAGTATAAAGGTACTCAGCAAGACTTATATCAGAACTATCTACTTATGCATCAGTATCAACAATGGGGTTGTGGAGTTTAACTGCAGCAAGTCAGCTTTCACTCAGTGGCTAACCTGTACTACGACTACCAGTATTTCTTTGAGGTGAGAAAATGCACACGAGTCCACATAGTCACCATATCAATACACCACTATGGATCCGCTCCCGTCTCCCTACGAGAAGGCCATCCATAGCACTCACACTTATCTTACGCATTTTAGAGTATCCATTTCAACTTGTCTATGAACAATGTATGCTTTCCAAGTAGTCCATATCCGAGGACACGGCTATCCGAATAGATCATTTACCCTGCAGGGGTGTACTTCTTCACACACGCTCTCACCACTTACCACCATGTACACGTCATGTATCTCGGCAACCTTCAAGCGGAAGCCTGGCGAGGGTGTCGGCCACGACTTGACTAATCCACACGAGACTCTAGTCCAGGTTTATCGCCTATTTGAGGTTGTATCCGCAACAGAAGTCCGGCCGAGGTTTCTATTACGGCCCCAAACGATGAGAACAGGGTTCCCAAGAGCACCATCCGGGTGTCATCCTGGTACACCGTGCCTCGGTGTCTCTACCGCATCATAGCCCACCCCTAAGGTCAGCGCTATGCATGGCCCCCAACACATATCCTATAAACACCAGAAACTAGTTGCAACTCCTGGATAGAGATCAAGGCGATTAATAAGTCGAGAGGGTCCATTGGTTTCGGGTCCAATGTGTGGTCGTAACTGTCTTGGATCACAAACACAGAACTCAGTTCTTGAGGAAGGTTTCAATGAGACAACCCACCATTACCAAATCATGTTCACACACTTAGCTCTCAACAGTAGGACATGTTCACCACCATTCCAATCCATCCCAGATGAATCAGACCTGACACAACTCTAAGCATAGCAGGCATAACAAGCAAGCATGAATGAGTAGGCACATATGGCTCAAACAACTCCTACTCATGCTAGTGAGTTTTACTAATTACTGTGGCAAAGACAGGTCATGCAGAGGAATGGGTTCAACTACCGCAAAATGTAACAGTTGAATCATTATTGTCCTAATGCAGTAAAAGAGAGCAAGAGCGAGAGAGTGGGATTGTATCAGAGTGATCAAGGGGTTTGCTTGCCTGGCACTTCTGAAGCTAGCACTGCTCTTCATCAGTGTCAACGATCACATCGTCGGAACAACGCCTACTGAGAGGGAACACACACCGGCAAACAAGGAAAGAGAGCACATTCAATGCAATGCAAAACCAAATGAATGATATGTCATATTAATGTACTGAATTGACCTAGTGCAACATTGAGCCAGGTTAAATGAAGTGGAATTCAAACAAGATTAAACTCCAACTCCAAATGCTAATTCATAAATTGCCCTAATCATGAATTCTCCTAGTTGGTGATTTTAACTTCTTCAAACATTCATGAACATGGCATAAACAGATTCTTCATATTTTTCTGATAATTTTTCATATATAAATTATTTCCATCTGAGCTATGGTTGATTTTATATGATTTTTTGAAGGTTAAAGAATTTTCTGGAATTTCCTGGCTACTCTAAATTAAACTAAATCCAGAAAATGATTTACTGCATCAGCATTACGTCACTGTGACATCAGCAAGTCAACAGAGGCAGTCTAGGTCAAACCTGACCAGTGGGACCCGCATGTCAGTGTCTACTCTAATTAACAGGGTTAATTAACACTAATGTTAATCCTAATTTAGGTTAATTAGGGCTCTGGGCCCACATGTCATAGACTCAGGAGAGGTCAAACCCCTGGTCAAAAGGGTCAAACTAGCCGGCGGCTCAACGCCGGCGACAACAGACGCGGCGGAGGGGTGCGGGCTTCGTCCTCCGGCGATCAAATCGACGGCCGAGGCCATCTACGCGACAAGGAAGTTCGTCCGCGTCGTCTGGTGCAACGGCCTTCGCCGGGTGTGGCCTAGAGCGACAGCGGTGGCAATGGTAGTGGCAGCCAGAGTTCGGCCAAGCTCGGGAGCGAGGCTACGGTGGCCGTGGCAATGCGTGCGCGGCACCTAAGGCATCTATGCGGTGCGGCGAGCACGATGAACGCACGCCCGGGACCAAATGGTCACCGGAGGGTCATCGGCGACAAGCTCAGGTGGCGGTGGTTCTCGGCCAGCATGGAAACGGCGGCTACGACGGCCAATCGAGCACGGGAGCGAGGGGGAAAGACGCAGGAGCTTACAGCTCGTCGGATGGAGGGCTCGTCGGGCTCGGAGAGGCGTCAAGGAGGGCGCACGGTCGCCGGTGATCTCGACGGCCGAAGCTTGAAGAAGAGGTCGCGGAAGTCGCTGGGGGGCGCGTCCGGTTGCGTGGCTCGGTGAGGAGGTCGGGGACTAGGTGGCGGACACGTCGGAGGGGCACGGGGTGGGCGGTGGTCGCGGTGGTTCACGGCGGTGGACTCACTGCGGCTTCGGCCATGGCGGAGGCAGGCGAGGGAGAGGCGAGGGAGAGTAATGGAGCAGTCGGGCGGATCGAGACGTCACCGAGGCGTTCATCCACGCGTCCAGGGGCTCGGCGGCAAGCAGGAGGTGGTGAGGCGCGTGCTCGCGCGCGTTGACCACACGCGAGAGGTAGGCGATGACTGGCATGGGCCTACAGTGCTGGGTTGGCACAGTGCAGGCCAGGTAAGTGGCCCAAGTACTGTTCTCTCTCTCTCATTTCTTTCTGTTTTTCTATTTTGTTTCCTGTTTTGGATTTAGTAGAAATACTAAATCATTTCTAGAAATCCTGAAATAAATTGTGGGCACATTTTGAATTATTTCCAACAGCCCTCAACTATTTCCAGAATTATTAGAGCATTTAAAGTATTTATAGAATTTAAATGCCCTAATTCAAATACTTTATGAATTAATTCAAAAATCCAGAGATGACCTAGAAAATATGTGCATCATTTTTGGCACAGGTTTCCACCTTAACCAAAAATCATGAACTTTTCTAAAGGGCATTTTGGATTCTTTGAAAATTATTTTAAGTTGAATCTATTTGATTTGATTTGGTGCTAGGGTTTCATCATCCCCAATTGAAATTTCAACAAATTTATACATGATGCATGGATGATTTAATGCAACTAATTGCACTCAATTCTAGGGCTGTGACATACCCGGCCTAGTCCATGGGCCGGACTGATGACCCAACGATGAAGAAGGACTCCGGAAGCCTCCATCCTATGCTTGCTGGGCTTCGCCAAGGACCTGACATAAACTCCAAGTATTTCTATTAGATTCGGCATCTAATCCTTGGATGGCAACCGACCATGTGCAACCTTAGACACCCCCTGTACCTATATAAGCCGGAGGGTTTAGGCCATAGGACGATCCATTCATCATCACCCTTAGGGTTTTAGACCACAGCTTACGATCTCGAGGTAGATCAGCCCTTTACTTTGATACACCATCATTATAAGCAAGAGCAATACGTCGGGTTTTACCTCCTCAAGAGGGCCCGAACATGTGTAAAACACTGTGTCTCTTGTCTCCTGTTACCCATCGATCTGATCTCACAGCTCGGGCCCCCCTACCCGAGGTCTGCCTTTTTTGACACCGACATTGGTGCTTTCATTGAGAGCCTGGTATTTGATTGTTGGAGATCGATGGCTCGTCTATAGATCGGTAGCAGTATTGGCTGCAGTGACACCGTCGTCCCCGGCTAGCTTTTTGCTTTTGGCAGCATTGTGGTGCACACTGACCCGACCGGCCGTTTGAGCCCTGTCGAAAGTTTCGCTCCGAACCAGGTCGTCATGTTCGGAAGCCTGGAGTACATCACGGACTCCCGAGGTGATCTAGTTCTCTCGGGGCCGATCTCAGATCAGCTGGAGGATCCCTCCAGCGCTACGATCCCGTAATCAGCTTCCGACCTCATGACCGATTCAACCTCTGCCTCCTCGGATATCGGCCTCAAGCTGAACCCGCCCTCGGCCCCCGCAGTGACGGGCTCTGATGTTGTTCCTTCAGTTATCGACCAGGGGTCAATCCAGGACAAACAGGATAACGGTGCCGCGTCAAGCTGCCTAAACAAGCTTTTTTAGCTAAGCCCGGCCTATAACCAGGTCCTGGACACTAAGGAGCTCTGGCAGATAAACAAGGTATTGGATCGAATCCAGAACCTGGCAATCTCTTCTGCCACTTAAGATCAGATCGGATGTAAAGCCAATGATCGGGAATTTTTTATCCCACCCACCACCCACCTAGTCACCACGGTCGAAGATTTGACCGATATGCTTGACTACGGCTTTGATGAAGCCGTTGGCATGGAGGAAGATGTCAGTGATGACGCCGGAGCTGAACCACCCGCGACCATGCCCCGTATAGGGAATTGGGCCGCGACATCCACGTACGATGTTTACATGGTCGGCACCCCTAGAGGTACCTCCGAACAGAAACCCAAGGAAAACCCCAAGCGTCGCCGCCCTAAAAGGCGACCGAAGGGCAACAATGGTAACAGGAGTACGGCCAATCCTACGGGCATCGCCGATAACGAGGCCGCCCCTAACGCAGAAGAGAACGCGGGCGAAGACGGTGAAGCCTCGCCCGCCCAATAGCACGGGCCCGTGGGGACACCTGTGGAGGACGATCCTGATACGTCTCCAATGTATCTATAATTTATGAAGTATTCATGCCATGTTTAGAACAATTTTATATGGTTTTGGAAATGATTTGAATGGAACTAACCAGGACTGACGATGTTTTCAGCAGAACTACCGTGGTGTTGTTTTTTGTGCAGAAATAAAAGTTCTCGGATTGATCCCAAAATTTACGGTGAATTTTTATGGACCAAAAGAGACCTGCGGAGCACCGAAGCTGGACCTGGAAGTGGCCGAGGGCGCCACAAGCCTGGGGGGCGCAAGCCTCTGTACCGAAGCGATCTCATCCGGAGCCCTGTTCCGGCACTCTGTCGGAGGAGGGAATCATCACCGGAGGCCATCTTCATCATCCCGGCGGTCTCCATGATGAGGAGGGAGTAGTTCACCCTCGGGGCTGAGGGTATGTACCAGTAGCTATGTGTTTGATCTCTCTTTCTCGTGTTCTTGATTTGGCACGATCTTGATGTGCCGTGAGCTTTGTTAATATAGTTGGATCATATGGTGTTTCTTCCATCTCTATCTTCTTGTGATGAATTGAGTCTTTCCCTTTAAGGTTTCGTTATTATCGGATTGAATATCTTGGGATTTGAGAACACTTGATGTATGTTTTGGTAATCAACTCGCGGATTCCCGTGACCTTGGGGAATCTAGGCATATGGGTTGGTACATGTTTTCATCTTCTTTTCTCCGATAGAAACTTTGGGGTGTTCTTTGAAGTTCTTTGTGTGGATTGAATATTTTGAATCTGAAGTTGTTTGATGCATATCGAATAATCAACTCACGGATACTTGTGGTGACATTGGAGTATCTAGGTGGCATTAGAGTTGGTTGATGCGTATCATATGGTGTTATTTTAGTACAAACTCTAGGGCTGTTCATGATACTTATAGGGATGGCTCAATAGATTGCTCGGAAAGGATAACTTTGAGGTGGTTTCGTACCCTACAACAATTTCATCTTATGTTCTCCGCTAGATAAGAACTTTGGGAGTGATTCTTTGTTGCACGTTGAGGGATTGTTATATGATCCAATTATGTTAGCATTGTTGAGAGATTGCGCTAGTGAAAGTATGAACCCTAGGCCTTGTTTCTAAGCATTGCAATACCGTTTTTACTCCCTTTTGTTACTTGCTACCTTGCTGTTTTTATTTATTCAGATTATAAAAACCTATTTCTACTATCCATACTACACTTGTATCACCATCTCTTCGCCGAACTAGTGCACCTATACAATTCACCATTGTATTGGGTGTGTTGGGGACACAAGAGATTCTTTGTATTTGATTGCAGGGTTGTTTGAGAGAGACCATCTTCATCCTACACCTCCCACAGATTGATAAACCTTAGGTCATTCACTTGAGGGAAATTTGCTACTGTCCTACAAAACTCTACGCTTGGAGGCCCAACAAAGTCTAAAAGAATAAAAGTTGTGTAGTAGACATCAAGCTCTTTTCTGGCACCGTTGCCGGGGAGGTGAGTGCTTGAAGGTATATCTTTAGATCTTGCAATCAAATATTTTAATTTCTTGTTTATTCGCTAGTTTGGTTTATTAAAATAAAACTACAAAAAAATGGAATTGAGATTGCCTCACATGCTTCACCTTTATGATGTCTTTCTTGAAAATAAGGATTCCGATAATTGTGCTCAATTGCTAGAGGAAGAATTTAATAAAATGTTTAATGTGAGTTCCTTGAATGATAATCATGGTTGCATTGTTGTTAGTATGAATTCTTTGAATATCCATAATACGAATGATGATTGCACTAGTCATGATAAAAAGATTTCTTATAAGCATGTCAATTTTTGTGGAGTGCATAAAATTTGTGAAGACATGCCTTATAGGGATGATAGATTTTGTAAGAAGCATAAACATGATAAAACCAATTGGTGGCTTAAAGTGATAGATGAATTTGCTACAAAATTATGCTCTCTTCATCCCATTACTTGTGAACTTTGCAATAGGGTTGGTCATCTTAATTTCCAATGCATACTTTTCCTTGATCGAATCGTGGCCAAATATTGTAATAACTTGATCACCCATGAACTTTATAATGAACTTTGTCTATTTTTGGGGTGTGAAGAGTTGACACATAAAAATAGTTGGTTTGAAGCATTCATATTCACAGACCATACTGAAACTAATCTACAGGAAATCTATATGTTTTGTGTGGTAAATTGCAATGAGAATGCTTATATAGCCAATTATAGAAAGACGGGAAAACCAATAGAATATAAAAGAAATTCTAATGGAAGGGTAAAGATTTCCACTTTCCCTCGTATTGTCTCTCGTGATGAAACATGTGACGAGGAGGAGCTTCCTATCCAACCAATCTCTTCAATAAGAAGCTCGGAAAAATTGATTGAACCCGCACATAATGTGGTGAAGAAGAAGAATAACAAAAGAAGGAAAAGTAAAGGTAAAAAGGTATCTCTCCCAAATAATGTTGCTCCTATTACTGTTGTGCCTCATGAGAATGAATCAAAAATAATTGTGGAAGATGATACACTTGATGATGATTTCGTTATGCCTAGTACTTGTAGTGATAATAATGATTGGGAAGATAATGATACTTCTTATAATCTTGAAAATATTTTTGGCACCAACTTGGGAAATTATGATAATAATAATTGTTATACTATTGGTGCTATTCATACTATTGATGATAATAGTGATTATGCTAATGATATGCAAACCCATAAGCTTGGGGATGCTATGTTTGATTGGGATGACATGTTTGAGAATTTATTTGCTGCAAATAATGTTTATCCTAAGCTTGGGGATGCTATGCTTAATGAGGATGATCTTTTTATTCCCCTTACTTTTGATGAGCAAATTTGTTATGATGATAGCATGCCTCCTATCTATGATGATTGCAATAATAATGAAAGTGGGTTTGGAAGAGTGTCAACTTTAGGTAATAATTATCCCACTATTTTGGATGGTGTTCAATCTTATTATAATAATAAAAGTGGATTTGGAGAGGTCATGACTTTATTTAGTAATGATTCCTCTATTCCTGAAGAGGTTTCAATTGATTATGATTAGAACGAAGTTGCTACTTATGATGATTATTGTGATGATACTTATGTTATAAAAAGTAGTGATAATTATTCTTATAAAGATTTTCATAATTATGAATACCCTCTTACTGAACATTACTCTTTTAATGTGGAAACAATGTATAGTATTCGAGTTTCATATGATACTCCCACTATTATGAATGAGAAGAAAATTGCTTATGTGGAGAGTAATAAAAATTGTATGCCTATGAATCATGAAAAGAATGCTTTATGTGATGGTTATATTGTTGAATTCATTCATGATGCTACTGAAAATTATTATGAGAGAGGAACATATGCTTGTAGGCTTCTCAATAATATCAATTTTCCTCTATATGTGTTCAAAGTTTTGAAGTCCTGCTTGTTTTGCCTTCCTATGCTAGTTGATTCTTGCTCCCATAAGTTGTTTGCTCACAAAATCCCTATGCATAGGAAGTATGTTAGGCTTAAATGTTTGAGTCATATGCTTCATGATGCTCTCTTTGTGTTTCAATTCTTTACTTTTATGTGAGCATCATTGAAATCATCATGCCTAGCTAAAAAGGCATTAAAGAAAAGCGCTTGTTGGGAGACAACCCAATATTTATACCTACTGTTTTTGTGTGTTAACATGATTAAGCTACTGTATTAATCATGTTTTATAGCTTTTGTTTCAATAATGTGCCAAGTAAAGCCTTTGGGATAGTGTGGATGATAGTTGACTTGATTCTATGCAAAAACAGAAACTTTTGCGTCCAGTGCAGAAATTCCTATAATTTAATGGAGCGTCAAAACCTTCTTAAATTTTTAAACATGATTGATATACAAATTTCCTATGTTGTCCTGATTTTTAAGAATTTTTGGAGTTGCAGAAGTATGGTCTTTGTTCAGATCATTAGAGAATGTTCTGTTTTTGACAGAATTTGTGTTGTTTGCATAGTTTGCTTGTTTTAGCGTTTCCATTGCTTATATTGAGTGATATAAATTGTGGAAATGATATAGTACAGTAGGAATTATGCGAGAACAATTATGGATCTTGTCTTGACAGTACCAAAGTGATGATTTATTCTTTATCATACTAACCCATCTCACGAAGTTCCGTTAAGTTTTGTGTGATTGAAGTTTTCAAGTTTTGGGTGAGATATCGATATGAGGAGAATAAGGAGTGGCAATAACCTAAGCTTGGGGATGCCCAAGGCACCCTGAGGTAATATTCAAGGAAGACCCAAGCAACTAAGCTTGGGGATGCCCCGGAAGGCATCCCCTCTTTCGTCTTCAACATTATCGGTAACCTTACTTGGAGCTATATTTTTATTCGTCACATGATATGTGTTTTTCTTGGAGCGTCATTTTATTTTGTTGAGATTTGCTTTCTGTTATTTATAATAATGTTTGTATCTTTTATTTCAATAAAATTGACAAGTATATCCTTTACCATGCTCAGTTTGCAAGTCTATATGTTGCTGTTTGAAAACAGAAAGTTTGCTGTTATGTCTTGAATATTCCTGAATAGTCAGAACATGATCAAATCTTGAAATTTTTACACAGTAAGTATAATAAATTTTTTACAGTGTGGTAATTTTCCAGAATTTTTGGAGTTAAATAAGTATGGATTCTTCTTCGTCCTTTACAGACTGTCCTGTTTAGACAGATTGCTGTTATGTTTGCATTGTTTGCATTTGTTGGCTTGTTTAATGGTTCTATTTGAGCATAGGAGTATTAAATATGCAGAGGCATTTAGTATGCAATGTTAAATTATAATTTTAGTAATTTGTTACAGTAGAGAATGATAAGGTTTTGCATTGATTTATACTAACTTATCTCACGAGTTCTTTTTGTGTTTTGTGTGGATGAAGCTTTTAAGGATGATGGAAACCGTGATATGAGAGGAATTGAGGAGACACAAGAGCTCAAGCTTGGGGATGCCCAAGTCATCCCAAGTTAATATTCCAAGAAGTCTCAAGCATCTAAGCTTGGGTATGCCCCGGTAGGCATCCCACCTTCTTCATCAACAATTGTCAGTTAGTCTCGGTTGAGCCTAAGTTTTTGCTTCTTCGCATGAGATGTGCTATTCATGGAATGTCATTTTATTTCATTTTGTTTGCTGTTTGAATAAAATTCTTGGATCTGAAATCTTGAATGAGAGAGTGTCCTCACATAGCTACTTAATTATTTAACTACTCATTTGATCTTCACTTATATCTTTTTGGAGTAGTTTGTCATTTACTCTTGTGCTTCACTTATATCCTAAGAGTAAATTGTTAAATGAATTGAATATCATAAAGTTGAAATTATATTTGCTTCATATGCTTGTCCCTGATACGTCTCCAACGTATCTATAAATTTTGATTGTTCCATGCTATTATAGTATCAATCTTCGATGTTTATTATGCAATTATATGCAATTTTATATCATTTTCTGGGACTAACCTACTAACTCAGTGCCCAGTGCCAGTTGCTGTTTTCTGCATGTTTTTGGCTTTTAGGGAAACAGTACCAAACAATGTCCAAACGGAGAAAAAACTTTGGATTAATTTTTCTTGGACCAGAAGAAACCCAAGAAGCTTCGGGAGAAGACCTGAAGTATCACGAGGAGGCGACAAGACTGCCTGGCGCGCCCTGGGGGGGTGCCTTCCAGGCTTGTGGGCCCCTCGTGGCACCTCTTGACCTAATTCGTTCGCTATAAATTCACAAATATTCCCAAACCAACAGAGAGCCAACCCGAAACACTTTTTCCGCCGCCACAAGTCTCTGTTTCTTCAAGATCCCATCTGGAGACCTTTTCCGGTGATCTGCCGGAGGGGGATTCTATCACGGAGGGCCTCTACATCAACCTTGCTGCCCTTCTGATGATGTGTGAGTAGTTTACCACAGACCTACGGGTCCATAGCTAGTAGCTCGATGGCTTCTTCTCTCTCTTTGATCTTCAATACAATGTTCTCCTCGATCTACTTGGAGATCTATTCGATGTAATCATTTTCTGCGATGTGTTTGTTGGGATCCGATGAATTGTGGGTTTATGATCAGATTATTCATGAATATTATTTGAGTCTTCTCTGAATTCTTATATGCATGATTGTTATAGCTTTATATTTCTCTCCGATCTATCCATTTGGTTTGGCCAACTAGATTGGTTTATCTTGCAATGGGAGAGGTGCTTTGTGATGGGTTCGGTCTTGCGTTGCTCAATCCCAGTGACAGAAAGGGACATGACACGTATTGTATCATTGCCATTAAGGGTAAAACGATGGGGTTTATTCATATTGCTTGGATTTACTTTGTCTACATCATGTCATCTTGCTTAAGGCGTTACTCCGTTCTTTATGAACTTAATACTCTAGATGCATGCTGGATAGCGGTCGATGGGTGGAGTAATAGTAGTAGATGCAGGCAGGAGTCGGTCTACTTGTCTCAGACGTGATGCCTATATACATGATCATTGCCTTGAATATCGTCATAACTATGCGCTTTTCTATCAATTGCCCAACAGTAATTTGTTTACCCACCATATGCTATCTTCAAGAGAGAAGCCTCCACTACTAGGAAAAGGGCTATAGATGATATGGCTACTAATGGCGCACCAGACATGTGGTGCGCCACTACTATATAGTAAAGGCGCACCATGAATTGGTGCGCCATTAGTGTGGTAGACACTAATGGCGCACCAGACCCACGGTGCGCCATTAGTGACAAATGTTTTTTTTTTCATTTTTCCAAAAATACTAATGGCGCACCAGGGAAGAGTGCGCCATTACTAGTTTAACTAGTAATGACTAATTTTTTTTTTTTTTTTTTGCAAAACTACTAATGGCGCACCTCAAGCTGGTGCGCCATTAGTAACCAGGGTTACTAATGGCGCATATATGGGTGGTGCGCCATTAGTAACCTGGGACCAGCTAGATATTTTGGATAGCCACACCTACACACTCACTTTCCCCACTTCATTCTCTCCACCTCATCCTCCAAGATTGTGTCGGCTGCCTCCTCCTCCTCACCTCATTTGCACCATAGATTCATCAAAATTAGGTGGTTAAATTACCTTTTTTTGATAGGTAAGTAAGGGGAAAGCTATCTTTATGTTGTAGATCTACTTTTTTCTCTCCCTCGCTCCAACAACGTGCACATGCACTTTTTATGGCCTTGCTAGATCTATGTATGTTTGTGGTGTTGCATATGTTTGTGGTGTTGCATATATGTTTGTGTTTGCAGGTACCGGTATTTGAAATGCGATAGTTGCCAATATTTTGCCGGAATGTTGATTCATTTCCGTTTCGGCGAGAATTTGGCACTATGCATTCTTTTTGGTCCTATTTTTAGGCAAAGTCATGCCAAATTTTTTCTTGGTTCTAAAATATTGTTTTGCTCTACCCCGCAGGCGACCATGGTCCGCACGATGACCGAAGGCATCGTGAATAGGTTTTTGAGCTCCGCGAAGGCCGAGATACTTCAAAAGAACGAGACGGAGATAAGATGTCCGTGCCGAAGATGCAAGCTGAAGAGCCTTATTGGGGACCCGGATTCCGGGCAGGTGCGGGACCACCTGCTCTTGCGTGGTTTCATGGATGGCTATCGGTGGCAAGGTGATGAAGATGACTATGAAGTCGTCCATGGGGGCCGGGCAAGAAATGAGGAAGGGCAGCAAGACAACCACCGCGGCGAGGGCGGGCGAGAAGACGAAGAATCTCCAGGACATGATCACGACGGTGATGCAGTACACAGTCATCATGTAGAAGAGGCCGGACATGATGATGAGGAAGATCAAGACGAAGGGCATGATCATGAAGATGAAGATGCCGGAGCAGACGACGATGGACCATCGATGGGCTGGGTGCAGGACCCTCATATTCAAGAGCTGCTTCTCAAGCAGACGGATAACGCAAGAGCTGCCGCCCGAGAGAAAGCCAAGCTGGATCAACTGGAGATAGACGCGGTTACTCCATTGTATGAAGGATGCAGGCCCGAGGATACCCGCCTGAAAGTAACGCTCATGGCTCTGGAGATGAAGGTAAAACACAAAATGACCGACGCATGCTTCGACGAGAACATGTCATTCTGGCACGAACGTCTTCCCAAGGGGAACAAGTGCCCGACCAGTTTCGAGGAGGCGAAGAAAATCGTGTGTCCTCTGGATTTACCGCACGTGAAATACCATGTGTGCATGAACAATTGCATCATTTATCGGGACGAGCACGCGAAGTCTACCATATGTCCGGTGTGCGGCGTCACTCGATACAAGAAGAGGAAGAAAGCTCCTCGAAAAGTGGTGTGGTACTTTGCGATCACTCCTCGTCTGCAGCGGTATTTCGCGGACCCTAAGGCAGCAAAGCTCCTGCGTTGGCACGCAGATAGGGAGTAGAAGAAGCGAGAAGATGACGGAAATGATCCGGAGATAAATAAAAAAGACAAGATGCTGAGTCACCCTAAGGATGCGAGCCAGTGGCAAGCGTTGAACTTCGAACACCCAGAATTTGGGGACGATCCAAGGAACATCGTGCTGGGCGCGAGCACCGATGGAGTCAATCCGTTTGGCAGCCAGAGAAGCACACATAGCACCTGGCCTGTGTTTGTGTGGATGTACAACCTTCCCCCCTGGTTGTGCATGAAGAGGAAGTACATTCACATGAGTATGCTAATTGAAGGGACGAAACAGAAGTTCAGCGGGATGAAGTCTCACGACTGTCACGTGCTGATGACGCAGATACTTCCAGTTGCAATCCGTGGGATCATGGACGCGCACGTCCGTGAAACGCTATTTGGCCTATGCAACTTTTTCGACGTCATCTCTCGAAAGTCGGTTGGCGTGAGGCAACTCAGAAGGCTACAGGAAGAGATCGTGGTGATACTATGCGAGCTTGAGATGTACTTCCCGCCCGCATTCTACGACGTTATGGTGCATCTGCTGGTCCATATCGTGGAGGATATCATCCAACTCGGGCCGACGTTCCTGCACAGCATGATGCCGTTCGAAAGGATGAATGGTGTCATCAAAGGATACGTTCGCAACATGTCACGTCCAGAGGGAAGCATAGCCAGGGGCTTTCTGACCGAAGAGTGCATCTCCTACTGCACGAATTATCTAGGCATCGAGAACCCCGTTGGTCTGCCCGTCAACAGGCACCTCGGCAGGCTCGCTGGATGGGGTCACCGCGAGGGTCGCCACGAAATGCATGTCGACTTCGAGGGTCGACTCGCCGACTTTGAAAGAGCAAACCTAGTCGCGCTACAACACATAGACGTGGTCGATCCTTGGCTGGTAGAGCACAAAACCTTTATTGAGAAGACGTACAATGACCGAGGCCAACAGAGGATGGACGGAGATATAATCAAAGAGCACAACTCATGTTTCACGCGTTGGTTCAAGGAGAAGCTTCTGTCGTACCCTTTACATGAGGATTCTCCCGCGGAAGAAAAACAAATATTCGCCTTGTCACAGGGCGCCGAGCACAACCTGATGACGTATGAGGCGTACGATATCAACGGCTACACATTCTACACAGAGGGAAAGGACATGAAGAGCGATTATCAGAACTCCGGGGTAACGATGGAATCCTACACCGGTAACGACAAGGACAGATACTACGGAAGGATCGAGGAGATCTGGGAGCTGAGCTACGCTGGAGAGAAGGTCCCGATGTTCCGTGTCAGATGGGCCAAGAGCGTCCTAAAAGAAGACCGGTATTTCACCACCATGGTTATACCCGAAGCCAAATCCAAGACCGCGGGCGCAAACGTCACCGCGAAAAATGAGCCATGGGTACTGGCTTCCCAAGTGGACCAATGCTTCTTCATTACCGACCCGCCAAAGCACAGTCGTGTTGTCGTGAGGAGAGGCAAAAGGAACATCATCGGAATGGATGGAGTCGCCAATGAGCAAGACTTCGACAAGTACGGCGACCCGAAGATGGAAGATGACGACGACGATGAAGTACCATACACCACAAGAAGAAGCAGGACCACCCTACCTAAAGGACGTCCGTTCAAGAGAAGATCAATTCAAGGGGTTCCGGGGCTAAATTATTCAACCGCGAGAAAGAAGGGCAAGAAGATTGTGAAAAGATAGCTAAGACCGAATCACGACGTGTCGGCCACGTGTGTGTGTGTCAGTGGCAAGCTCAATTATTACATGCAACTAAATTATTACATGTATCACTTGATTTCAACCATGTCATCTAATTCTAAATCTTTGCACAATGGTTATATCACTCCATTTGCATTTTCCTTTTCTTTTATCTCAAATCTTAAATTATCACAATGGTTTAAGTACGTGGTCTAATTAGAAATATTATTAAAGATCTTTTAAACATATATTATATTACTTTATATTATATTAAAATTGCCATGTGTTTATTTTAAAGTGTTTGGATGTTTATCATAAGGTTAAAATAAAATTTTAAAAAAGGTGCAAAAAATGGGGTTGCCAAGATTCGAACCTGGCCGGCCGGGTGACTTGCTTATTGTATCAAGGGACCAACCACTAGGCCATGTAAGTGGTTCTGTCCATAGCCACACACGCAATTGTTTTAACCTATTAGTACTAATAGTAATGGCGCACCCCTTAAAAGTGCGCCATTGCTATCACTGTTTTTATGGCGCACCAGGGGAAGGTGCGCCATTGCTATTCATGTTTTTATGACGCACCCCTAGATGGTGCGCCATTGCTAACCTTCCCCCCTCTGTGTGTAGGTGCGTTCTGTCCATCTCGCGCTGTCCCTCTCCCTCGCCAGATCCCCCTCGCCCCCCGCGCCCGCTCCACCGCCGCCCCGCCGCGCCGTCCCCTACCTGCTCGTCTCCGGTGACCCCCTCCGCTCCGGTGGCCTCCCTCTCCCTCCATTCCTCTCTCTCTCCCTCCCTCCCTCTCTCTCTCTCTCTCATCGTGCGCGCCCCTCCTCTGCAGCAGATCGAGCGCCTCTCCCGCGACCGCCCGCCGCGCCGCCCCCTACCTGCTCGTCTCCGGCGACCCCCTCTGCTCCGGTAAGCCTCCCGCTCCGGTAAGCCTCCCGCTCCCTCCCTCCCTCTCTCTCTCCCTCCCTCTCTATCTCTCTCTCTCTCTCACCATGCACCCCCTCCTCTGCAGCAGATCAGCCCGTCTCCACCGCCGGTCCAGGACCCCCATCCCAGGAGCAACGCCGGCGACCACTCCATAGGCAGGTAGCCACCACTCCCCCCTCCCACTCATTTGGTTCTGTTGTACTTCTCAATTTGTGCCACTTATGTTTATTTTACAGGTTTTTATTTATTAAAATTTGCAAAACAGAAGTAGATTAACAAAAATGCCTTGAGTTAGATAGCAAAACTTATTTCCTGTTACTTACCTTGGAACAAAAGTAAGTTTGGGGCACATACGGTGGACTAGCCACATGAGTTGTACTGATGCACCATATGCCCCAAGAACGGGAGTAACACCGTGTCTCAATTTCCGCTGCTACTAGATTTTGATCTTCTGGACTATGGAGAGGAGGAAGAGGGCATGCCTCAAGATTACACAAAAAATTTACCTAGCTCTCTGTGTAGTGTAGTGTAGTTGCAACAACACAGTGCACTAGTTCTTTCTCTGTGTCACCAACACAGGAAAGCATCATCCATTAACCTTTCATCAACAAACAAAAATAAATAGATATATATATATATATATGTAGCATAACGCAGATCTGTGCTAACTGAACAAGTTGACACTGCTACTGCTACTGACTGAATCTGCAGCAGATCTGAATCAATGAGACACATCCGTCCATTCATACATAGCCAGCTCTTGAATCAAAGTATTAAGCCATGGAATATTTGACAAACTAAACTACTAGTTACCAGTCAGTACAACTCGGACAGTATAAACCAACCAAACATAGCAATGGTATTGATTGAGGAATGTATGCATGCAGTAAAGTGCCAGCATCCATCTACTTGCTATTTAATTTTTCTAGGTTGTAGTTTCTGTAACATCTACCTGCTATCTATTTTTATTTTTCTAAAGTGAAATTTACACATATAAATCCTAGAATATTATTATCTTTTCATTTTACAGAAACATCAGCAAACAGCTAGGGGAGTTTGTCAGCCACTCTTTTCGACGTCATAATTTTCACAGCTTGTACAACTATAGTGGTAAGTTATAGCTTTGAGCTCTTTAATTTATGTCTGAAACAATTGTCTTTGTGTGAATCATCATGTGTGTTTCTGCCCTTTTGTATGTTATTATTTTTCAGAGTAGGAACAGGACATGCCACCACCGAACTTCGCTCCATAAGGTTTAACACAATGATGATGGACATAATTCATAGTATATCTAGTATAGAGAAGCGATGTATTAGGCCACATATACATTCAGGAGCAGTAGCTTTGCTAGTGGGTCACTTACCAAGTTGCATAGAAGTCGACCAGTAAAGGCTTTTCAGACTTCTCCAATAACTCTTCAAAGGTAGAAAATGTTTCCTTCTTAGCTTTGACCTATCAGAAAAGATAGAAACCACAGAGAAAGTAAAAAAAAAATAGGCATATTTCAAAAGCAGCAGATCATTCAGTAATTAGAACAAAGTAGAATGTTTCTTTTTCATTTCTATGATAATGTGTGTAGATGACTACTGTCAAAGAGGGTTGCACCATTGAGTATGTTAGCAGGTGACTTGCCAAACACAACATAGCTGCTGATGGCTCTTCACCTACATCAAGTTAACAGCCGATTGGCGGAAGAGTTTATATTATATGATTGAACTGGACCTCCGAACGTAGTACACAAAGTGCCAGCGTATATAACCCTTGGCTACAGATTTCACAATGGCAAAGCAGAGATATAACCAGTGCCAGCGTATATAACCCTTGGATAATGATTTTGCAGGTACCCCGAGAGGCCCTTGAGTTTGCCGGAATGTCGATTAACTTCCGTTCCGGCAAATTCGGGTACTCCATATGTCCTATTTTCAGCAAAGGTCATGCTGAAATTTTCCGTGAATTTTAGCATGACTTTGCTAAAAATAGGACATATGGGGTACTTGCGACTAATGCATGGGCCGGGGTATCTTAGTACTTAATTAAGTAGGATCAACTGTTTTTTTGTCCATCACACGATAAACTACATGTGTGTGAGAGAGATAGTGAGAGGAGACAAGAAGAAGGGGGTTAGGAAGGGACTTGGACCTTAGCAACAACACACTAACAGGTCCAAACTTTTTTCCTATTTAGAGCGAACATGGCCGACAACGATGAGGTCGGCGGTTCGGGCGGCAAGCCATTCTGGGAGCTGTCCCAGGAGATGGAGGGAGACCCTCACCGCTATGAGGACGCCGCAGAAGACACCGATCCCGACTACACAACCCCTAGTGGCGTCGGGGATGACACCACTGATGGCGCACGCACAGATGGCAGCCAACCGAAGAGGCAACGGAAGGACCGGCGCCCGAACGTGCTCGGCACCGTCAAGGAGGAATTTACTGAAGTGTCCTCCGAGGGGCATCCAACGGCGCCCAAAGAAATAGTCAAGGGGTACTCGGTTCAGCTCGGGTGCATTCTCCGGAGCACCGTCTCGATCAACACCGAGAACCTAAGGCATCGTGACCGAGGGAATTTGCGCAACCTCCTCTTCACGAAGCTGCACGAACGATACAAGTTCCCCGGTGACTTCGCAAACACACGCCTCTCAGGGAATAAAGTGAACAGTGCCGCCCTCACGAAGATGAGCAAGGCCCTGGCTACTTGGAGAGGCGCGGTGAAGAGCATGATTGAAAAAGGTGATAGTTATGAGAAGATCAAGGAGAAAAATCCTTCGATCAGCGAAGATGACTACCGGGAGTTCAAGATCAAGTGCGAGAGCAACGCATCCGGGGAATCAAGTCAGTGGGGGAAAGATATGCGGGACTTGAACTTAGGGGTCCACAAACTCGGTCCCGACGGTTACAGAGTGGCGGAACCTATATGGGACAAGGAGGACGCGGAGCGTGCCGAGCAAGGCCTACCGCCCCGCTTCGAGAAATACCGTGACAAGCAGACCAGGAACTATGTCAGGGCCCGGTACAAGATTGACCCGGTAACCAAGGAGCTTACCACGGATCCGAAGACCAAGGCGCTTGAGCGTGTTCTGGTAAGGAATACACTCCCGCGTAATTAGCTCCATATGGTTGCATTCTAATTAATGAAGCCAAATTTCTAAATGGTTCACGTTCCTTCCGCAGGACACTGAAAGCAGTAGCGCGGGGTCGTCTCAGAGCTCCCCTTTTGACACCCCTTTAAATAGGGCGTTCAACATAATGAAAAACAAGGATAAGATTAGTAAGCCGTCGTCAGCTGGTCGTGTGGCCGGCAAAGGCTTGTCCACGAAATGGTCGGAATACTATACCGCTGGGCGAAAGGAGAGAAAGACCAGCTCGGAAAGCCAGCAGCGCGAGGTTCAACAACTCAAGGCACAAGTGGCGCGGATTCCGGAGATGGTCGAAGAGCAAGTGCGAGACCAACTGGGAGCAACGATCACCGCCATTATACCTACCTTGGTTTCTGGGCTGCAGGCGTGGGTGGCGGGCGGCCAACAGGGGCCGCCCCCGATTCCCAGCTTCACGGGCAGCAACTCGCGCAACGCGCCGGCGGCGCCATTGGTGTCTCAGGCGGAGGCGGCATTGGTGTCTCCCGCGGCGGCGCCATTGGTGTCTCCCGCGGCGGCGCCATTGGTGTCTCCGGCGGAGGCGGCATTGGTGTCTCCCACGGCGGCGCCGGCATTGCAGCTTAATGCACCCGGGTGTGGGAAGAATACGCCGGCCGGCACCTCGGCAGCAAGCGGCCCCTCCGTCAATTGCACGCCCGCCGTTGGCGGTGCCTCGACATTAGCCGAGCTCAACACCATCACGGTAACTAATTAAGCCTCTCGGCCGATGACTTCATCTCCTTGCCTTTGACTGGGCATCCCTGACGCCCTACATGTTTTCGCAGGGCGTCGCCGACGTTCCATGCACTCTTCTGCACTTCGTGGACGGCGAGCTGATCAATGTCGCCAAGGCCAGAATCGTTCAACCGGGCAGCCGCGTGTTCCACGGTAATCCGATGCCACCCACCGTGTATAGGGTTCAACTGGTTCGGGTGCTGCGGGGCTGCGACGACTTGTTACCTCCGTTTCGACCCGCTGGGGCCGACGAAGACGATGTGATGACCCTCAGCGCCTGCTTAAGCTGGCCCCTGCTTTGGCCGAAGAGCCAGATTCGTTTGGGGGCGGGGGACACCACCCCACAGACAACACCGCCAGTCGTGCCGGCGCCAAGCCATGGCAAGACCGCCGCAACGCTACCGGACATGCCGGACATGCATATGGCACAGGATCCGGGCATGCATATGGCACAGGATCCGGACGACGACGACGACGACGGTACATTTACCAAACTCGATAAGTACTTCAACGAACATGGGTACGATGATGAATTCTTGGGGCCTCCATCTCAAGAACCCAACCCTGCAAAAGACGGTCGCGATCTAGCTGGTACCGCGGAGAAACCCAATTGCAACAGGCGTCGTCTGGCGTTCAGTTCTCAGGAGACGCCTCCATCTGCCGCCTTCACCGAGCCTCAGATAGCCGAGGTGCGAAATATTATCAGCCCCAACACACTCAAGAAGGCGGTCTCTCAGCAGAACTCGATCCCATTACAGCAGAAGAAGAAGGGACGGAAAAGAAAGATTAAGGGTGCGAGCCAGCCGGCACCGAGTACGATCCGTGCTCAGGACGGGCCACCTTCACCTAAGGATATCTCGAGGAGGGTGCATGTGGCGGGTAGGCCGATGCTACCGACTAATCTGCTCAATGCTGCAACCGGTGCTATGCGGAGTCTGGATGACAGTGTTCTTTCTTTGGAGAAGCGGCGTCTCCGAGAGAATGATGTGGCATACCCGGTTTTCGTGGCCAAGGTGCCAGAGGGCAAGGGCTTTGTGGATAGCGCCATCGGGGGTATGATCGTCCTGCGGTTTGATGACATCTTCGCTATGTTTAACCTTCATCCGCTGCACTACACCTTCGTTCGGCTATTTTCGCTGAGTATGGAGATGCGGATCATTAGAGACAAGACCCCGGACATCGTGATAGTCGACCCCTTCTACATGCGTGCCAAGATCTTGGGCAGCGCTGGGGACCGGCAAGTCGCGAGTTCATACCTCGAAGGCGTCATTCTGGTGAACCCAAATAAGGATAACTTCCTCGTGACTTACTTTACCGAGTAAGTCATCCCCTCATCGCCCCGTAACATATGATTTCTTAGATTTCGATCGTTCTTTTTTTTTCTAACATTCCGTGTTTTGCGCAGTGACACACATTGCACACTCATCCTCTTAAGCCCGAAATATTCCATGGCCACGTATTTTGACTCGGACCGTCAGTCGAAGAAAGACTACACAAATATCAAGAAAGTTCTTGATGATGTTCTCCCCGGCTACGCCAGATCTGGAGGCACCTTCAACAGGCCAATTCGTAGGTACGGCAAGCACGTGTTCGCCCACACTACGACGTTCCCCTGCGTCAAGCAGCCGCCTGGCGGTCAGAAGGATGCCTACTACGCCCTCCATCACATGCGGGCGATCGTGCGGGACCATGATCACCTTCTGCTACCAAATAATCTCAAAGATTGGGCCGCAAGCTTGTCGGCAATCCAGGACACGGACATCAGACAAGAATTCTTTCGCATCCAGTCGGAGTTTGTGGAAATCATCCATCAAGATGTCCTTCATACCTCGGGGCAGTTCTACCTTAGATATCAACCGTCCAACAGTGACATAGAAACAACGCTACAAATGCAGGATGACAACGACCGCGATTTCATGACCATCACGATAGACGGCGGCTTCATCCACGCTCCGGTCCCTGAGTCGAGTCGAAAGTAGTGATGGTATGTAGTTCTGAAATATCGATTAGCTCTCTAGTTTGGACAGTCGTTCAACTTATATGTAATCGATGCTATTTATTAGTAGGACCACGAATCGTGCTATTAATGTGTTGCTTTTCTCTTCCGATCCTTTTGTTGCATACTTATATATTGCTTATGTATTGTCTGTGAATTGCTACTAATGTTTTGTTTGTCTAGTGCATAGAGATGCCATCGTATGTCGTGTACAAGGGTAAGGTTCCCGGAGTCTACGACGACTGGGAGGAGTGTCGGAAACAGGTTTACCGTTTCAGCGGTAACAGTTACAAAGGGTACACCACTAGGGCGGAGGCGGAAGCTAGATACGCGCACTATCTAGCGGGAGAGAGGAGGGAGCGGAGGAGGAACCGGATGAAGACCAGTTTCATCGCGATGATGCTCATCGTGATGACCGCAGCTCTCTTCTATGTGATGGTAGTTTAGATGATCGATATCGACTTGTAATGTGGACAAACTCGCTACTCGCGGTCTAGCTCGAGACTTGTAAATGTTCTAACTTTGTTCGGTCTTTTGAATTCGGAGACTAGCTAATATGATGAATTGTATTCGGAGACTAATCTTCTATTGTATTCGATGAATCTGATGTTGCTGTGTGGTGCTAGCTATATTCTGTCAAATAATATATTTTGTAACCTGTGAAAATATCAGAAACGAAAAAAAAAAATTCCCTAATATTCATACTAGGGGCGCACCACCACATAGTGCGCCATTAGTAAGCCAGAGCACACTAATGGCGCATCATCTACCAGTGCGCCATTAGTATGCCAAAGCACATGGGTAAATATGGCCCCTGGGAGGCATACTAATGGCGCACCGTGGGCTATACTAATGGCGCACTGCATGGTGCGCCATTAGTATACCAGATACTAATGGCGCACCAGTGGTGCTCCATTAGTAAAAAATTCTAATGGCGTGGTGCTAGTGGCGCACCTGTAGTGCGCCATTAGTAGCGAAAACAGGTGCGCCACTAGCACCCCTTTTCCTAGTAGTGCTCTAGTGAAAACTATGGCCCCCGGGTCTATCTTCTATCATATATAAAACTAAAAATAACTTGCTGCAATTTATTTACCGTTCTTTTACTTTTGTGTTTTACTTTATTTATCTATCACTATGAGATTTGATCCTTGCAATTAACCGCCAAGGGATTGACAACCCCTTGTTTTGCGTTGGGTGCAAGTATTTGGTTTTCGTGTGTGTAGGTGCTGCCGACGAGGTTCTATGTGATTCTCCTACTCGATTGATAACCTTGGTTCTTAACTGAGGGAAATACTTATCTCTACTGTACTGCATCTCCCTTCCTCTTTAGGGAATTACCAATGCAGCTAACAAGCAGCAGGAAGAATTTCTGGCGCCGTTGCCGGGGAGACATCACCAAAATCTATCAGGTACGTACACGCAAACTATCATCTACTTGCATTTACTTTATTTGCCATTTGCCTATCGTTTTCATCTCCCCCACTTCTAAAATGTTTTCCCAAAAATGCAAAAATATTTCCGTTTGCCCTTTTTGCTTGTTTGCTTGCTTGCTTTTATTGTCTTCATGACAACACTCAAATAACAGAAAAGAAACAAGAAAATAAAGATGGATCCTCATCCACTTGCTAATATTTTCAAAAGATCCAATTATTATGAAACAATTAATAGTGAGTTGAGTCTACTTGATTATCTCTATGAAGTTTTGCTTGAAAATCATGAATCTGAAAATTATCATGAAGTTTTGAAAGAAGAAACTTATAAAGTGATTCATGATTGCTCCTTAAATGAAAAGCATGATTGCAATGGTGTTACTATAAATTCTATTCATGTCAATTGTGTTAATGATATGCAAAACTACAAGCTTGGGGATGATGAATTTGTTATGTCCGCTGCTTATTGTAGTGATCATGATTGGGGTGATAATGCTTCTAATGATCTTGAAAATTTATTTAAGCCTCATTATGAATATGATATTGATAATAGTGACTGCAATAATATTGAAAGTGGGTTTGGAAGAGTGTCAACTTTAGGTAATAATGATCCTACTACTTTGGAGAATGATCAATCTTATGAAATTTTTGATAAAAGAGGGTTTGGAAAGGTCATGATTTTAGTTGATGATAATCCCACTATTTTGGAAGAGTGTCAACTTTGCATGCATGTGGATCATGTAGAAAATATGTTATGTGATAGCTATATAGTTGAATTTGAATATGGTCCTACATGTAATTATTATGAGACAGGAAAATATGGTTGTAGAAATTTTTATGTTACTAAATTACCTCTCGTTATGTTGAGATCGTCAATGTTTTATTCGTCTTCCTTGCATATGCTAGGTTTTGCTTGCCTTGATAATTTGTTTGCTTATAAAATTCCTATGCATAGGAAGTATGTTAGAATTGAATGTGTTTTTCACATGCTACATGATGCTCTCTTGGTGTTTCAATTGTTATCTTTCGTGTGAGCATCGATAAAATCTCAAGCCTATCTTAATGGCAATAAAGAAAGAGCTTTTGGGAGACAACCCAATAGTTATCTTTTTCTGTTTTTGAGTTTGCACACAATTATGTTACTATTATGATTGTGTTTTTATGTTTAAACTAGTGTTTGTGCCAAGTAAGGCCTTTAGGATGATGCGGGATAGTAGTTGCTTTGATTCTGTGAAAAAACAAAAACTTTTATGCTAAGTCCAGAAAAATCTAAAAATCACTGGAACGTGTTTTTGCTATGAAATTTTCACATGATTGATATACAAATTTTCCTTGTTTTCCTAATTTTTCAGAATTTTTGGAGGTCCAGAAGTATGGTTTTTATTCAGATTGCTACAGACTGTTCTGTTTTATACTGATTCTGTTTTGGCTGCATAGTTTCCTTGTTTTGATGAATCTATGGTTTGTATCGGGGGGCATAAGTCATGGGGAAGTTGGAATACAGTAGGTATTATGCAATAATAAAATATGAATGGGTTCATAACAGTACCTAGAATTTGTGATTTGGTTATTATACTAACGGATCTCACAAAGGTCTTGTTGAGTTTTGTGTGCTGAAGTTTTCAAGTTTTGAGTAAGATCAAGATGGATGAAGGAATAAGGAGTGGCAAGAGCCTATGCTTGGGGATGCCCGAGGCACCCCAAGATAATATTTAAAGAGACACAAGCATCTAAGCTTGGGGATGCCCCCGAGTGGCATCCCCTCTTTCGTCTACCAACTATCGGTAACTTACTTGGAGCTATATTTTATTCATCACATGATATGAGTTTTGCTTGGAGCGTCGTGTATTATAGTGGTCTTTTGTTTGTTTGCTTTTTAGTTTGCCACAATCATCCCTTACTGGACACACCTTTTTAGAGAGACACGCATTTATTCGTGATTTTTTAGAATACTCTATGTGCTTCACTTATATCTTTTGAGCTAGCCAGTTGCTCTAGTGCTTCACTTATATCTTTTTGAGCATGGCGGTGGTTATATTTTAAAGAAATAGTTGCACTCTCATGCTTCACTTATATCTTTTTGAGAGTCTCATAAATAGTAATGGCAATTTTCATGGGTTATGAAATTGGTCCTAATATGATAGGTATTCAAGAAGGATATAATAAAAACTTTCATATAGATCACTAAATATGTTAAGTTTGATTCCTTATAATAGTTTTGCGATATTAAGATGGTAATATGTGGGAGGTACTAGTGAATGATTGTGGTTTTGTAAGAATATTGGTGTTAAGGTTTGTGATTCCCGAAGCATGCACGTATGGTCTGTCGTTATGCTAGGAAGTTGGAGCATGATTTATTATTGATTGCCTTCCTTTGCGTGGCGGTCGGGGGCGCGCGATGGTTAACTCCTACCAACCTCCCCCCTAGGAGCATGCGTAGTAGTACTTTGCTTAGAGGGCTAATAGACTTTTGCAATAAGTATGTGAGTTCTTTATGACTAATGCGAGTCCATGGATTATACGCACTCTCACCTTTCCACAATTTGCTAGCCTCTCCGATACCGTGCATTGCCCTTTCTCACCTTGAGAGTTGGTGCAAACTTCGCCGGTGCATCCAAACCCCGTGATATGATACGCTCTATCACACATAAACCTCCTTATATCTTCCTCAAAACAGCCACAATACCTACCTATTATGGCATTTCCATAGCCATTCCGAGATATATTGCCATGCAACTTCCACCGTTCCGTTTATATGACACACATCGTCATTGTCATATTGCTTTGCATGATCATATAGCTGACATAGTATTTGTGGCTCAGCCACCGTTCATCATTTTTCATACATGTTACACTAGCATCATTGCACATCCTGGTACACTGACAGAGGCATTCATATAGAGTCATATTTTGTTCTAGTATCGAGTTGTAATCTTGAGTTGTAAGTAAATAGAAGTGTGATGATCATCATTATTAGAGCATTGTCCCAGTGAGGAAATAAAAAAGAAAAAAAAGAGAAAAAAAGAGGCCAAAAAAGAGCCCACCAAAAAAAAAGAGAAAAGAAATAAAACGAGAGAAAAAGAGAGAAGGGGCAATGTTACTATCCTTTTTCCACACTTGTGCTTCAAAGTAGCACCATGTTTTTCATATAGAGAGTCTCCTATGCTTTCATTTTCATATACTAGTGGGAATTTTTCATTATAGAACTTGGCTTGTATATTCCGATGATGGGCTTCTTCAAATGCCCGAGGTCTTCATGAGCAAGCAAGTTGGATGCACACCCACTTAGTTTTCGTTGTTGAGCTTTCATACACTTATAGCTCTTAGTGCATTCGTTGCATGGCAATCCCTACTCCTTGCATTGACATCAATTGATGGGCATCTCCATAGCCCGTTGATTAACCTACTCCTTGCAAAGACTATCTTCTTTTTCGACTTCCCCTTATTGATCTCTACTACCATATTCTATTCCATCCATAGTGCTATATCCATGGCTTGCGCTCATGTATTGCATGAGGGTTGAAAAAGCTGAAGCGCGTTAAAAAGTATGAACCAATTGCTTGGCTAAAACTAGGTTTGTTCATGATAAATATTTGGTGTTAAGAAGATGGATCATGACAGGACTATATGATTTTGTAGGGATAACTTTCTTCAGCATTTTTATTTTGAAAGGCATGATTGTTTGTTGGTATGCCTGAGTATTGATGTCTTTATATCAAACTATAGACTATTGCTTTGAATCATTCGGATCTTTAATATTCATGCCACAAATAGATTACATGATGAATATGATAGGTAGCATTCCACATCAAAAATTCTGTTTTTATCATTTACCTAGTCGAGGACGAGTAGGAATTAAGCTTGGGGATGCTGATACGTCTCCAACGTATCTATAATTTTTTATTGTTCCATGCTATTATAGTATCAATCTTGGATGTTTATTATGCAATTATATGCAATTTTATATCATTTTCTGGGACTAACCTACTAACTCAGTGCCCAGTGCCAGTTGCTGTTTTCTACATGTTTTTGGCTTTTTAGGGAAACAGTACCAAACGAAGTCCAAACGGAGAAAAAACTTTGGTTTAATTTTCCTTGGAACAGAAGAAACCCAGGAAGCTTCAGGATGATGAGGACATCCCTACTATGGTTCCATCCCTTGAAGATGAACAACCTGTTGCTGCAAAGAAGACGTCCAATGATGAAATCAGGATTGGACCAACTACAAGAGCTCGTGCTAAGTTACTAGAACAACAGGTGAATTCTCTCTTAGTTGATAATGCTATTTCTTTTAATGAGAGCTTTATACTGCCTAAATCCTTGTGTGTATGTGTCATTAGGTACATTGGAGAGGAAGGCATGGCACGAGGGAGCAAGGAGGAGAACAAGGAGGCAATGCAGCTGGGCTGGGAAAAGGATCTTGGAGTTTCCAGGGCGGTAGTACCGCCCTACACCAGCGGTAGTACCGCTTGAGACGGTACTACCGCCCCTACTACCGTGAAAACTACTGGCATCTTTTGGCGCTAACCGGTAGTAGAGCGGTACTGAAGCGGTAGTACCGCTTGGAGCGGTAGTACCGCATGACATCAGCGGTACTACCGTGCTGCCTGCGCGCAGAGTTTCGGGCTGACAGCCCATGTACCCCTTCGATCTATCTTAGGATATAAATACTCTTCCTTAGGGTTAGTTAGAGTTAGACCACGTTTAAGATAAACCCTAGTTCATGAGATTGCTTGTAAGCATTCATCTTGAATCCTCATCACCAATTCGTATCGATCTGGTGATTATATACTGCAAGTCAAGTGTGATCTGCTGTTCCATTGGGAATTAGTATATTGCAATTCTAACCGTTCGTGGTCGACGGCTGCGTGCGCAAGTGTGTGACGTTGTGAATATCCAAAGGGTTGAGACCTTTTGCATTGGCATCAGGGATCAAGCGAGGGAGAGTTCATCGGCGACATACAAGTTATCCTACACCATCATCATCACCACCGCCGCTTACTGAGAAGATCGGGACACCCCATATCATCTTGGTATCAGATTTCCAGTGTTGCCTCGGTAAGCATCCACCAAATCATCCGTAGATTAGTTGTTTTTCATCCTATCCAGACAAAGCCTCACAAAAATATTAGGGTTCTTAGTTGTTTGCCATAGCCTAGATTGCATCGTAGATTGGTTTTAGTTGCTGGTCGTTGTGTCTTTCTTTTTGCGTCGCTTTGCCTTCGAATCGATTGATTTTAGTTTCCATCGTAGCTTGCATCGTAGATTGGCTTTTGTTTCGATCCATTATCCTGTTTTGCAAATTCCAATCCATAGCCACAGCCTGTCTACACAAAGGTGTTAGGAACTTACCCACGAGACTAGTTTCCGCTCTACAGGCTGCTCATATAGGTTTTGGTGCTTTGCAACAACTCGACGTGATCCAAGAACAGTCGCCGCTGCCTGCGATCTCTTGTGGCTGAAAAAAAAAAAAAAAAAAAAAAGAGGAGAGAGAAAAAAAAAAGACCTGTTCACGTACTGTTCACGTGACAGTTGAAAAAAAAAAAAAAAAAAAAAAAAAAAAAAACAGAGACAACGAAAAGAAAGAAAGAATCAGTGGCCGGAAGTTGTTGCTATCTATTGCATTGTTGGAGTTTTATCGTGCGATTGTGCACTAGTAGAATTGAGCAATCTTGTGCCTGTTTACTTTGAGCATTGCTAGTGTCTCTCGAGTGCATTGCACCACATCTTGTTTTATAGTTGCTTTGCCACATTTTTCTCCACCGTGTGTGTTTCCTGGGGTGTTGTCACACGATCAGCACTAGGACTTGTCTTCGGTGTAGATAGGATACCATACCTAGCTCCACCATATAATCCTGCTCTGTCGTGTGATTGCTCTCATACCCGGGTATTCACTTCATCACATCCGTGCATTCGTCATCCATCTGAACGGGTAAGCATTACTATTCACTTTGGAACGGTAAGATTTCCTTTTCTGGTCAGTTTTGAGTGAGTTGTGAGTGTGCCCCCACACAGATTTTGATTTTTGCACTAACCTACTAATCATGTCTTCTAGTGATGTTGATGTGCTGCAGAAAAAGGCTGATGACGAGTGTGTTTCCTGGAACGACCATGAAGCTCTCCGCGTTCATTTGACGGGGGCTCTTGATAGATCCGCTGAAAAAATTGAGGCTGATATGCAAGTTATACAAATGAAAGTGGATGCCACTGATACTACCGTCAACGCTATGCAAACTCAAGTCAATGCTCTCCAAACAAGTATACAGCAGTTGACAGCTTCAGTCAATGGGCTCCGTGTCGCTCTTGAGCAACGCCAACATGACGACCATGACGATGCTGATAGTGTGCATGATGACAATGATAACATGGTGGGCAATCATGGCCGTGGGCGTGGTTTTCAAGGGCCTGGTCGTCTACCACCACAGGGTGCTCGGCGTGTACCGCTTCAGGAGGATGATGGTTTGGGCAAGCCCAAGTTCACGATTCCTAGATTTGAAGGCTCCACTGATGTTGAAGAGTATCTCACTTGGGAGCTTAAGATGGAGAAATTATGGCGTTTGCATGATTATACTGAAGATAGGAAGGTCAAGCTTGCTTCTTCTGAATTTGATGGTTATGCATTGCGTTGGTGGGATAGCGTGGTGAGTACTCGCCGCGAGGACAATGAGCTTCCTGTTCGTACATGGCGTGAGATGAAGGCGGTGATGAAAGCTCGTTTTGTTCCCACTAATTACTTGCGGACAGTTTTTGATAAATTGACACAATTGAAGCAAGGTTCCATGACGGTTGATGCATATTATATGGAGATGGAGATGTTGATGCAGCGTGCTCGAGTGCGCGAATCTGTTGAGATGACTATGCAACGTTTTCTCCATGGGCTGAAATATAACATTAAGGGTATTGTTAGACATCACCAGTACACTACAATGAATGAGCTGCTCCATCATGCAAGAGAAGCTGAATCCCAGTTGGCTGAAGAAGCTCAAATCAAAAGCCGTTATACTACAGCAGGGCGGTTCTCTAACAGAACACCGCCGCCCCCTAGTGAGGGCGCTGCCAACCGCCCCTCTTCTTCAGCAACCAAACCAGCCTCCACAGTTCCACATTCCAAGCAACCTGCTGCCCCTGTTGCTAGCTCAGGTTCCAATATGTCTACCGCCCGTAATAGAGATATGCTTTGTCATACATGTGGAGGCAAGGGACACTTCAAGCGAGAGTGCCCCAATAGAAAAGTGATGATTGTAAACGATGACAATGAGTATGAGACTGGAGATGATGCTGATCCATATGCTTCCGATGACGATGAGTACACACGTGATGAGGGCATTGATGCTTTTGCTTCTCCAGCACCTACTATTGTTGTTTCGCAGCGTGCTCTTAGTGTGCAGCCACATGTTGATTCACAGCGCTGCAATTTGTTCCAAACAAAAGCACTAGTTGGCCCCAACAAAGCTTGCAAGGTGATCATTGATGGAGGTAGCTGCCGCAATCTTGCAAGCAAGGAATTATGTGCCAAGTTAAATCTGAAATATTTACCTCACCCCAATCCGTATTATGTACAATGGTTGAGTGACAATGGTGAGATGAAGGTGAGTCATATGGTGCGCGTAAATTTTGAGATAGGACCATACAAGGATTCCATTGAATTTGATGTGGTACCTATGACAGTTTGCCATCTTTTATTGGGTCGGCCATGGCTCTATGACCGTCATGTGCAACACAATGGCCGTGCCAATACTTATCACTTGGAGTTCAAGGGCAAGAAGATCAATCTACAGCCTATGTCACCACAGCAAATTGTGAATGAGTCTCGTCAGAAAACAGAAGTGAATATTGAACAGCCACCTGCACGAGAGTACAATGTAAAAGCCGTGAGTGATAATATAACGAAAAGTGCAAGAGAGCCTAGTTTGCTTATATTAGCCACCAAAAAAGACATGAGAGAATTTCGAGAGGATCCTACAGCCCTGCCTCTTGTGCTTATGTACAAAGGCGAGGTTTTAGTTTCTAATGATACACAATCTGTTTCTCTTGGTGTGTCTACTGTTTTGCAGGAATATGGCGATGTGTTTCCGGAGGAGGTACCATCGGGGCTGCCACCATTGCGTGGAATTGAGCACCAAATTGATCTTATACCCGGCGCCACCCTCCCCAACCGAGCGCCATACAGGACCAATCCCGAAGAAACGAAGGAAATACAGAAGCAAGTGCAAGCACTACTAGACAAAGGGTATATTCGTGTTTCTCTTAGTCCTTGTGCTGTTCCTGTTATTTTGGTGCCTAAGAAAGATGGTACATGGCGCATGTGCGTAGATTGTAGAGCTATTAACAACATCACTATTCGATATCGTCATCCTATTCCACGCTTAGAGGATATGTTAGATGAATTGAGTGGTGCTGCTGTTTTCTCTAAGATTGATTTGCGTAGTGGTTACCATCAAATTCGCATGAAGGAAGAGGATGAATGGAAAACTGCTTTCAAAACTAAATTCGGTTTATATGAGTGGTTAGTTATGCCTTTTGGTCTTACTAATGCACCTAGTACCTTCATGAGATTAATGAATCATGTTTTGAGAAAGTTTATTGGTCGTTTTGTGGTTGTATATTTTGATGATATCCTTATTTACAGCCGCAATGAATCTGAACATTGTGATCATATTAGACAGGTTTTGCAAGTGTTGCGTGACAATAAATTGTATGCTAATCTTGAGAAGTGCACATTTGCAAAAGATAAAGTGATATTTCTGGGATACGTTGTATCTAAGCATGGGGTAGAAGTAGATTCATCTAAGATTGACGCAATTCAAGATTGGCCTACTCCCATGAATGTTAGTCAAGTACGAAGTTTTCACGGTCTTGCTGGTTTCTATCGCCGTTTTGTGAAAGACTTTAGTACTATTGCTGCACCATTGAATGAATTAACGAAGAAAGGTGTGCCTTTTGTGTGGGGCGCAGCCCAAGATCATGCTTTTGATGAGCTGAAACGTTTGCTTACTTCTGCACCATTACTTGCACTACCAGATTTTTCCAAACAATTTGAAGTTGAATGTGATGCTAGTGGTATTGGTATTGGTGGTGTGTTGATGCAAGAAGGTAGACCTATTGCCTATTTCAGCGAGAAACTTTCTGGTGCTAGACTGAATTATCCTGTTTATGATAAAGAATTGTATGCGCTTGTTCGAGTTCTTGAGGTTTGGCAACATTATTTGTGGCCAAAAGAATTTATCATACATTCTGATCATGAAGCATTGAAGTATTTGAAAGCTCAATCCAATTTGCATCGACGCTTAGCTAAGTGGGTTGAGTTTATTGAGTCTTTTCCATATATCATTACGCATAAGAAGGGAAAAGATAACATTGTTGCTGATGCTCTCTCTAGGAAGAACATGCTCTTGACACGTCTTGATATTCAAATTCCTGGTTTAGAGAGTTTGTGTGATTTGTATGCAACTGATCATGATTTTGCTGAACCATATCGTTTATGTTTGCTTCGAAATGCATGGGAGAAATACCACATCCATGATCGCTACTTGTTTCGAGCTAACAAACTTTGTGTTCCAGAATCGTCCGTCCGTTTGCTATTGTTGCAGGAATCACATGCAGGAGGATTGATGGGTCACTTTGGGCGTGAGAAGACGTTGCTCATGCTGGCTGATCACTTTTATTGGCCCAAGATGAGGCGCGATGTGGACAGGTTTGTTCGGCGCTGCATTACATGTCACAAGTCCAAGTCCAAACTGAAGCCTCACGGTTTGTATACGCCACTACCTACACCTACCACACCATGGGAAGATATAAGTATGGATTTTGTGTTAGGTTTGCCACGCACTAAAAGAGGTCATGATTCTATATTTGTGGTAGTGGATAGATTTTCTAAGATGGCACATTTTATTGCATGCCACAAAAGCGACGATGCGTCGCATGTTGCTAACCTGTTTTTCAGGGACATCGTTCGCTTGCATGGAGTGCCAAAGACAATTGTTTCTGACAGGGACGTGAAGTTTATGAGCTACTTCTGGAAGACTTTGTGGGGAAAGCTAGGAACGAAGTTGCTGTTCAGTACAACATGTCACCCACAAACTGATGGTCAAACGGAGGTGGTGAATCGCACATTGTCCCAATTGCTGCGAGTTATGATTAAGAAAAATCTGCGTGAGTGGGAGGAGTGTTTGCCACATGTTGAGTTCGCCTATAACAGGGCTGTGCACACTACCACCCAGCTTTGTCCTTTTGAGGTGGTGTATGGCTTCAAACCAATTACACCACTAGATTTGCTGCCTCTTCCATTACATGAGAGGGTTAATATGGAGGCATCAAACAGAGCAGATTATGTGAAGAAGATTCATGAGAAGACACGAGAGGCTATTGAGAAGCAAGGCAAGAACATTGCTGCTGCACGAAATCAATCAAGAAAGAAAGTTTTGTTCCAGCCTGGTGATATGGTGTGGGTGCATCTTCGCAAGGACAGGTTTCCACAGTTGAGACGTTCTAAACTTCGGCCACGTGGTGCTGGTCCTTACAAGGTGTTAGCCAAGATAAATGACAATGCCTACTCGATTGATATTCCTATTGCTGAATTTGGTGGCGTTAGCAACAGTTTCAACGTTGCTGATTTGTCCCCATGTGACGTCGATGACCTTGGAGCGTCGGGGTCGACGCCTTTTGAAGGGGGGGAGGATGATGAGGACATCCCTACTATGGTTCCATCCCTTGAAGATGAACAACCTGTTGCTGCAAAGAAGACGTCCAATGATGAAATCAGGATTGGACCAACTACAAGAGCTCGTGCTAAGTTACTAGAACAACAGGTGAATTCTCTCTTAGTTGATAATGCTATTTCTTTTAATGAGAGCTTTATACTGCCTAAATCCTTGTGTGTATGTGTCATTAGGTACATTGGAGAGGAAGGCATGGCACGAGGGAGCAAGGAGGAGAACAAGGAGGCAATGCAGCTGGGCTGGGAAAAGGATCTTGGAGTTTCCAGGGCGGTAGTACCGCCCTACACCAGCGGTAGTACCGCTTGAGACGGTACTACCGCCCCTACTACCGTGAAAACTACTGGCATCTTTTGGCGCTAACCGGTAGTAGAGCGGTACTGAAGCGGTAGTACCGCTTGGAGCGGTAGTACCGCATGACATCAGCGGTACTACCGTGCTGCCTGCGCGCAGAGTTTCGGGCTGACAGCCCATGTACCCCTTCGATCTATCTTAGGATATAAATACTCTTCCTTAGGGTTAGTTAGAGTTAGACCACGTTTAAGATAAACCCTAGTTCATGAGATTGCTTGTAAGCATTCATCTTGAATCCTCATCACCAATTCGTATCGATCTGGTGATTATATACTGCAAGTCAAGTGTGATCTGCTGTTCCATTGGGAATTAGTATATTGCAATTCTAACCGTTCGTGGTCGACGGCTGCGTGCGCAAGTGTGTGACGTTGTGAATATCCAAAGGGTTGAGACCTTTTGCATTGGCATCAGGGATCAAGCGAGGGAGAGTTCATCGGCGACATACAAGTTATCCTACACCATCATCATCACCACCGCCGCTTACTGAGAAGATCGGGACACCCCATATCACAGGAGAAGACCTGAAGTACCACGAGGACGTGACAAGCCTGCCAGGCGCGCCCTGGGGGGCGCCTCCCAGGCTTGTGGGCCCCTCATGGCACCTCTTGACCTAATTCCTTCGCTATAAATTCACAAATATTCCCAAACCAACAGAGAGCCACCCCGAAACACTTTTTCCACCGCCGCAAGTCTCTGTTTCTTCAAGATCCCATCTGGAGACCTTTGCCGGTGATCTGTCGGAGGGGAATTCGATCACGGAGGTCCTCTACATCAACCTTGCTGCCCTTCCGATGACGCGTGAGTAGTTTACCACAGACCTACGGGTCCATAGCTAGTAGCTAGATGGCTTCTTCTCTCTCTTTGATCTTCAATACAATGTTCTCCTCAATCTTCTTGGAGATCTATTCGATGTAATCCTTTTCTGTGATGTGTTTGTTGGGATCCGATGAATTGTGGGTTTATGATCAGATTATTCATGAATATTATTTGAGTCTTCTCTGAATTCTTATATGCATGATTGTTATAGCTTTGTATTTCTCTCCGATCTATCCATTTGGTTTGGCCAACTAGATTGGTTTATCTTGCAATGGGAGAGGTGCTTTGTGATGGGTTCGGTCTTGCGTTGCTCAATCCCAGTGACAAAAAGGGACATGACACGTATTGTATCATTGCCATTAAGGGTAAAACGAAGGGGTTTATTCATATTGCTTGGATTTACTTTGTCTACATCATGTCATCTTTCTTAAGGCGTTACTCCGTTCTTTATGAACTTAATACTCTAGATGCATGCTGGATAGCGGTCGATGGGTGGAGTAATAGTAGTAGATGCAGGCAGGAGTCGGTCTACTTGTCTCGGACGTGATGCCTATATACATGATCATTGCCTTGAATATCATCATAACTATGCGCTTTTCTATCAATTGCCCAATAGTAATTTGTTTACCCACCGTATGCTATCTTCAAGAGAGAAGCCTCTAGTGAAAACTATGGCCCCCGGGTCTATCTTCTATCATATATAAAACTAAAAATACCTTGCTGCAATTTATTTACCATTCTTTTACTTTTGTGTTTTACTTTATTTATCTATCACTACGAGATTTGATCCTTGCAATTAACCGCCAAGGGATTGACAACCCCTTGTTTTGCAATGGGTGCATGTATTTGCTGTTCATGTGTGTAGGTACTGCCAACGAGGTTCTGTGTGATTCTCCTACTGGATTGATAACCTTGGTTCTTAAATGAGGGAAATACTTATCTCTATTGTACTGCATCTCCCTTCCTCTTCAGGGAATTACCAACGCAGCTAACAAGTAGCTGTCCCAAGGGGAGTAGTGACTTCACATATAAGAAGTATAAGTTGTAAAATTTATTGAAAGTTAGCAAACACAACATTGGTCACTTGAACAATTCATGAAAGAATATTGAAGGAAGAAAGATTTCACACATAAATATACTATCTTGGACATCTTCTATGATTGTGAGTCCCCATTAGTTATTTTCAAGCTTGATCAAGTAGTTGATGTTGGACAAGGAAGACAACGTAATGAGTTATGTTTGTTTAGCTTCACATGTGATGCTTGCCCATAATCTTTTGCTAGCCAAAATTTCGTACTAAGTAGAGATACTACTTGTGCATCAAAAAACCATTAAACCCAATTTCTTGCCATGAGAGTCCAGAATATCTACCTATGGATTGAATAAGATCCTTCAAGTAAGTTGTCATCGGTGCAAATGCAATAAAAATTGCTCCTAAATATGTATGATCTTTTATTGTAAGGGAAAACAAGCTTTGTACGAACTTGTGATGGTGAAGAAATAAAAGCGACAGACTGCATAATAAAGGTTGCTATCACAAGGGGCAATATAAAGTGATGTTCCTTTGCATTAAGAGCTTGCATATCCAAAAATAAAAAGCGCATGACAACCTCTGCTTCCCTCTGTGAAGGGCCTATCTTTTACTTTATGTATTTACTTTGATGCAAGAGTCAATAGTGTTCTTCTCTATTCCGTTTTTATTTTCTCTCTTGGCAAGCATCATGTGGTGGGGAAAGATCCAGGCACATATATCCAGTTGAATATAGGTGATCATGTATTATTATTGTTGACATTATCCCTGAGATAAATAAGTTGGGAGGCAAAACATTAAGCCCCTATCTTCCTATGTGTTTGACTGAAACGGTTTGGTCTAAAAATATGCTTTGAGTGTCATCAATCATGGAAGACTATATGATAGTTGAGTATGTGGAATTTGCTAAATCAAAGCTCTTACATAGATCCTTCCTGAAAATAAGATGAATTGCAATTGTTTGATGACTGAGAACATAGTTTGTTAGTTTTCAAGAAAGTTTATGTCTATACTTTATTATGTGAATAGGTTGCTACTTCATCATGAGAAGTTTTATGAGATGAGCTACTGTTTATGATAGATAATGATACTAGAAAAAGTGTTTGGAATTATCATTGATTAAACTTATGCAGTATGCTAGCATTCACACTTCATAAATTATTTCTTTTATCATTTACCTACTCGACGATGAGCAGGAATTAAGCTTGGGGATGCTGATACGTCTCCAATGTATCTATAATTTCTGAAGTATTCATGCCGTGTTTACAACAATTTTATATGGTTTTGTAATGATTTGAATGGAACTAACCCGAACTGACGCTGTTTTCAGGAGAACTACCGTGGTGTTGTTTTTCGTGCAGAAATAAAAGTTCTCGGATTGATCCCAAAATTTATGGTGATTTTTTATGGACCAAAAGAGACCCACGGAGCACCGGAGCTAGACCAGGAAGTGGCCGAGGGCGCCACAAGCTTGGGGGGCGCGCCCCCCCGAGCTTGTGGGCCCCTCGGGCACCCCCCTGACGTGAATCCAACGCCAAAAATTCCTATAAATATAGTAAACCCCAGAAAGAAAACTAGAACTTCCACGCCACCGCCGCAAGCCTCTGTACCGAAGCGATCTCATCCGGAGCCCTGTTCCGGCACTCTGTCGGAGGAGGGAATCATCACCGGAGGCCATCTTCATCATCCCGGCGGTCTCCATGACGAGGAGGGAGTAGTTCACCCAAGGGGCTGAGGGTATGTACCAGTAGCTATGTGTTTGATCTCTCTCTCTCTCGTGTTCTTGATTTGGCACGATCTTGATGTACCGCGAGCTTTGTTAATATAGTTTGATCATATGGTGTTTCTTCCCTCTCTATCTTCTTGTGATGAATTGAGTCTTTCCCTTTGAGGTTTTGTTATTATCGGATTGAATATCATGGGATTTGAGAACACTTGATGTATGTCTTGCATGGGATACCCATGGTGATAATGGGGTATTCTATTGAGTCACTTGATGTATGTTTTGGTAATCAACTCGCGGATTCCCATGACCTTGGGGAGTCTAGGCATATGGGTTGGTACACGTTTTCATCTTCTTTTCTCCGATAGAAACTTTGGGTTGCTCTTTAAAGTTCTTTGTGTGGATTGAATATTATGAATCTGAAGTTGTTTGATGCATATCGAATAATCAACTCATGGATACTTGTGATGACATTGGAGTATCTAGGTGACATTAGAGTTGGTTGATGCGTATCATATGGTGTTATTTTAGTACGAACTCTAGGGCTGTTCGTGACACTTATAGGGATGGCTCAATAGATTGATTGGAAAGGATAACTTTGAGGTGGTTTCGTACCCTACAACAATTTCATCTTATGTTCTCCGCTAGATAAGAACTTTGGGAGTGATTCTTTGTTGCACGTTGAGGGATTGTTATATGATCCAATTATGTTAGCATTGTTGAGAGATTGCACTAGTGAAAGTATGAACCCCAGGCCTTATTTCTAAGCATTGCAATACCATTTTTACTCACTTTTGTTACTTGCTACCTTGCTGTTTTTATTTATTCAGATTATAAAAAACTATTTCTACTATCCATACTACACTTGTATCACCATCTCTTCACCGAACTAGTGCACCTATACAATTCACCATTGTATTGGGTGTGTTGGGGACACAAGAGATTGTTTGTATTTGATTGCAGGGTTGTTTGAGAGAGACCATTTTCATCCTACGCCTCCCACGGATTGATAAACCTTAGGTCATCCACTTGAGGGAAATTTATTACTGTCCTACAAAACTCTACGCTTGAAGGCCCAAGAAAGTCTACAAGATTAAATGTTGCGTAGTAGACATCAGATCCCGACAAAATGGGCGCCTTTGGCGGATCGGATAACAATCATTTCCTCGAATCCGAGGACGATGCCAGCCTCGGGCCCGAAGACTTTGTAGTACCCACAATCCCAGCCGAACAGGTGCAGTTTCAACGGCGGCTGATCACCACCGCACGCAGCATGAAGAAGAAGCAGCAGGAGCTCTATACCCATGAGAACGCACTTAATGACAAATGGACAAAAGTCCTCGCGGCCGAGGAAGACATCGAAGTCCGATGCGTGGCTACCAAGACATTCCCACGATGGCGGTTGCTGCCTGACTTCGACGACGAGGTAGCAGATAATGAGCTGCTGACACGTGACCGTTCCCCTAGAGGACGAGATCGACCATCCGGGGCCAATAAAGAAGCCCCTGTCAAAACCCGCCCTCATAGTAGAGCTCGGTCGAATATCCCGAGCCTTATGATTTGCGCGATCAGATACAGACCTATAAAGCCCCCTCCCGATCCATCTATGGAATAAGGGAGCGTGCACCCGCTAGTCGGAAAGGCTTTGACGCCTGGCTAGACCGGAACAAAAGAGCTCGGGAGGCGACGCGGGCTAGGACCGCGGCAAATGCCAGACAGGATATCGTTCGATATCGAGGGCCAGCACATCCTATATGTTTTACAGATGAAGTTATGGATCATCAGTTCCCCGAAGGTTTTAAAGCCATCAACATCGATCATTACGATGGAACAACTGATCCAGCCGTATGGATAGAAGATTTTCTTCTCCACATTCACATGGCCCGAGGTGATGACCTCCATGCCATCAAGTACCTGCCACTCTAGCTTAAGGGGCCGGCGAGGCACTGGCTCCATAGCCTCCCTAGAAATTTATCGGAAGCTGGGAGGATCTTGAGGACGCCTTTAGGGCCAACTTTCAGGGCACCTACGTTTGGCCCCCGGATGCCGATGACCTCAGCCACATCGTCCAACAGGAGGGCGAATCAGCCAAAAAGTACTGGAACTGGTTTTTAACTAAAAAGAACCAGATTGTCGATTGTCCTGACACTAAAGCACTTGCCGCTTTAAAGCACGGCATTCGGGATGAGTGGCTTACTCGACAGCTCGGACAAGACAAACCTCGGACTATGGCAGCCCTTACCTCTCTAATGACCCACTTTTGCGTGGGTGAGGATAGTTGGCTGGCCCACAGCTCCTACAAGAAGGACGCTGGCACCTCAGAAATGCAAAATAGGACTGGCAAATCCAGGCGCAACAGAAATAAGCGCGAGAACAAAAACAACGGCAGTGACACCGAGGACCCAGCCGTCAATGCAGGGTTCAGCGGCTCATGGGCCAGACCAAGAAAGAGGCCCTTCAAAGGGAACAGGGACAGCCCTAGCACCCTAGACAAAATACTCGACAGATCTTGCCAAATTCATGGCACCCCGGATAAACCAGCCAACAACACCAACCAGAACTGCTGGGTGTTCAAGCAGGCCAGCAGGGTGGCGACTGAGGAACAAGGCAAGAGCCAGTCTCAGAGTGACGACGAGGATGAGCCTCGCAGGCCAAATAATGGTGGCCAGAAGCAGTTTCCCTCCGAGGTCAAGAGTGTGAATATGATCTACCTCAGACACATTCCTAGGAAGGAGCGGAAACGCGCTCTTCGGGACGTCTACGCCTTAGAGCCTGTAGCCCCGAAGTACAACCCGTGGTCGGCTTGCCCGATCATTTTCGACAAGAAGGACCACCCGACCAGGATCCGTCATGGAGGATCGGCTGCCCTGGTCCTAGATCCCATTATCGATGGGTTTCACTTAACCCACGTCCTTATGGACGGCGGAAGTAGTTTGAACCTGATATACACTGACACGGTGAGGAAAATGGGCATTGATTCGTCACAAATTAAACCCAGTACCACCACCTTTAAGGGTGTTATACCCGGCGTGGAGGCCCAATGCACTGGCACTGTAACATTGGAAGTTTTTTTCGGCTCTCCCGATAACTTCCACAGTGAGGACTTAATCTTTGTGATAGTCCCCTTCCGTAGTGGTTACCATGCGTTGCTTGGTCGTACTGCGTTTGCCCGCCTCAACGCGGTGCCGCATTACACTTACCTGAAGCTCAAGATGCTGGGGCCTAACAGCGTCATTACAATGAATGGCAATACGGAGCGCTCCCTCCGTACAGAGGAGCAAACCACGGCCTTTGTGGCGGACATCCAGGCGGCCGAAGAAGTGGCCTGACATGTAGCTCGGAAGGACACATCAGGCTCCTCAAAGCGTGTCTGTACTGCCACTTCTACCCCTGGAAAATCTTGTGTAATCCCTAAATACGGATACGCGCTCCCCGGCTCCTCCTGTCTGGTACTAGACTACGTACCTATAGTACATAACTTTGCAATCAAAATTCCCTGGGGAGGTGGGGAGCATAAACAAATAGGAGGTGTGTTTCGTCGGTTCATCCGTACACACCCGAAGCCTGGTGATCTCTTCGGCATCATAAAGGCCCACCAGGACGTGCATCTCGGCAGCATCAAGCTATGCTACTAGGGTGTCAGCCTCGTCAGGGGCACCGCTTCTCGAATGCATTCAGCATAGATAGTTGGGGTAGCTGCTAGTATGTTTCAACCTTGGTTTAGATAAGGACCGGCTATTCAGCAGCATGGAGATGCAGAAATGCGTCAGGGAAGGTATGGGAGACAGCTCCCGCTTTTGTAAAGCCCTGTAGACAACTCCTCTTCTCTTTCTCCACATACTCTCTGTATCTTTTTGAGATTGTATCTTATACTAAGCTCGGCATGTACGGATCAACCTTATGAATGATAAAACATACCTTTTTTCAGTCCATGGACAAATTTATGTGTCGTCTTTTCCTTCATTTCTTGCCTTGTAGCAATTTATAAACCATGTGATACATACAGATGAGCCCGGCTTTCAACCGGGGGCTCGGGCATAAAACCAAGCCTATGTTCATGTCCGATATCTATTCGGCGTCTTGGATATGGCACTATATGCACTAGTTTCGAATCGTGATTTTGGTAAATGATTGGGTTGCCCGGCTCCTGTGTTTTCCTCCTACGTTCTGCCTTGTTCAGCTAGGAGAGCAAAGGGAGAACCACTGTGATTGTGCTTCCAGCTAGAATGGTCAAGCGCCTCAGTGGAGAAAGCCGAAAATCGACTGTCATATTAAGTGCAAACTGGTCGGCGATCCAAAGACAGTGTCAAACTAACGGCCATTGGTGGTTGTGCCGTGTAACATGAAGGGTTCTTGTCATAAGAACCGAGGTTTTAGAATAGGTGTACCTCGGCAAGCTCGGACACCACTACACCGGGGGCTAGGTTAACTACCCCACAATTCGGAATCCTATGACTAAGTGAAAGTTATAAAGGCACTGTAGTCCAATTGCCTCGTTCTTCTAAATACGCAACCGCCTACAGGCTCCAAGACGTCGGCTAATAATGGTTCCCATGTTTTAGGGAACACCCCGCGTGGCATCTACGAGGCGGTAGAAGCCGACGACTGGACACTTTCAGAATTAAAACACAGTCGCACACGAGTTAAAATAACAGGTCGGATAAAGCACGACTGATCGAGCATAAAATTACTTGTTTTATACAGATTTCATCTCGGCATACCGAGGACATCTCAGAACTTAAGTTCGGACTTTTTACACTGGGCCTCGGTCACCCGAGCACCTTCATGAACCTCAGCCAAAAACTGCTCTGGCGTCTGATTCTTCCCTGCTAGAGGCTTGGACGCGATCTTTGAGCGGCTTGATCTTCAGAAAATGCGCCATTGTGGACACATACGCCTGCTCCGCGCCCTCCAAGCAGGCCAACCGCTTCCAGTTCTCGACCTGGGGGCTCACATCCCACAGCCTGCGTACCAGGCCGAAGAAGCTGCTCGGCAATGGCTGTTGTGTCCAGAGGTTGATGTAGATGTCCTCCATCAATGGCCGCGCTGCACGGAACAGCTCGGCCAACTGCTTCATCTGACTGTTCAGTAGAGGAGGATGTTCGGGTGCCTGGTATTGTGCCCAGAAGACCCTCTCCACTGAATCATCGGGATGGGCGGCATAGTAGGCGCCGGCGTCCGAGGCACTCCGTGGCAGGTCCCTAAAGGCCTCTGAAGAACGTCAGATTTAAGTAAGATAAGCAAATCTGATGTCACTGAAAACATAGCGAAGCAGATAGGGCTTACAGGCGGCGATCTGCTTCACTTGTTGAAGCACCTCGCGATCCGCCCAAGCCTGGGTCGTAGCCTCCTTACAGGCCGAGCTCGTTGTTTCGAGCTCGGAGGACAACCTATTCTTCTCCTCCTGAAGGGTGTCATGTTGGCTATACAGCCCCTTCAGGTCTTCTTCCACCTCCAGGACCCGGGCCGCATGCTTCTCGCTGGCCTCTTTATCCTTGGCCAGCTCCACGCTGGCCTGCTTGGCCGCAGCCTTTTGCTGCTCGGCCTCCTCCCGAGCTTTTCGGAGCTCGGATCGGAGCGCTTCAAGCTCCGATGTGGCAGCTGCATACGATGTCATAGGTAATTACATATCGGCATTAGACAAAGCTATCAGAGCCTAAGGTCTCGGCGTTTACCTTGAGCCTGCTCCATCTGCTTCTTGAGCCGATCCATATCCTTCTCGGACCGGTCCAGCTTATGATTCAGCTCTTCCAACTCCTTCGAGTTGGATGCTGCGGCCGAGGCGGAGGCCTGCGCATAAAAAAAGGAACTGTTAGTTACCTCGGATGATATTGATCCCCTGGTCGGCTTGATCAATCCGATTAGGGTCTCGGGGGCTACTGTGCATTCACTCTTTTATACTTTCATTACAGATCCCCGAGTAAGTTCTTAGAATCTCACTAAGGTCTTTGGGGCTACTGTGGTTATACATTCATGAATATTTTCTTTCCCGCAGTAATGCTAGTCTTCGGACAATCTATTAGCCGTTTGTCCGTTAAGGGCTACTGGGAGCATCTAGCGCTACAAGTTCTAAGAATGATAATACAATTATTAGGGCTTAGCTCAAAACCCCGATAAAGACCTTTGAAGGCCTCCTTTATACCGGCCTTCGTGAACCAATAATTTTGTAGCGCCGCGCCGAGGAGGTCGCGGTGCTCAACCACGATGGAAGAGCTCATCATGGACGCTTCCATCTCTTCGGTCCACCCCGCAGATGCCTGCCCTATGGCAGGCGGGGATGGACAGGCCGCGTCGGTTCTCTCCATTGAAGGAGGGACCGCCGTCATGCCAGGCTGCCGAGGTTGCTCCGGATCAGCGGGAGCCGAGGTTGTCAGCCGCCCTGGTCTCTCCCCTTTCGTTGCAGAGGGGTCTTTCCCCACAGGGTCTTCAACGGCGGAGGTCTCCACCTCGACTATGGAGACGCCGACGTCATCCCCCGTGGTAAGCACGGGAGGGGCCTGTTGAGAGGTTACCTCCACTAGCCCGTCGTGAGCAGGAGGGCAGGAGATGCGCTCCTCGGACGCACTGGGCGGAGGAGGCCAGCTCGACGAATCCTTGTCGCTGATTCGGGAGCACCGCGGGCTGCAAAAACAAATAGTTGATTAAACTTGTGGAGGAAGGGAGCTAGTTCATAGGAATTATGGCTGGAATAATGCATACCTCCTCGGCGGTGGCTCCTCCCTACGTGGCTCGATGAGGTCATCCTCCGATTCGGAGGAAACAACCTCGGCCGCGGCATGGGCCTTGCAAGATGGAGCATCGGCGGCCTTTGTGAGGCGCCTGTGGGTCCGGGGGGCGTTGGTCCCCATGACGTCTTCGGACGCCACCCTTTTCCTCTTGGGGGAAGAGGCGCCTTCTCCCCCCTCTTCTCCTTCTTCTTCTCCTTCCTCCTCGTTGGAGGAAAGAGTTTCGATGTCATCGGACTTGGTGTCCGAGGGGTGTCGAATCCGGAGACATCCCCTCTTCTTCTCCGGCACCTTCTTAGTCTTAGCTGGGGCCTTTGGACGCACTTCGGCCAAAAGAGCTTGTAGCTCAGGGGACCAGTTGTCTTCGGGAAGCGGCACCGAGCAGCTGATACGCACTGCCTTGGGCGCCCATTTCTGGAAATCAAGGAAAGGGTTGAGACAAACTCAAAGTACAAAGTCATTAATTGATATATGTGATGGTTTTTTACCTCGAAAAGGCCGCGGGAGACAGTGTACCCGCTCTCCAGCCCGTCTGCGGGGAACAGGTTCTGGGACGGCTTGAAGAGCATTGTCCACATCCCGTCTATGTTGGTGTGGAAGAAGTTCCGCAGTGTAGGTGTGTCGTCGGGCTTGTACAGCCACATGGGGCTGGCTCGGTGCTGAAGGGGGAGGATGTAGCGGTGCAACATCACGTCCACCACATCCGCCAGTTTGAACTTCTTTTGGATGGCTCGGATCCTCCCCTGAAGGCTGGCGACCTCGTCTGGATTGCCCCACTCCAGGCCGTGCTTCTGCCCGGACACATTTCCTCGGCGGCGTACCCGTGAAGGTAGGGACCAAGGCCTGGCCTGGAACGAGTGGCTCGGTGATATAGAACCACTCGCGTTGCCAGATCTTCACGGTCTCTTCGAAGGTCCCCTCCAGACAATCTGGCTTTTGGAGCTTGCTGATCATGGCGCCCCCACACTCGGCGAGATCGGTGCCGCCACTCTTCGGCTTAACGCAGAAGGTCTTCAGCCACAGGCCGAAGTGTGGCTCCATGCCCAGAAATCCCTCACACACTATTATAAAAGTGGTGAGGTGCAGAATGTAGTTTGGGGCTAGATTGTGGAAATCTAGCCCGTAGAAGAAAAGAGTCCCCCGCACAAAGGGGTGCAGGGGGAACCCCAGACCTCGGATGAGGTGGGGAATGAAGATGACCCGCCCCCTAGGTTTGGGAGTGGGAACCCATTGGCCGGGCTCCGAAGCCCTACAGGCGGCATTCGCAGGGATGTAACCTGCCGCCCGGAGTTTGCCGATGGTGGGTTCGGTGACCTTGGAAGCCACCCACTTCCCCTTCAGGTCCGCATCGGCCATTGGCGCTGGATTTGGAAGGCTAGAGAAAGCTTCGGTCTTGGAAAAGGGGTTGTGGGCGCAAGAGCTTGGAGGATTTGGGCGCTGGAACAGAAGGAGAGCGTTGTGGAAAAGATTCACCGTCCCATGCTCTTTATAAGTCAATAAAAGGCAAAACGTCCCTTCCGCCGCACTGTAAAATTCGCCACGTCTCGGCTAATCATGCCATTATGGCCACCTTGGGTGAAACAATTGATTGATGACATCCCCTAAAATGTGGGGCATGATCTCTGTTTTGATATAGCATGCCAATTATTGGATTGCCTCGAACCGCAATTCGAATAAGTAATAACTGATAAGTAATGTCATGAGTGGTGGCGCTTCGGTAAAGTTGTCAGTAGTTGACTACCGAGCACACCCAATCTGTTGGTCTTCGAGACTAAGTGAGCAACGCACTTCGGATAAGTGAAGATGCATTTTGGGTAGCACATGGTCAGTTGGCTCTATCCCTTGTCAAAAGGGTAAACGCCGGCCTAGTAGGATGTACAAGCTTCGTGCGGATGCTTAACCTGAGACGTTGAACTTGCCTGCTAGGCCGAAGACTATCCAGCCAAAGACCGCATCCGAAGAAGATTATCATCCTCGGCTTAGAAGACATGTTCGGGGGCTACTGACGGTGTCCTGGACTAGGGGGTCCCAGCCTAGCCGGGTTAGTCCATGGGCTGGACTAATGACCCAACGATGAAGGACTCCAGAAGCGTCCATCCTATGCTTGCTGGGCTTCGCCAAGGACCCGACGTATCTCCAAGTATTTCTATTTGATTCGGCATGTATTCCTTAGATGGAAACCGACCATGTGCAACCCTAGACACCCCCGGTACCTATATAAGCCGGAGGGTTTAGGCCGTAGGATGATCCATTCATCATCACCCTTAGGGTTTTAGACCACAGCTTACGTTCTCGAGGTAGATCAGCCCTGTACTTTGATACACCATCATTATAAGCAAGAGCAGGACGTAGGGTTTTACCTCCTCAAGAGGGCCCAAACCTGGGTAAAATACTGTGTCCCTTGTCTCCTGTTACACATCGATCCGATCTCACAGCTCGGGCCCCCCTACCCGAGGTTTGCCGGTTTTGGCACCGACAATATGGATAGGTGGAAGTGCGTAAAAGGCCAATAGTTCACATTAGTCATATGAACTCAAGCACTTATTGCCAAGAATTAATAATAAACCCAATGGAAACGCAACCCCCACACCCCAAGGGAAAGAGGATGGGAGGTGTCGGTACTAAAACCGGCAGACCTCGGGGTAGGTGGTCGCGAGCTGTGGATCTCGGATCTATGGATAACAGGGGACGAAGGAGATAATATTTACCCAGGCTCGGGCCCTATCGAAGAGGTAATACCCTATGTCCTTCTTTGATTGTATTGATAATTATGTATCGAGTACAAGCTTGATCTACCTCGAGATCATAAGTTGTGTTCTAACGATAGGACTAGATGGTTGTAATGGTGACCGTGGTCTCTACGGACTAAACCCTCCAGTTTATATAGACACTGGGGGTACCTAGGGTTACACATGGTTGGTTGGCAATCTAGGGATACACATGCCGGCGGCCGATGCTGTCCTTGGAGTACACGTCAAGTCTTTGGTAGAGTCCATCCTGATCACGTCAAAGTGTGAGGTTTCCAGAGTCCTTTCCTTATGAGATCGGTGGGCCGTGAATTCGGCCCATGGACCGTGGGCCAACTAGGTTGGTACCCCCTAGTCTAGGACACTGTCAGTAGCCCCTGAACTGTTCTTCAACGCCGAGGACGATGATCTTCTTCGGACATATGTCTTCGGCCTTGGAGTCTTCGGCTTGACAGACGGGTTCTCCCTTTTATCATCTTGAGTTTGGCTTTGGTCTCACCATGCCTCGTTGTTTACTTTATTAAAATAATCTTCCCTCGATTGTCGAGCCATCTAGGGAACACATCGCTTTACGGGTAGACGTCGAAGCGTCGATTTCTTTCTTACATTTAACAGGTATCCAGTCAGAGCTATGGCAAAGCGCATCTCCCCTTTCCCTTCTTTGACCTGGAACAGTAAATCGTCCCCTCAATCTGGCTTCGAGATCTTTAGAAATGGTGTCCGACGTAGGCTCCTGCAAGCGCCCCCACGGTCCCCTCAAAGGTGACTGGGGAAGCTGCTCCATCACCCGCCTTCAGCTGGACCGGCTTGCCGCCCAAGGGTATTTGCCAGATCCAGACCTGGCCTCCACCAGTCAGGGCTTAATCTTCATAGGCGGGCAGGTGCACGCCGACCGCCACCCCAATACTCACGAGGATGAGCGGGTATGTTTTGCTCCCTTCCTCCTCCGCGGCCTGGGATTTCCTATCCATCCCTTCCTCCAGGGCCTGCTCGAGTTCTATGGGATTCAACTCCATCACTTGACTCCCAATTCGATTCTATACATCGCGGGATTCGTCACCCTTTGCGAAATGCACCTCGGAAGCACCGCACACTTCAGGCTATGGAGGAAATATTTTTGCGTGATGCCCTGTTCCCGAGGAGGGAAACTACACGAGTTGGCACGGCCGAGGTCTGCCGAATAGCCGGGACTGGCTACCCCAAAGGCACCCCTCGAGAGGATGCCGATACGTGGACGTCCGAGTGGTTCTATATGGACGACGTCCCTCTGCATGACCCAGTCCGGCCCGAACTCCCAACCTTCTCCTCGGAGTCTCTGAAGAAGCGTTTTAATTGGAGGCCAAGGAGCTCCGCCCAAAAAGACGACTCCGAGGTGGCTCGCCTGGCCGCTAAGGTGAGATGTTTGACAAATAGCGGCCTCACCATCATAGATGTGATGGCGACGGCCATCGACTGAAAAGTCTAGCCTCTTTGGCAATGCCAGCATCCGTTATGCATGTACAATGGCACCGACGACGCCATCCGATCGATTCGGAGGGGCTTCAAGGACCAGGCGGCCTTTGACGCAACCCTGGCTGGCATATACAAAGGAGAAGCAGCGGACTTCATGAAGCAAAAGTTCATAGATGGCTTGTCCTACTACAATCCTTCCGAGATAGTGAGTCTTCCCGAACCTCCTTGTCCATCCGAGTAGTTCATATTATTCTCTCTAAATGTTTCTTTGATATATATGAACAGGAATGGAGGCGCTGGGTTGAAACACTAAGCTGCCCCGCGCCTGAGCTGGGGGTGTATCATCGAGATGATAACCCCGGCTTCCACGAAGATGAAGAGTTGTCCACCATATACGAGGAGGGGACCTTTTATCAAGAGAGCCTTGATGGCTCCAGAGTAGCTATCACTCCCGACCTGTCAGGGATCCGGCCGTCTTCATCGGTAAAACCCTTTCCTGCTCCCGCTCGAAAGAGAAATCCTACCCGTGAGGCCCCGAGCACCCTGATGCCTCTTCCTATGGGTCGACGCTTGAAGCGCCCGTGCCCTGGTCCAAGCTCTCAAGAGGGCTCTCTGCCAGCCGCACAGGGTGCCCTTCAACGGACCGCCGCCGGGGAGATGGAGCGTGATATCCCACCCTCGGACAGGTGCTGATAGCGATAATTCAGGGAGTTTACTTTGGCATAAAATGCTCATCTCGTCTTATGTGCAGGCAGCCCGCTCAGCCGTCAGTAACCGAGGAGATGGGGTCTGATACGTCCCCAACGTATCTATAATTTATAAAGTATTCATGCCATGTTTACAACAATTTTGTATGATTTTGGTGCACTTTTATATGGCTTTTATATGATTTTTATGGACTAGCATATTGACCTAGTGCCCAGTGCCAGTTGCTGTTTTCTGCTTGTTTTTGGTTTTCCAGAAAATCCATATCAAATGAAGTCCAAATGCAGTGAAACTCTTCGATGATTTTTTTTGGAACAAAAGAGACCCCCGAAGCTTCGTGGGAGAACCAGAAGAGCCACGAGGTGCCCACGAGCCACCACCGCGAGTTTGGGTGGGGGGGGGCAAGCTCGCCGTGGTGCCTCGTGGGCCCATCTTAGCCCATCTTCGCGTGATTCCAACGCTGAAAAATCCTAAATATTCCAAAAACCCCAGAAATAACCCTAGAACTTTGACTACGCCGCCGCAAGCCTCTGTACCAAGGAGATTCCATCGGGAGCCCTTTTTCAGCACCCTGCCGGAGGGGGAATCATGATCGGAGGCCATCTTCATCATCCCGGCGGTCTCCATGACGAGGAGGGAGTAGTTCACCCTCGGGGCTGAGGGTATGTACTAGTAGCTATGTGTTTGATCTCTCTCTCTCTCTCGTGTTCTTGATTTGGCACGATCTTGATGTATCGTGAGCTTTGTTAATATAGTTGGATCATATGGTGTTTCTTCCCTCTCTATCCTTGTTGTGATGAATCGAATCTTTTCCCTTTGAGGTTTCGTTATTGTCGGATTGAATATTTCAGATTTGAGAACACTTGATGTATGTCTTGCGTATGAATACCCGTGGTGACAATGGGGTATTATATTGATTCACTTGATATATGTTTTGGCACTCAACTCGCGGATTCCCGCGGTGACATTGGGGTAATCTATGCATAGGGGTTGATGCATGTTTTCATTATCTTTTCTCCGACAGAAACTTTGGGGTGCTCCTTGAAGTTCTTTGTGTGGATTGAATATTATGATTATGAAGTTGTTTGATGCATATCGTATAATCAACTCATGGATACTTGTGGTGACATTGGAGTATCTAGGTGACATTAGAGTTTGTTGATGTGTATCATATGGTGTTATTTTATTACGAACTCTAGGGCTATTCGTGACACTTATAGGGATGGCTCAATAGATTGATCGGAAAAGATAACTTTGAGGTGGTTTCGTACCCTACAACAATTTCTATCTTTTGTTCTCCGCGAATAGGAACTTTGGAGTGATTCTTTATCGCACGTTGAGGGATTGTTATATGATCCAATTATGTTAGCACTGTTGAGAGATTGCACTAGTGAAAGTATGAACCCTAGGCCTTGTTTCTAAGCATTGCAATACCGTTTGTGCTCCGTTTTATCACTTGTTACCTTGCTGTTTTTTTATTTTCAGATTACAAAAACCTATATCTACTATCCATACTACACTTGTATCACCATCTCTTCGCCAAACTAGTGCACCTATACAATTTACCATTGTATTGGGTGTGTTGGGGACACAAGAGATTTCTTGTATTTGGTTGTAGGGTTGTTTGAGAGATACCATCTTCATCCTACGCCTCTCGTGGATTGATAAACCTTAGGTCATCCACTTGAGGGAAAATTGCTAGTGTCCTACAAAACTCTGCGCTTGGAGGCCCAACACGAGTCTACAAGAATAAAGTTGCGTAGTAGACATCAAGCTCTTTTCTGGCGCCGTTGCCGAGGAGGTGAGTGCTTGAAGGTTTCCACCTTGCTTCTTTTAGTTTCTTGTTTATCACAATTTTGGTTTTATAAAAAGAAAACTACAAAAAATGGAATTGGGGTTGCCTCATATTATTCGTCTTTATAATGTCTTTCTTGAAAATGATGGATCGGAAAATTGTGCTCAATTGATCGAAGAAGAATTCAATAAAATGTTTGGCATAAAATCTTTGAATGATGAGCATGATTGCAATGTTGTTTGTATGAATTCAATGAATATCCAAAATACTAATGATGATTGCACTAGTCATGACAAAAATGTTTCTTATAAGCATGTCAATTTTTGTGGAGTCAATAAAGTTTGTGAAGACATGCCTTATAGGGATGATAGATTTTGTAAGAAGCATAAACATGATAGAACCAATTTTTTGCTCAAAGTGATAGATGAATTTGCTACAAAATTATGTTCTCTTTATCCTATTACTTGTGAACTTTGCAATAAAATTGGTCACCTTAATTTCCAGTGCATACTCTTTCATGATCGAATCATGGCTAAATATTGTAATGACTTGACCGCCCTTGAACTATATAATGAGCTTTATCTATTTTTGGGGTGTGAATAATTGACACATAAAAATAGTTGGTTTGAAGTATTCATTCTCACAGACAACATTGAAACTAATCTAAAGGAAATCTATATTTTTTGTATGGTAAATTGCAATGAGAATGCTTATATTGCCAACTATAGAAAGACGGGAAAACCAATAGAATATAAAAGGAGCACTAATGAAAGGGTAAAGATTTCCACTTTCCCTCCTATTGTCTCTCATGATGAAATAGGTGACAAGGTGGAGCTTCCTATTCAACCAATCTCATCAATAAGAAGCTCGGAAAAATTGATTAAACCCACACATGATGTGGTGAAGAAGAAGAAAAGAAGAAAGAGTAAAGGTAAAAAGGTATCCCTCCCAAATAATGTTGCTCCTATTATTGTTGTGCCTCATGAGAGTGAATCAAAAATAATTGTGGAAGATGATATACTTGATGATGATATTGCTTCTTTGTCTTATGATACAATGTCCGAAGGAAATATTGAGGATGATTTTATTATACCTATTACTTGTTGTGATAATTATGATTGGGAAGATAATGATACTTCTTATAATCTTGAGAATCTTTTTGGCACCAACTTAGAAAATTATGATGATAATAATTGTTATACTATTTGTGCTATTCATACTATTAATGATGAGAGTGATTATGCTTATGATATGCAAAGCCACAAGCTTGGGGATGCTATGTTTGATGAGAATGACATGTTTGAGAATTTATTTGCTGCAATTAATGTTTGTCCCCAGCTTGGGGATGCTATGCTTAATGAACATGATCTTTTAGTCCCCCTACTTTGAATGATCAAATTTGTTATGATGATTGCATGCCTCCTATTTATGATGATTGCAATATTTATGGGAGTGGGTTTAGAAGAGTGTTAACTCTAGATAATAATTATCCCACTATTTTGGAGGGTGTTCAATCTTATTTTAATAATGATAAAAGTGGATTTGGAGAGGTCATGACTTTATTTAATGTTGAATCCACTACTTTGGAAGAGGTTTCAATTGATTATCATGAGAACAAAATTGCTACTTATGATGATTATTGTGATGATACTTATGTTATGAAAAAGAGTGATGATTATTATTATAATACTTGTCATAATTATGAATACCCTTTTACTGAACATTACTCTTTTAATGTGGAAACAATTTTTAGTATTCAAGTATCATATGATACTCCCACTATTATGAATGAGAACAAATTTGCTTATGTGGAGATTAATAAAAATTCTATGCTTGTGGATCATGAAAAGAATGCTTTATGTGATAACTATATTATTGAATTCATTCATGATGCTACTGAAAATTATTATCAGAGAGGATCATATGCTTGTAGGTGTTGCAATAATATTAAGTTTCCTCTGTATGTGTTGAAAGTTTTGAAGTTGCACTCGTTTTGCCTTCCTATGCTAGTTGATTCTTGCTCCCATATACTATTTGCGCACAAAATCCCTATGCATAGGAAGTGGGTTAGGCTTAAATGTGCTAGTCATATGCTTCATGATGCTCTCTTTGTGTTTCAATTCTTTACTTTTATGCGAGCATCATTGAAATCATCATGCCTAGCTAAAAGGCATTAAAGAAAAGCGCTTGTTGGGAGACGACCCAATATTTATACCGACTTTTTTTTGTGTGTTTTATATGTTTTCTTTCAATAATGTGCCAAGTAAAGCCTTTGGGATAGTGTGGATGCTTGTTGATTTGATTCTGTGCAAAAACAGAAACTTTTGTGTCCAGTGCTGGAATTTCTATTCTGCACTAGTGCGTGAGAAAATTCTGAAATTTCTACACAGTATTGGGTTACAAATTTTTTACGTTTTCCTAATTTTTCAGAATTTTTGGAGGTATAGAAGTATGGTTTTTAAATCGCTCACTACATGCTGTTCTGTTTTTGACAGATTCTATTTTCGATGCATAGTTTGCTTGTTTTAGTGTTTCCATAGCTTATATTGAGCAATACAAATTGTGGAAATGATATACTACAGTAGGCATTATGTGAGAACAATTATGAATCTTGTCTTGACAGTACCTAAGTGGAAGATTTATTTTTATCACACTAACCTATCTCACAAGTTCCGTTAAGTTTTGTGTGATTGAAGTTTTCAAGTTTTGGGTTAGATATCGATATGAGGAGAATAAGGAGCGGCAAGACCCTAATCTTGGGGATGCCCAAGGCACCCCAAGGTAATATCCAAGGAAGACTAAAGCGTCTAAGCTTGGGGATGCCCCGGATGGCATCCCCTCTTTCGACTTCAACACTATCGGTAACCTCACTCGGAGCTATATTTTTAATCGTCACATAATATGAGTTTTGCGTGGAGCGTCATTTTATTTTGTTGATATTTGCTTGCTGTTATCAACAATCATGCTTTGTATCTTTTAGTTCAATAAAATGTCAATTATAGTCTTTACCATGCTCAGTTTGTAAGTTCATGTGTTGCTGTTTGAAAACAGAAAGTTTTCTGTTATGTCCAGAATATTCCTGAATAGTCAGAACATGCTAAAAATCTGAAATTTTTAAACAGTAAGCATGCATGAGTTCTCTGTCACGTGGTAATTTTTCATAATTTTTTGAGTTAGGGAAGTATGAATTCTTATTCACCCTTTACAGACTGTTCTGTTTTGGCAAATTTCGGTTATAGTTGCATTGTTTGCGTATGTTGCTTGTTTAATGTTTCTATTTGTGGATAGGAGTAATAAATATGCAGAGGAATTTAGTATGCAATGTTTAATTATAATTTTAGTGATTTGCTACAGTAGAGAATGTTAAGGTTTTGAGTTGATTTATACTAACTTATCTCACGAGTTCTTGTTGAGTTTTGTGTGGATGAAGTTTTTAAAGATTTAGGAGAAGCCATGATATGAGAGGAATTAAGGAGACATGAGAGCTCAAGCTTGGGGATGCCCAAGGTACCCCAAGATAACATTCCAAGAAGTCTCATGCAACTAAGCTTGGGGATGCCCCGGTTGGCATCCTACCTTTCTTCATCAACACCTATCGGTTAGCCTAAGTTTTTACTTCTTCACATGATATGTGCTATTCTTGGAGTGTCCTTTTATTTTCATTTTGTTTGCTGTTTTAATAAAATTATCAAGATCTGAAATCTTTATTTGGAGAGAGTCTTCACATAGCTACTTAATTGTTTAACTACTCATTGATCTTCACTTATATCTTTTGGAGTAGTTTGTCATACACTCTCATGCTTCACTTATATTATCTTGAGAGTTGACAATAGTAATGGAAATATGCTTAAGATATGAATTTGGTCCTAATGTGATGGATATTTAAGAAGGATATAATAAAAACTTTTATGTAGACCACTGAATATGATAAGTTTGATTCCTTGCAATAGTTTTGCGATATGAAGGTGATAATATGTGAGTCATGTTAGTGAGTAATTGTGATTTAGTAAGAATATTGGTGTTATGGTTTGTGATTCCCTATGCATGCATGTAAAGTCAATAGTTATGCAATGAAATTATATCCTACTTATGGTGCATTATTCAGTGTTAGTTATGTTCAATGCATGTTTATGACCGTTTTCGCTTTTTGGTTGGTTGCTTCTCAATCTATTTGCTAGCCTTCATTTGTACTAAGAGGGAATACTTCTTGTGCATCCAATTCCTTAAACCCAAAGTTGTGCCAAATGAGTCCACCATACCTACCTATATGCGGTATTTCCATGCCGTTCCAAGTAAATTTGCACGTGCCAACTCTAATTTTTCAAAATAATTTTTCCTTTTTGTGTGCCCGTACTGCTCATGAAGCGGCAGGGGGTGGCCAATATTTTCCATGCTAGGTGTGTTATTCTCACGATGAGTGTTTATTCACTTGTCATTGCACGAGAGAGTGGCAAGTATTAGGGATGCCCTGTCCCGAAATGCAAAGAAAAATTTAATATGATGATAATAATAAATTCCTTGGAAAGTGTTGGTATGGAGGGCACCCGTGGATACGGCTAGCCGTGGATTGTGAAAGAATGGTGGAAAGGAAATAAACTTTATTTTCTGTTTGGAAACCGCCTATAATGTGTCTAGCATGGAAGATATTGGGAATTCTCGGTCGTTTTCGTTGTCAGGAAAAGCATGCGTCTCAAAATAATTTTATCTCTCTAATTTAAACCTTGAGCTCTGGCACGTCTGCAAATCTCTGCTTCCCTCTGCGAAGGGCCTATCTATTTACTTTTATGCAATTTTTATTTTTATTTTGAGTCTCCATCTTCCCTTACACAGCACCAACTAGAGAGCACTATTGTCATACTTGTGCATTGGGTGTAGCTAATATTGAGTGTGTTTCATGAATGGATCAATGATTGAGCATAATGGGCTAGGGATCACTTTCTTTAGCATTGATATTTTGAAAGACATGGTTGCTTGTTAGTATGCTTGGGTATTTATGTCTTCATGTCAAATTATAGACTATTGCTTTGAATCATTCAAGTCCAAGTGTCCATGCAACAAAAGAAAAGATTATTTGATGATTATGATAGGTAGCAATCCACATCAAAAAATTTGTTTTTAATTGCTACTTTATCATGATGAGTTTTATGAGAAAAAGTTGATGTTATGATGCTAGGAAAAGTGATTGAAATTATCATTGATCAAACTTATGCACTATGCTAGCATTCACACTTCATAAATTATTTCTTTTATCATTTACCTACTCGAGGATGAGCAGGAATTAAGCTTGGGGATGCTAATACGTCTCCAACGTATCTATAATTTATGAAGTATTCATGCCATGTTTACAACAATTTTGTATGATTTTGGTGCACTTTTATATGGCTTTTATATGATTTTTATGGACTAACATATTGACCTAGTGCCTAGTGCCAGTTGTTGTTTTCTGCTTGTTTTTGGTTTTCCAGAAAATCCATATCAAATGAAGTCCAAATGTAGTGAAACTTTTTGACGATTTTTTTTGGAACAAAAGAGTCCCCCGAAGCTTTGTGGGAGGACCAGAAGAGCCACGAGGTGCCAACGAGCCTCCACCACGCGTTTGGGGGGCGGGGGCAAGATCGCCGTGGTGCCTCGTGGGCCCATCTTAGCCCATCTTCGCGTGATTCCAACGCTGTAAAATCCTATATATTCCAAAACCCCCAGAAATAACCCTAGAACTTTGACTACGCCGCCGCAAGCCTCTGTACCAAGGAGATTCCATCTGGAGCCCTTTTTCGGCACCCTGCCGGAAGGGGAATCATCACCGGAGGCCATCTTCATCATCCCGGCAGTCTCCATGACGAGGAGGGAGTAGTTCACCCTCGGGGCTGAGGGTATGTACTAGTAGCTATGTGTTTGATCTCTCTCTCTCTCTCTCTCTCTCTCGTGTTCTTGATTTGGCATGATCTTGATGTATCGCGAGCTTTGTTAATATAGTTGGATCAATTGGTGTTTCTTCCCTCTCTATCCTTGTTGTGATGAATCGAATCTTTCCCCTTTGAGGTTTCGTTTTTGTCGGATTGAATATTTCAGATTTGAGAACACTTGATGTATGTCTTGCATATGAATACCCGTGGTGACAATGGGGTATTATATTGATTCACTTGATATATGCTTTGGCACTCAACTTGCGGATTCCCACGGTGACATTGGGGTAATCTATGCATAGGTGTTCATGCACGTTTTCATTATCTTTTCTCCGATAGAACCTTTGGGGTGCTCCTTGAAGTTCTTTGTGTGGATTGAATATTATGATTATGAAGTTGTTTGATGCATATCGTATAATCAACTCACGGATACTTGTGGTGACATTGGAGTATCTAGGTGACATTAGAGTTGGTTGATGTGTATCATATGGTGTTATTTTAGTACGAACTCTAGGGCTATTCGTGACACTTATAGGGATGGCTCAATAGATTGATCGGAAAAGATAACTTTGAGGTGGTTTCGTACCCAACACCAATTTCTATCTTATGTTCTCCGCGAATAGGAACTTTATAGTGATTCTTTATCGCACGTTAAGGGATTGTTATATGATCCAATTATGTTAGCACTGTTGAGAGATTGCACTAGTGAAAGTATGAACCCTAGGCCTTGTTTCTAAGCATTGCAATACCGTTTGTGCTCTGTTTTATCACTTGTTACCTTGCTGTTTTTTTATTTTCAGATTACAAAAACCTATATCTACTATCCATACTACACTTGTATCACAATCTCTTCGCCGAACTAGTGCACCTATACAATTTACCATTGTATTGGGTGTGTTGGGGACACAAGAGATTTCTTGTATTTGGTTGTAGGGTTGTTTGAGAGATACCATCTTCATCCTACACCTCCCACGGATTGATAAACCTTAGGTCATCAACTTGAGGGAAAATTGCTACTGTCCTACAAAACTCTGGGCTTAGAGGCCCAACACGAGTCTACAAGAATAAAGTTGCATAGTAGACAACAGGGGCTTATGTGTAGGAAGCCCGTCTTGGATCGGTTTTGGGCTCCGGAGAGGGGGATTTGTGGCCATCGTCATCAACAACCCTTCTCCATCAACAACCCCATGATGCTCACCACCGGGAGTGAGTATTTCCTTTGTATGCTTGGTGGACGGTGATGGAGATGGATGAGATTTGTCATGTAATCGAGTCAATTTGTTAAAGCTTGATCCCTAGTATCCCCTATGTTATGAGATTGATGTTGCTATGACTTTGCTATACTTAATGCTTGTCACTAGGTCCCGAGTGCCAAGATTTCAGATCTGAACATATTATGTTTCCATGGATATAAGAGTGTTTTGGATCCTATCTTGCAATTTGTATGCACCTATTATGTGTTATGATCCGTAGACCCCAAAGTGACAGCAATTGGGACCCCCTGCAGTGATGACCGTAGTATGAAGAGTTCATGTATTCACTATGTGTTAGTGCTTTGTTTCGGTTCTCTATTAAAAGGAGACCTTAATTACCCTTAGATTTCCATTAGGACCCCGCTGGCACAGGAGGGTTGGACAAAAGATGTTATATATGCAAGTTCTTATTACAAGCACGTATAACTATTTATGGAATACATGCCTACATTGAATTGATGAATTGGAGCTAGTTCTGTGTCGCTCTAGCTAGGTTGTGATTGTTACATGCATGATGAATGTCATCCATACAATTATCCATTGCTGATCCAATGCCTACGCTTCGCTTATATTGCCTTTGCCAAGTTACTATTGTTGCTACTGCTGTTACAATTACTACCAAACTGCTACTGTTACTGTTACCGCTACCGTTACTATCAAAACTATCAAACTACTTTGCTACTAAACACTTTGCTGCAATAAGATATCCTCCCAGGTATGGTTGAATTGACAACTCAACTGCTAAGGCTCATAAATATCTGTTGGTTCCCTTTGGGTTGAATCAATAAAAGTTGTACAACAACGCTTTCCCAGCCAAATGATAGCATAATACAGTTTACCAACAACAATAAAATAAGAATATTTGACAATACTAAATAGTGGCAAATAAGAATATTTGAGTTCAACAATGTACTAATTAACATAGTTCAACAAAGTACTAAACTGAGGCAAATAACACACATGTTCAACTAAATAGAGGTGGTAATAACATAATATGATCTGCCATGCATGCCTACTAACTAGGCTCTTCGCTGAGCAGGGACTCGGGGTCGTAGTCTGGAGTAAGTGAACTAGAGCTGCCAACAGGCCTGTAGTAGACCATGATCTCGCCACGATCATACTCGAGGTAGAACGTGGCAATCTCCCCAGCTTCCATCCCGTAAGCATGTGCAAGGGCTCTCTGACCAGGGCACCCGAGATAGGCACGGTGTGGCTCGTTGATGACAATATAAGTGAAGTCCTGGGCCGTCAACATCTTCATGAAGGTGCACTGGAATGTGATGGTTGCATCAAGTGGAACGTGAAACCTCTCTTAGATGTCACACCTTGCCCCGCATGGGATGACCTGAGCAAAATTAAAAGAAAGCAGTAGTTAGACAATTTTGGGCACAACCATTTGAAACTCAATCAGAACATGTTGAACTAAAACATACCGTCCTATTCAGGAAGTCATCAGGAAGATCTATGAAGAACTTCCTATCTTCTGGCATCTCACTGCGCCGCAAGTCGCACACGGGGCATCCATTTACTGCATTCATGTTGACAAAATAAACATACATCATTAAACAAAATGGGCAACACAAAACACATAGATATAACTAGCTAGGTTCATTAGTTACACATTCTTGTAATTAAGGAGTTCTACAAACCATGCACATAGTTCAAACATAAATCATGCATAAAGTTAAACAATTCCTATGAACTAGTGCTACCCATCTCTAGCTAGCTAGTGGCCGAAGGGGCCGGCCTCGTGGTCGTCCCTGGTGGACCTACGACCCCCCTGCTCACCCCCCTCAGAATGTCATCCCAGTCTATGGGATCCTCCTCTGCCTTCTTCCTAACTTCAAACTGAAGGAGCATCATCTTGTTGATCTCCCCGAGTTGAGCATCTGTAGCAAGTTCCCTCACCATGGGGTCGAAGAACTGCATCTCAGCCTGGAGGTTCTATTTCTCTTCAGCCTTGGTGCATATCGTCATGTTCTCCGGCGCGAGGAACTGCGCGCACTTACGATCCTCCGGGGTGTCCCATCTTTAAAGAGCCCAATAGCCTTGACCTCATAGGCACGCGCTGCTAGCTCCGGGGTGTCCCAGTGGCCAGTCTCGTGGACCACATTATCCTTCCTAATGGTCGTATGTCACTTGTTCCCCTTCTGTCGCACACGACGAAACTTCGGGCCCATTTGTGACGGTGCAAATACCTAAGAAGTTAGTAAAAATTTGAATTCTATATGTACTTACCGAAAAAATTCCCCATGACATTGCCTATAAATTGGACATATTGATGACACGAGTACCTGCAAAACCCACAATCTACAATGTACACCTACAAAATTCGACAACTACACTAAAATTCTACAACTGGACTAAAATTCTACAACTGCACTAAAATTCCATAACTAAACTAACACTCCATAACCTACAAATACAAAATTATACAATGTAGAACTACAAAATGAATCTACAATTACACTAAAATTAGAACTACACTACACAAAATTTACCACTACACTACACTAAAATTCTACAATGTAGAACTACAAAATTAATCTACAACTACTCCAAAATTACAACTACACTACTCTAAAATTACAACTACACTACACTAAAATTCTACACATACAACTACACTACACTAAATTAGGGCCTGGCATTGGCGGTGGCTCACCGGGATGGGGCGTTGTCGACGGAGCGGTGGGTCAGTGACACCGGCGACGGCGACATTGACGGGGCGTTGGGGGCGGTGGGGCAAGAAAGACGGTGGAGACGGCGGGCGGCGATGGAGACGGTGGAGAGAGCGACGGAGATGGTTAAGACGGCGTCAGAGGGTGGTGGTGACGGCAGGTGGCGGTGGCATGGGGTGGGTGTGGTGTAGGCGGCCGCGCGGGGTGAATGGATAGGGGTGGGTGTGGGGTGGGGCTTGTGGTCGGGTGGGGGGTTGGGGTGGGGTGAATGGGGCTGGATAGGCGCTGGCGTTGGCTAATGAGGCCTATGCCATAGGTATTTTCTTACTTTTTTATTTTCTTTCACTTTTAAAATTTTCTTTTTAATTTATTTTTATATAGATTGTTTAAATTTTAGGTTATTTTATTTAGATTGTTTAATTTTAATGTTTTTATATAGATTGCTTTATATCAATATTTTTAAAATTTTGGGTTAATTTTTATTCACATTGTATTTTTTTGCGAGGGTATTTACATAGTATTTATTAGTTTATTTTATTTCATTTTGTGAACTAGACATGCATAATTGAATAGTTGAAGACAATAATTAGGAGAACAATCACTAATCTGGATGCACATTATAATTGAAGGATAGACAATAACTAATAACTCGTACTCGATCTAGTTAACAATTGCCTAAACTAAGAACATCATCACACCAATGACATCCACAAGAAGAAATGCTGACACCGATCTAGCTGGGAGAAGGAGCCCAATCATAACACAAGCTAAAAGTGCATATCGAAGCTTGAATTTTCTGATTTGTCCTCGCATCTCTTTGTTTTCAGTTTTCATCTCATCTAGCTGTTGTCTCAGTAGTCCATGGAAGTACTCAAGGAACTCCGTTACGTATTTCTGGACGAGATCAACCCATATCCATGTGTGGCAAGAGACTGCTCCTTCCTACAGATGTGTGTATATACACATAATGATGTGAGCAACGCTAGAACTGAATTAATGCATGTGCAAATGTGCTGAAACTGGTCGATGGATTTTCTGTCATATACCTTTTCATTCCCAAACCATATGAAGAACTCTCGTTCTGGATTCTTTGCTGTGTGCGAAGTTTTCGTATCAAGAGGGCATTGGCTAGTGCAAAGTAGCACGAGTGACCTGGCTGGATTCTCGGCCACTTCGGTACCGGTGGTGTAAGATTTGCCACCTAATCAAACGGAAGTGCTGCTACAGCGGGATGATTCGTCGGACATGGCTGGCTGCATAGGCCATGGCAAGCTCATGTCGATGCCAACAGGGGCATAGGGAGCTCAGCTAAAGCGGCCACGAACTTTCGACACTCTCGGCCGACGTGGGCTAGCACGCGGGTCTCGTGCTGACTATATAAGCTCCGATGGGTGCACTACCGGTCATATAGCTACAATGCAGGTATGACAAATAGTAAGAGGAGCTTGCTAGGGAGAAGGATTTTGTTGAGAAAGAAGTGAAATTGTGTGAGGAACAAAGGGGGCAGCCAACACTATTGTATACGCAAAAGTTAGTGCTGGCGTGCCAAGATAACGCACGCCACCACTAACCTGATTACCTACGACATTGATAGAAATCCAACACCACCACTAACTTGTGGCTGGCCAGTATAGATGAGCCCACCTACTTGTGGCGTGGTACAAAAGTGTGACGCCAGCAATAACATTATAAAGGTAGCGTACCAAATATGCCAAAGCCACCACTATTTTAGAAAAATAGTGGTGCCGTTGATTGGAAATGGCACGCCACCAATTAAAGTTGTGGCTACCCATTTCTCTGCTAGTGGTTTATAAAAATATTTATTTTACATGGCTTCTAAGGTTTCGAATCAAACCGAAGCTACCAACGTTCATAATCAAGTATGATCATTCAAGTCGCTAGATTAACTATACGGAGTTTATGAAACATGAGAGTTAATGAAAAATCTCGAGCCCCATACTAAAATTCATCATACACATGACCCCGTGCAGACCATGTCTGCATACCCTTTAGTTTGTGAAAATTCATCTTTCTTAACTAAGGTGGAACCCAAAGAATTGTGATAGCACATCTTTGATCTGTCAACCAGCATACTCATGAGCAGCATAGAAGTGATGGGGAACATTGCATGAAAATCAAAACAATTCCTACAAACACCCAAGATCTAATCTATGAGATGCATAGCAACGAGAGGGGAGTGTGTCTATGTACCCTTGTAGATCGAAAGCGGAAGCGTATGAAACGGGGTTGATGTAGTCGTACTCATCGCGATCCAATCACGATCCAACCGATCTAGCGCTGAGCGGACGGCACCTCTGAGTTCAGAACATGTTCAGCTCAATGGCGTCCTCTCCTTTCTGATCCAAAAAGCGAGGAAGAGGAGGTAGATGAGATCGGGACCAGCCCAACGGCGAGGTGGTGGTGGTGGCAGTGGAATTCCAGCAAGGCTTCGCCAAGCGCGTACCGGAGAAATGTGGGAGGAGTTGGGAGAGGCAATGGGCAAGGGTGAAGGGGTGGCTGCCCCCATGCGCCTCCCCCTTCATTATATAGGCTAGGGGGCAGGGGAGGGCATCGAAAACCCTCCTAGGGCCGGCCACAAAGGAGAAATCCCTTTAACCTTGGAGATAACATCTTATCTCTAGATTCAATCCTTTAAATTTAGAGATAAGACCTTATCTCTAGATTTAAATAACATGTGCCTTGGGGAAGGGTGAGGCCAGACCATGTGGACTGTAGGCCCACCCCTCGGTCCATGTGGACACTTTCCGGGTCGTTGGGCCCCACGGTGGAACCCCCGAAACCTTCTAGAACCTTCTCAGTACAATATCGAAAAAACCAAACTTTTTCCGGAACCCAAAATAAGACTTCCCATACATAAATATTTACCTCCAGACCATTCCGGAGCTCCTCGTGATATCACGGATCCCATCTAGGACTCCGAACAACCTTCAGACTTTCCACTATTAATATCTCAACATTACCCTAGCGCTATCGAACGTTAAGCATGCGACCCTACGGGTTCGAGAATCATGTAGACATGACGGAGACACCTCTCCGGTCAATAACCAATAGCGGTACCTGGATGCCCATATTGGTTCCTACATATTCAACGAAGATCTTTATCAGCTGAACCATGATGTCAAGGATTCAGTCAATTCCGTATACAATTCCCTTTGTCTGGCGATATGTTACTTGCCCGAGATTCGATCGTCGGTATCTCCATACCTAGTTCAATCTCATTACCGGCAAGTCTCTTTACTCATTCCATAATACAAGATCCCGTGACTAAACTCATTAGCCACATGAAGCTTCTTATGATGTTGAATTACCGAGAGGGCCCAGAGATATCTCTCCATCACACGGTGTGACAAATCCCTGTCTCGATCCATGCAACCCAACAGACACCTTCGGAGATACCTGTAGAGCACATTGATGATCACCCAGTTACGAAGTGACATTTGATAGCACACAAGGTATTCCTTAGGTAACCGGGAGTGACATGATCTCATGTTCTAAGGAACTGATACTTGACATGAAGAAAGCTGTAGCAAATAACTAAACGATCTGATGCTAAGCTTACGGTTGGGTCTGTCCATCACATCATTCTCCTAATGATGTGATCCTATTATCAAATGACAACTCATGTCTATGGTCAGGAAACCATAACCATCTTTGATCAACGAGCTAGTCTATTAGAGGCTTACTAGGGACACGGTATAGTTTATGTATTCACACAAGTATTTAAGTTTCTGGTACATTACAATTCTAGCGTGAATAATAAACATTTATCATGAACGGGAAATATGATAATAACCATTTTATTATTGCCTCTAGGGCATATTTCCAACAGTCTCCCACTTGCACTAGAGTCAATAATCTAGTTTACATAGTTATGAATCTAACACCCATGGAGTCCTGGTGCTGATCATGTTTTGCCCGTGGAAGAGGTTTAGTCAACGGGTCCGGCAAATTCAGATCCGTATGTACTTCGCAAAGTTCTATGTCTCCATCCTTAATGTAATTACGAATGGAGTTGAAGCATCGCTTGATGTGCTTGGTCTTCTTGTGAAACCTGGATTCCTTGGCAATAGCAATTGCTCCAGTGTTGTCACAATAGATAGTCATTGGGTCCGATCCACTAGGTATCACTCCTAGATCGGATATAAACTCCTTCATCCAGACTCCTTCTTGTGCTGCTTCGGAAGCAGCTATATATTCCGCTTCACATGTAGATCCCGCTATGACACTTTTCTTGGAACTGCACCAACTAATCGCTCCTCTATTCAAAATAAATACGTATCCGGTTTGAGACTTAGAGTCATCCGGATCTATTTCGAAACTAGCATCGACGTAACCCTTTACGACAAGCTCTTCATCACCTCCATAAACGAGAAACATGTCCTTAGTCCTCTTTGGGTACTTAAGGATATTTTTGACAGCTGTCCAATGATCTATTCCTAGATCACTTTGGTACCTCCCTGCCAGACTTATGGCAAGGCACACATCAGGTCTGGTACACAACATCGCATACATTATAGAGCCTATGGCCGAGGCATAGGGGACGACTTTCATCCTTTCTCTTTCTTTTGTCGTGGTCGGGCTTTTAGTCTTACTCAACTTCACACCTTGCAACACAGGCAAGAACACCTTCTTTGACCGATCCATTTTGAACTTCTTCAAAATCTTGTCAAGGTATGTGCTTTGTGAAAGTCCTATTAGGCGTCTTGATCTATCTCTATCGATGTTGACGCCCAATATGTAAGCAGCTTCACCCAGGTCTTTCAATGAAAAACTCTTGTTCAAATAAGCTTTTATGCTTTTCAGAAATTTTATATCATTTCCAATCAATAATATGTGATCCACATATAGTATTAGAAATGCTACAGAGCTCCCACTCACTTTCTTGTAAATACAAGCTTCTCCATAAATTTGTATAAAACCAAAAGCTTTGATCACCTCATCAAAGCATATATTCCAACTCCGAGATGCTTCCACCAGTCCATAGATGGATCGCTGGAGCTTGCACACCTTATTAGCATCCTTAGGATCAATAAAACCTTCTAGTTGCATCATATACAACTCTTCCTTAAGGAAACCATTAAGGAATGCGGTTTTCACATCCATGTGCCAGATTTCATAATCATAAAATGTAGCAATTGCTAACATAATCCTAACAGACTTCATCATCGCTACGGGTGAGAAGGTGTCATCGTAGTCAACTCCTTGAACTTGTCAAAAAACCTTTGTGGCGAGTCGAGCTTTATAGACGGTGATATTGCCATCAACGTCTGTCTTCTTCTTAAAGATCCATTTGTTCTCAATGGCCCGCAGGTCATCGGGTAAGTCTACCATAGTCCACACTTGGTTCTCATACGTGGATCCTATCTCGGATTTCATGGCCTCAAGCCATTTGTCGGAATCCGGGCTCATCATTGCTTTTTCATAGTTCATAGGTTTGCCGTTGTCCAACAACATGACTTCCAAGACAGGATTACCATACCACTCTACTGCGGAACATGTCCTGGTCGACCTACGAAGCTCAGTAGTAACTTGATCCGAAGTTTCATGATCACCATCATTAGCTTCCTCTCCGGTTGGTGTAGGCATCACTGGAACTGCCTTCTGTGATGTGCTACTTTCCAGTTCGAGAGAAGGTACGATTACCTCATCAAGTTCTACTTTCCTCCCATTCACTTATTTCGAGAGAAACTCCTTCTCTAGAAATGACCCATTCTTGGCAATAAAGATCTTGTCCTCAGATCTGTCATAGAAGGTATACCCAATGGTCTCTTTAGGGTATCCTACGAAGACGCACTTTTCCACTTTGGGTTCGAGCTCATCAGGCTGAAGCCTCTTGACATAAGCGTCGCATCCCCAAACTTTAAGAAACGACAGCTTAGGTTTCTTGCCAAACCATAATTCATACAGTGTCGTCTCAACGGATTTAGACGGTGCCCTATTTAAAGTGAATGTGGCTATCTCTAATGCATAACCCCAAAACGATAGTGGAAAATCGGTAAGAGACATCATAGAACGCACCATATCCAATAAAATACGATAGTGATTCAGACACACCATTATGCTGTGGTTTTCCAGGGGGCGTTAGTTGTGAAACAATTCCACCTTGTCTTAAATGTGCGCCAAACTCGTAACTTAAATATTCTCCTGCACGATTAGATCGTAGAAATTTTATTTTCTTGTTACGATGATTCTCTACTTCACTCTACAACTCTTTGAACCTTTCAAATGTTTCAGACTTGTGTTTCATTAAGTAAATATACCCATATCTACTCAAATCATCAGTTAAGGTAAGAAAATAACGATATCCACCGCGTGCTTCAACACTCATTGTACCGCATACATCGGTATGTATTATTTCCAACAAGTCACTTGCCCGCTCCATTGTGCCAGAAAATGGGGTTTTAGTCATCTTGCCCATGAGGCATGGTTCACATGTTTCAAATGATTCATAATCAAGTGATTCCAAAAGTCCATCAGCATGGAGTTTCTTCATGCGCTTTACACCAATATGACCTAAGCGGCAGTGCCACATGTATGTGGTACTATCATCATTAACTTTGCATCTTTTGGCATCAATATTACGAATATGTGTATCACTACGATCGAGATTCAACAAGAATAAACCATTCACAAGGGGTGCATGACCCTAAAAGATATTATCCATATAAATAGAACAACCATTATTCTCTGACTTAAATGAATAACCGTCTCACAATAAACAAGACCCAGATATAATGTTCATGCTTAACGCAGGCACCAAACAACAATTATTTAGGTTTAAAACTAATCTTGAAGGTAGATGTAGAGGGAGCGTGCCGACGGCGATCACATCAACCTTGGAGCCAATTCCAATGCGCATCGTCACCTCGTCCTTAGCTAGTCTCCATTTATTCCGCAGCTCCTGTTTCAAGTTACAAATATTAGCAACCGAACCAGTATCAAATACCAAGGCGCTACTACGAGCACTAGTAAGGTACACATCAATAAAATGTATATCAAATATACCTTTGTTGATGTTGCCAGCCTTCTTATCTGCCAAGTACCTGGGGCAGTTCCGCTTCCAGTGACCCTTCCCTTTGCAATAGAAGCACTCAGTCTCGGGTTTGGGTCCAGCCTTGGGTTTCTTCACGGGAGCGGCAACTTGCCTGCCATTCTTCTTGATGTACCCTTTCTTTCGATTGCCTTTCTAGAAACTAGTGGTCTTCTTGACAATCAACACTTGATGCTCCTTCTTGATTTCTACCTCCGCGGCCTTAAGCATCGCGAAAAGCTCAGGGATCGTTTTCTCCATCCCTTGCATATTATAGTTCATCACAAAGCTCTTGTAGCTCGGTGGCAGTGACTAGAAAACCCTGTCAATCGCTACTTCATCTGGAAGATTAACTCTCAACTAATTCAAGCGATTATAGTATCCAGACATTTTGAGTACGTGCTCACTAATGGAGTTGTTCTCCTCCATCTTACAACTATTGAACTTGTCGGAGGTGTCATACCTCTCAACCCGGGCATGAGCCTGAAATACCAATTTCAGCTCCTGGAACATCTCATATGCTCCGTGGTGCTCGAAATGTCTTTGGAGCCCTGGTTCTAAGCCATAAAGCATGGCGCACTGAACTATCGTGTAGTCATCATTTCTTGTTTGCCAGACGTTCGGGAGTGGGTGCCACACCTAGCGGTGCATCAAGGACATAAGCCTTCTGTGCAGCAGTGAGGATAATCCTCAGATTAGAGACCCAGTCCTCATAGTTGCTTCCATCATCTTTCAACTTTTCTTTCTCTAGAAATGCATTAAAATTCATGGGAGCTACAGCGCGAGCCATTGATCTACAACATAAATTTGCAAAGACATTTAGACTATGTTCACAATAATTGAGTCAGTTAATCAAATTACTTAGTGAACTCCCACTTAAATCAACATCCCTCAAGTTGTCTATGTGTTACATGATCCAAATCAACCAACCCATGTACGATCATCACGTGACATGGGGTGGTCATCAATGGTGAACATTGATGTCTACTACACAACTTATTCTTGTAGACTCGTGTTGGGCCTCCAAGCGCAGAGTTTTGTAGGACAGTAGCAATTTTCCGTCAAGTGGATGACCTCAGGTTTATCAATCCGTGGGAGGCGTAGGTTGAAGATGGTATCTCTCAAGCAACCCTGCAACCAAATACAAGAAATCTCTTGTGTCCCCAACACACCCAATACAATGGTAAATTGTATAGGTGCACTAGTTCGGCGAAGAGATGGTGATAAAAGTGTAGTATGGATAGTAGATATAGGTTTTTGTAATCTGAAAATATAAAAACAGCAAGGTAGCAAGAAGTAAATGGGCATAAAAAACGTTATTGCAATGCTTAGAAACAAGGCCTAGGGTTCATACTTTCACTAGTGCGATCTCCCAACATTGTTGACATAGTTGAATCATATGTAAATCCCTCACGTGCGACAAAGAGTTCACTCCAAAGTCACAAATAGCGGAGAACAAATGAAGAAATTGTTGTTGGGTACGAAACCACCTCAAAGTTATCCTTCCCGATCAATCTTATGAGCCATCCCCATTAATTGTCACGAACAGCCCTAGAGTTCGTACTAGAAGAACACCTTAAGATACACATCAACCAAAACCCTAATGTCACCTAGGCACTCCAATGTCACCACGAGTACCCACGGGTTTGATTATACGATATGCATCACACAATCTCACATTCATCTATTCAAACCAACACAAAGAACTTCAAAGAGTTCCCCAAAGTTTCTACCAGAAAGTCAAGACAAAAACGTGTGCCAACCCTTATGCATAAATCCCCAAGGTCACGGAACCCGTAAGTTGATCACCAAAACATACATCAAGTGACACAAGTGAATATCCCATTGTCACCACAGATATCCATATGCAAGACATACCTCAAATCTTTAAAGACTCAATCCTATAAGAAAACTTCAAAGGGAAAACTCAATTCATCACAAGAAGATAGAGAGGGGAAAACTCCATATGATGTATCTATATCAACAAAGCTCGCGATACATCAAGATCGTGTCATCTCAAGAACACGAGAGAGAGAGATCAAACACATAGCTACTGGTACAAACCCTCAGCCCCGAGGGTGAACTACTCCCTTCTCATCATGGAAACCGCCGGGACGATGAAGTTGGCCTCCGGTGATGCCTTCCCCCCTCCGGCAGGGTGCCGGAAAAGGGCTGTAGATGAGATCATGGAGGTACAGAGGCTTGCGGCGGCGTAAAAACTCATCTAGGTTAACTTTCGGGGGTTTCTGAATATATATGATTTTTTGGCGTTGGAATCACGCGAAACGGAGCGACGTGGGCCCCATGAGGTACCAGGGCTCGCCTGGGGGGTGTGGTGCGCCCTGGTGCCTCGTGGGCACTGGGTGGCCCCCCTCTAGTGGGTCTTGGTTCCAGTATTTTTTATTTCTTCCATAAAAAATCTCCAAAAATTTCATCCAATTCCAAGAACTTTTATTTCTGCACAAAAAACAACACCATGGCAATTCTACTGAAAACAGCGTCAGTCCGGGTTAGTTCTAATCAAATCATACCAAAACCATATAGAATTGTTATAAACATGGCATGAATACTTCATAAATTATAGATACGTTGGAGACGTATCAGCATCCCCAAGCTTAATTCCTGCTCGTCCTCGAGTAGGTAAATGATAAAAGAAATAATTTATGAAGGATGAATGCTAGCATAGTGCATAAGTTTGATCAATGATAATTTCAATCACTTTTCCTAGCATCATACAACAACTTTTTCTCATCAAAGACATCATGATAAAGTAGCGATTAAAATCAGAAATTTTGATGTGGAATGCTACCAATCACAATCATCATATAATGTTTTCTTTTGTTGCATGGACATTGGACTCGAATGATTCAAAGCAAGATCATTATTATAACAGCAATATTTATTATCATAAAACTTCTCATGAGCAAGTAACAATTCATCACAACAATGAAGTATAAGGCATAAACTCTCTTGGAAACTAACAAACTATTCTAGTCAACAATGCAATTGCAATTTATCATATTTTCAGGAAGGGTCTCATGTAGGAGCTTTTTAGCAAGTACACATACTCAACCATCATTTAGTCTTCTATGATTGCAAACACTCACGACATATATATGGAGGAAAAGTTTCAGCCAGACACATAGAAAGATAGGGGCTTGTGATTTCGCCTCCCAACTTATTCACCTCAAGGGTGATGTCAACAATAATAATTCATGATCACGCATATCCAACTGGATATATGTGCCTAGATCTTTCCCCACCACATGATGCTTGCAAAAGAGAAAAATAAAAAAGGAAGTAGAGGAGAACACTATTGACTCTTGCATAAAAAATAAATACATAAAAGTAAAAGATAGGCCCTTCGCAGAGGTAAGTAGAGGTTGTCATGCACTTTTTATTTTTGTATGCACAAGCCCTTAATGCAAAGGAACGTCACGTTATACTGCCCATTGTGATAGCAACCTTTATTATGCAGTCTGTCGCTTTTATTTCTTTACCATCACAAGTTCGTACAACGCTTATTTCCCTTACAATAAAAGATCATACATATTTTAGGAGTAATTTTTATTTCTTTTTGCACCGATGACAACTTACTTGAAGGATCTTATTCAATCCATAGGTAGATATGGTGGACACTCATGAGAAGAAATAGGGTTTAAGGGTTTTGGATGCACAAGTAGTATCTCTACTTGGTGCAGATTTTTGGCTAGCAAAGATATTGGGCAAGCACCACATGTTGGAGGATCTATAACAATATAACTTCTATGTGAATATGAACAAACATAATTCCTTACGTTGTCTTCCTTGTCCAACGTCAACACTTTGACATAAAATACTTAATGGGGGCTCACAATCATAAAAGATGTCCAAGATAGTATATTTGCATGTGAATCTTCTCTTCCCTTATTAAATTTTCAATGAATTGCATCATTAACTAATGCTATGCTTGTTAACCTCCAATAAATTTTACCACTTATACTTTTCTTTATGTAATGTCATTACTTTCCATAAGATTAGCATATGATCTCTTTCATTATTTTCATTGCAAGGAATCACACTTATCATATCCAATGATCTTTACGAAAGTTTTTAGTATATCCCTCCTGAATATTCATCACTTTGGGACCAAATTCATATCTTGTGCAAATTACTATTACTATTATTAACTCTCAAAAAGATATAAGTGAAGCATGAGAATTAATGACAAACTACTCCAAAATATATAAGCGAAGATCAATGAGTAGTGAAACAATTAAGTAGCTATGTGAGGACTCCCTCTCATTTAAAAAAGTTTCAGATCTTGATATTTTATTCAAACAGCAAGCAAAAAAAAGACACAACCAAGTATAGCACACATTATGTGAACAAGTAAAAACTTGGGTTCAATCGAGACTAACCGATAGTTGATGAAGAAAAGTGATGGGATGCCTACCGGGGCATCCCCAAGCTTGAATGCTTGATACTTCTTGGAATATTAACTTGGGGAGCCTTGGGCATCCCCAAGCTTGAACTCTTGTGTCTCGTTAATTCTTCTCATATAATAGTTTCCCTAAGTTTCAAAAACTTCATCCACACAAAACTTGACAAGAACTTGTGAGATATGTCAGTATAAATCCACTCAAAACCTCGACATTCTCTACTGTAGCAAATCACTAAAATAATAATTAAACATTGAATACTAAATGCCTCTGCATATTTAATACTCCTATCCTCAAATAGGATCATTAAACAAGCCAACATATGCAAACAATGCAAACATAACAGCAATCTGCCTAAACAGAACAGTCTGTAAAGGATAATTAAGAATCCATACTTAGATAACTCAAAAAATTCTGAAAATTTACCACAATGGAAATAATTTCTCAAAGTTGACTGTGTCAAAATTTCAAGATTTTATCACATTGTGACATATCTGGGTAATTTAATCAATAGCAGCAAACTTTCTGTTTTGGAACAGCAACTCATGAACTTGCAAAATGAGCATGGTAAAGGCTATACTTGATATTTTTATTGAACTAAAAGACACAAAACATGATTATTTATAACACCAATAAAATATCAACAGAAGAAAATGACGCACCAAGCAAAATTCATATTATGTGACGAATAAAAATATAGCTCCAAGTGAGGTTACCGATAATGTTGAAGACGAAAGTGGGGATGCCTTCCGGGGCATCCCCAAGCTTAGACGCTTGAGTTTTCCTTGAATATTACCTTGGGGTGACTTGGGCATCCCCAAGCTTAGGGTCTTGCCACTCCTTATTCTTCTCATATCGATATCTCACCCAAAACTTGAAAACTTCAATCACACAAAACTTAATGGAACTTCGTGAGATAGGTTAGTATGATAAAGAATAAACCATCACTTAGGTACTGTCCAGGACAAGATTCACAATTGTTCCCATATAATTACTACTGTATTCTATCATTTCCACAATTTATATGTCATAATATAAGCTATGGAAACATTAAAACAAGCAAACTATGCATTGAAAACAGAATCTGTCAAAAACAGAACAGTCTGTAATGATCTGAGCAACAACCATACTTCTAGAACTCTAAAAATTCTGAAAAATTAGGACAACGTCAAAAATTTGCATATAAATACTGTGTAAAAATTTCAGAATTTTTTGACGCTCCAGTAAAATCTGGGAAATTAAACACTGGAGGCAAAAGCTTATGTTTTTGCACAGAATTGAATCAACAAGTATCCACACTATCCCAAAGGTTTTACCTGGCACTTTATTGAAATAAAACATATAAACATGATTACTACAATATCTTAATCATGTGTACACACAAAAATAGTAGGTATAAGTATTGGGTTATCTCCCAACAAGCGCTTTTCTTTAATGCCTTTTAGCTAGCCATGATGATTTCAATGATGCTCGCATAAAAGTAAAGAATTGAAACACAAAGAGAGCATCATGAAGCATATGACTAGCACATTTAAGCCTAACCCACTTCCTATGCATAGGGATTTTGTGAGCAAATAGTTTATGGGAGCACGAATCAACTAGCATAGGAAGGCAAAACAAGCATAACTTCGAAACTTTCAACACATAGAGAGGAAACTTGATATTATTGCAACTCCTACAAGCATATGATCCTCTCTCATAATAATTTTCAGTAGCATCATGAATGAATTCAACAATGTAGCTATCACATAAAGCATTCTTTTCATGATACATAAGCATAGAATTTTTATTACTCTCCACACAAGCAATTTTGTTCTCATCAATAATAGTGGGAGCAAACTCAACAAAATAACTATCATGAGATACTTGGTTGGCATAATCAATTTGAGCATTAAAATCATGATGACAAGTTTCATGGTTATTATTATTCTTTATAGCATACATGTCATCACAATAATCATCATAGATAGCAACTTTGTTGTCATAATCAATTGAAACCTCTTCCAAACTAGTGGAATCATCATTAAATAAAGTTGTGACCTCTCCAAATCCACTCTCATCAATATAATCATCATAAATAGAGGCATGCTATCATTATAATAAATTTTCTCATCAAAACTTGGGGTGCTAAAAATATCATCTTCATCAAATATAGCATCCCCAAGCTTGTGGCTTTGCATATCATTAGCATCATGGATATTCATAGAAAGCATAGTAACAACATTGCAATCATGCTCATCATCCAAATATTTTATGCCAAACATTTTATTGAATTCTTCTTCTATCAATTTAGCACAATTTTCCGATCCATCATTTTCAAGGAAGACATGATAAAGACGAATAATATGAGGCAACCTCAATTCCATTTTTTGTATTTTTCTTTTTATAAAACCAAACTAGTGATAAAACAAGAAACTGAAAGATTCGATTGCAAGATCTAAAGATATACCTTCAAGCACTCACCTCCCCGGCAACGGCGCCAGAAAAGAGCTTGATGTCTACTACACAACTTATTCTTGTAGACTCGTGTTGGGCCTCCAAGCGCAGAGTTTTGTAGGACAGTAGCAATTTTCCCTCAAGTGGATGACCTAAGGTTTATCAATCTGTGGGAGGCATAGGTTGAAGATGGTATCTCTCAAGCAACCCTGCAACCAAATACAAGAAATCTCTTGTGTCCCCAACACACCCAATACAATGGTAAATTGTATAGGCGCACTAGTTCGGCGAAGAGATGGTGATAAAAGTGTAGTATGGATAGTAGATATAGGTTTTTGTAATCTGAAAATGTAAAAACAGCAAGGTATCAAGAAGTAAATGGGCATAAAAACGGTATTGCAATGCTTAGAAACAAGGCCTAGGGTTCATACTTTCACTAGTGCGATCTCCCAACATTGTTGACATAGTTGAATCATATGTAAATCCCTCACGTGCGACAAAGAGTTCACTCCAAAGTCACAAATAGCGGAGAACAAACGAAGAAATTGTTGTAGGGTACAAAACCACCTCAAAGTTATCCTTCCCGATCAATCTTATGAGCCATCCCCATTAATTGTCACGAACAGCCCTAGAGTTCGTACTAGAATAACACCTTAAGATACACATCAACCAAAACCCTAATGTCACCTAGGCACTCCAATGTCACCACGAGTACCCACGGGTTTGATTATACGATATGCATCACACAATCTCAGATTCATCTATTCAAACCAACACAAAGAACTTCAAAGAGTGCCCCAAAGTTTCTACCGCAAAGTCAAGACGAAAACGTGTGCCAACCCTTATGCATAAATACCCAAGGTCACGGAACCCACAAGTTGATCACCAAAACATACATCAAGTGACTCAAGTGAATATCCCATTGTCACCACAGATATCCATATGCAAGACATACATCAAGTGTTCTCAAATCTTTAAAGACTCAATCCGATAAGAAAACTTCAAGGGGAAAACTCAATTCATCACAAGAAGATAGAGAGGGGAAAACTCCATATGATTCATGTATATCAACAAAGCTCGCGATACATCAAGATCGTGCCATCTCAAGAACATGAGAGAGAGAGATCAAACACATAGCTACTGGTACAAACCCTCAGCCCCGAGGGTGAACTACTCCCTCCTCATCATGGAAACCGCCGGGATGATGAAGATGGCCTCCGGTGATGCCTTCCCCCCTCCGGCAGGGTGCCGGAAAAGGGCTGTAGATGAGATCATGGAGGTACAGAGGCTTGCGGCGGCGTAAAAACTCATCTAGGTTAACTTTCGGGGGTTTCTGAATATATATTATTTTTTGGCGTTGGAATCATGCGAAACGGAGCCACGTGGGGCCCATGAGGTACCACGGCGCGCCTGGGGGGGTGGCGCGCCCTGGTGCCTCGTGGGCACTGGGTGGCCCCCCTCCAGTGGGTCTTGGTTCCAGTATTTTTTATTTCTTCCATAAAAAATCTCCAAAAAGTTTCATCCAATTCCAAGAACTTTTATTTCTGCACAAGAAACAACACCATGGCAATTCTGCTGAAAACAGCGTCAGTCCGGGTTAGTTCTAATCAAATCATACCAAAACCATATAGAATTGTTATAAACATGGCATGAATACTTCATAAATTATAGATACGTTGGAGACGTATCAAACATCTCCATGTTGATCATATCTACTATATGACTCATGTTCGACCTTTCGGTCCTCCGTGTTCCGAGGCCATGTCTGTACATGCTAGGCTCGTCAAGTTTAACCCAAGTATTCCGCATGTGTAAAACTGGCTTACACCCGTTGTATGTGAACGAATAGTCTATCACACCCGATCATCACGAGGTGCTTCGAAACGACAAACTTTCGCAATGGTGCATACCTGGGGAGAACACTTTTATCTAGAAATGAAGTGAAGGGATCATCTTATAACGCTACCGTTGTCCTAGGCAAAATAATATGCATAAAAAGATAAACATCACATGTAATCAATATGTGACATGATATGACTATCATCATCTTTGTGCTTTTGATCTCCATCTCCAAAGTACCGGCATGATCTCCATCGTCACCGGCATGACACCATGATCTCCATCATCGTGCCGTCATGTGGTTGTCTCCGCCAACTATTGCTTCTACGACTATTACTAACACATAGCGATAAAGTAAAGCAATTACATGGTGGCTAATAGTTGACACGCAGGTCACACAATAAATTAAAGACAACCCTATGGCTCCTGCCGGTTGCCGTACTCATCAACATGCAAGTCATGAACCTATTAAAAAAACCTGATAATCTCATACATCAACAAATATCACATCACATTTTGGCCATACCACATCACAACATGCCCTGCAAAAACAAGTTAGACGTCCTCTACTTTGTTGTTGCAATTTTTACGTGGCTGCTAGGGCAAACTATAAGAACCATTCTTATCTACGCAAAACCACAATGGTGATATACAAGTTTCCTTTTAACCTTCTACAAGGACCGCCTTTGTCAAATCAGATTCAACTAAAGTGGGATGGACAGACACCCGCAAAGCCACTTTTATGCAATACAAGTTGCATGTCAGTCAGTGGAACCGGTCTCTTGTGCGAGGACATGTAAGGTTGGTCCAAGCCGCTTCATCCCACGGTACCGCCTAATCAAAATAAGACAAGGGAGGTAAGCCATCTGAACATCAATGCCCACAACATCTTTGTGTTCTACTCGTGCATATCATCTACGCAAAAACCTAGCTCATGATCCCACTGATGGGGAACGTTGCATGAAAATCAAAAAAATTCCTATGAACACCCAAGATCTAATCTATGAGATGCATAGCAAAGAGAGAGGAGTGTGTCTATGTACCCTTGTAGACCGAAAGCAGAAGCGTATAAAACGCGGTTGATGTAGTCGTACTCTTCACGATCCAATCACGATCCAACCGATCTAGCGCCGAACGGACGGCACCTCCGAGTTTAGCACACGTTCAACTCGATGGAGTCCTCTATTTCTTGATCCAACAAGCAAGGGAGAGTAGGTATATGAGATCGGGACCAACCCAATGGCGAGGTGGTGGTGGTGGCAGCGGAATTCCGGTAGGGCTTTGCCAAGCGCGTACCAGAGAAACGTGGGAGGAGTTGGGAGAGGCAATGGGCAAGGGTGAAGGGGTGGCTGCCCCCATGCACCTCCCCCTTCTTTATATAGGCCAGGGGGGTAGGGTAGGGAATCCAAAACCCTCCTAGGGCCGGCCACAAAGGAGAAATCCCTTTAAACTTGGAGATAACATCTTATCTCTAGATTCAACCCTTTAAATTTAGAGATCAGACCTTATCTCTAGATTTAAACAACATGTGCCTTAGGGAAGGGTGAGGCCAGACCATGTGGGCTGTAGCCCCACCCCTCGGTCCATGTGGGCCCTTCCCGAGTCATTGGCCCCACGGTGGAACCCACGGAACCTTCTAGAACCTTCCCGGTACAATACCGAAAAAACCAAACTTTTTTCGGAACCCAAAATATGACTTCCCATATATAAATATTTACCTCCGGAGCTCCTCGTGATATTCCAGATCCCATCCAGGACTCTGAACAACCTTCAGACTTTCCACTATTAATATCTCAACATTACCCTAGCGCTACCGAACATTAAGCGTGCGACCCTACGGGTACGAGAATCATGTAGACATGACCGAGACACCTCTCCGTTCAATAACCAATAGCGGGACCTGGATGCCCATATTGGTTCCTACATATTCAACGAAGATCTTTATCAGTTGAACCATGATGTCAAGGATTCAGTCAATTACGTATACAATTCCCTTTGTCTGGCGATATGTTACTTGCCCGAGATTCGATCGTCGGTATCTCCATACCTAGTTCAGTCTCGTTACCGGAAAGTCTATTTACTCGTTCCATAATACAAGATCCCGTGACTAAACTCATTAGCCACATGAAGCTTCTTATGATGTTGTATTATCGAGAGGGCCCAGAGATATCTCTCCATCACACGGAGTGACAAATCCCAGTCTCGATCCATGCAACCCAACAGACACATTTGGAGATACCTGTAGAGCACCTTTATGATCACCCAGTTACGAAGTGACGTTTGATAGCACACAAGGTATTCCTCCGGTATCCGGGAGTGACATGATCTCTTGGTCTAAGGAACTGATACTTGACATGAAGAAAGCTGTAGCAAATAACTAAACGATCTGATGCTAAGTTTACGGTTGGGTCTGTCCATCACATCATTCTCCTAATGATGTGATCCCATTATCAAATGACAACTCATGTCTATGGTCAGGAAACCATAACCATCCTTGATCAACGAGCTAGCCTAGTAGAGGCTTACTAGGGACACGGTATAGTTTATGTATTCACACATGTATTTAAGTTTCCGGTTCAATACAATTCTAGCATGAATAATAAATATTTATCATGAACGGGAAATATGATAATAACCATTTTATTATTGCCTCTAGGGCATATTTCCAACAAGAAGGATCGCAGATAGGCAGAACTTTGTAGAAAAATACCACCATGCCGTCAAGATCAGAAAGACGCAAATTCAAGGGAAGTAACAAGAACATCAAGTAATAGATTTCATCTACTACCTGCACAAATATATTTTTAGCAATAGATCCATGTACTACAAAATTATATTGTGAAATATCTATACATCTCATGTATTCTAGATTGTAACCTGCATCTACGCATAGCACAACTCATGATGCCACTCTAAGGTAATGTAGCAGAATACAAAAAAAATCATACTACTTACACACCCAGGACCATTATGAAGGTGCATACAAGGTTTGATCTGAGCATTACCAACTCGTAGTAGCAGCGAAAGGAGACTTGGCGATGATCATCGGTACAGATTCCCGATGCTAGGATTTTACAACGTCCCAACCTCGAGAATATATCCACCCTCGAACAGAAGATCGAACGTACGATCTCTCTACCGGGTTGCACACATCCGGTGTCACCTATCTAGCAGCCCTTCGCCATCCAGAACTAATCACTATTGGAGACTAGGCAGCCTTATGGCAGAACAAAACTAATTTGTGGAGGGCGAGAGAGCGAGAGAGAGAGAGAGGGCAGATCATTACATGCCTTGGTTATGAAACTTGAGATGGTTTGGAGAGCCCCTCTCCTCCTTTATTTATAGTGGAAGGAAGGGGTGGGGGTAGGCTGGAGAATGGCTGCCCAAAGGGGCCCCCCTTCCTCACATTCGTCATCCCACCAAAGGTGGGAGGTTGCCCCAAAGGGCTCCCCCCATCTTGACCGGACCATGGAGGGGCTCCCTCGAGGGCTCCCATTCCAACAAAGCCCCACCATATGTGGTCGCTGCCCCCCAGGAGGGGGGCCCCCAACATCCATCCACCGAAATAGGGCGGGCCACTAAAGGTGGTGCCCCCACAAACCAGCCCCATGAAAGGGGGCATCTTGTCCCCCTTGCGGGAGCATGGTGTTTCTGCGCGAGCGTCCCCTCCGAAATTTTTTGGGAGGTGCCAGAAATTTTCTGGTACCCTCAAAAGAATTCCATACGCATTCCAAAACTTTTCCGGTTTGATGGTTTACTCCGAAACAATTTTCGGTCTCTCCGAAACACTTCCGGTTTTCGCTCCGAAACATTTTTAGTGTCTCCGAAACTTTTCCATGACTTTTTCTCACTCTCCTTGCCTAGTACTCAGCAGATAGATGACCCTTGAGCATGTGACCCCATAGGTTCGGTGAAGTATAGACATGATAGAAAGACCTTCCGATCAATAATCAATAGTGGAACTGTGGACATCCATATTGACCCCTATACGCACATGAATGGATATTTGAGTGAACCTTTATTTACCGTGTGCTATTCCTATTTCTTTGCGATATGTTACAAAACGTCGAGGCAAAATTTAATGGAATCCCCATGAATCAAGAACTTGTTCACTATGCCAGTTTCCTCATTACCGGTTTTGTTCTCTTTTCTCGTTCCCATGTTCCGGTATCCTAGTGATCAAATCATGCTATGTCCCACAAGAAGAAATTCTACCACCTATCTAGCTGGGAGAAAGAGCCTAATCATAACACAAGCTAAAAGTGCATATAGAAGCTTCTTGAATTTTCTGATTTGGCCTCGCATCTCTTTGTTTCCGGTTTTCATCTCATCTAGCTGTTGTCTTAGTGGTCCATGCAAGTACTAGAGCAACTTCGCTACGTATTTCTACACGAGATCGACCCATATCCATGTGTGGCAAGAGACTGCTCCTTCCTGCAGATGTGTATATATACACATAATGATGTGAGCAAAGCTAGAACTGAATTAATGCATGTACGAATGTGCTGAAATAGATTGATGGATTTTCTATCATACACCTTTCCACGGGCAGCGTAGATGAAGAACTCTTGTTCTGTATTCTTTGTGTGTGCGAATTTTTCGTATCAAGAGGGCGTCGGCAAGGGCAAAGCAGCAGGAGTGCCCTCATTAGATTCCCGACCACTTCGGCGCCTGTGGTGTAGGATTTGCCATTGGATTGAACGGAAGCGCTGCTGTAGTGGGATGATTAGCCAGACAAGGCCGACTGCATAGGCCATGACGAGCTCGTGTCGGAGCCAACAGGGGCATTGGGGAGCTTGGCTATGGTGGCGGAGCCTCGAACTTTCAACACTCTTGGCCGACGTGGGCTAGCACGCGGGTCTCGTGCCGATTCTACAAGCTCTAGTGGGTCCATAACAAGCCACATAGCTACAACGCAGGTAGAACAAATACTTAGAGGAGTTATCTAGGGAGATGGTTTTTGTAGAGAAAGAAGTGAAATTGTGTGAGAAACAAAGGGGGCTGCCAGCACTCATATATGGGCAAAAGTTAGTGGTGGCGTGCCAAGATAACGCACACCACCAGTAGCCTGATTACCTACGGCATTCATAGAAATCCAACGCCACCACTAACTTGTGGCTAGTCAGTACAGATGGGGCCACCAACATGTGGCGTGTGTCGGAGTCTTGGATTAGGGGGTGCTCGACACGTCGATCACTGGTGCTTTGGGCTGGGCCAAGGTGCTTCCCTAAATTCATCATCTGGTAGGCATTGTTCATCTGGTCCAAGAATGACCGGAAGGAATGATCCGAAGACTTTGCGTGCACTCCAAGATCCTGAGGTAGACCACGGCACTTCCACCCCTAGATTCAACTGACTTATCTATAAGCCATAGGTACCCTTGTGTCTACATCAACCGAGGTACCAAGCCCGTAGAGAACACATTCATTCATTATCATACGATCTTGCGGTAGGTCACCTGTACTCTGTACCCCATCCACAATCAATATAAAAAAGTAGGACATAGGGTTTTACCTCTTCGAGAGGGCCCGAACCTAGGTGAACATCGGTGTCCCCTATGTTCTGCTACCATCTAGCCAAGACTACCAGATCGGGACCCCCTACCCGAGATCTGTCGGATTTGACTCCATCATTGGTGGCCCATGCAAGTCCCTCTCGGTAGTCTCTGTGGCTTGATGGCTCACCCTCAGTTCGATGAGAGCATCGGCTGTGGCTTGACCTTCCTTCCGAGGGTCCTTTTTGCCTTCGAAAGCATCACCCTTCATGCAGATTCGACTGGCCACCTCGGCCAGATCGAGACCTTTGCCCCAGCCCGAATCTACAAATCCAAGCAACGCCCTCTTGCTGGACATGCGGGATACTTGACTTGGCTAGCCAAGCATGGAGATGTGTGTGACTAAACCCGCGACCGCAACGTGACTTTATCAGATGTGCGTCATGCCATGGCAAGGGTCTATGGAGCTGCCCACGCTCAGTGCTTCACGAATGAGGTGACGCAGCCCCAGTTCCCCAATGGGTTTAAACCCATAAACATTGATCAGTATGATGGAACGATGGACCCCGCAGTATGGACAGAAGACTTCCTCATGGCGGTACACATGGCGGCCGAATATGACCTTCATGCCATTAAATACCTGCCATTGAAACTAAAAGGTTCAGCTCGGCATTGGCTTAACAGCCTTCCCGAGAACTCGGTCAGCGTCTGGGAGGACCTCGAGGACGAGTTCAGGGAAAATTTCCAGGGCATGTATGTAAGGCCCCCGGATGCCGATGACCATGCACACGTCGTGCAAAAGCCAGGGGAGTCCATCGGCAAAATCTGGAAATGTATCTTGACTAAAAAGAACCAGATAGTGGACTGCCTAGAAGCAGAAGCAATTCCAACATTTAAGCATAACATCTCTGATGAATGGCTCACCCGGGATCTAGGGCATGAGAAGCCAAGATCAATGGCAGCCCTCACCCAGCTGATGACTTGATTCTGTGCTAGGGAGGATAACTGGCTTGCTCGGAAGAGCAACCATAACAGTAACCCCGACACCTCCGAGGTGCGAGACGGGAATGAAAAACCTCAGCGCAATAGAAACAACAAGCGCCAAAATAGAGGTGGTAGCAGCGACACCGAGGAAGGCGAGGTCCATGCCGGTTTCGGCAACCAGCATGGAGGCAACAAGAGAAAGCCTTCCAAGGAGGAAAAGGCGGCACCTCGCAGCTAGATCGGATTCTCGATCAGCCTTGCACTATCTATGGCAATCCCGAGAAGTCCACCACTCGTACCAACTGGAATTGCTGGGTAATCAAGCAGGCCGGCAAGGTGGCAGCCACAACCAAGGCAAGGTTCCACCTCGTAATGAAAATAGAGACCAGCCTTGGCCGGGCAACGCTGGTCAAAAGCAGTTCCCTCCCGAGGTGAAGAACATGAACATGATTTATGCTACTCACATAACCCGAAAGGAGAGGAAGTGCTAATCCCTTAGGAGTTGTTGGATTTCCCCAAAGAGGAATGGTGATGTAGCACATCAGCAGAAAGTATTTCCCTCAATTAAGACCCAAGGTTTAATCCAACTAGTAGGAATCCACAAGCTAACAAGATAAGCAGCACCTGCACACAAACAAAATAAAAGCTTGCTCCCAACTTGGCAAGGGGGTTGTCAATCCACTCGTCTTGCTAGTTGCAAGATTAAAAGCAAATAGTGATAGATACTGGTATGGCAAATGGAAAATAATCAAAGGAAAATAAAAGAACAATTCTGTAGATGCAAGTATTGATATAGAATGGACCAGGGGGCCATAGGTTCACTAGTGGCATCTCTCTCGAAAGCAGGTAGTGGCATGGTAGACAAATTACTATTGGGCAATTGACAGAAAAATACAATTTATAACTATGATCATTAGTGGCATAATCTTGTATAGGCATTACGTCCGTGATAAGTAGACCGTAATCCAAATGCATCTACTACTTTTACTCCACCCCGAAACCGTTATCCAGCTGGCATCCCAAGGTATTAAGTTTAACCAAAAATATAGTAACGCAATAAGCAAGATGACATAACGTAGACAGAAAGAAATCTAGCAATAAGAGAAATCCCTGTCGTTTTATCCTTAGTGGCAACAATACAAATACGTGTCTTGTCCCTTTCTGTCACTGGGATATGGAAATCACCGCAAGATTGAACCCACTACTATGCACCACTCCCTCTAAAGAATTAACCATCTATCTTGGCCAGAGAAGAAAAATAACTCGGAAAGCATACATAGCTACTCAATTATACATCAAAGAAACTTCAAAAGATTCAGTTGATTTCAATGAACAATCTGATCTTAAATCCACAATTCATCGGATCCCAACAAACACACCACAAGAATTACATTGGATTGATCTCAGAAGAGAACATGGTATTGAAGATGCAAAAGAAAGAGAGAGAAAACCACTAGCTACTACTATGGACCCATAGGTCCTAAAGGAACTACTCACACATCATCATGGAGGCAGCAAGGTTGATGAAGAAGCCTCAGGCAATGGTTTCCCCCCTGCGGTGGAGCTCTATAATAGGGCTCCAAATGGGATCGCCTCGGAACAGAGGCCTGTGGCGGTGCTATTTCTTTTCTAGATGGCTTACGAATGGTTTCGAGATTTATGGGATTTATAGGCAGAAGAATTAGGTCAAGAGGTGGCTTAGGGGGCCCAGATTGATAGGTGGCACGGCCATCCCCTTGGCCGCGCCATGTGTCCATGTGGGAGCCTCGTGGGTCCCCTCGATGTCTGCCAGAGTTTCTAGTGTTCCTTCTGGTCCAGAAAAAATCTTCAAAAATTGGCATCGTATTTGGACCTTCCAAGATATTGATTTTCTGCGAAACAAAAAAAAGAAAAAACAGGAACTGGCACTGGGCACTAAGTTAATAGGTTAGTATAGAAAATAATATAAAATGTGTTGGAAATATGCCCTAGAGGCAATTAATAAAGTGTTTATTATCATATTTCTCCGTTCATGATAATGGTTTATTATTCATGCTAGAATTGTATTGACCGGAAACTTAATACATGTGTGGATAATAGACAAATACTGAGTCCCTAGTAAGCCACTACTAGACTAGCTCGTTGATCAAAAGATGGTCAAGATTTCCTGACCATGGACATGAGTTGTCATTTGATAACAGGATCACATCATTAGGAGAATGATGTGATGGACTTGACCCAACCGTTAGCATAGCAAATGATTGTTCAGTTTATTGCTATTGCTTTCACTATGTCAAATACACGTTCCTCTGACCATGAGATCATGCAACTCCCGGATACCGTAGGAATACTTTGGGTGTATCAAACGTCACAACGTAACTGGGTGATTATAAAGGTGCACTACAGGTATCTCCGAAAGTGATTGTTGAGTTGGCATGGATCGAGATTGGGATTTGTCACTCCGACTATCGGAGAGGTATCTCTGGGCCCTCTCGGTAATACAGCATCACAGAAGCCTTGCAAGCACCGTGACTAAAGAGTTAGTTGCAAGATGATGTATTACGGAACGAGTAAAGAGACTTGCCGGTAACGAGATTGAACTAGGTATTGGATACCGACGATCGAATCTCGGGCAAGTAACATACCGCCGGACAAAGGGAACAACGTATGTTGTCATATGAGGTTCACCGATAAAGATCTTCGTGGAATATGTAGGAACCAATATGAGCATCCAGGTTCCGCTGTTCGTTATTGACCAGAGAGTCGTCTCGATCATGTCTACATCATTCCCGAACCCGTAGGGTCCGCACACTTAAGGTTCGATGACAATATAGTATTATATGAGTTATGTGATTGGTTACCGAATGTTGTTCGGAGTCCCGGATGAGATCACGGACATGACGAGGAGTCTCGAAATGGTCGAGAGGTAAAGATTCATATATTGGAAGGCTATATTCGGACGTCGGAAAGGTTCCGAGTGATTCGGGTATTTTTCGGAGTACCGGGGAGTTACGGGAATTCACCGGGAGAAGTAATGGGCCTTATTGGGCCATACGGGAAAAGTAGAGGCAGGCCACGTGAGGAGGCACGCGCCCCCCCTTGCCCAAACCGAATTGGACTAGGGGAGGGGGCGCAGCCCCCTCTTTCCTTTCCCTCTCCCTTCCCCCTTTCCTACTCCGTATGGGAGGTGGAATCCTACTAGGACTAAGGAGTCCTAGTAAGACTCCCCACTCTTGGCGCAACCCCTAGGGCCAGCCTCCTCCCCTCTCCCTCCTTTATATACGGAGGAGGGGCACCCCTTGGAGACACACAATTGTCCCATAGCCGTGTGCGGTGCCCCGATCTCCGTTTTCCACCTCGGTCATATTTTCGGAGAGCTTAGGCGAAGCCCTGCCGGAATCACTTCACCGTCACCGTCGCCACGACGTCGTGCTGACGGAACTCATCTACTACCTCGACGTCTTGCTGGATCAAGAAGGCGAGGAACGTCACCGAGCTGCACGTGTGTAGAACTCGGAGGTGCCGTACGTTCGGTACTCGATCGGTGGAGTTCGAAGGATTGTTCGACTACATCAACCGCGTTGTGAGATGCTTCCGCTAACGGTCTACGAGGGTACGTAGACACACTCTCCCCTCTCGTAGCGATGCATCTCCATGGATAGATCTTGCGTGAGCGTAGGAATTTTTTTGAAATTCATGCTCCGTTCCCCAACTGTGGCATCCGAGCCAGGTCTATGCGTAGATGTCTTTTGCACGAGTAGAACACAAGTGAGTTGTGGGCGTGGGTGTATACATATTGCTTGCCGTTACTAGTTGATACTTGATTCGGCGGTATTGTGAGATGAAGCGGCCCGGACCGACATTACGCGTACGCTTACGCGAGACAGGTTTCACCGCTACGTGCACTCGTTGCATAAAGGTGACTGGCAGGTGTCTGTCTCTCTCACTTTAGTTGAATCGGTTTCAATGAAGAGGGTTCTTTTAGAAGATCAAAAAGCAATCACTACACCACATTGTGGTTTTGCGTTGGTAAGAACGGTTCTTGCAAACCCGTAGCAGCCACGTAAAAACTTGCAACCACAAAGTAGAGGACGTCTAACTTGTTTTTGCAGGGTATGCTGGTGATGTGATATGGTCAAGACATGATGTGATATAAGTTGTTGTATGAGATGATCATGTTTTGTAAAGTTATCAGGCAACGCCAACGCTATGTAATTGCTTTACTTTACCGCTATGAGTTAGCAGTAGTAGTAGTAGCAATAGCCGGCGAGACGACCATGACGCTGCGATGGAGATCAAGGTGTCACGACGCTACGATGGAGATCAAGGTGTCAACCCGGTGACGATGGAGATCATGACGGTGCTTTGCTGATGGAGATCAAAGGCACAAGACGTTGATGGCCATATCATGTCACATATATTGAATTGCATGTGATGTTAATCCTTTTATGCATCTTATTTTGCTTAGGACGACGGTAGCATTATAAGATGATCCCTTCACTAAATTTCAAGATAAGTGTTCTCCCCTAGTATGCACCGTTGCGAAGGTTCGACGCTTCTAAGCACCATGTGATGATCGGGTGTGATGGATTCTTTCGTTCGCATACAACGGGTGTAAGCCAGTTTTACACACGCAGAATACTTGGGTTAAACTTGACGAGCCTAGCATATACAGATATGGCCTCGGAACACAAGAGACTGAAAGGTCGAACATGAGTCATATAGTAGATATGATCAACAAGAAAGACGTTCACCATTGATAACTAATCCACCTCACGTGATGATCGGACGTGGTTTAGTTGATGTGGATCATGTTACACTTAGACAACTTGAGGGATGTTAATCTAAGTGGGAGTTCTTAAGTAATTTGATTAATTGAACTTCAATTATCATGAACATAGTCTAAATAATCTTTGCAATTGTATGTTGTAGATCAATGGCCCGCGCTGTAGTTCCACTGAATTTTAATGCGTTCCTAGAGAAAGCTAAGTTGAAAGATGATGGAAGCAACTATGCGGACTGGGTCCGTAATCTGAGGATCATCCTCATTGCTGCACAGAAGGCTTATGTCCTTGATGGACCGCTAGGTGTCGCGTCCCCTCCCTCGTCTGTTGACGTTATGAACGCCTGGCAGACACGTGTTGATGACTACTCGATAGTTCAGTGTGCCATGCTTTACGGCTTAGAACCGGGGCTCCAAAGACGTTTTGAGCATCACGGAGCATATGAGATGTTCCAAGAGCTGAAACTTGTATTTCAAGCTCATGCCCTGGTCGAGAGATATGATGTCTCCGACAAATTCTTTAGCTGTAAGATGGAGGAGAATAGTTCTGTCAGTGAGCATATACTCAAGATGTCTGGGTTGCATAACCGCTTGACTCAGTTGGGAGTTAATCTTCCAGATGATTCGGTTATTGACAGAATTCTCCAATCACTGCCACCAAGCTATAAGGGCTTTGTGATGAACTATAATATGCAAGGAATGGAAAAGTCTATTTCCGAGCTCTTCGCTATGCTCAAAGCTGCGGAGGTAGAAGTCAAGAAGGAGCATCAAGTGTTGATGGTAAAGAAGAGCACTAGTTTCAAGAAGGGCAAGAGAAAGAAGGGGAACTTCAAGAAGAACGGCAAATCAGTTGTTGCTCCCACGAAGAAACCCAAGTCTGGACCCAAACCCGAGACTGAGTGTTTCTACTGCAAGGGGACTGGTCACTGGAAGCGGAACTGCGCCAAGTACTTGGCAGATAAGAAGGATGGCAACGTCAACAAAGGTATATTTGATATACATGTTATTGATGTGTACCTCACCAATGCTCGTAGTAGCACCTGGGTATTTGATACTGGTTCGGTTGCTCATATTTGTAACTCGAAACAGGAGCTACGGAATAAACGAAGATTGGCTAAGGACGAGGTGACGATGCGCGTCGGGAACGGTTCAAGAGTTGACGTTATCGCCGTCGGCACGCTACCTCTACATCTACCTTCGGGATTAGTTATGAACCTAAATAATTGTTATTTGGTGCCTGCGTTGAGCATGAACATTATATCTGGATCTTGTTTATTGCGAGACGGTTATTCATTTAAATCAGAGAATAAAGGTTGTTCTATTTTGATGAATAATATCTTTTATGGTCATGCACCACTTGTGAATGGTTTATTCTTGTTGAATCTCGATCGTGGTGATACTCACATCCATAATATTGATGCCAAAAGACGCAAAATTGATAATGATAGTACCACATATTTGTGGCACTGCCGCTTAGGTCATATCGGTGTTAAACGCATGAAAAAACTCCATGCTGATGGACTTTTGGAATCACTTGACTATGAATCATTTGAGACGTGCGAACCGTGCCTTATGGGCAAGATGACTAAAACTCCATTCTCCGGAACAATGGAGCGAGCAACAGACTTGTTGGAAATAATACATACCGATGTATGCGGTCCAATGAGTATTGAGGCGCGCGGTGGATATCGTTATGTTCTCACGTTCACAGATGATTTCAGTAGATATGGTTATGTCTACTTAATGAAACATAAGTCTGAAACGTTTGAAAAGTTCAAAGAATTTCAGAGTGAAGTAGAGAACCATCGTAACAAGAAAATAAAGTTCTTACGATCTGATCGTGGAGGAGAATATTTGAGTTACGAGTTTGGCACTCAGTTAAGACAATGTGGAATTGTTTCACAGTTAACGCCACCTGGAACACCACAGTGTAATGGTGTGTCCGAACGTCGTAATCGTACTCTATTGGATATGGTACGTTCTATGATGTCTCTTACCGATTTGCCACTATCGTTTTGGGGTTATGCATTAGAGACAACTGCATTCACTTTAAATAGGGCACCGTCTAAATCCGTTGAGACGACACCGTATGAACTGTGGTTTGGAAAGAAACCTAAGCTGTCGTTTCTGAAAGTTTGGGGCTGCGATGCTTATGTCAAAAGGCTTCATCCTGATAAGCTTGAACCCAAAGCGGATAAGTGCGTCTTCATAGGATACCCAAAAGAAACTGTTGGGTATACCTTCTACCACAGATCCGAAGGCAAAGTTTTCGTTGCTAAGAATGGATCCTTTCTAGGGAAGGAGTTTCTCTCGAAAGAAGTGAGTGGGAGGAAAGTAGAACTTGATGAGGTAATTGTACCTCCTCTGGATAGTAGTACGCCACAGAAAGAAATTTCTGTGACACCAACACAGACCAGAGAAGAAGATAATGATGATGATCATGAAACTTCGGAGCAAGTTGCTACTGAACCTCGAAGGTCAACCAGGACACGTTCCGCACCAGAGTGGTACGGAAATCCAGTCTTGGAGGTTATGTTGTTAGACAACGGTGAACCTTCAAATTATGAAGAAGCTATGGCGAGCCCGGATTCCGAGAAATGGCTTGAGGCCATGAAATCCGAGATAGGATCCATGTATGAGAACAAAGTGTGGACTTTGGTAGACTTGCCCGATGAACGGCGAGCTATTGAAAATAAATGGATCTTTAAGAAGAAGACGGACGGTGATGGTAATATCACCGTCTATAAAGCTCGACTTGTTGCTAAACGTTATCGACAAGTTCAAGGAGTTGACTACGATGAGACTTTCTCACTCGTAGCGATGCTAAAGTCTGTCAGAATTATGTTAGCAATTGCTGCGTTTTATTATTATGAAATCTGGCAAATGGACGTCAAAACGGCATTCCTTAATGGATTCCTTAAGGAAGAATTGTATATGATGAGGCCGAAAGGTTTTGTCGATCCTAAAGGCGCTAACAAAGTATGCAAGCTCCAGCGATCCATCTATGGACTGGTGCAAGCATCTCGGAGCTGGAATACTCGCTTTGATGAAGTGATCGAAGCGTTTGGGTTTATACAAACTTATGGAGAAGCTTGTATTTACAAGAAAGTGAGTGGGAGCTCTGTGGCATTTCTCATATTATATGTAGATGACATATTGTTGATGGGAAATGACATAGAATTTCTGGAAAGCATAAAGGGTTATTTGAACAAAAGTTTTTCGATGAAGGATCTCAAAGAAGCTGCTTACATATTAGGCATCAAGATCTATAGGGATAGATCAAGACGCCTCATTGGACTTTCACAAAGCACATACCTTGACAAGATTTTGAAGAAGTTCAAAATGGATCAGTCAAAGAAAGGGTTCTTGCCTGTATTGCAAGGTATGAGATTGAGTAAGACTCAATGCCAGACCACGGCAGAAGATAAAGAGAAGATGAGTGTCATCCCCTATGCTTCAGCCATAGGCTCTATTTTGTATGCCATGCTGTGTACTAGACCTGATGTATGCCTCGCTATTAGCTTGGTGGGAAGGTACCAAAGTGATCCAGGAGTAGATCACTGGACAGCGGTCAAGAATATCCTGAAGTACCTGAAAAGGACTAAGGAAGAATTTCTCGGGAATAGAGGTGATAAAGAGTTCGTCATAAAGGGTTACGTCGATGCAAGCTTTAAACACCGATCCGGAAGACTATGAGTCTCAGACCGGATACGTAAAGTGGGACAGTCGTTTTTTGGAGTAGTCCAAGCAGAGTGTGGTAGCAGCATCTACATATGACATAGAGATTTGCCAAGAACACACGGATCTGAATATTGCAGACCCGTTGACTAAAACCTCTCTCACAAGCAAAACATGATCAGCCCTAGAACTGATTGGATGTTAATTACATGGAGATGTAAACTAGATTATTGACTCTAGTGCAAGTGGGAGACTGTTGGAAATATGCCCTAGAGGCAATTAATAAAGTGTTTATTATCATATTTCTCCGTTCATTATAATGGTTTATTATTCATGCTAGAATTGTATTGACCGGAAACTTAATACATGTGTGGATAATAGACAAATACTGAGTCCCTAGTAAGCCTCTACTAGACTAGCTCGTTGATCAAAAGATGGTCAAGATTTCCTGACCATGGACATGAGTTGTCATTTGATAACAGGATCACATCATTAGGAGAATGATGTGATGGACTTGACCCAACCGTTAGCATAGCAAATGATCGTTCAGTTTATTGCTATTGCTTTCACTATGTCAAATACACGTTCCTCTGACCATGAGATCATGCAACTCCCGGATACCGTAGGAATACTTTGGGTGTATCAAACGTCACAACGTAACTGGGTGATTATAAAGGTGCACTACAGGTATCTCCGAAAGTGATTGTTGAGTTGGCATGGATCGAGATTGGGATTTGTCACTCCGACTATCGGAGAGGTATCTCTGGGCCCTCTCGGTAATACAGCATCACAGAAGCCTTGCGAGCACCGTGACTAAAGAGTTAGTTGCAAGATGATGTATTACGGAACGAGTAAAGAGACTTGCCGGTAACGAGATTGAACTAGGTATTGGATACCGACGATCGAATCTCGGGCAAGTAACATACCGCCGGACAAAGGGAACAACGTATGTTGTCATATGAGGTTCACCGATAAAGATCTTCGTGGAATATGTAGGAACCAATATGAGCATCCAGGTTCCGCTGTTGGTTATTGACCAGAGAGTCGTCTCGGTCATGTCTACATCATTCCCGAACCCGTAGGGTCCGCACACTTAAGGTTCGATGACGATATAGTATTATATGAGTTATGTGATTGGTGACCGAATGTTGTTCGGAGTCCCGGATGAGATCACGGACAAGACGAGGAGTCTCGAAATGGTCGAGAGGTAAAGATTCATATATTGGACGGCTATATTCGGACGTCGGAAAGGTTCCGAGTGATTCGGGTATTTTTCGGAGTACCGGGGAGTTACGGGAATTCACCGGGAGAAGTAATGGGCCTTATTGGGCCATACAGGAAAAGGAGAGGCAGGCCACGTGAGGAGGCACGCGCCCCCCCTTGCCCAAACCGAATTGGACTAGGGGAGGGGGCGCAGCCCCCTCTTTCCTTTCCCTCTCCCTTCCCCCTTTCCTACTCCGTATGGGAGGTGGAATCCTACTAGGACTAAGGAGTCCTAGTAAGACTCCCACTCTTGGCGCAGCCCCTAGGGCCAGCCTCCTCCCCTCTCCCTCCTTTATATACGGAGGAGGGGCACCCCTTGGAGACACACAATTGTCCCATAGCCGTGTGCGGTGCCCCGATCTCCGTTTTCCACCTCGGTCATATTTTCGGAGAGCTTAGGCGAAGCCCTGCCGGAATCACTTCACCGTCACCGTCGCCACGACGTCGTGCTGACGGAACTCATCTACTACCTCGACCTCTTGCTGGATCAAGAAGGCGAGGAACGTCACCGAGCTGCACGTGTGTAGAACTCGGAGGTGCCGTACGTTCGGTACTCGATCGGTGGAGCTCGAAGGATTGTTCGACTACATCAACCGCGTTGTGAGACGCTTCCGCTAACAGTCTACGAGGGTACGTAGACACACTCTCCCCTCTCGTAGCGATGCATCTCCATGGATAGATCTTGCGTGAGCGTAGGAATTTTTTTGAAATTCATGCTCCGTTCCCCAACATGTGGGAGCCTCGTGGGTCCCCTCGATGTCTGCCAGAGTTTCTAGTGTTCCTTCTGGTCCAGAAAAAATCTTCAAAAATTGGCATCGTATTTGGACCTTCCAAGATATTGATTTTCTGCGAAACAAAAAAAAGAAAAAACAGGAACTGGCACTGGGCACTAAGTTAATAGGTTAGAAAATAATATAAAATGATATAAAAAGCATATAGAAGTGATGATATAATAGCATGAAACAATCAAAAATTATAGATACGTTTGAGACGAATCAACATCCACAAGCTTAATTCCTGCTCGTCCTCGATTAGGTAAATGACAAACAAAGATAATTTCTGATGTTGAATGCTACCTAGCATGTTCTTGATAAAATGATGTAATGATGGCATGAATTTGGGACATGGATGATTCAAGGCATTATTCTATCAATTTGACATTAAAATAATAATACATGACCATGCAAATAAACAATCATTGCCTTTCCAAAATAAAGATGCTAAAGAATGTAATCTATACACACTTAATCACGATAAGCATAGCACGCTCAGTCTTCCTAGCGTAAAGATACCAAATCATGAAAAAACCTGGTGCCAAACCAAGAAATTAAATCATACATTTCTCGCTTCAGCTTTCAACTCCCACACAATACTTGAGCGTGACCCATGGTCTTAACACTTTGGATGGCAAATAGAATGATGATGGGGGTTCAATTGAGAAGACAAAAATATAAGAAAGTCTCACATCAATGCAGCTTGATCATTAGGCAATGGAGAGGCCTTGCAATCGATGTTAATGGGAGGATCAGGGATTGCCATGCACCGGATGTACTAGAGCTATAAGTGTATGAAAGCTCTCCTAATGCAACTAAGTGGGTGTGCATCCAACTTGCTTGCTCATGAAGACCTCGAACGTTTTGAGGAAGCTCGTCATCAGAATATACAAGCCAAGTTCTATAATGTAAAAATCCCACTAGCATATGAAATGAATAATATGGAAATTGTCTATATGATAAACATGGTGCTACTTTAAAGAACAAGTGTGGTAAAGGACCCCTATCTCTTTTTCTCTCATTTTTTGATGGGCTCTTCTTGGTCTCTTTTGGGATCATTGGCCTCCTCCCCTCTTTTTTGATGAATCATTGGCCTCCTCCTTTTTCCTCACTGGTAGGGGCACACTCTAGAAATGCATCACACTTTTATATTACTTATAACTCATAATATGAAACAATATGATGACTACATATGAATGCATCTGGCAGTGAAACAGGATGTGCAATGATCTAGCGTAACATGTATAATAACGATGAACATCGGCCTTGCCCCAAATATCATGTCAGCTCTATGATCATGCAAAGCAGGATGACAATGAATGCTCAAGTCATGTAATGAATAGTAACAATGGAAGTTGCATGGCAATATATCTTGGAATGGCTATGGAAAGGCCATAATAGGCAGGTATGGTGGCTATTTTGAAATAATATAATGAGGTTTATGTGTGAGAGAGTGTATCATCTCACAGGGTTGGATGGACCGGTGAAGTATGCACCATGTCTCGATGTGAGAGTGGGCAATGCACGGTACCGAAGAGGCTAGCAAAATGTGGATGGTGGAAGTGCTTGTAGACCAAAATACTCACATTAGTCATAAAGAACTCAAATACTTATTGCAAAAGTCTAGTAGCCCTCAAAGCAAGCACAACTCGCATGCCCGTAGGGGGGGGGGGAGGTTGGTAGGAGTTAAACCATCGCTCGCCCCGATCCGAATGCACACGGGTGCCACTCTAAGAAATCTCACACACCGACATCCTCGCTAATGCCAGCAGCTACCACTTTCATGTATATGGACTCACAAACCTTAACACCAAAATCCATACTTAACTTTAATAATTTACCCACACAATCACATATCACTACCTATATGGCGTCCCCAATGATTTCTCCCTCCGGCGGAGTGACAGAAAAGGGCTCCAGATGGGATCGCTTCGGAACAGAGGCTTGTTGCAGTGATAAAATTGTTTCGGGTCTCGCTCTAAGGGTTTGAGAATATATGGGAATTCATTGGCCAAGAATTAGGGAAAAAGGACCACCACTTGGCCCACAAGCCAGGGTGGCGCGCCCCCTACCTTGTGGGGCCCCTGTGGGTCTTCTCGCTTCCTCCCGAAGCTTCTAGGGTCTCTTATTGTCCAGAAAAAATCGTCAAAAAGTTTCGTCGTGTTTGGACTTCTGTAGGTATCGATTTTCTGTAAAACTAAAAACAAGCAGAAAACAGCAACTGGCACTAGGCACTGGATTAATATGTTAGTCCAGAAAAATAACATAAAATGATGGCAAAAATATGTAAGAATGTTAATGTAATGGCATTTAAAGCTAAAATCCTATAGATATGTTTGAGACGTATCAATGTTCAATACTCCAAATTAGTTGCGAGAAAGATACCAAAGTGATCAAAGTATTGATCATAGGACAATAGTGAAAAATGTCGTTGAGTACTAAAGTAGCACTGACATGTTTTCTCACAAGCGGAGATTATGAAGAGATCATTGTAAGGAGTTACATCGATACTGTCTTCATCAATGCTCCAAGCGATTTTTGATTTAAATTAAGGGTTTGGTGTAATAAACAAAATTGTGGCACAGAAAGTTGGAATTGTTCCAAACAGGGATGCTGATAAATCTCACCTCGGTTTTTTGTAACATATCACGACGCAATAGGAATAGCACTCGGAAACTATAGGATCACTCAAATATTTATTCGTGTGGGTATAGGGATCAATATGGATGTCCACAGTTCCGCTATTGATCATTGATCGGAAAGAGTTCCGGTCATGTCGATATTTCACTGAACCTACAGGGTCACAAACTTAAGGCTCATCTATCTGTTGAATACAAGGTTAGGTGTCTGAGAGAAAGTTACCGAAAAAGTTTCGGAGATGACGAAAAAGTTTCGGAGAGAAAACCGGAAGTGTTTCGGAGAAATCAAAAATGTTTCAGAGAAAAACCATAATACCAAAAATGTTTTAGAATGCATCCAGAATTATTTTAGAGGGTGACAGAAATGTTCTGGACTGTGTGGATTTTTCTTGGATAGAACATGCGCGGAAAACACAATGTCCCCAGATGGGGGACAAGATCCCACGATTCGTGGAAAGTGTTTTTATGGTTGGTGGGGGGCCCCTTGGGGACCCACCCCACAAGCGGTGGAGCATGTTGGGGAGGTGGATTTCCCCATGGGGAGCCGCACAAGGTTGTCACGGCCAAGGTGGGGAAGGGGCTCCTCCATGGAGCTTCCTTCCACCTTTGGTGGCTTTTGATGAAAAGATCTAGCCCACCTTTTTGGGCGTTTTCCTAAAGCCCCTTTTTGTGGAAGATCTTTTCATGCCTCCACCCCTTGCTCACCCTATAAATGGAGGTGGAGAGGGATCTGCATTTCATCCAAGTTCTCACACTTGAGCTATCATACAAAGCCATGCAATGATCTGCCCTTCTCTCTCCCCCTCCACGAAATAGTTTCGTAGTGCCGAAAGGCTGCCTGGTTTCCGGCAGCGCTTAGTCTTGGATGGCTAAGCCCTGTAAGATAGCTGACACTGTATGTGTGCTACCTAGTAGAGAGATCGTATGTTCAATCTTTTGTCTGAGGGACTGCTCGAGAGCCTACCCGAAGGGCTGTCCGAGGGACCGTCCAAGGGACTGTCCGAGGGAGAACATCCTCGTGGTTGGGAGGTTGTAAAATCCTAGCTACGGAGATCTGCACCAACGATCTTCACCGACTCTCCTTCCGCTGGGCTATGAGTTGGTAATGATCAGATCAAAACCATGTATGCATCTTCATAGTGATCCTAGGCATGTACATAGTACGGATTGTTTCTATTTTCTACTGCGTTACCCAACAGAGGAGCCCTCGCCGACCATCTCTTGAAGATGGGGACAAGAAATTGGAAGCGATAGTTGGGCGCTGGATTCTGTGAACTTGGGCGCTGGAGCTCGAGGTTGACGAAGGAAGGGGGGAATGGGAAGCATAAAGCTGAATTGGCCCGCCCTGTATCCTCTTATAGCAAGGGGAATGCCATTCGAGCACACCGCATGGTTGTAATTTCGCAGATTCCGAATGCGTCATGCGTTTATCACGCACTAGGATCAAAGGGTTTGTTAGTAGTGCTGCTAAAAACCCGCTGCACGATCTGCTTTATTGATTTGACACATTAATGGCAGAGGCCTTGAGCCACGTTCTCACGTGATTAGAGCAGAGCTTCGGCTTGGATTCCGGCTATGAGTTTTTCACCGTTCGTAGTGGCATTATATGTTTTCATTGCAAAGATATGAGATATGGTCATGACTTGTTTCTTCAATAGACAATCTATATCTTCTTCTATGAGTATATGTATGGATATTAGATATGGTCATTAGATTGTTATGTGCTACTTAATTTGTTATACAAGTTGCACTTCGTGGAATATATGATTTTATTGTGTTGTCTATATATGTTTGCATTGTAGGGATGGTCCAGCAAACAGACAAAAAAATTCCTGATGGTCAGTAAGCTGAGTGTAACACTCGGCTTCTGGGCGTAAGCCATCGACAACACTCGGCTTACACGACATGAGTCAAGATCTGGGCAACCCAGAACCTTTTGGCACTGCCGTTGCAGTGGTAAGACGAGAGTGTGGACCGAAGATACTCTGCTCAAACACCCAATATGGCAGGACCTGGTAGCTCCTGATGGACACATAAGCCGAGCGCCGGACACTCGGGGTACGTGCACCTATCGGCACATAGGTGACCCAGAGACGTTTTCCGGTTGTCGGTTTCTCCATATGTGTTGGGAGCACGTAAGACTGGTTTCTGCCAGCCACCGCTCGCCTTAGTTATTAGCCGACAGTCTTGTTCGAACACTCGAATTACTGTGGAGGCCAGGTGGCATGACCATTAACAACCGCCGACCGTCAAGCGACTTTATGTTGCCGATCACACAGGTTTTTAGCTCGGCTAAATGTAAGCCGAGTGCCCGATAGAGCACTCGGCGTATAAGTAGCCCAGCCTTTTTTTTAGGCCTTAGGCGAGTATGCTGGGTACCCGGCTTTGACTGTGATTCCGTTAGTGCTACTGACATGTACGTGTGAACTCTTTGATTGGATAACCTTCTATGTGAGCACTGCTAAATAATTTATATACCTACAAATAAAGGGAATAGGTATTTTTGGTCCGTCATGCGTTTTGTAGAAAAAACCCTCACTTTTCTCTGTAACAACCCGCAATCCAGAAAACCATTTCGTATTGTTTTTTCTGTCGTAGTTTCCCCGCATGGGCTGAGCTGGGCCTGATCAGCACGCGGCAGCAAAAAATGATCTTTTTTGTCCGTCAGTCCTCGCTTGGGCTGAGCTGCTCGTGGCCCGCACCAAAGGCAGCTGCCAACTGAACTGGCTGTTGCTTGTGTTTAAAACTGGATTTGTTGCCAAATTAATTAGTACCACCTCGCTTCTTTGCACCAAATTTCACTAATTTATATACGGTGGTGAGTTGTACGACAACAAGTGGCCTAAAGGAAATAAAAGGGATTGTGAGACAACATCGTGGGATATTCTTGTGCATGGCTGGTTGGTTGTCCCATGGAGGGAGAAGTATGGATGGTGATTTTGGGCCCCTTTGGTTGGTGTGATGCCACTTATAAGAAGACATTCGTGTGAATGAAAGGTTTAGGATTCGTGGCTAAGAGGTCTGCTGACCAAATAACACCAGACATACGGAGTATAACATTAGCGCCGGTGACCTAGGACCAAATTGTTGTTCCTTTAGCAAAGGTGCTAAGGCTTGTTTCATGCTTAATGCACGACTGATATAAACTTCTCCTAGATTACGATGTGTGCCTCCCAGTTATCTGCACTGGTGGACATTTTGGTGGATGGGAAAAACTAGCGTCTTCTTTGTAGAAAAACACGCGTCAATTTTTTCCGTTGCAACGCACAGGCATTTGTGCTAGTTTATATATAATATTTCATGCATGCACTGAACAAGATGTCAGCTGAAACTTGTTAAGCCCATTTAATTAAGCCATAGAGATTAGCACGTTGAGATTATGCATGGACATGCAGATTTGGAACATTGAGGGCACCCTCTGACCCTCTTTGGTTCAACTAAATGAACAAAATTTTCAGAATTCACTTCATTTTTGAAACTTTAGTTCGTTTGATTGAACTAAATAGGGTCGGAGGGTACCCTGAAGGTTCCAAACTTGCATCGCTAATTAAGCACATATCAGCACATTCATTAGTACTTTTGATTGTACACACTGGTGCTTCATATTATTATTTATGTTTTTGTTCGTATGACATCCGGGTCAAATAATAAGTGACAAAATTTCGTCAAACAACAATGAATACAGAATTACTAGTAATTGACATGAAAGTTAATCCAGACTGCCATATTCATTGCGTTCTTTCGGTCTCCTCTTGCTCTACATAGTCAAACTTGTCTGTTTTACAACCCCCTTTAACGGCATCTTGAGATGGTTCTTGAGATTGGTCGGCAGCACATTGCTTGTCATTCCTACCTGGTTGTGTAGACGTTGATGGGTCTGATGCCCCAGAAGTTGCCTTCTCCTCTTCTTTCTTTTTTCTTCCAATGCGCAGATGACGCTCCTTGACGAGTGACAGGGCGAAGCGCTTGAGCGCTTCTCTGTTTGTGCCCCCGTTCAGGTCGGCCAGGTACGTCCCCATGGTCAAGTGCATCGTAGCCACGTTCTCGTTCAGCAGCTTCTCGCCGATGTTGATCAGTTTCTCCGTGTTCTTCCGAGTCGCGTTGTCCATTTTCAGCATGTCCTCCCCGAACAAAGGAGCCTATATACATGTGTGTTAATTAGCTTTTATTTATACGGACGACGTCAGTCACTTGCATACAATAGTAGGGAGTCTTTATGTATGTACCTGAGCCTGGATGCGGAGGTAGTTCTGCTCCTCGTCTGGGGCAGTGCGTAAGAGCAGGCGAGCCTCCCAGTCGACCAAGAAGTCACTGGCTTGGGAGAAGAAGTTGACGATCGGGTTGTGGCCCCTGTTGCGGACCCATTTTAAGGCGCCCCACTTGGCACAACCCTCTGCGGTGTATGTCCCCTTTCCCTTCACCGCTGCCCCGGTCCCGACGGAGATGACTAGGTATTTCTTGTAATCCACAGCTTGGCAGTGGAAGTCCCGATTCCCGTGCAGTTGCTGCCTGGTAACACTCGATATCGCAGTCATGGTTGGGTTGTTGGCGACGAGGCCGCCGTCGATGAGGTGGCATTGCGACGCCGCCGTGCCGTCGATGCGTGCGCAGTCGAAGCGGTGCGCAGGGAAGAAGGTCGGCGCGGCCGACGTGCCGATGCAGACGTCCGACAGGAGCGCCTTCTCCTCGTTTGGGTCCTCGTTGTATGACGTGAAGGTGACAGGCTTCAGGATATGCACGTCGAACGTAGGTACCACCAATTTACTCAGCGTTTGGTCGATGCGCGTTCTGCCCGTGACTTCCCTGATCGCGTGGCGCAGGAACTTGCCGTCGTACCTGGGCCCACAGCACCCACGTCCCAGGCACAGGCCCAGTGGCCACCACGACAACCACCTACTATGCAAGCAGACAACCAACGCAGAGATTATTACTTGCTAATGTAATTATCTAGGCTCAATGGAAAAATTAGCTAGTCAGATGCATGGATATACACTTACTTCCACTTTGGACGGAAGATTTTAGGCCCGTTCTGAATGTAGAAATCCTTGATTTGCTCGGCGCTGAACTTTGGCCGCTCGTGCTGGTTTGGGGTCGCCAACATTGCCGCGATGAGACCGCCCGTGCTCGTGCCGGCGATCACATCAAAATAGTCGGCAATCTGGAAATCTTCGTTCCGCCAATTACCGTGCCCCTCAATAACCTGAACAGATTAGATATACCAAGCATCTCAACAAAAAAGGGAAAAAAAATAGACATATATGGTGATATGTGGCAACGGTTAGGTTTTCAAGGGAGCTGCCGAACTATTTCTACCCTCCCCACGTGAACTTTCTCCTCTATTCCATTCGATATATCCATGTATGCAGATAAGACAAAAGTGTTGATGTCAATCTAGATTCCCTCCTATTCCCAATATTCAAAATGTTTCGTACCTCAAACCGTTATCCATGTTTTTCACCTGGTATTATAAGGGTTACCCATGTTTTTCATATATCGTTATCGCCAACATTACGTGGGTTGTCAAACTACTCGTTACTAGCTACCGATTCCAAAGTTCTCGCTACAACCACCCTTGTAAGTACATCACTACCATAGTGGTGACTATGACCTAGCATATTTGGAAAAATAGAAAAAGTGCCATGGTGATAGCTGTAGCGTAGACACATAGTTAACTATATATTACCTATGTTGGTAATTATAGCATGGGCAACCTGGTAATTGCAGTTGGGTTATACTGGTAAATATATCATGGACAACAAAGTAACTATAAGTGTATCATGCTGGTAACTGTGGCATATGCATGCAGCTGGGTAAACACATAATTGTCGGGTTGGTAATAGTAGCATATGTGATGGGCCTTGGAGACGTAATCGGAAAGCCGTGGCAGCGCAGGGCCGATCCCGAGTGGGCTGCCTCACCCAAGAGAATGGCCTCGTTGGCGTCGTGAACTTCGCTGAATAGCACTCGACGCAGAGCGTCAGGGCAAAACATGATGTGATCACTTTAATATCGACATGATATCACCAAGCACAGTATAAACAAATGAAGATGAAAACTTTCCAGACACAAAAATAAGCATGACGCTGGTATGGTGCTCTAGAAAAGGCATGCTAGCTAGTATTACGGATTCGTTCTTCCCTCCTGTTAGGAATACGGAAGAATAGGCTCACGGCCTCAGACATTGTGCTCCATAGTAAGTAAGCTGATTTTAGAGGACACGACATGATGCATTCATACGACATGGCTCCAGCAAGGTCAATGCGGCGGAGGTCTCCATTGCCAGCAGCAACCGATGCCTTGCTAGCATAGATGTGCGACAGCAGGCCCGATGACCGGGAGATGTACGTACGGTGACAGAGAGAGAAATTGGGTTACTAACTTGGAGCTCTTCCTCGAGGTGGGCGAGGACGACCGCCGGGATCAGCCCGCGAATCCCGCCCCCGTCGATGCTCAGAATCGTGATGAGATCCCCAAACCTTGGTGGCGGGAGCCGTGGTATCTGCTCCGACGGTCGTCGTGCTGGAGGGAGCAGGGGTGTGGTCGACGACCCAGGACCAAAGATGTTGCACATGCCTGCCTCAAGACTGTCGATGAGATAGGAAAGACACGGTTTGATGGACCCTATATATAATACATAGGCAAATGTGTGTAGTTTGGCTGCAATGGATATTAGACGCTACCTACCATGTGCATGCGCTGAGATCATTGGCGCTCTTAACATTTTCAATATAGTGGTAATGGGCACTTAAAGTTGTCCTTTTGAACTTAGAAAATTCGTCTACCCAAGGTGGCATGCCTCCTGCGCTTTTAAAACACAGTACGTGCAAACCCACGGACAAAAGACCTAGTGGTGGTGCCTTGCTTAAATTATCGGATGTGCTACGTGTCGATCACACCGTCTTCCGGTAGTTAGCTTTCGTGGACAGGGCAGGGCACAGTGCTGGTGATTTGTGTCGCGGTGTTGCTAAATTTCAATCAACTTAATCCACGAATTACCAGCCCTCCATAACATGAAATAGGTGGGAGTTTTCCCCCTCAAACTCCATTTCCCTTTCGACATAAAATCTCATTCCCATTACGGACAGTCCCAATGCTTTACGGTGGTGGACTATATCTTAAGCTTGCCACCAAGGAAAAGTACTGACGTGCAAGATTAATTAATAAACAGAGTTCCTTTTCGAAAAAAATTAATAAACAGAAGGAAGCATCTCATATTGCCTTTTCGATACAACTCTCGACTGGAAAACCATTGCTAATTAATCGCATACATTGTCCTGTGCGTCTCTTCTCCTCGTGATAAGCTTCATCACGACACCTTCGATCCAATGTCTCTGCCACCGTCATCCCAATGCGAAGCTGCCATCACCGTCCTCTTATGAGCATCGCAAAGATGATGTGGTTGTTGCATGCTCCACTTGATGTGGCCTATTTTTTCCGCAGCTACACCCATTGCCTGTAGAGGACACAGCGAGTCAGCAAGGCACTAGAGCCACCACTATGTCGCATGATGCATGGCAATGAAACCGAATTCCCGATAGTCCATCACTACTAGTTGTGACCTGCTGACTCGACGGCCTGGACCATCGGCTAGCCCCGCGCAATGTCCAGCAGCCGAATGAACTCAAAGAGGGCCCATTAGGCGGTGATGAAAAACCGGCTACACAGGACGGCTTCACTGAAATAGGCGGCACAGAAAAAGAGAGAAGAGAAGGACGGGTCTCGCATCAAATACGTCTGACACACACCCCCCCCTGTCCCCGTACACACACCGACACAAGCGACGATACACGCAGCGTCGACGTCCACACGTCCGCGGTCCATAAGTCATGAACCTCCAGAGAGAGGTTAACAAGTCATGGTTTTCTAAATTTACCATTTCATTTCACATGGCACATATTCCAAGTGAAGGTTTTCTAATTAGTGATTATCCCTTTCATAGGAATAACCTTTACTATACTACTGCGCACTTGGTCTAGAATAACAAAATATTGGTCGGCATCCCATCGCATGCAGGCCACTCAAGTTTGGAACCGTTTGCAACGTAATTGTTATATGATGTATATGACGCATCTTGGGTGACAACGTCTATCAGATACTACGTTAGAGGCGACAACTTCGTTCTTTGTCATATAGTCGGCAACCGGCTGGCAAGCATTGTAAAGATAACACCCAATTATTTGCAACTATGGCAGGCACTACCGTTCCGACTCCAAAAAAAGAGGATGTTGTACATAAACTAGCAAATAGATTAGTACATTACACACTAGGACCAAGTCTACAGTAAGACAATATTGTGACGACTTTGAAAATGGGATATTAAGTGTGTCCATCGATCCCACTGCTGGCCGGCTGTCCCCCATCGATATATTTTGATACCAATCGAAAGATAGTTTCCGCATAATATAATGCCACATCATTATGCAATATCTTCGTGACTCTAAAAAAAAGAAGGATATTGTCCCCGTCTGGCCGCTGGCCGGATGTCCCATCGCATGCCGCTCAATTTTAGTGCCATTTACAATATGCATGGTTGTTGTGTAATGTAATGACACATCTTGGCTGACAAAGTTGGCATTGTAAATATGATAGCTAAGCTCCTAGTTTTTTAAGAAGTGGAATAAACCCCGGAGTCTAGTCCCTCTGCATTGGATGCTACACACAACCATATATTATGGATTATTCAATAATATTAAGCAAATCTCAACATCAATACAAATAAACCGGCTTCAAGCATCTTGGGACAAACAGAGCATGCTCCACGAAGTCTAACCTTCGACGCATGATGTACACGTACCAGCAATTTCTCTGAACATGTTGAACTCAAGTGGGACAAACAGAGCAGGCTGCGCGAAGGCTGGTTGGTGGTATATTGAAGCAGCAAAACACAATTCCTGCAAGCTATGGTTGGTGGAAAATATATTTTCATGTGAATGAATAAAGGCTTCAATACTCTACATTACACTTTATTTACTCATAACTCAAAATATAAATGATGACTACATATGAATGCCTCATGGCAGTATACCAGGATGTGCAATGATCTAGCGTAACATGTAAACAATGATGAACAGTGGCTTTGCCACAAATATCATGCTAGCTCTATTTGATCATGAAATGAAAACTGACAATGAAACTCAAATCATGTAATGAATTGTAAAAATGGAAGTTGCATGACAATATATCTCGGAATAGCTATGGAAATGTCATGATAGGTAGTTATGGTGGCTGTTTTGAGAAAGATATATGATGTCTTATGTGTAGGAGAACAAGTTCTCCTACGGGGTTTGGATGCACCGGCGAAGTCTTGCACCATGTCTCGAGGTGAGAGTGGGCAATGCACAGTACCAAAGAGACTAGCAACATATGTGACGGTGTCCTAGACTAGGGGGTCCCAGCCTAGCCTGTCGGGACCCCGATCCTAAGTCACACCGATCTAGCAAATGACACATCATATCGCTTTGCGGCCTCACGCACGGTAACCCACGGCTGCCGCCTTTACCTTGGCCGGGACCGTTTGCATCTTTTGGCTCACGTATATGATTGTGTTGCTAGCATCCATATGACAGAGAACCCGGGTCGACATGGCTAGTCATAAACCAAGGTGGCACAAACGTACAGAGACAGACAAACGTGTCGGTCATCAGCGAGTGCAACCGGGCTGTAGCAAGCTATCAGTACTCCAGTAACACCGCGTGACATTTCCCCGTAGGGACAGACACAGGAGCGAATAAGGATACATGTCGGTCAATCCATGTGTTCCGGAGCAGTAGCGAACTACTAAGGCTCAGTGGAAGCACTGGGAGGCATTTCCCGGTATGGAAGGCTACCAAAGTAGATAACTAAGTGTCGAATCCCACACATACCAATGCATTTCAAAACATACACACAATATGCACGATATGTGTCGATACAACAAGGCATCACAACATAACCCTACGACTCAAAGTATTTATTTAAAAGGCTTCGAGGAGCCATACATAACATGATATTACAAACATGGGTCTCATGATCCAACATACAAAGTCATACAAGCAACAGAAGCATAAACCTGTCTGAGTACAGACAGCTGGAAAGAAAGAAGGCTAAAAAGCCTAACTATCTACAAGACCCTCCATAGGAACCAGACCTCTGTCTGGGATTCCCAAGCTACTCGGTCAACATCGAACTCGTCGTTGAAAGAGCTAGTGAGACTAACATCTCCTCTGCAAAAACATAAGTTAAGCAACCGTGAGTATAAAGGTACTCAGCAAGACTTATATCAGAACTATCTACTTATGCATCAGTATCAACAATGGGGTTGTGGAGTTTAACTGCAGCAAGTCAGCTTTGACTCAGTGGCTAACCTGTACTACGACTACCAGTATTTCTTTGAGGTGAGAAAATGCACACGAGTCCACATAGTCACCATATCAATACACCACTATGGATCCGCTCCCGTCTCCCTACGAGAAGGCCATCCATAGCACTCACACTTATCTTACGCATTTTAGAGTATCCATTTCAACTTGTCTATGAACAATGTATGCTTTCCAAGTAGTCCATATCCGAGGACACGGCTATCCGAATAGATCATTTACCCTGCAGGGGTGTACTTCTTCACACACGCTCTCACCACTTACCACCATGTACACGTCATGTATCTCGGCAACCTTCAAGCGGAAGCTTGGCGAGGGTGTCGGCCACGACTTGACTAATCCACACGAGACTCTAGTCCAGGTTTATCGCCTATTTGAGGTTGTATCCGCAACAGAAGTCCGGCCGAGGTTTCTATTACGGCCCCAAACGATGAGAACAGGGTTCCCAAGAGCACCATCCGGGTGTCATCCTGGTACACCGTGCCTCGGTGTCTCTACCGCATCATAGCCCACCCCTAAGGTCAGCGCTATGCATGGCCCCCAACACATATCCTATAAACACCAGAAACTAGTTGCAACTCCTGGATAGAGATCAAGGCGATTAATAAGTCGAGAGGGTCCATTGATTTCGGGTCCAATGTGTGGTCGTAACTGTCTTGGATCACAAACACAGAACTCAGTTCTTGAGGAAGGTTTCAATGAGACAACCCACCATTACCAAATCATGTTCACACACTTAGCTCTCAACAGTAGGACATGTTCACCACCATTCCAATCCATCCCAGATGAATCAGACCTGACACAACTCTAAGCATAGCAGGCATAACAAGCAAGCATGAATGAGTAGGCACATATGGCTCAAACAACTCCTACTCATGCTAGTGAGTTTTACTAATTACTGTGGCAAAGACAGGTCATGCAGAGGAATGGGTTCAACTACCGCAAAATGTAACAGTTGAATCATTATTGTCCTAATGCAGTAAAAGAGAGCAAGAGCGAGAGAGTGGGATTGTATCAGAGTGATCAAGGGGTTTGCTTGCCTGGCACTTCTGAAGCTAGCACTGCTCTTCATCAGTGTCAACGATCACATCGTCGGAACAACGCCTACTGAGAGGGAACACACACCGGCAAACAAGGAAAGAGAGCACATTCAATGCAATGCAAAACCAAATGAATGATATGTCATATTAATGTACTGAATTGACCTAGTGCAACATTGAGCCAGGTTAAATGAAGTGGAATTCAAACAAGATTAAACTCCAACTCCAAATGCTAATTCATAAATTGCCCTAATCATGAATTCTCCTAGTTGGTGATTTTAACTTCTTCAAACATTCATGAACATGGCATAAACAGATTCTTCATATTTTTCTGATAATTTTTCATATATAAATTATTTCCATCTGAGCTATGGTTGATTTTATATGATTTTTTGAAGGTTAAAGAATTTTCTGGAATTTCCTGGCTACTCTAAATTAAACTAAATCCAGAAAATGATTTACTGCATCAGCATTACGTCACTGTGACATCAGCAAGTCAACAGAGGCAGTCTAGGTCAAACCTGACCAGTGGGACCCGCATGTCAGTGTCTACTCTAATTAACAGGGTTAATTAACACTAATGTTAATCCTAATTTAGGTTAATTAGGGCTCTGGGCCCACATGTCATAGACTCAGGAGAGGTCAAACCCCTGGTCAAAAGGGTCAAACTAGCCGGCGGCTCAACGCCGGCGACAACAGACGCGGCGGAGGGGTGCGGGCTTCGTCCTCCGGCGATCAAATCGACGGCCGAGGCCATCTACGCGACAAGGAAGTTCGTCCGCGTCGTCTGGTGCAACGGCCTTCGCCGGGTGTGGTCTAGAGCGACAGCGGTGGCAATGGTAGTGGCAGCCAGAGTTCGGCCAAGCTCGGGAGCGAGGCTACGGTGGCCGTGGCAATGCGTGCGCGGCACCTAAGGCATCTATGCGGTGCGGCGAGCACGATGAACGCACGCCCGGGACCAAATGGTCACCGGAGGGTCATCGGCGACAAGCTCAGGTGGCGGTGGTTCTCGGCCAGCATGGAAACGGCGGCTACGACGGCCAATCGAGCACGGGAGCGAGGGGGAAAGACGCAGGAGCTTACAGCGCGTCGGATGGAGGGCTCGTCGGGCTCGGAGAGGCGTCAAGGAGGGCGCACGGTCGCCGGTGATCTCGACGGCCGAAGCTTGAAGAAGAGGTCGCGGAAGTCGCTGGGGGGCGCGTCCGGTTGCGTGGCTCGGTGAGGAGGTCGGGGACTAGGTGGCGGACACGTCGGAGGGGCACGGGGTGGGCGGTGGTCGCGGTGGTTCACGGCGGTGGACTCACTGCGGCTTCGGCCATGGCGGAGGCAGGCGAGGGAGAGGCGAGGGGGAGTAATGGAGCAGTCGGGCGGATCGAGACGTCACCGAGGCGTTCATCCACGCGTCCAGGGGCTCGGCGGCAAGCAGGAGGTGGTGAGGCGCGTGCTCGCGCGCGTCGACCACACGCGAGAGGTAGGCGATGACTGGCATGGGCCTACAGTGCTGGGTTGGCACAGTGCAGGCCAGGTAAGTGGCCCAAGTACTGTTCTCTCTCTCTCATTTCTTTCTGTTTTTCTATTTTGTTTCCTGTTTTGGATTTAGTAGAAATACTAAATCATTTCTAGAAATCCTGAAATAAATTGTGGGCACATTTTGAATTATTTCCAACAGCCCTCAACTATTTCCAGAATTATTAGAGCATTTAAAGTATTTATAGAATTTAAATGCCCTAATTCAAATACTTTATGAATTAATTCAAAAATCCAGAGATGACCTAGAAAATATGTGCATCATTTTTGGCACAGGTTTCCACCTTAACCAAAAATCATGAACTTTTCTAAAGGGCATTTTGGATTCTTTGAAAATTATTTTAAGTTGAATCTATTTGATTTGATTTGGTGCTAGGGTTTCATCATCCCCAATTGAAATTTCAACAAATTTATACATGATGCATGGATGATTTAATGCAACTAATTGCACTCAATTCTAGGGCTGTGACATACCCGGCCTAGTCCATGGGCCGGACTGATGACCCAACGATGAAGAAGGACTCCGGAAGCCTCCATCCTATGCTTGCTGGGCTTCGCCAAGGACCTGACATAAACTCCAAGTATTTCTATTAGATTCGGCATCTAATCCTTGGATGGCAACCGACCATGTGCAACCTTAGACACCCCCTGTACCTATATAAGCCGGAGGGTTTAGGCCATAGGACGATCCATTCATCATCACCCTTAGGGTTTTAGACCACAGCTTACGATCTCGAGGTAGATCAGCCCTTTACTTTGATACACCATCATTATAAGCAAGAGCAATACGTCGGGTTTTACCTCCTCAAGAGGGCCCGAACATGTGTAAAACACTGTGTCTCTTGTCTCCTGTTACCCATCGATCTGATCTCACAGCTCGGGCCCCCCTACCCGAGGTCTGCCTTTTTTGACACCGACATTGGTGCTTTCATTGAGAGCCTGGTATTTGATTGTTGGAGATCGATGGCTCGTCTATAGATCGGTAGCAGTATTGGCTGCAGTGACACCGTCGTCCCCAGCTAGCTTTTTGCTTTTGGCAGCATTGTGGTGCACACTGACCCGACCGGCCGTTTGAGCCCTGTCGAAAGTTTCGCTCCGAACCAGGTCATCATGTTCGGAAGCCTGGAGTACATCACGGACTCCCGAGGTGATCTAGTTCTCTCGGGGCCGATCTCAGATCAGCTGGAGGATCCCTCCAGCGCTACGATCCCGTAATCAGCTTCCGACCTCATGACCGATTCAACCTCTGCCTCCTCGGATATCGGCCTCAAGCTGAACCCGCCCTCGGCCCCCGCAGTGACGGGCTCTGATGTTGTTCCTTCAGTTATCGACCAGGGGTCAATCCAGGACAAACAGGATAACGGTGCCGCGTCAAGCTGCCTAAACAAGCTTTTTTAGCTAAGCCCGGCCTATAACCAGGTCCTGGACACTAAGGAGCTCTGGCAGATAAACAAGGTATTGGATCGAATCCAGAACCTGGCAATCTCTTCTGCCACTTAAGATCAGATCGGATGTAAAGCCAATGATCGGGAAATTTTTATCCCACCCACCACCCACCTAGTCACCACGGTCGAAGATTTGACCGATATGCTTGACTACGGCTTTGATGAAGCCGTTGGCATGGAGGAAGATGTCAGTGATGACGCCGGAGCTGAACCACCCGCGACCATGCCCCGTATAGGGAATTGGGCCGCGACATCCACGTACGATGTTTACATGGTCGGCACCCCTAGAGGTACCTCCGAACAGAAACCCAAGGAAAACCCCAAGCGTCGCCGCCCTAAAAGGCGACCGAAGGGCAACAATGGTAACAGGAGTACGGCCAATCCTACGGGCATCGCCGATAACGAGGCCGCCCCTAACGCAGAAGAGAACGCGGGCGAAGACGGTGAAGCCTCGCCCGCCCAATAGCACGGGCCCGTGGGGACACCTGTGGAGGACGATCCTGGTACGTCTCCAATGTATCTATAATTTATGAAGTATTCATGCCATGTTTAGAACAATTTTATATGGTTTTGGAAATGATTTGAATGGAACTAACCAGGACTGACGATGTTTTCAGCAGAACTACCGTGGTGTTGTTTTTTGTGCAGAAATAAAAGTTCTCGGATTGATCCCAAAATTTACGGTGATTTTTTATGGACCAAAAGAGACCTGCGGAGCACCGAAGCTGGACCTGGAAGTGGCCGAGGGCGCCACAAGCCTGGGGGGCGCAAGCCTCTGTACCGAAGCGATCTCATCCGGAGCCCTGTTCCGGCACTCTGTCGGAGGAGGGAATCATCACCGGAGGCCATCTTCATCATCCCGGCGGTCTCCATGATGAGGAGGGAGTAGTTCACCCTCGGGGCTGAGGGTATGTACCAGTAGCTATGTGTTTGATCTCTCTTTCTCGTGTTCTTGATTTGGCACGATCTTGATGTGCCGTGAGCTTTGTTAATATAGTTGGATCATATGGTGTTTCTTCCATCTCTATCTTCTTGTGATGAATTGAGTCTTTCCCTTTAAGGTTTCGTTATTATCGGATTGAATATCTTGGGATTTGAGAACACTTGATGTATGTTTTGGTAATCAACTCGCGGATTCCCGTGACCTTGGGGAGTCTAGGCATATGGGTTGGTACATGTTTTCATCTTCTTTTCTCCGATAGAAACTTTGGGGTGTTCTTTGAAGTTCTTTGTGTGGATTGAATATTTTGAATCTGAAGTTGTTTGATGCATATCGAATAATCAACTCACGGATACTTGTGGTGACATTGGAGTATCTAGGTGGCATTAGAGTTGGTTGATGCGTATCATATGGTGTTATTTTAGTACAAACTCTAGGGCTGTTCATGATACTTATAGGGATGGCTCAATAGATTGCTCGGAAAGGATAACTTTGAGGTGGTTTCGTACCCTACAACAATTTCATCTTATGTTCTCCGCTAGATAAGAACTTTGGGAGTGATTCTTTGTTGCACGTTGAGGGATTGTTATATGATCCAATTATGTTAGCATTGTTGAGAGATTGCGCTAGTGAAAGTATGAACCCTAGGCCTTGTTTCTAAGCATTGCAATACCGTTTTTACTCCCTTTTGTTACTTGCTACCTTGCTGTTTTTATTTATTCAGATTATAAAAACCTATTTCTACTATCCATACTACACTTGTATCACCATCTCTTCGCCGAACTAGTGCACCTATACAATTCACCATTGTATTGGGTGTGTTGGGGACACAAGAGATTCTTTGTATTTGATTGCAGGGTTGTTTGAGAGAGACCATCTTCATCCTACGCCTCCCACAGATTGATAAACCTTAGGTCATTCACTTGAGGGAAATTTGCTACTGTCCTACAAAACTCTACGCTTGGAGGCCCAACAAAGTCTAAAAGAATAAAAGTTGCGTAGTAGACATCAAGCTCTTTTCTGGCACCGTTGCCGGGGAGGTGAGTGCTTGAAGGTATATCTTTAGATCTTGCAATCAAATATTTTAATTTCTTGTTTATTCGCTAGTTTGGTTTATTAAAATAAAACTACAAAAAAATGGAATTGAGATTGCCTCACATGCTTCACCTTTATGATGTCTTTCTTGAAAATAAGGATTCCGATAATTGTGCTCAATTGCTAGAGGAAGAATTTAATAAAATGTTTAATGTGAGTTCCTTGAATGATAATCATGGTTGCATTGTTGTTAGTATGAATTCTTTGAATATCCATAATACGAATGATGATTGCACTAGTCATGATAAAAAGATTTCTTATAAGCATGTCAATTTTTGTGGAGTGCATAAAATTTGTGAAGACATGCCTTATAGGGATGATAGATTTTGTAAGAAGCATAAACATGATAAAACCAATTGGTGGCTTAAAGTGATAGATGAATTTGCTACAAAATTATGCTCTCTTCATCCCATTACTTGTGAACTTTGCAATAGGGTTGGTCATCTTAATTTCCAATGCATACTTTTCCTTGATCGAATCGTGGCCAAATATTGTAATAACTTGATCACCCATGAACTTTATAATGAACTTTGTCTATTTTTGGGGTGTGAAGAGTTGACACATAAAAATAGTTGGTTTGAAGCATTCATATTCACAGACCATACTGAAACTAATCTACAGGAAATCTATATGTTTTGTGTGGTAAATTGCAATGAGAATGCTTATATAGCCAATTATAGAAAGACGGGAAAACCAATAGAATATAAAAGAAATTCTAATGGAAGGGTAAAGATTTCCACTTTCCCTCGTATTGTCTCTCGTGATGAAACATGTGACGAGGAGGAGCTTCCTATCCAACCAATCTCTTCAATAAGAAGCTCGGAAAAATTGATTGAACCCGCACATAATGTGGTGAAGAAGAAGAATAAGAAAAGAAGGAAAAGTAAAGGTAAAAAGGTATCTCTCCCAAATAATGTTGCTCCTATTACTGTTGTGCCTCATGAGAATGAATCAAAAATAATTGTGGAAGATGATACACTTGATGATGATTTCGTTATGCCTAGTACTTGTAGTGATAATAATGATTGGGAAGATAATGATACTTCTTATAATCTTGAAAATATTTTTGGCACCAACTTGGGAAATTATGATAATAATAATTGTTATACTATTGGTGCTATTCATACTATTGATGATAATAGTGATTATGCTAATGATATGCAAACCCATAAGCTTGGGGATGCTATGTTTGATTGGGATGACATGTTTGAGAATTTATTTGCTGCAAATAATGTTTATCCTAAGCTTGGGGATGCTATGCTTAATGAGGATGATCTTTTTATTCCCCTTACTTTTGATGAGCAAATTTGTTATGATGATAGCATGCCTCCTATCTATGATGATTGCAATAATAATGAAAGTGGGTTTGGAAGAGTGTCAACTTTAGGTAATAATTATCCCACTATTTTGGATGGTGTTCAATCTTATTATAATAATAAAAGTGGATTTGGAGAGGTCATGACTTTATTTAGTAATGATTCCACTATTCCTGAAGAGGTTTCAATTGATTATGATTAGAACGAAGTTGCTACTTATGATGATTATTGTGATGATACTTATGTTATAAAAAGTAGTGATAATTATTCTTATAAAGATTTTCATAATTATGAATACCCTCTTACTGAACATTACTCTTTTAATGTGGAAACAATGTATAGTATTCGAGTTTCATATGATACTCCCACTATTATGAATGAGAAGAAAATTGCTTATGTGGAGAGTAATAAAAATTGTATGCCTATGAATCATGAAAAGAATGCTTTATGTGATGGTTATATTGTTGAATTCATTCATGATGCTACTGAAAATTATTATGAGAGAGGAACATATGCTTGTAGGCTTCTCAATAATATCAATTTTCCTCTATATGTGTTGAAAGTTTTGAAGTCCTGCTTGTTTTGCCTTCCTATGCTAGTTGATTCTTGCTCCCATAAGTTGTTTGCTCACAAAATCCCTATGCATAGGAAGTATGTTAGGCTTAAATGTTTGAGTCATATGCTTCATGATGCTCTCTTTGTGTTTCAATTCTTTACTTTTATGTGAGCATCATTGAAATCATCATGCCTAGCTAAAAAGGCATTAAAGAAAAGCGCTTGTTGGGAGACAACCCAATATTTATACCTACTGTTTTTGTGTGTTAACATGATTAAGCTACTGTATTAATCATGTTTTATAGCTTTTGTTTCAATAATGTGCCAAGTAAAGCCTTTGGGATAGTGTGGATGATAGTTGACTTGATTCTATGCAAAAACAGAAACTTTTGCGTCCAGTGCAGAAATTCCTATAATTTAATGGAGCGTCAAAACCTTCTTAAATTTTTAAACATGATTGATATACAAATTTCCTATGTTGTCCTGATTTTTAAGAATTTTTGGAGTTGCAGAAGTATGGTCTTTGTTCAGATCATTAGAGAATGTTCTGTTTTTGACAGAATTTGTGTTGTTTGCATAGTTTGCTTGTTTTAGCGTTTCCATTGCTTATATTGAGTGATATAAATTGTGGAAATGATATAGTACAGTAGGAATTATGCGAGAACAATTATGGATCTTGTCTTGACAGTACCAAAGTGATGATTTATTCTTTATCATACTAACCCATCTCACGAAGTTCCGTTAAGTTTTGTGTGATTGAAGTTTTCAAGTTTTGGGTGAGATATCGATATGAGGAGAATAAGGAGTGGAAATAACCTAAGCTTGGGGATGCCCAAGGCACCCTGAGGTAATATTCAAGGAAGACCCAAGCAACTAAGCTTGGGGATGCCCCGGAAGGCATCCCCTCTTTCGTCTTCAACATTATCGGTAACCTTACTTGGAGCTATATTTTTATTCGTCACATGATATGTGTTTTTCTTGGAGCGTCATTTTATTTTGTTGAGATTTGCTTTCTGTTATTTATAATAATGTTTGTATCTTTTATTTCAATAAAATTGACAAGTATATCCTTTACCATGCTCAGTTTGCAAGTCTATATGTTGCTGTTTGAAAACAGAAAGTTTGCTGTTATGTCTTGAATATTCCTGAATAGTCAGAACATGATAAAATCTTGAAATTTTTACACAGTAAGTATAATAATTTTTTTACAGTGTGGTAATTTTCCAGAATTTTTGGAGTTAAATAAGTATGGATTCTTCTTCGTCCTTTACAGACTGTCCTGTTTAGACAGATTGCTGTTATGTTTGCATTGTTTGCATTTGTTGGCTTGTTTAATGGTTCTATTTGAGCATAGGAGTATTAAATATGCAGAGGCATTTAGTATGCAATGTTAAATTATAATTTTAGTAATTTGTTACAGTAGAGAATGATAAGGTTTTGCATTGATTTATACTAACTTATCTCACGAGTTCTTTTTGTGTTTTGTGTGGATGAAGCTTTTAAGGATGATGGAAACCGTGATATGAGAGGAATTGAGGAGACACAAGAGCTCAAGCTTGGGGATGCCCAAGTCATCCCAAGTTAATATTCCAAGAAGTCTCAAGCATCTAAGCTTGGGGATGCCCCGGTAGGCATCCCACCTTCTTCATCAACAATTGTCAGTTAGTCTCGGTTGAGCCTAAGTTTTTGCTTCTTCGCATGAGATGTGCTATTCATGGAATGTCATTTTATTTCATTTTGTTTGATGTTTGAATAAAATTCTTGGATCTGAAATCTTGAATGAGAGAGTGTCCTCACATAGCTACTTAATTATTTAACTACTCATTTGATCTTCACTTATATCTTTTTGGAGTAGTTTGTCATTTACTCTTGTGCTTCACTTATATCCTAAGAGTAAATTGTTAAATGAATTGAATATCATAAAGTTGAAATTATATTTGCTTCATATGCTTGTCCCTGATACGTCTCCAACGTATCTATAAATTTTGATTGTTCCATGCTATTATAGTATCAATCTTCGATGTTTATTATGCAATTATATGCAATTTTATATCATTTTCTGGGACTAACCTACTAACTCAGTGCCCAGTGCCAGTTGCTGTTTTCTGCATGTTTTTGGCTTTTAGGGAAACAGTACCAAACAATGTCCAAACGGAGAAAAAACTTTGGATTAATTTTTCTTGGACCAGAAGAAACCCAAGAAGCTTCGGGAGAAGACCTGAAGTATCACGAGGAGGCGACAAGACTGCCTGGCGCGCCCTGGGGGGGTGCCTTCCAGGCTTGTGGGCCCCTCGTGGCACCTCTTGACCTAATTCGTTCGCTATAAATTCACAAATATTCCCAAACCAACAGAGAGCCAACCCGAAACACTTTTTCCGCCGCCACAAGTCTCTGTTTCTTCAAGATCCCATCTGGAGACCTTTTCCGGTGATCTGCCGGAGGGGGATTCTATCACGGAGGGCCTCTACATCAACCTTGCTGCCCTTCTGATGATGTGTGAGTAGTTTACCACAGACCTACGGGTCCATAGCTAGTAGCTCGATGGCTTCTTCTCTCTCTTTGATCTTCAATACAATGTTCTCCTCGATCTTCTTGGAGATCTATTCGATGTAATCATTTTCTGCGATGTGTTTGTTGGGATCCGATGAATTGTGGGTTTATGATCAGATTATTCATGAATATTATTTGAGTCTTCTCTGAATTCTTATATGCATGATTGTTATAGCTTTATATTTCTCTCCGATCTATCCATTTGGTTTGGCCAACTAGATTGGTTTATCTTGCAATGGGAGAGGTGCTTTGTGATGGGTTCGGTCTTGCGTTGCTCAATCCCAGTGACAGAAAGGGACATGACACGTATTGTATCATTGCCATTAAGGGTAAAACGATGGGGTTTATTCATATTGCTTGGATTTACTTTGTCTACATCATGTCATCTTGCTTAAGGCGTTACTCCGTTCTTTATGAACTTAATACTCTAGATGCATGCTGGATAGCGGTCGATGGGTGGAGTAATAGTAGTAGATGCAGGCAGGAGTCGGTCTACTTGTCTCAGACGTGATGCCTATATACATGATCATTGCCTTGAATATCGTCATAACTATGCGCTTTTCTATCAATTGCCCAACAGTAATTTGTTTACCCACCATATGCTATCTTCAAGAGAGAAGCCTCCACTACTAGGAAAAGGGCTATAGATGATATGGCTACTAATGGCGCACCAGACATGTGGTGCGCCACTACTATATAGTAAAGGCGCACCATGAATTGGTGCGCCATTAGTGTGGTAGACACTAATGGCGCACCAGACCCACGGTGCGCCATTAGTGACAAATGTTTTTTTTTCCATTTTTCCAAAAATACTAATGGCGCACCAGGGAAGAGTGCGCCATTACTAGTTTAACTAGTAATGACTAATTTTTTTTTTGTTTTTTTTTGCAAAACTACTAATGGCGCACCTCAAGCTGGTGCGCCATTAGTAACCAGGGTTACTAATGGCGCATATATGGGTGGTGCGCCATTAGTAACCTGGGACCAGCTAGATATTTTGGATAGCCACACCTACACACTCACTTTCCCCACTTCATTCTCTCCACCTCCTCCTCCAAGATTGTGTCGGCTGCCTCCTCCTCCTCACCTCATTTGCACCATAGATTCATCAAAATTAGGTGGTTAAATTACCTTTTTTTGATAGGTAAGTAAGGGGAAAGCTATCTTTATGTTGTAGATCTACTTTTTTCTCTCCCTCGCTCCAACAACGTGCACATGCACTTTTTATGGCCTTGCTAGATCTATGTATGTTTGTGGTGTTGCATATGTTTGTGGTGTTGCATATATGTTTGTGTTTGCAGGTACCGGTATTTGAAATGCGATAGTTGCCAATATTTTGCCGGAATGTTGATTCATTTCCGTTTCGGCGAGAATTTGGCACTATGCATTCTTTTTGGTCCTATTTTTAGGCAAAGTCATGCCAAATTTTTTCTTGGTTCTAAAATATTGTTTTGCTCTACCCCGCAGGCGACCATGGTCCGCACGATGACCGAAGGCATCGTGAATAGGTTTTTGAGCTCCGCGAAGGCCGAGATACTTCAAAAGAACGAGACGGAGATAAGATGTCCGTGTCGAAGATGCAAGCTGAAGAGCCTTATTGGGGACCCGGATTCCGGGCAGGTGCGGGACCACCTGCTCTTGCGTGGTTTCATGGATGGCTATCGGTGGCAAGGTGATGAAGATGACTATGAAGTCGTCCATGGGGGCCGGGCAAGAAATGAGGAAGGGCAGCAAGACAACCACCGCGGCGAGGGCGGGCGAGAAGACGAAGAATCTCCAGGACATGATCACGACGGTGATGCAGTACACAGTCATCATGTAGAAGAGGCCGGACATGATGATGAGGAAGATCAAGACGAAGGGCATGATCATGAAGATGAAGATGCCGGAGCAGACGACGATGGACCATCGATGGGCTGGGTGCAGGACCCTCATATTCAAGAGCTGCTTCTCAAGCAGACGGATAACGCAAGAGCTGCCGCCCGAGAGAAAGCCAAGCTGGATCAACTGGAGATAGACGCGGTTACTCCATTGTATGAAGGATGCAGGCCCGAGGATACCCGCCTGAAAGTAACGCTCATGGCTCTGGAGATGAAGGTAAAACACAAAATGACCGACGCATGCTTCGACGAGAACATGTCATTCTGGCACGAACGTCTTCCCAAGGGGAACAAGTGCCCGACCAGTTTCGAGGAGGCGAAGAAAATCGTGTGTCCTCTGGATTTACCGCACGTGAAATACCATGTGTGCATGAACAATTGCATCATTTATCGGGACGAGCACGCGAAGTCTACCATATGTCCGGTGTGCGGCGTCACTCGATACAAGAAGAGGAAGAAAGCTCCTCGAAAAGTGGTGTGGTACTTTGCGATCACTCCTCGTCTGCAGCGGTATTTCGCGGACCCTAAGGCAGCAAAGCTCCTGCGTTGGCACGCAGATAGGGAGTAGAAGAAGCGAGAAGATGACGGAAATGATCCGGAGATAAATAAAAAAGACAAGATGCTGAGTCACCCTAAGGATGCGAGCCAGTGGCAAGCGTTGAACTTCGAACACCCAGAATTTGGGGACGATCCAAGGAACATCGTGCTGGGCGCGAGCACCGATGGAGTCAATCCGTTTGGCAGCCAGAGAAGCACACATAGCACCTGGCCTGTGTTTGTGTGGATGTACAACCTTCCCCCCTGGTTGTGCATGAAGAGGAAGTACATTCACATGAGTATGCTAATTGAAGGGCCGAAACAGAAGTTCAGCGGGATGAAGTCTCACGACTGTCACGTGCTGATGACGCAGATACTTCCAGTTGCAATCCGTGGGATCATGGACGCGCACGTCCGTGAAACGCTATTTGGCCTATGCAACTTTTTCGACGTCATCTCTCGAAAGTCGGTTGGCGTGAGGCAACTCAGAAGGCTACATGAAGAGATCGTGGTGATACTATGCGAGCTTGAGATGTACTTCCCGCCCGCATTCTACGACGTTATGGTGCATCTGCTGGTCCATATCGTGGAGGATATCATCCAACTCGGGCCGACGTTCCTGCACAGCATGATGCCGTTCGAAAGGATGAATGGTGTCATCAAAGGATACGTTCGCAACATGTCACGTCCAGAGGGAAGCATAGCCAGGGGCTTTCTGACCGAAGAGTGCATCTCCTACTGCACGAATTATCTAGGCATCGAGAACCCCGTTGGTCTGCCCGTCAACAGGCACCTCGGCAGGCTCGCTGGATGGGGTCACCGCGAGGGTCGCCACGAAATGCATGTCGACTTCGAGGGTCGACTCGCCGACTTTGAAAGAGCAAACCTAGTCGCGCTACAACACATAGACGTGGTCGATCCTTGGCTGGTAGAGCACAAAACCTTTATTGAGAAGACGTACAATGACCGAGGCCAACAGAGGATGGACGGAGATATAATCAAAGAGCACAACTCATGTTTCACGCGTTGGTTCAAGGAGAAGCTTCTGTCGTACCCTTTACATGAGGATTCTCCCGCGGAAGAAAAACAAATATTCGCCTTGTCACAGGGCGCCGAGCACAACCTGATGACGTATGAGGCGTACGATATCAACGGCTACACATTCTACACAGAGGGAAAGGACATGAAGAGCGATTATCAGAACTCCGGGGTAACGATGGAATCCTACACCGGTAACGACAAGGACAGATACTACGGAAGGATCGAGGAGATCTGGGAGCTGAGCTACGCTGGAGAGAAGGTCCCGATGTTCCGTGTCAGATGGGCCAAGAGCGTCCTAAAAGAAGACCGGTATTTCACCACCATGGTTATACCCGAAGCCAAATCCAAGACCGCGGGCGCAAACGTCACCGCGAAAAATGAGCCATGGGTACTGGCTTCCCAAGTGGACCAATGCTTCTTCATTACCGACCCGCCAAAGCACAGTCGTGTTGTCGTGAGGAGAGGCAAAAGGAACATCATCGGAATGGATGGAGTCGCCAATGAGCAAGACTTCGACAAGTACGGCGACCCGAAGATGGAAGATGACGACGACGATGAAGTACCATACACCACAAGAAGAAGCAGGACCACCCTACCTAAAGGACGTCCGTTCAAGAGAAGATCAATTCAAGGGGTTCCGGGGCTAAATTATTCAACCGCGAGAAAGAAGGGCAAGAAGATTGTGAAAAGATAGCTAAGACCGAATCACGACGTGTCGGCCACGTGTGTGTGTGTCAGTGGCAAGCTCAATTATTACATGCAACTAAATTATTACATGTATCACTTGATTTCAACCATGTCATCTAATTCTAAATCTTTGCACAATGGTTATATCACTCCATTTGCATTTTCCTTTTCTTTTATCTCAAATCTTAAATTATCACAATGGTTTAAGTACGTGGTCTAATTAGAAATATTATTAAAGATCTTTTAAACATATATTATATTACTTTATATTATATTAAAATTGCCATGTGTTTATTTTAAAGTGTTTGGATGTTTATCATAAGGTTAAAATAAAATTTTAAAAAAGGTGCAAAAAATGGGGTTGCCAAGATTCGAACCTGGCCGGCCGGGTGACTTGCTTATTGTATCAAGGGACCAACCACTAGGCCATGTAAGTGGTTCTGTCCATAGCCACACACGCAATTGTTTTAACCTATTAGTACTAATAGTAATGGCGCACCCCTTAAAAGTGCGCCATTGCTATCACTGTTTTTATGGCGCACCAGGGGAAGGTGCGCCATTGCTATTCATGTTTTTATGGCGCACCCCTAGATGGTGCGCCATTGCTAACCTTCCCCCCTCTGTGTGTAGGTGCGTTCTGTCCATCTCGCGCTGTCCCTCTCCCTCGCCAGATCCCCCTCGCCCCCCGCGCCCGCTCCACCGCCGCCCCGCCGCGCCGTCCCCTACCTGCTCGTCTCCGGTGACCCCCTCCGCTCCGGTGGCCTCCCTCTCCCTCCATTCCTCTCTCTCCCTCCCTCCCTCTCTCTCTCTCTCTCTCATCGTGCGCGCCCCTCCTCTGCAGCAGATCGAGCGCCTCTCCCGCGACCGCCCGCCGCGCCGCCCCCTACCTGCTCGTCTCCGGCGACCCCCTCTGCTCCGGTAAGCCTCCCGCTCCCTCCCTCCCTCTCTCTCTCCCTCCCTCTCTCTCTCTCTCTCTCTCTCACCATGCACCCCCTCCTCTGCAGCAGATCAGCCCGTCTCCACCGCCGGTCCAGGACCCCCATCCCAGGAGCAACGCCGGCGACCACTCCATAGGCAGGTAGCCACCACTCCCCCCTCCCACTCATTTGGTTCTGTTGTACTTCTCAATTTGTGCCACTTATGTTTATTTTACAGGTTTTTATTTATTAAAATTTGCAAAACAGAAGTAGATTAACAAAAATGCCTTGAGTTAGATAGCAAAACTTATTTCCTGTTACTTACCTTGGAACAAAAGTAAGTTTGGGGCACATACGGTGGACTAGCCACATGAGTTGTACTGATGCACCATATGCCCCAAGAACGGGAGTAACACCGTGTCTCAATTTCCGCTGCTACTAGATTTTGATCTTCTGGACTATGGAGAGGAGGAAGAGGGCATGCCTCAAGATTACACAAAAAATTTACCTAGCTCTCTGTGTAGTGTAGTGTAGTTGCAACAACACAGTGCACTAGTTCTTTCTCTGTGTCAGCAACACAGGAAAGCATCATCCATTAACCTTTCATCAACAAACAAAAATAAATAGATATATATATATATATATGTAGCATAACGCAGATCTGTGCTAACTGAACAAGTTGACACTGCTACTGCTACTGACTGAATCTGCAGCAGCTCTGAATCAATGAGACACATCCGTCCATTCATACATAGCCAGCTCTTGAATCAAAGTATTAAGCCATGAAATATTTGACAAACTAAACTACTAGTTACCAGTCAGTACAACTCGGACAGTATAAACCAACCAAACATAGCAATGGTATTGATTGAGGAATGTATGCATGCAGTAAAGTGCCAGCATCCATCTACTTGCTATTTAATTTTTCTAGGTTGTAGTTTCTGTAACATCTACCTGCTATCTATTTTTATTTTTCTAAAGTGAAATTTACACATATAAATCCTAGAATATTATTATCTTTTCATTTTACAGAAACATCAGCAAACAGCTAGGGGAGTTTGTCAGCCACTCTTTTCGACGTCATAATTTTCGCAGCTTGTACAACTATAGTGGTAAGTTATAGCTTTGAGCTCTTTAATTTATGTCTGAAACAATTGTCTTTGTGTGAATCATCATGTGTGTTTCTGCCCTTTTGTATGTTATTATTTTTCAGAGTAGGAACAGGACATGACACCACCGAACTTCGCTCCATAAGGTTTAACACAATGATGATGGACATAATTCATAGTATATCTAGTATAGAGAAGCGATGTATTAGGCCACATATACATTCAGGAGCAGTAGCTTTGCTAGTGGGTCACTTACCAAGTTGCATAGAAGTCGACCAGTAAAGGCTTTTCAGACTTCTCCAATAACTCTTCAAAGGTAGAAAATGTTTCCTTCTTAGCTTTGACCTATCAGAAAAGATAGAAACCACAGAGAAAGTAAAAAAAAAATAGGCATATTTCAAAAGCAGCAGATCATTCAGTAATTAGAACAAAGTAGAATGTTTCTTTTTCATTTCTATGATAATGTGTGTAGATGACTACTGTCAAAGAGGGTTGCACCATTGAGTATGTTAGCAGGTGACTTGCCAAACACAACATAGCTGCTGATGGCTCTTCACCTACATCAAGTTAACAGCCGATTGGCGGAAGAGTTTATATTATATGATTGAACTGGACCTCCGAACATAGTACACAAAGTGCCAGCGTATATAACCCTTGGCTACAGATTTCACAATGGCAAAGCAGAGATATAACCAGTGCCAGCGTATATAACCCTTGGATAATGATTTTGCAGGTACCCCGAGAGGCCCTTGAGTTTGCCGGAATGTCGATTAACTTCCGTTCCGGCAAATTCGGGTACTCCATATGTCCTATTTTCAGCAAAGGTCATGCTGAAATTTTCCGTGAATTTTAGCATGACTTTGCTAAAAATAGGACATATGGGGTACTTGCGACTAATGCATGGGCCGGGGTATCTTAGTACTTAATTAAGTAGGATCAACTGTTTTTTTGTCCATCACACGATAAACTACATGTGTGTGAGAGAGATAGTGAGAGGAGACAAGAAGAAGGGGGTTAGGAAGGGACTTGGACCTTAGCAACAACACACTAACAGGTCCAAACTTTTTTCCTATTTAGAGCGAACATGGCCGACAACGATGAGGTCGGCGGTTCGGGCGGCAAGCCATTCTGGGAGCTGTCCCAGGAGATGGAGGGAGACCCTCACCGCTATGAGGACGCCGCAGAAGACACCGATCCCGACTACACAACCCCTAGTGGCGTCGGGGATGACACCACTGATGGTGCCGCCGAGGATGCCACCACTGATGATGGCGGCGCACGCACAGATGGCAGCCAACCGAAGAGGCAACGGAAGGACCGGCGCCCGAACGTGCTCGGCACCGTCAAGGAGGAATTTACTGAAGTGTCCTCCGAGGGGCATCCAACGGCGCCCAAAGAAATAGTCAAGGGGTACTCGGTTCAGCTCGGGTGCATTCTCCGGAGCACCGTCTCGATCAACACCGAGAACCTAAGGCATCGTGACCGAGGGAATTTGCGCAACCTCCTCTTCACGAAGCTGCACGAACGATACAAGTTCCCCGGTGACTTCGCAAACACACGCCTCTCAGGGAATAAAGTGAACAGTGCCGCCCTCACGAAGATGAGCAAGGCCCTGGCTACTTGGAGAGGCGCGGTGAAGAGCATGATTGAAAAAGGTGATAGTTATGAGAAGATCAAGGAGAAAAATCCTTCGATCAGCGAAGATGACTACCGGGAGTTCAAGATCAAGTGCGAGAGCAACGCATCCGGGGAATCAAGTCAGTGGGGGAAAGATATGCGGGACTTGAACTTAGGGGTCCACAAACTCGGTCCCGGCGGTTACAGAGTGGCGGAACCTATATGGGACAAGGAGGACGCGGAGCGTGCCGAGCAAGGCCTACCGCCCCGCTTCGAGAAATACCGTGACAAGCAGACCAGGAACTATGTCAGGGCCCGGTACAAGATTGACCCGGTAACCAAGGAGCTTACCACGGATCCGAAGACCAAGGCGCTTGAGCGTGTTCTGGTAAGGAATACACCCCCGCGTAATTAGCTCCATATGGTTGCATTCTAATTAATGAAGCCAAATTTCTAAATGGTTCACGTTCCTTCCGCAGGACACTGAAAGCAGTAGCGCGGGGTCGTCTCAGAGCTCCCCTTTTGACACCCCTTTAAATAGGGCGTTCAACATAATGAAAAACAAGGATAAGATTAGTAAGCCGTCGTCAGCTGGTCGTGTGGCCGGCAAAGGCTTGTCCACGAAATGGTCGGAATACTATACCGCTGGGCGAAAGGAGAGAAAGACCAGCTCGGAAAGCCAGCAGCGCGAGGTTCAACAACTCAAGGCACAAGTGGCGCGGATTCCGGAGATGGTCGAAGAGCAAGTGCGAGACCAACTGGGAGCAACGATCACCGCCATTATACCTACCTTGGTTTCTGGGCTGCAGGCGTGGGTGGCGGGCGGCCAACAGGGGCCGCCCCCGATTCCCAGCTTCACGGGCAGCAACTCGCGCAACGCGCCGGCGGCGCCATTGGTGTCTCAGGCGGAGGCGGCATTGGTGTCTCCCGCGGCGGCGCCATTGGTGTCTCCCGCGGCGGCGCCATTGGTGTCTCCGGCGGAGGCGGCATTGGTGTCTCCCACGGCGGCGCCGGCATTGCAGCTTAATGCACCCGGGTGTGGGAAGAATACGCCGGCCGGCACCTCGGCAGCAAGCGGCCCCTCCGTCAATTGCACGCCCGCCGTTGGCGGTGCCTCGACATTAGCCGAGCTCAACGCCATCACGGTAACTAATTAAACCTCTCGGCCGATGACTTCATCTCCTTGCCTTTGACTGGGCATCCCTGATGCCCTACATGTTTTCGCAGGGCGTCGCCGACGTTCCATGCACTCTTCTGCACTTCGTGGACGGCGAGCTGATCAATGTCGCCAAGGCCAGAATTGTTCAACCGGGCAGCCGCGTGTTCCACGGTAATCCGATGCCACCCACCGTGTATAGGGTTCAACTGGTTCGGGTGCTGCGGGGCTGCGACGACTTGTTACCTCCGTTTCGACCCGCTGGGGCCGACGAAGACGATGTGATGACCCTCAGCGCCTGCTTAAGCTGGCCCCTGCTTTGGCCGAAGAGCCAGATTCGTTTGGGGGCGGGGGACACCACCCCACAGACAACACCGCCAGTCGTGCCGGCGCCAAGCCATGGCAAGACCGCCGCAACGCTACCGGACATGCCGGACATGCATATGGCACAGGATCCGGGCATGCATATGGCACAGGATCCGGACGACGACGACGACGACGGTACATTTACCAAACTCGATAAGTACTTCAACGAACATGGGTACGATGATGAATTCTTGGGGCCTCCATCTCAAGAACCCAACCCTGCAAAAGACGGTCGCGATCTAGCTGGTACCGCGGAGAAACCCAATTGCAACAGGCGTCGTCTGGCGTTCAGTTCTCAGGAGACGCCTCCATCTGCCGCCTTCACCGAGCCTCAGATAGCCGAGGTGCGAAATATTATCAGCCCCAACACACTCAAGAAGGCGGTCTCTCAGCAGAACTCGATCCCATTACAGCAGAAGAAGAAGGGACGGAAAAGAAAGATTAAGGGTGCGAGCCAGCCGGCACCGAGTACGATCCGTGCTCAGGACGGGCCACCTTCACCTAAGGATATCTCGAGGAGGGTGCATGTGGCGGGTAGGCCGATGCTACCGACTAATCTGCTCAATGCTGCAACCGGTGCTATGCGGAGTCTGGATGACAGTGTTCTTTCTTTGGAGAAGCGGCGTCTCCGAGAGAATGATGTGGCATACCCGGTTTTCGTGGCCAAGGTGCCAGAGGGCAAGGGCTTTGTGGATAGCGCCATCGGGGGTATGATCGTCCTGCGGTTTGATGACATCTTCGCTATGTTTAACCTTCATCCGCTGCACTACACCTTCGTTCGGCTATTTTCGCTGAGTATGGAGATGCGGATCATTAGAGACAAGACCCCGGACATCGTGATAGTCGACCCCTTCTACATGCGTGCCAAGATCTTGGGCAGCGCTGGGGACCGGCAAGTCGCGAGTTCATACCTCGAAGGCGTCATTCTGGCGAACCCAAATAAGGATAACTTCCTCGTGACTTACTTTACCGAGTAAGTCATCCCCTCATCGCCCCGTAACATATGATTTCTTAGATTTCGATCGTTCTTTTTTTTTCTAACATTCCGTGTTTTGTGCAGTGACACACATTGCACACTCATCCTCTTAAGCCCGAAATATTCCATGGCCACGTATTTTGACTCGGACCGTCAGTCGAAGAAAGACTACACAAATATCAAGAAAGTTCTTGATGATGTTCTCCCCGGCTACGCCAGATCTGGAGGCACCTTCAACAGGCCAATTCGTAGGTACGGCAAGCACGTGTTCGCCCACACTACGACGTTCCCCTGCGTCAAGCAGCCGCCTGGCGGTCAGAAGGATGCGTACTACGCCCCCCATCACATGCGGGCGATCGTGCGGGACCATGATCACCTTCTGCTACCAAATAATCTCAAAGATTGGGCCGCAAGCTTGTCGGCAATCCAGGACACGGACATCAGACAAGAATTCTTTCGCATCCAGTCGGAGTTTGTGGAAATCATCCATCAAGATGTCCTTCATACCTCGGGGCAGTTCTACCTTAGATATCAACCGTCCAACAGTGACATAGAAACAACGCTACAAATGCAGGATGACAACGACCGCGATTTCATGACCATCACGATAGACGGCGGCTTCATCCACGCTCCGGTCCCTGAGTCGAGTCGAAAGTAGTGATGGTATGTAGTTCTGAAATATCGATTAGCTCTCTAGTTTGGACAGTCGTTCAACTTATATGTAATCGATGCTATTTATTAGTAGGACCACGAATCGTGCTATTAATGTGTTGCTTTTCTCTTCCGATCCTTTTGTTGCATACTTATATATTGCTTATGTATTGTCTGTGAATTGCTACTAATGTTTTGTTTGTCTAGTGCATAGAGATGCCATCGTATGTCGTGTACAAGGGTAAGGTTCCCGGAGTCTACGACGACTGGGAGGAGTGTCGGAAACAGGTTTACCGTTTCAGCGGTAACAGTTACAAAGGGTACACCACTAGGGCGGAGGCGGAAGCTAGATACGCGCACTATCTAGCGGGAGAGAGGAGGGAGCGGAGGAGGAACCGGATGAAGACCAGTTTCATCGCGATGATGCTCATCGTGATGACCGCAGCTCTCTTCTATGTGATGGTAGTTTAGATGATCGATATCGACTTGTAATGTGGACAAACTCGCTACTCGCGGTCTAGCTCGAGACTTGTAAATGTTCTAACTTTGTTCGGTCTTTTGAATTCGGAGACTAGCTAATATGATGAATTGTATTCGGAGACTAATCTTCTATTGTATTCGATGAATCTGATGTTGCTGTGTGGTGCTAGCTATATTCTGTCAAATAATATATTTTGTAACCTGTGAAAATATCAGAAACGAAAAAAAAAAATCCCTAATATTCATACTAGTGGCGCACCACCACATAGTGAGCCATTAGTAAGCCAGAGCACACTAATGGCGCATCATCTACCAGTGCGCCATTAGTATGCCAAAGCACATGGGTAAATATGGCCCCTGGGAGGCATACTAATGGCGCACCGTGGGCTATACTAATGGCGCACTGCATGGTGCGCCATTAGTATACCAGATACTAATGGCGCACCAGTGGTGCTCCATTAGTAAAAAATTCTAATGGCGTGGTGCTAGTGGCGCACCTGTAGTGCGCCATTAGTAGCGAAAACAGGTGCGCCACTAGCACCCCTTTTCCTAGTAGTGCTCTAGTGAAAACTATGGCCCCCGGGTCTATCTTCTATCATATATAAAACTAAAAATAACTTGCTGCAATTTATTTACCGTTCTTTTACTTTTGTGTTTTACTTTATTTATCTATCACTATGAGATTTGATCCTTGCAATTAACCGCCAAGGGATTGACAACCCCTTGTTTTGCGTTGGGTGCAAGTATTTGGTTTTCGTGTGTGTAGGTGCTGCCGACGAGGTTCTATGTGATTCTCCTACTCGATTGATAACCTTGGTTCTTAACTAAGGGAAATACTTATCTCTACTGTACTGCATCTCCCTTCCTCTTTAGGGAATTACCAATGCAGCTAACAAGCAGCAGGAAGAATTTCTGGCGCCGTTGCCGGGGAGACATCACCAAAATCTATCAGGTACGTACACGCAAACTATCATCTACTTGCATTTACTTTATTTGCCATTTGCCTATCGTTTTCATCTCCCCCACTTCTAAAATGTTTTCCCAAAAATGCAAAAATATTTCCGTTTGCCCTTTTTGCTTGTTTGCTTGCTTGCTTTTATTGTCTTCATGACAACACTCAAATAACAGAAAAGAAACAAGAAAATAAAGATGGATCCTCATCCACTTGCTAATATTTTCAAAAGATCCAATTATTATGAAACAATTAATAGTGAGTTGAGTCTACTTGATTATCTCTATGAAGTTTTGCTTGAAAATCATGAATCTGAAAATTATCATGAAGTTTTGAAAGAAGAAACTTATAAAGTGATTCATGATTGCTCCTTAAATGAAAAGCATGATTGCAATGGTGTTACTATAAATTCTATTCATGTCAATTGTGTTAATGATATGCAAAACTACAAGCTTGGGGATGATGAATTTGTTATGTCCGCTGCTTATTGTAGTGATCATGATTGGGGTGATAATGCTTCTAATGATCTTGAAAATTTATTTAAGCCTCATTATGAATATGATATTGATAATAGTGACTGCAATAATATTGAAAGTGGGTTTGGAAGAGTGTCAACTTTAGGTAATAATGATCCTACTACTTTGGAGAATGATCAATCTTATGAAATTTTTGATAAAAGAGGGTTTGGAAAGGTCATGATTTTAGTTGATGATAATCCCACTATTTTGGAAGAGTGTCAACTTTGCATGCATGTGGATCATGTAGAAAATATGTTATGTGATAGCTATATAGTTGAATTTGAATATGGTCCTACATGTAATTATTATGAGAGAGGAAAATATGGTTGTAGAAATTTTTATGTTACTAAATTACCTCTCGTTATGTTGAGATCGTCAATGTTTTATTCGTCTTCCTTGCATATGATAGGTTTTGCTTGCCTTGATAATTTGTTTGCTTATAAAATTCCTATGCATAGGAAGTATGTTAGAATTGAATGTGTTTTTCACATGCTACATGATGCTCTCTTGGTGTTTCAATTGTTATCTTTCGTGTGAGCATCGATAAAATCTCAAGCCTATCTTAATGGCAATAAAGAAAGAGCTTTTGGGAGACAACCCAATAGTTATCTTTTTCTGTTTTTGAGTTTGCACACAATTATGTTACTATTATGATTGTGTTTTTATGTTTAAACTAGTGTTTGTGCCAAGTAAGGCCTTTAGGATGATGCGGGATAGTAGTTGCTTTGATTCTGTGAAAAAACAAAAACTTTTATGCTAAGTCCAGAAAAATCTAAAAATCACTGGAACGTGTTTTTGCTATGAAATTTTCACATGATTGATATACAAATTTTCCTTGTTTTCCTAATTTTTCAGAATTTTTGGAGGTCCAGAAGTATGGTTTTTATTCAGATTGCTACAGACTGTTCTGTTTTATACAGATTCTGTTTTGGCTGCATAGTTTCCTTGTTTTGATGAATCTATGGTTTGTATCGGGGGGTATAAGTCATGGGGAAGTTGGAATACAGTAGGTATTATGCAATAATAAAATATGAATGGGTTCATAACAGTACCTAGAATTTGTGATTTGGTTATTATACTAACGGATCTCACAAAGGTCTTGTTGAGTTTTGTGTGCTGAAGTTTTCAAGTTTTGAGTAAGATCAAGATGGATGAAGGAATAAGGAGTGGCAAGAGCCTATGCTTGGGGATGCCCGAGGCACCCCAAGATAATATTTAAAGAGACACAAGCATCTAAGCTTGGGGATGCCCCCGAGTGGCATCCCCTCTTTCGTCTACCAACCATCGGTAACTTACTTGGAGCTATATTTTATTCATCACATGATATGAGTTTTGCTTGGAGCGTCGTGTATTATAGTGGTCTTTTGTTTGTTTGCTTTTTAGTTTGCCACAATCATCCCTTACTGGACACACCTTTTTAGAGAGACACGCATTTATTCGTGATTTTTTAGAATACTCTATGTGCTTCACTTATATCTTTTGAGCTAGCCAGTTGCTCTAGTGCTTCACTTATATCTTTTTGAGCATGGCGGTGGTTATATTTTAAAGAAATAGTTGCACTCTCATGCTTCACTTATATCTTTTTGAGAGTCTCATAAATAGTAATGGCAATTTTCATGGGTTATGAAATTGGTCCTAATATGATAGGTATTCAAGAAGGATATAATAAAAACTTTCATATAGATCACTAAATATGTTAAGTTTGATTCCTTATAATAGTTTTGCGATATTAAGATGGTAATATGTGGGAGGTACTAGTGAATGATTGTGGTTTTGTAAGAATATTGGTGTTAAGGTTTGTGATTCCCGAAGCATGCACGTATGGTCTGTCGTTATGCTAGGAAGTTGGAGCATGATTTATTATTGATTGCCTTCCTTTGCGTGGCGGTCGGGGGCGCGCGATGGTTAACTCCTACCAACCTCCCCCCTAGGAGCATGCGTAGTAGTACTTTGCTTAGAGGGCTAATAGACTTTTGCAATAAGTATGTGAGTTCTTTATGACTAATGCGAGTCCATGGATTATACGCACTCTCACCTTTCCACAATTTGCTAGCCTCTCCGATACCGTGCATTGCCCTTTCTCACCTTGAGAGTTGGTGCAAACTTCGCCGGTGCATCCAAACCCCGTGATATGATACGCTCTATCACACATAAACCTCCTTATATCTTCCTCAAAACAGCCACAATACCTACCTATTATGGCATTTCCATAGCCATTCCGAGATATATTGCCATGCAACTTCCACCGTTCCGTTTATATGACACACATCGTCATTGTCATATTGCTTTGCATGATCATATAGCTGACATAGTATTTGTGGCTCAGCCACCGTTCATCATTTTTCATACATGTTACACTAGCATCATTGCACATCCTGGTACACTGACAGAGGCATTCATATAGAGTCATATTTTGTTCTAGTATCGAGTTGTAATCTTGAGTTGTAAGTAAATAGAAGTGTGATGATCATCATTATTAGAGCATTGTCCCAGTGAGGAAATAAAAAAGAAAAAAAAGATAAAAAAAGAGGCCAAAAAAGAGCCCACCAAAAAAAAAGAGAAAAGAAATAAAACGAGAGAAAAAGAGAGAAGGGGCAATGTTACTATCCTTTTTCCACACTTGTGCTTCAAAGTCGCACCATGTTTTTCATATAGAGAGTCTCCTATGCTTTCATTTTCATATACTAGTGGGAATTTTTCATTATAGAACTTGGCTTGTATATTCCGATGATGGGCTTCTTCAAATGCCCGAGGTCTTCATGAGCAAGCAAGTTGGATGCACACCCACTTAGTTTTCGTTGTTGAGCTTTCATACACTTATAGCTCTTAGTGCATCCGTTGCATGGCAATCCCTACTCCTTGCATTGACATCAATTGATGGGCATCTCCATAGCCCGTTGATTAACCTACTCCTTGCAAAGACTATCTTCTTTTTCGACTTCCCCTTATTGATCTCTACTACCATATTCTATTCCATCCATAGTGCTATATCCATGGCTTGCGCTCATGTATTGCATGAGGGTTGAAAAAGCTGAAGCGCGTTAAAAAGTATGAACCAATTGCTTGGCTAAAACTAGGTTTGTTCATGATAAATATTTGGTGTTAAGAAGATGGATCATGACAGGACTATATGATTTTGTAGGGATAACTTTCTTCAGCATTTTTATTTTGAAAGGCATGATTGTTTGTTGGTATGCCTGAGTATTGATGTCTTTATATCAAACTATAGACTATTGCTTTGAATCATTCGGATCTTTAATATTCATGCCACAAATAGATTACATGATGAATATGATAGGTAGCATTCCACATCAAAAATTCTGTTTTTATCATTTACCTAGTCGAGGACGAGTAGGAATTAAGCTTGGGGATGCTGATACGTCTCCAACGTATCTATAATTTTTGATTGTTCCATGCTATTATAGTATCAATCTTGGATGTTTATTATGCAATTATATGCAATTTTATATCATTTTCTGGGACTAACCTACTAACTCAGTGCCCAGTGCCAGTTGCTGTTTTCTGCATGTTTTTGGCTTTTTAGGGAAACAGTACCAAACGAAGTCCAAACGGAGAAAAAACTTTGGTTTAATTTTCCTTGGAACAGAAGAAACCCAGGAAGCTTCAGGAGAAGACCTGAAGTACCACGAGGACGTGACAAGCCTGCCAGGCGCGCCCTGGGGGGCGCCTCCCAGGCTTGTGGGCCCCTCATGGCACCTCTTGACCTAATTCCTTCGCTATAAATTCACAAATATTCCCAAACCAACAGAGAGCCACCCCGAAACACTTTTTCCACCGCCGCAAGTCTCTGTTTCTTCAAGATCCCATCTGGAGACCTTTGCCGGTGATCTGTCGGAGGGGAATTCGATCACGGAGGTCCTCTACATCAACCTTGCTGCCCTTCCGATGACGCGTGAGTAGTTTACCACAGACCTACGGGTCCATAGCTAGTAGCTAGATGGCTTCTTCTCTCTCTTTGATCTTCAATACAATGTTCTCCTCAATCTTCTTGGAGATCTATTCGATGTAATCCTTTTCTGTGATGTGTTTGTTGGGATCCGATGAATTGTGGGTTTATGATCAGATTATTCATGAATATTATTTGAGTCTTCTCTGAATTCTTATATGCATGATTGTTATAGCTTTGTATTTCTCTCCGATCTATCCATTTGGTTTGGCCAACTAGATTGGTTTATCTTGCAATGGGAGAGGTGCTTTGTGATGGGTTCGGTCTTGCGTTGCTCAATCCCAGTGACAAAAAGGGACATGACACGTATTGTATCATTGCCATTAAGGGTAAAACGAAGGGGTTTATTCATATTGCTTGGATTTACTTTGTCTACATCATGTCATCTTTCTTAAGGCGTTACTCCGTTCTTTATGAACTTAATACTCTAGATGCATGCTGGATAGCGGTCGATGGGTGGAGTAATAGTAGTAGATGCAGGCAGGAGTCGGTCTACTTGTCTCGGACGTGATGCCTATATACATGATCATTGCCTTGAATATCATCATAACTATGCGCTTTTCTATCAATTGCCCAATAGTAATTTGTTTACCCACCGTATGCTATCTTCAAGAGAGAAGCCTCTAGTGAAAACTATGGCCCCCGGGTCTATCTTCTATCATATATACAACTAAAAATACCTTGCTGCAATTTATTTACCATTCTTTTACTTTTGTGTTTTACTTTATTTATCTATCACTACGAGATTTGATCCTTGCAATTAACCGCCAAGGGATTGACAACCCCTTGTTTTGCAATGGGTGCATGTATTTGTTGTTCATGTGTGTAGGTGCTGCCAACGAGGTTCTGTGTGATTCTCCTACTGGATTGATAACCTTGGTTCTTAAATGAGGGAAATACTTATCTCTATTGTACTGCATCTCCCTTCCTCTTCAGGGAATTACCAACGCAGCTAACAAGTAGCTGTCCCAAGGGGAGTAGTGACTTCACATATAAGAAGTATAAGTTGTAAAATTTATTGAAAGTTAGCAAACACAACATTGGTCACTTGAACAATTCATGAAAGAATATTGAAGGAAGAAAGATTTCACACATAAATATACTATCTTGGACATCTTCTATGATTGTGAGTCCCCATTAATTATTTTCAAGCTTGATCAAGTAGTTGATGTTGGACAAGGAAGACAACGTAATGAGTTATGTTTGTTTAGCTTCACATGTGATGCTTGCCCATAATCTTTTGCTAGCCAAAATTTCGTACTAAGTAGAGATACTACTTGTGCATCAAAAAACCATTAAACCCAATTTCTTGCCATGAGAGTCCAGAATATCTACCTATGGATTGAATAAGATCCTTCAAGTAAGTTGTCATCGGTGCAAATGCAATAAAAATTGCTCCTAAATATGTATGATCTTTTATTGTAAGGGAAAACAAGCTTTGTACGAACTTGTGATGGTGAAGAAATAAAAGCGACAGACTGCATAATAAAGGTTGCTATCACAAGGGGCAATATAAAGTGATGTTCCTTTGCATTAAGAGCTTGCATATCCAAAAATAAAAAGCGCATGACAACCTCTGCTTCCCTCTGTGAAGGGCCTATCTTTTACTTTATGTATTTACTTTGATGCAAGAGTCAATAGTGTTCTTCTCTATTCCGTTTTTATTTTCTCTCTTGGCAAGCATCATGTGGTGGGGAAAGATCCAGGCACATATATCCAGTTGAATATAGGTGATCATGTATTATTATTGTTGACATTATCCCTGAGATAAATAAGTTGGGAGGCAAAACATTAAGCCCCTATCTTCCTATGTGTTTGACTGAAACGGTTTGGTCTAAAAATATGCTTTGAGTGTCATCAATCATGGAAGACTATATGATAGTTGAGTATGTGGAATTTGCTAAATCAAAGCTCTTACATAGATCCTTCCTGAAAATAAGATGAATTGCAATTGTTTGATGACTGAGAACATAGTTTGTTAGTTTTCAAGAAAGTTTATGTCTATACTTTATTATGTGAATAGGTTGCTACTTCATCATGAGAAGTTTTATGAGATGAGCTACTGTTTATGATAGATAATGATACTAGAAAAAGTGTTTGGAATTATCATTGATTAAACTTATGCAGTATGCTAGCATTCACACTTCATAAATTATTTCTTTTATCATTTACCTACTCGACGATGAGCAGGAATTAAGCTTGGGGATGCTGATACGTCTCCAATGTATCTATAATTTCTGAAGTATTCATGCCGTGTTTACAACAATTTTATATGGTTTTGTAATGATTTGAATGGAACTAACCCGGACTGACGCTGTTTTCAGGAAAACTACCGTGGTGTTGTTTTTCGTGCAGAAATAAAAGTTCTCGGATTGATCCCAAAATTTATGGTGATTTTTTATGGACCAAAAGAGACCCACGGAGCACCGGAGCTAGACCAGGAAGTGGCCGAGGGCGCCACAAGCTTGGGGGGCACGCCCCCCGAGCTTGTGGGCCCCTCGGGCACCCCCCTGACGTGAATCCAACGCCAAAAATTCCTATAAATATAGTAAACCCCAGAAAGAAAACTAGAACTTCCACGCCACCGCCGCAAGCCTCTGTACCGAAGCGATCTCATCCGGAGCCCTGTTCCGGCACTCTGTCGGAGGAGGGAATCATCACCGGAGGCCATCTTCATCATCCCGGCGGTCTCCATGACGAGGAGGGAGTAGTTCACCCTCGGGGCTGAGGGTATGTACCAGTAGCTATGTGTTTGATCTCTCTCTCTCTCGTGTTCTTGATTTGGCACGATCTTGATGTACCGCGAGCTTTGTTAATATAGTTTGATCATATGGTGTTTCTTCCCTCTCTATCTTCTTGTGATGAATTGAGTCTTTCCCTTTGAGGTTTTGTTATTATCGGATTGAATATCATGGGATTTGAGAACACTTGATGTATGTCTTGCATGGGATACCCATGGTGATAATGGGGTATTCTATTGAGTCACTTGATGTATGTTTTGGTAATCAACTCGCGGATTCCCGTGACCTTGGGGAGTCTAGGCATATGGGTTGGTACACGTTTTCATCTTCTTTTCTCCGATAGAAACTTTGGGTTGCTCTTTGAAGTTCTTTGTGTGGATTGAATATTATGAATCTGAAGTTGTTTGATGCATATCGAATAATCAACTCATGGATACTTGTGATGACATTGGAGTATCTAGGTGACATTAGAGTTGGTTGATGCGTATCATATGGTGTTATTTTAGTACGAACTCTAGGGCTGTTCGTGACACTTATAGGGATGGCTCAATAGATTGATTGGAAAGGATAACTTTGAGGTGGTTTCGTACCCTACAACAATTTCATCTTATGTTCTCCGCTAGATAAGAACTTTGGGAGTGATTCTTTGTTGCACGTTGAGGGATTGTTATATGATCCAATTATGTTAGCATTGTTGAGAGATTGCACTAGTGAAAGTATGAACCCCAGGCCTTATTTCTAAGCATTGCAATACCATTTTTACTCACTTTTGTTACTTGCTACCTTGCTGTTTTTATTTATTCAGATTATAAAAAACTATTTCTACTATCCATACTACACTTGTATCACCATCTCTTCACCGAACTAGTGCACCTATACAATTCACCATTGTATTGGGTGTGTTGGGGACACAAGAGATTGTTTGTATTTGATTGCAGGGTTGTTTGAGAGAGACCATTTTCATCCTACGCCTCCCACGGATTGATAAACCTTAGGTCATCCACTTGAGGGAAATTTATTACTGTCCTACAAAACTCTACGCTTGAAGGCCCAAGAAAGTCTACAAGATTAAATGTTGCGTAGTAGACATCAGATCCCGACAAAATGGGCGCCTTTGGCGGATCGGATAACAATCATTTCCTCGAATCCGAGGACGATGCCAGCCTCGGGCCCGAAGACTTTGTAGTACCCGCAATCCCAGCCGAACAGGTGCAGTTTCAACGGCGGCTGATCACCACCGCACGCAGCATGAAGAAGAAGCAGCAGGAGCTCTATACCCATGAGAACGCACTTAATGACAAATGGACAAAAGTCCTCGCGGCCGAGGAAGACATCGAAGTCCGATGCGTGGCTACCAAGACATTCCCACGATGGCGGTTGCTGCCTGACTTCGACGACGAGGTAGCAGATAATGAGCTGCTGACATGTGACCGTCCCCCTAGAGGACGAGATCGACCATCCGGGGCCAATAAAGAAGCCCCTGTCAAAACCCGCCCTCATAGTAGAGCTCGGTCGAATATCCCGAGCCTTATGATTTGCGCGATCAGATACAGACCTATAAAGCCCCCTCCCGATCCATCTATGGAATAAGGGAGCGTGCACCCGCTAGTCGGAAAGGCTTTGACGCCTGGCTAGACCGGAACAAAAGAGCTCGGGAGGCGACGCGGGCTAGGACCGCGGCAAATGCCAGACAGGATATCGTTCGATATCGAGGGCCAGCACATCCTATATGTTTTACAGATGAAGTTATGGATCATCAGTTCCCCGAAGGTTTTAAAGCCATCAACATCGATCATTACGATGGAACAACTGATCCAGCCGTATGGATAGAAGATTTTCTTCTCCACATTCACATGGCCCGAGGTGATGACCTCCATGCCATCAAGTACCTGCCACTCTAGCTTAAGGGGCCGGCGAGGCACTGGCTCCATAGCCTCCCTAGAAATTTATCAGAAGCTGGGAGGATCTTGAGGACGCCTTTAGGGCCAACTTTCAGGGCACCTACGTTTGGCCCCCGGATGCCGATGACCTCAGCCACATCGTCCAACAGGAGGGCGAATCAGCCAAAAAGTACTGGAACTGGTTTTTAACTAAAAAGAACCAGATTGTCGATTGTCCTGACACTAAAGCACTTGCCGCTTTAAAGCACGGCATTCGGGATGAGTGGCTTACTCGACAGCTCGGACAAGACAAACCTCGGACTATGGCAGCCCTTACCTCTCTAATGACCCACTTTTGCGTGGGTGAGGATAGTTGGCTGGCCCACAGCTCCTACAAGAAGGACGCTGGCACCTCAGAAATGCAAAATAGGACTGGCAAATCCAGGCGCAACAGAAATAAGCGCGAGAACAAAAACAACGGCAGTGACACCGAGGACCCAGCCGTCAATGCAGGGTTCAGCGGCTCATGGGCCAGACCAAGAAAGAGGCCCTTCAAAGGGAACAGGGACAGCCCTAGCACCCTAGACAAAATACTCGACAGATCTTGCCAAATTCATGGCACCCCGGATAAACCAGCCAACAACACCAACCAGAACTGCTGGGTGTTCAAGCAGGCCAGCAGGGTGGCGACTGAGGAACAAGGCAAGAGCCAGTCTCAGAGTGACGACGAGGATGAGCCTCGCAGGCCAAATAATGGTGGCCAGAAGCAGTTTCCCTCCGAGGTCAAGAGTGTGAATATGATCTACCTCAGACACATTCCTAGGAAGGAGCGGAAACGCGCTCTTCGGGACGTCTACGCCTTAGAGCCTTTAGCCCCGAAGTACAACCCGTGGTCGGCTTGCCCGATCACTTTCGACAAGAAGGACCACCCGACCAGGATCCGTCATGGAGGATCGGCTGCCCTGGTCCTAGATCCCATTATCGATGGGTTTCACTTAACCCACGTCCTTATGGACGGCGGAAGTAGTTTGAACCTGATATACACTGACACGGTGAGGAAAATGGGCATTGATTCGTCACAAATTAAACCCAGTACCACCACCTTTAAGGGTGTTATACCCGGCGTGGAGGCCCAATGCACTGGCACTGTAACATTGGAAGTTTTTTTCGGCTCTCCCGATAACTTCCACAGTGAGGACTTAATCTTTGTGATAGTCCCCTTCCGTAGTGGTTACCATGCGTTGCTTGGTCGTACTGCGTTTGCCCGCCTCAACGCGGTGCCGCATTACACTTACCTGAAGCTCAAGATGCTGGGGCCTAACAGCGTCATTACAATCAATGGCAATACGGAGCGCTCCCTCCGTACAGAGGAGCAAACCACGGCCTTTGTGGCGGACATCCAGGCGGCCGAAGAAGTGGCCTGACATGTAGCTCGGAAGGACACATCAGGCTCCTCAAAGCGTGTCTGTACTGCCACTTCTACCCCTGGAAAATCTTGTGTAATCCCTAAATACGGATACGCGCTCCCCGGCTCCTCCTGTCTGGTACTAGACTACGTACCTATAGTACATAACTTTGCAATCAAAATTCCCTGGGGAGGTGGGGAGCATAAACAAATAGGAGGTGTGTTTCGTCGGTTCATCCGTACACACCCGAAGCCTGGTGATCTCTTCGGCATCATAAAGGCCCACCAGGACGTGCATCTCGGCAGCATGAAGCTATCCTACTAGGGTGTCAGCCTCGTCAGGGGCACCGCTTCTCGAATGCATTCAGCATAGATAGTTGGGGTAGCTGCTAGTATGTTTCAACCTTGGTTTAGATAAGGACCGGCTATTCAGCAGCATGGAGATGCAGAAATGCGTCAGGGAAGGTATGGGAGACAGCTCCCGCTTTTGTAAAGCCCTGTAGACAACTCCTCTTCTCTTTCTCCACATACTCTCTGTATCTTTTTGAGATTGTATCTTATACTAAGCTCGGCATGTACGGATCAACCTTATGAATGATAAAACATACCTTTTTTCAGTCCATGGACAAATTTATGTGTCGTCTTTTCCTTCATTTCTTGCCTTGTAGCAATTTATAAACCATGTGATACATACAGATGAGCCCGGCTTTCAACCGGGGGCTCGGGCATAAAACCAAGCCTATGTTCATGTCCGATATCTATTCGGCGTCTTGGATATGGCACTATATGCACTAGTTTCGAATCGTGATTTTGGTAAATGATTGGGTTGCCCGGCTCCTGTGTTTTCCTCCTACGTTCTGCCTTGTTCAGCTAGGAGAGCAAAGGGAGAACCACTGTGATTGTGCTTCCAGCTAGAATGGTCAAGCGCCTCAGTGGAGAAAGCCGAAAATCGACTGTCATATTAAGTGCAAACTGGTCGGCGATCCAAAGACAGTGTCAAACTAACGGCCATTGGTGGTTGTGCCGTGTAACATGAAGGGTTCTTGTCATAAGAACCGAGGTTTTAGAATAGGTGTACCTCGGCAAGCTCGGACACCACTACACCGGGGGCTAGGTTAACTACCCCACAATTCGGAATCCTATGACTAAGTGAAAGTTATAAAGGCACTGTAGTCCAATTGCCTCGTTCTTCTAAATACGCAACCGCCTACAGGCTCCAAGACGTCGGCTAATAATGGTTCCCATGTTTTAGGGAACACCCCGCGTGGCATCTACGAGGCGGTAGAAGCCGACGACTGGACACTTTCAGAATTAAAACACAGTCGCACACGAGTTAAAATAACAGGTCGGATAAAGCACGACTGATCGAGCATAAAATTACTTGTTTTATACAGATTTCATCTCGGCATACCGAGGACATCTCAGAACTTAAGTTCGGACTTTTTACACTGGGCCTCGGTCACCCGAGCACCTTCATGAACCTCAGCCAAAAACTGCTCTGGCGTCTGATTCTTCCCTGCTAGAGGCTTGGACGCGATCTTTGAGCGGCTTGATCTTCAGAAAATGCGCCATTGTGGACACATACGCCTGCTCCGCGCCCTCCAAGCAGGCGAACCGCTTCCAGTTCTCGACCTGGGGGCTCACATCCCACAGCCTGCGTACCAGGCCGAAGAAGCTGCTCGGCAATGGCTGTTGTGTCCAGAGGTTGATGTAGATGTCCTCCATCAATGGCCGCGCTGCACGGAACAGCTCGGCCAACTGCTTCATCTGACTGTTCAGTAGAGGAGGATGTTCGGGTGCCTGGTATTGTGCCCAGAAGACCGTCTCCACTGAATCATCGGGATGGGCGGCATAGTAGGCGCCGGCGTCCGAGGCACTCCGTGGCAGGTCCCTAAAGGCCTCTGAAGAACGCCAGATTTAAGTAAGATAAGCAAATCTGATGTCACTGAAAACATAGCGAAGCAGATAGGGCTTACAGGCGGCGATCTGCTTCACTTGTTGAAGCACCTCGCGATCCGCCCAAGCCTGGGTCGTAGCCTCCTTACAGGCCGAGCTCGTTGTTTCGAGCTCGGAGGACAACCTATTCTTCTCCTCCTGAAGGGTGTCATGTTGGCTATACAGCCCCTTCAGGTCTTCTTCCACCTCCAGGACCCGGGCCGCATGCTTCTCGCTGGCCTCTTTATCCTTGGCCAGCTCCACGCTGGCCTGCTTGGCCGCAGCCTTTTGCTGCTCGGCCTCCTCCCGAGCTTTTCGGAGCTCGGATCGGAGCGCTTCAAGCTCCGATGTGGCAGCTGCATACGATGTCATAGGTAATTACATATCGGCATTAGACAAAGCTATCAGAGCCTAAGGTCTCGGCGTTTACCTTGAGCCTGCTCCATCTGCTTCTTGAGCCGATCCATATCCTTCTCGGACCGGTCCAGCTTATGATTCAGCTCTTCCAACTCCTTCGAGTTGGATGCTGCGGCCCAGGCGGAGGCCTGCGCATAAAAAAAGGAACTGTTAGTTACCTCGGATGATATTGATCCCCTGGTCGGCTTGATCAATCCGATTAGGGTCTCGGGGGCTACTGTGCATTCACTCTTTTATACTTTCATTACAGATCCCCGAGTAAGTTCTTAGAATCTCACTAAGGTCTTTGGGGCTACTGTGGTTATACATTCATGAATATTTTCTTTCCCGCAGTAATGCTAGTCTTCGGACAATCTATTAGCCGTTTGTCCGTTAAGGGCTACTGGGAGCATCTAGCGCTACAAGTTCTAAGAATGATAATACAATTATTAGGGCTTAGCTCAAAACCCCGATAAAGACCTTTGAAGGCCTCCTTTATACCGGCCTTCGTGAACCAATAATTTTGTAGCGCCGCGCCGAGGAGGTCGTGGTGCTCAACCACGATGGAAGAGCTCATCATGGACGCTTCCATCTCTTCAGTCCACCCCGCAGATGCCTGCCCTATGGCAGGCGGGGATGGACAGGCCGCGTCGGTTCTCTCCATTGAAGGAGGGACCGCCGTCATGCCAGGCTGCCGAGGTTGCTCCGGATCAGCGGGAGCCGAGGTTGTCAGCCGCCCTGGTCTCTCCCCTTTCGTTGCAGAGGGGTCTTTCCCCACAGGGTCTTCAACGGCGGAGGTCTCCACCTCGACTATGGAGACGCCGACGTCATCCCCCGTGGTAAGCACGGGAGGGGCCTGTTGAGAGGTTACCTCCACTAGCCCGTCGTGAGCAGGAGGGCAGGAGATGCGCTCCTCGGACGCACTGGGCGGAGGAGGCCAGCTCGACGAATCCTTGTCGCTGATTCGGGAGCACCGCGGGCTGCAAAAACAAATAGTTGATTAAACTTGTGGAGGAAGGGAGCTAGTTCATAGGAATTATGGCTGGAATAATGCATACCTCCTCGGCGGTGGCTTCTCCCTACGTGGCTCGATGAGGTCATCCTCCGATTCGGAGGAAACAACCTCGGCCGCAGCATGGGCCTTGCAAGATGGAGCATCGGCGGCCTTTGTGAGGCGCCTGTGGGTCCGGGGGGCGTTGGTCCCCATGACGTCTTCGGACGCCACCCTTTTCCTCTTGGGGGAAGAGGCTCCTTCTCCCCCCTCTTCTCCTTCTTCTTCTCCTTCCTCCTCGTTGGAGGAAAGAGTTTCGATGTCATCGGACTTGGTGTCCGAGGGGTGTCGAATCCGGAGACATCCCCTCTTCTTCTCCGGCACCTTCTTAGTCTTAGCTGGGGCCTTTGGACGCACTTCGGCCAAAAGAGCTTGTAGCTCAGGGGACCAGTTGTCTTCGGGAAGCGGCACCGAGCAGCTGATACGCACTGCCTTGGGCGCCCATTTCTGGAAATCAAGGAAAGGGTTGAGACAAACTCAAAGTACAAAGTCATTAATTGATATATGTGATGGTTTTTTACCTCGGAAAGGCCGCGGGAGACAGTGTACCCGCTCTCCAGCCCGTCTGCGGGGAACAGGTTCTGGGACGGCTTGAAGAGCATTGTCCACATCCCGTCTATGTTGGTGTGGAAGAAGTTCCGCAGTGTAGGTGTGTCGTCGGGCTTGTACAGCCACATGGGGCTGGCTCGGTGCTGAAGGGGGAGGATGTAGCGGTGCAACATCACGTCCACCACATCCGCCAGTTTGAACTTCTTTTGGACGGCTCGGATCCTCCCCTGAAGGCTGGCGACCTCGTCTGGATTGCCCCACTCCAGGCCGTGCTTCTGCCCGGACACATTTCCTCGGCGGCGTACCCGTGAAGGTAGGGACCAAGGCCTGGCCTGGAACGAGTGGCTCGGTGATATAGAACCACTCGCGTTGCCAGATCTTCACGGTCTCTTCGAAGGTCCCCTCCAGACAATCTGGCTTTTGGAGCTTGCTGATCATGGCGCCCCCACACTCGGCGAGATCGGCGCCGCCACTCTTCGGCTTAACGCAGAAGGTCTTCAGCCACAGGCCGAAGTGTGGCTCCATGCCCAGAAATCCCTCACACACTATTATAAAAGTGGTGAGGTGCAGAATGTAGTTTGGGGCTAGATTGTGGAAATCTAGCCCGTAGAAGAAAAGAGTCCCCCGCACAAAGGGGTGCAGGGGGAACCCCAGACCTCGGATGAGGTGGGGAATGAAGATGACCCGCCCCCTAGGTTTGGGAGTGGGAACCCATTGGCCGGGCTCCGAAGCCCTACAGGCGGCATTCGCAGGGATGTAACCTGCCGCCCGGAGTTTGCCGATGGTGGGTTCGGTGACCTTGGAAGCCACCCACTTCCCCTTCAGGTCCGCATCGGCCATTGGCGCTGGATTTGGAAGGCTAGAGAAAGCTTCGGTCTTGGAAAAGGGGTTGTGGGCGCAAGAGCTTGGAGGATTTGGGCGCTGGAACAGAAGGAGAGCGTTGTGGAAAAGATTCACCGTCCCATGCTCTTTATAAGTCAATAAAAGGCAAAACGTCCCTTCCGCCGCACTGTAAAATTCGCCACGTCTCGGCTAATCATGCCATTATGGCCACCTTGGGTGAAACAATTGATTGATGACATCCCCTAAAATGTGGGGCATGATCTCTGTTTTGATATAGCATGCCAATTATTGGATTGCGTCGAACCGCAATTCGAATAAGTAATAACTGATAAGTAATGTCATGAGTGGTGGCGCTTCGGTAAAGTTGTCAGTAGTTGACTACCGAGCACACCCAATCTGTTGGTCTTCGAGACTAAGTGAGCAACGCACTTCGGATAAGTGAAGATGCATTTTGGGTAGCACATGGTCAGTTGGCTCTATCCCTTGTCAAAAGGGTAAACGCCGGCCTAGTAGGATGTACAAGCTTCGTGCGGATGCTTAACCTGAGACGTTGAACTTGCCTGCTAAGCCGAAGACTATCCAGCCAAAGACCGCATCCGAAGAAGATTATCATCCTCGGCTTAGAAGACATGTTCGGGGGCTACTGACGGTGTCCTGGACTAGGGGGTCCCAGCCTAGCCGGGTTAGTCCATGGGCTGGACTAATGACCCAACGATGAAGGACTCCAGAAGCGTCCATCCTATGCTTGCTGGGCTTCGCCAAGGACCCGACGTATCTCCAAGTATTTCTATTTGATTCGGCATGTATTCCTTAGATGGAAACCGACCATGTGCAACCCTAGACACCCCCGGTACCTATATAAGCCGGAGGGTTTAGGCCGTAGGATGATCCATTCATCATCACCCTTAGGGTTTTAGACCACAGCTTACGTTCTCGAGGTAGATCAGCCCTGTACTTTGATACACCATCATTATAAGCAAGAGCAGGACGTAGGGTTTTACCTCCTCAAGAGGGCCCAAACCTGGGTAAAATACTGTGTCCCTTGTCTCCTGTTACACATCGATCCGATCTCACAGCTCGGGCCCCCCTACCCGAGGTTTGCCGGTTTTGGCACCGACAATATGGATAGGTGGAAGTGCGTAAAAGGCCAATAGTTCACATTAGTCATATGAACTCAAGCACTTATTGCCAAGAATTAATAATAAACCCAATGGAAACGCAACCCCCACACCCCAAGGGAAAGAGGATGGGAGGTGTCGGTACTAAAACCGGCAGACCTCGGGGTAAGTGGTCGCGAGCTGTGGATCTCGGATCTATGGATAACAGGGGACGAAGGAGATAATATTTACCCAGGCTCGGGCCCTATCGAAGAGGTAATACCCTATGTCCTTCTTTGATTGTATTGATAATTATGTATCGAGTACAAGCTTGATCTACCTCGAGATCATAAGTTGTGTTCTAACGATAGGACTAGATGGTTGTAATGGTGACCGTGGTCTCTACGGACTAAACCCTCCAGTTTATATAGACACTGGGGGTACCTAGGGTTACACATGGTTGGTTGGCAATCTAGGGATACACATGCCGGCGGCCGATGCTGTCCTTGGAGTACACGTCAAGTCTTTGGTAGAGTCCATCCTGATCACGTCAAAGTGTGAGGTTTCCAGAGTCCTTTCCTTATGAGATCGGTGGGCCGTGAATTCGGCCCATGGACCGTGGGCCAACTAGGTTGGTACCCCCTAGTCTAGGACACTGTCAGTAGCCCCTGAACTGTTCTTCAACGCCGAGGACGATGATCTTCTTCGGACATATGTCTTCGGCCTTGGAGTCTTCGGCTTGACAGACGGGTTCTCCCTTTTATCATCTTGAGTTTGGCTTTGGTCTCACCATGCCTCATTGTTTACTTTATTAAAATAATCTTCCCTCGATTGTCGAGCCATCTAGGGAACACATCGCTTTACGGGTAGACGTCGAAGCGTCGATTTCTTTCTTACATTTAACAGGTATCCAGTCAGAGCTATGGCAAAGCGCATCTCCCCTTTCCCTTCTTTGACCTGGAACAGTAAATCGTCCCCTCAATCTGGCTTCGAGATCTTTAGAAATGGTGTCCGACGTAGGCTCCTGCAAGCGCCCCCACGGTCCCCTCAAAGGTGACTGGGGAAGCTGCTCCATCACCCGCCTTCAGCTGGACCGGCTTGCCGCCCAAGGGTATTTGCCAGATCCAGACCTGGCCTCCACCAGTCAGGGCTTAATCTCCATAGGCGGGCAGGTGCACGCCGACCGCCACCCCAATACTCACGAGGATGAGCGGGTATGTTTTGCTCCCTTCCTCCTCCGCGGCCTGGGATTTCCTATCCATCCCTTCCTCCAGGGCCTGCTCGAGTTCTATGGGATTCAACTCCATCACTTGACTCCCAATTCGATTCTATACATCGCGGGATTCGTCACCCTTTGCGAAATGCACCTCGGAAGCACCGCACACTTCAGGCTATGGAGGAAATATTTTTGCGTGATGCCCTGTTCCCGAGGAGGGAAACTACACGAGTTGGCACGGCCGAGGTCTGCCGAATAGCCGGGACTGGCTACCCCAAAGGCACCCCTCGAGAGGATGCCGATACGTGGACGTCCGAGTGGTTCTATATGGACGACGTCCCTCTGCATGACCCAGTCCGGCCCGAACTCCCAACCTTCTCCTCGGAGTCTCTGAAGAAGCGTTTTAATTGGAGGCCAAGGAGCTCCGCCCAAAAAGACGACTCCGAGGTGGCTCGCCTGGCCGCTAAGGTGAGATGTTTGACAAATAGCGGCCTCACCATCATAGATGTGATGGCGACGGCCATCGACTGAAAAGTCTAGCCTCTTTGGCAATGCCAGCATCCGTTATGCATGTACAATGGCACCGACGACGCCATCCGATCGATTCGGAGGGGCTTCAAGGACCAGGCGGCCTTTGACGCAGCCCTGGCTGGCATATACAAAGGAGAAGCAGCGGACTTCATGAAGCAAAAGTTCATAGATGGCTTGTCCTACTACAATCCTTCCGAGATAGTGAGTCTTCCCGAACCTCCTTGTCCATCCGAGTAGTTCATATTATTCTCTCTAAATGTTTCTTTGATATATATGAACAGGAATGGAGGCGCTGGGTTGAAACACTAAGCTGCCCCGCGCCTGAGCTGGGGGTGTATCATCGAGATGATAACCCCGGCTTCCACGAAGATGAAGAGTTGTCCACCATATACGAGGAGGGGACCTTTTATCAAGAGAGCCTTGATGGCTCCAGAGTAGCTATCACTCCCGACCTGTCAGGGATCCGGCCGTCTTCATCGGTAAAACCCTTTCCTGCTCCCGCTCGAAAGAGAAATCCTACCCGTGAGGCCCCGAGCACCCTGATGCCTCTTCCTATGGGTCGACGCTTGAAGCGCCCGTGCCCTGGTCCAAGCTCTCAAGAGGGCTCTCTGCCAGCCGCACAGGGTGCCCTTCAACGGACCGCCGCCGGGGAGATGGAGCGTGATATCCCACCCTCGGACAGGTGCTGATAGCGATAATTCAGGGAGTTTACTTTGGCATAAAATGCTCATCTCGTCTTATGTGCAGGCAGCCCGCTCAGCCATCAGTAACCGAGGAGATGGGGTCTGATACGTCCCCAACGTATCTATAATTTATAAAGTATTCATGCCATGTTTACAACAATTTTGTATGATTTTGGTGCACTTTTATATGGCTTTTATATGATTTTTATGGACTAGCATATTGACCTAGTGCCCAGTGCCAGTTGCTGTTTTCTGCTTGTTTTTGGTTTTCCAGAAAATCCATATCAAATGAAGTCCAAATGCAGTGAAACTCTTCGATGATTTTTTTTGGAACAAAAGAGACCCCCGAAGCTTCGTGGGAGAACCAGAAGAGCCACGAGGTGCCCACGAGCCACCACCGCGAGTTTGGGTGGGGGGGGGCAAGCTCGCCGTGGTGCCTCGTGGGCCCATCTTAGCCCATCTTCGCGTGATTCCAACGCTGAAAAATCCTAAATATTCCAAAAACCCCAGAAATAACCCTAGAACTTTGACTACGCCGCCGCAAGCCTCTGTACCAAGGAGATTCCATCGGGAGCCCTTTTTCAGCACCCTGCCGGAGGGGGAATCATGATCGGAGGCCATCTTCATCATCCCGGCGGTCTCCATGACGAGGAGGGAGTAGTTCACCCTCGGGGCTGAGGGTATGTACTAGTAGCTATGTGTTTGATCTCTCTCTCTCTCTCGTGTTCTTGATTTGGCACGATCTTGATGTATCGTGAGCTTTGTTAATATAGTTTGATCATATGGTGTTTCTTCCCTCTCTATCCTTGTTGTGATGAATCGAATCTTTTCCCTTTGAGGTTTCGTTATTGTCGGATTGAATATTTCAGATTTGAGAACACTTGATGTATGTCTTGCGTATGAATACCCGTGGTGACAATGGGGTATTATATTGATTCACTTGATATATGTTTTGGCACTCAACTCGCGGATTCCCGCGGTGACATTGGGGTAATCTATGCATAGGGGTTGATGCATGTTTTCATTATCTTTTCTCCGACAGAAACTTTGGGGTGCTCCTTGAAGTTCTTTGTGTGGATTGAATATTATGATTATGAAGTTGTTTGATGCATATCGTATAATCAACTCATGGATACTTGTGGTGACATTGGAGTATCTAGGTGACATTAGAGTTGGTTGATGTGTATCATATGGTGTTATTTTATTACGAACTCTAGGGCTATTCGTGACACTTATAGGGATGGCTCAATAGATTGATCGGAAAAGATAACTTTGAGGTGGTTTCGTACCCTACAACAATTTCTATCTTTTGTTCTCCGCGAATAGGAACTTTGGAGTGATTCTTTATCGCACGTTGAGGGATTGTTATATGATCCAATATTGTTAGCACTGTTGAGAGATTGCACTAGTGAAAGTATGAACCCTAGGCCTTGTTTCTAAGCATTGCAATACCGTTTGTGCTCCGTTTTATCACTTGTTACCTTGATGTTTTTTTATTTTCAGATTACAAAAACCTATATCTACTATCCATACTACACTTGTATCACCATCTCTTCGCCAAACTAGTGCACCTATACAATTTACCATTGTATTGGGTGTGTTGGGGACACAAGAGATTTCTTGTATTTGGTTGTAGGGTTGTTTGAGAGATACCATCTTCATCCTACGCCTCTCGTGGATTGATAAACCTTAGGTCATCCACTTGAGGGAAAATTGCTAGTGTCCTACAAAACTCTGCGCTTGGAGGCCCAACACGAGTCTACAAGAATAAAGTTGCGTAGTAGACATCAAGCTCTTTTCTGGCGCCCTTGCCGAGGAGGTGAGTGCTTGAAGGTTTCCACCTTGCTTCTTTTAGTTTCTTGTTTATCACAATTTTGGTTTTATAAAAAGAAAACTACAAAAAATGGAATTGGGGTTGCCTCATATTATTCGTCTTTATAATGTCTTTCTTGAAAATGATGGATCGGAAAATTGTGCTCAATTGATCGAAGAAGAATTCAATAAAATGTTTGGCATAAAATCTTTGAATGATGAGCATGATTGCAATGTTGTTTGTATGAATTCAATGAATATCCAAAATACTAATGATGATTGCACTAGTCATGACAAAAATGTTTCTTATAAGCATGTCAATTTTTGTGGAGTCAATAAAGTTTGTGAAGACATGCCTTATAGGGATGATAGATTTTGTAAGAAGCATAAACATGATAGAACCAATTTTTTGCTCAAAGTGATAGATGAATTTGCTACAAAATTATGTTCTCTTTATCCTATTACTTGTGAACTTTGCAATAAAATTGGTCACCTTAATTTCCAGTGCATACTCTTTCATGATCGAATCATGGCTAAATATTGTAATGACTTGACCGCCCTTGAACTATATAATGAGCTTTATCTATTTTTGGGGTGTGAATAATTGACACATAAAAATAGTTGGTTTGAAGTATTCATTCTCACAGACAACATTGAAACTAATCTAAAGGAAATCTATATTTTTTGTATGGTAAATTGCAATGAGAATGCTTATATTGCCAACTATAGAAAGACGGGAAAACCAATAGAATATAAAAGGAGCACTAATGAAAGGGTAAAGATTTCCACTTTCCCTCCTATTGTCTCTCATGATGAAATAGGTGACAAGGTGGAGCTTCCTATTCAACCAATCTCATCAATAAGAAGCTCGGAAAAATTGATTAAACCCACACATGATGTGGTGAAGAAGAAGAAAAGAAGAAAGAGTAAAGGTAAAAAGGTATCCCTCCCAAATAATGTTGCTCCTATTATTGTTGTGCCTCATGAGAGTGAATCAAAAATAATTGTGGAAGATGATATACTTGATGATGATATTGCTTCTTTGTCTTATGATACAATGTCCGAAGGAAATATTGAGGATGATTTTATTATACCTATTACTTGTTGTGATAATTATGATTGGGAAGATAATGATACTTCTTATAATCTTGAGAATCTTTTTGGCACCAACTTAGAAAATTATGATGATAATAATTGTTATACTATTTGTGCTATTCATACTATTAATGATGAGAGTGATTATGCTTATGATATGCAAAGCCACAAGCTTGGGGATGCTATGTTTGATGAGAATGACATGTTTGAGAATTTATTTGCTGCAATTAATGTTTGTCCCCAGCTTGGGGATGCTATGCTTAATGAACATGATCTTTTAGTCCCCCTACTTTGAATGATCAAATTTGTTATGATGATTGCATGCCTCCTATTTATGATGATTGCAATATTTATGGGAGTGGGTTTAGAAGAGTGTTAACTCTAGATAATAATTATCCCACTATTTTGGAGGGTGTTCAATCTTATTTTAATAATGATAAAAGTGGATTTGGAGAGGTCATGACTTTATTTAATGTTGAATCCACTACTTTGGAAGAGGTTTCAATTGATTATCATGAGAACAAAATTGCTACTTATGATGATTATTGTGATGATACTTATGTTATGAAAAAGAGTGATGATTATTATTATAATACTTGTCATAATTATGAATACCCTTTTACTGAACATTACTCTTTTAATGTGGAAACAATTTTTAGTATTCAAGTATCATATGATACTCCCACTATTATGAATGAGAACAAATTTGCTTATGTGGAGATTAATAAAAATTCTATGCTTGTGGATCATGAAAAGAATGCTTTATGTGATAACTATATTATTGAATTCATTCATGATGCTACTGAAAATTATTATCAGAGAGGATCATATGCTTGTAGGTGTTGCAATAATATTAAGTTTCCTCTGTATGTGTTGAAAGTTTTGAAGTTGCACTCGTTTTGCCTTCCTATGCTAGTTGATTCTTGCTCCCATATACTATTTGCGCACAAAATCCCTATGCATAGGAAGTGGGTTAGGCTTAAATGTGCTAGTCATATGCTTCATGATGCTCTCTTTGTGTTTCAATTCTTTACTTTTATGCGAGCATCATTGAAATCATCATGCCTAGCTAAAAGGCATTAAAGAAAAGCGCTTGTTGGGAGACGACCCAATATTTATACCGACTTTTTTTTGTGTGTTTTATATGTTTTCTTTCAATAATGTGCCAAGTAAAGCCTTTGGGATAGTGTGGATGCTTGTTGATTTGATTCTGTGCAAAAACAGAAACTTTTGTGTCCAGTGCTGGAATTTCTATTCTGCACTAGTGCGTGAGAAAATTCTGAACTTTCTACACAGTATTGGGTTACAAATTTTTTACGTTTTCCTAATTTTTCAGAATTTTTGGAGGTATAGAAGTATGGTTTTTAAATCGCTCACTACATGCTGTTCTGTTTTTGACAGATTCTATTTTCGATGCATAGTTTGCTTGTTTTAGTGTTTCCATAGCTTATATTGAGCAATACAAATTGTGGAAATGATATACTACAGTAGGCATTATGTGAGAACAATTATGAATCTTGTCTTGACAGTACCTAAGTGGAAGATTTATTTTTATCACACTAACCTATCTCACAAGTTCCGTTAAGTTTTGTGTGATTGAAGTTTTCAAGTTTTGGGTTAGATATCGATATGAGGAGAATAAGGAGCGGCAAGACCCTAATCTTGGGGATGCCCAAGGCACCCCAAGGTAATATCCAAGGAAGACTAAAGCGTCTAAGCTTGGGGATGCCCCGGATGGCATCCCCTCTTTCGTCTTCAACACTATCGGTAACCTCACTCGGAGCTATATTTTTAATCGTCACATAATATGAGTTTTGCGTGGAGCGTCATTTTATTTTGTTGATATTTGCTTGCTGTTATCAACAATCATGCTTTGTATCTTTTAGTTCAATAAAATGTCAATTATAGTCTTTACCATGCTCAGTTTGTAAGTTCATGTGTTGCTGTTTGAAAACAGAAAGTTTTCTGTTATGTCCAGAATATTCCTGAATAGTCAGAACATGCTAAAAATCTGAAATTTTTAAACAGTAAGCATGCATGAGTTCTCTGTCACGTGGTAATTTTTCATAATTTTTTGAGTTAGGGAAGTATGAATTCTTATTCACCCTTTACAGACTGTTCTGTTTTGGCAAATTTCGGTTATAGTTGCATTGTTTGCGTATGTTGCTTGTTTAATGTTTCTATTTGTGGATAGGAGTAATAAATATGCAGAGGAATTTAGTATGCAATGTTTAATTATAATTTTAGTGATTTGCTACAGTAGAGAATGTTAAGGTTTTGAGTTGGTTTATACTAACTTATCTCACGAGTTCTTGTTGAGTTTTGTGTGGATGAAGTTTTTAAAGATTTAGGAGAAGCCATGATATGAGAGGAATTAAGGAGACATGAGAGCTCAAGCTTGGGGATGCCCAAGGTACCCCAAGATAACATTCCAAGAAGTCTCATGCAACTAAGCTTGGGGATGCCCCGGTTGGCATCCTACCTTTCTTCATCAACACCTATCGGTTAGCCTAAGTTTTTACTTCTTCACATGATATGTGCTATTCTTGGAGTGTCCTTTTATTTTCATTTTGTTTGCTGTTTTAATAAAATTATCAAGATCTGAAATCTTTATTTGGAGAGAGTCTTCACATAGCTACTTAATTGTTTAACTACTCATTGATCTTCACTTATATCTTTTGGAGTAGTTTGTCATACACTCTCATGCTTCACTTATATTATCTTGAGAGTTGACAATAGTAATGGAAATATGCTTAAGATATGAATTTGGTCCTAATGTGATGGATATTTAAGAAGGATATAATAAAAACTTTTATGTAGACCAGTGAATATGATAAGTTTGATTCCTTGCAATAGTTTTGCGATATGAAGGTGATAATATGTGAGTCATGTTAGTGAGTAATTGTGATTTAGTAAGAATATTGGTGTTATGGTTTGTGATTCCCTATGCATGCATGTAAAGTCAATAGTTATGCAATGAAATTATATCCTACTTATGGTGCATTATTCAGTGTTAGTTATGTTCAATGCATGTTTATGACCGTTTTCGCTTTTTGGTTGGTTGCTTCTCAATCTATTTGCTAGCCTTCATTTGTACTAAGAGGGAATACTTCTTGTGCATCCAATTCCTTAAACCCAAAGTTGTGCCAAATGAGTCCACCATACCTACCTATATGCGGTATTTCCATGCCGTTCCAAGTAAATTTGCACGTGCCAACTCTAATTTTTCAAAATAATTTTTCCTTTTTGTGTGCCCGTACTGCTCATGAAGCGGCAGGGGGTGGCCAATATTTTCCATGCTAGGTGTGTTATTCTCACGATGAGTGTTTATTCACTTGTCATTGCACGAGAGAGTGGCAAGTATTAGGGATGCCCTGTCCCGAAATGCAAAGAAAAATTTAATATGATGATAATAATAAATTCCTTGGAAAGTGTTGGTATGGAGGGCACCCGTGGATACGGCTAGCCGTGGATTGTGAAAGAATGGTGGAAAGGAAATAAACTTTATTTTCTGTTTGGAAACCGCCTATAATGTGTCTAGCATGGAAGATATTGGGAATTCTCGGTCGTTTTCGTTGTCAGGAAAAGCATGCGTCTCAAAATAATTTTATCTCTCTAATTTAAACCTTGAGCTCTGGCACCTCTGCAAATCTCTGCTTCCCTCTGCGAAGGGCCTATCTATTTACTTTTATGCAATTTTTATTTTTATTTTGAGTCTCCATCTTCCCTTACACAGCACCAACTAGAGAGCACTATTGTCATACTTGTGCATTGGGTGTAGCTAATATTGAGTGTGTTTCATGAATGGATCAATGATTGAGCATAATGGGCTAGGGATCACTTTCTTTAGCATTGATATTTTGAAAGACATGGTTGCTTGTTAGTATGCTTGGGTATTTATGTCTTCATGTCAAATTATAGACTATTGCTTTGAATCATTCAAGTCCAAGTGTCCATGCAACAAAAGAAAAGATTATTTGATGATTATGATAGGTAGCAATCCACATCAAAAATTTTGTTTTTAATTGCTACTTTATCATGATGAGTTTTATGAGAAAAAGTTGATGTTATGATGCTAGGAAAAGTGATTGAAATTATCATTGATCAAACTTATGCACTATGCTAGCATTCACACTTCATAAATTATTTCTTTTATCATTTACCTACTCGAGGATGAGCAGGAATTAAGCTTGGGGATGCTAATACGTCTCCAACGTATCTATAATTTATGAAGTATTCATGCCATGTTTACAACAATTTTGTATGATTTTGGTGCACTTTTATATGGCTTTTATATGATTTTTATGGACTAACATATTGACCTAGTGCCTAGTGCCAGTTGTTGTTTTCTGCTTGTTTTTGGTTTTCCAGAAAATCCATATCAAATGAAGTCCAAATGTAGTGAAACTTTTTGACGATTTTTTTTGGAACAAAAGAGTCCCCCGAAGCTTTGTGGGAGGACCAGAAGAGCCACGAGGTGCCAACGAGCCTCCACCGCGCGTTTGGGGGGCGGGGGCAAGATCGTCGTGGTGCCTCGTGGGCCCATCTTAGCCCATCTTCGCGTGATTCCAACGCTGTAAAATCCTATATATTCCAAAACCCCCAGAAATAACCCTAGAACTTTGACTACGCCGCCGCAAGCCTCTGTACCAAGGAGATTCCATCTGGAGCCCTTTTTCGGCACCCTGCCGGAAGTTGAATCATCACCGGAGACCATCTTCATCACCCCGGCAGTCTCCATGACGAGGAGGGAGTAGTTCACCCTCGGGGCTGAGGGTATGTACTAGTAGCTATGTGTTTGATCTCTCTCTCTCTCTCTCTCTCTCTCTCTCTCTCGTGTTCTTGATTTGGCATGATCTTGATGTATCGCGAGCTTTGTTAATATAGTTGGATCAATTGGTGTTTCTTCCCTCTCTATCCTTGTTGTGATGAATCGAATCTTTCCCCTTTGAGGTTTCGTTTTTGTCGGATTGAATATTTCAGATTTGAGAACACTTGATGTATGTCTTGCATATGAATACCCGTGGTGACAATGGGGTATTATATTGATTCACATGATATATGCTTTGGCACTCAACTTGCGGATTCCCACGGTGACATTGGGGTAATCTATGCATAGGTGTTCATGCACGTTTTCATTATCTTTTCTCCGATAGAACCTTTGGGGTGCTCCGTGAAGTTCTTTGTGTGGATTGAATATTATGATTATGAAGTTGTTTGATGCATATCGTATAATCAACTCACGGATACTTGTGGTGACATTGGAGTATCTAGGTGACATTAGAGTTGGTTGATGTGTATCATATGGTGTTATTTTAGTACGAACTCTAGGGCTATTCGTGACACTTATAGGGATGGCTCAATAGATTGATCGGAAAAGATAACTTTGAGGTGGTTTCGTACCCAACACCAATTTCTATCTTATGTTCTCCGCGAATAGGAACTTTATAGTGATTCTTTATCGCACGTTAAGGGATTGTTATATGATCCAATTATGTTAGCACTGTTGAGAGATTGCACTAGTGAAAGTATGAACCCTAGGCCTTGTTTCTAAGCATTGCAATACCGTTTGTGCTCTGTTTTATCACTTGTTACCTTGCTGTTTTTTTATTTTCAGATTACAAAAACCTATATCTACTATCCATACTACACTTGTATCACAATCTCTTCGCCGAACTAGTGCACCTATACAATTTACCATTGTATTGGGTGTGTTGGGGACACAAGAGATTTCTTGTATTTGGTTGTAGGGTTGTTTGAGAGATACCATCTTCATCCTACACCTCCCACGGATTGATAAACCTTAGGTCATCAACTTGAGGGAAAATTGCTACTGTCCTACAAAACTCTGGGCTTAGAGGCCCAACACGAGTCTACAAGAATAAAGTTGCATAGTAGACAACAGGGGCTTATGTGTAGGAAGCCCGTCTTGGATCGGTTTTGGGCTCCGGAGAGGGGGATTTGTGGCCATCGTCATCAACAACCCTTTTCCATCAACAACCCCATGATGCTCACCACCGGGAGTGAGTATTTCCTTTGTATGCTTGGTGGACGGTGATGGAGATGGATGAGATTTGTCATGTAATCGAGTCAATTTGTTAAAGCTTGATCCCTAGTATCCACTATGTTATGAGATTGATGTTGCTATGACTTTGCTATACTTAATGCTTGTCACTAGGTCCCGAGTGCCAAGATTTCAGATCTGAACATATTATGTTTCCATGGATATAAGAGTGTTTTGGATCCTATCTTGCAATTTGTATGCACCTATTATGTGTTATGATCCGTAGACCCCAAAGTGACAGCAATTGGGACCCCCTGCAGTGATGACCGTAGTATGAAGAGTTCATGTATTCACTATGTGTTAGTGCTTTGTTTCGGTTCTCTATTAAAAGGAGACCTTAATTACCCTTAGATTTCCATTAGGACCCCGCTGGCACAGGAGGGTTGGACAAAAGATGTTATATATGCAAGTTCTTATTACAAGCACGTATAACTATTTATGGAATACATGCCTACATTGAATTGATGAATTGGAGCTAGTTCTGTGTCGCTCTAGCTAGGTTGTGATTGTTACATGCATGATGAATGTCATCCATACAATTATCCATTGCTGATCCAATGCCTACGCTTCGCTTATATTGCCTTTGCCAAGTTACTATTGTTGCTACTGCTGTTACAATTACTACCAAACTGCTACTGTTACTGTTACCGCTACCGTTACTATCAAAACTATCAAACTACTTTGCTACTAAACACTTTGCTGCAATAAGATATCCTCCCAGGTATGGTTGAATTGACAACTCAACTGCTAAGGCTCATAAATATCTGTTGGTTCCCTTTGGGTTGAATCAATAAAAGTTGTACAACAACGCTTTCCCAGCCAAATGATAGCATAATACAGTTTACCAACAACAATAAAATAAGAATATTTGACAATACTAAATAGTGGCAAATAAGAATATTTGAGTTCAACAATGTACTAATTAACATAGTTCAACAAAGTACTAAACTGAGGCAAATAACACACATGTTCAACTAAATAGAGGTGGTAATAACATAATATGATCTGCCATGCATGCCTACTAACTAGGCTCTTCGCTGAGCAGGGACTCGGGGTCGTAGTCTGGAGTAAGTGAACTAGAGCTGCCAACAGGCCTGTAGTAGACCATGATCTCGCCACGATCATACTCGAGGTAGAACGTGGCAATCTCCCCAGCTTCCATCCCGTAAGCATGTGCAAGGGCTCTCTGACCAGGGCACCCGAGATAGGCACGGTGTGGCTCGTTGATGACAATATAAGTGAAGTCCTGGGCCGTCAACATCTTCATGAAGGTGCACTGGAATGTGATGGTTGCATCAAGTGGAACGTGAAACCTCTCTTAGATGTCACACCTTGCCCCGCATGGGATGACCTGAGCAAAATTAAAAGAAAGCAGTAGTTAGACAATTTTGGGCACAACCATTTGAAACTCAATCAGAACATGTTGAACTAAAACATACCGTCCTATTCAGGAAGTCATCAGGAAGATCTATGAAGAACTTCCTATCTTCTGGCATCTCACTGCGCCGCAAGTCGCACACGGGGCATCCATTTACTGCATTCATGTTGACAAAATAAACATACATCATTAAACAAAATGGGCAACACAGAACACATAGATATAACTAGCTAGGTTCATTAGTTACACATTCTAGTAATTAAGGAGTTCTACAAACCATGCACATAGTTCAAACATAAATCATGCATAAAGTTAAACAATTCCTATGAACTAGTGCTACCCATCTCTAGCTAGCTAGTGGCCGAAGGGGCCGGCCTCGTGGTCGTCCCTGGTGGACCTACGACCCCCCTGCTCACCCCCCTCAGAATGTCATCCCAGTCTATGGGATCCTCCTCTGCCTTCTTCCTAACTTCAAACTGAAGGAGCATCATCTTGTTGATCTCCCCGAGTTGAGCATCTGTAGCAAGTTCCCTCACCATGGGGTCGAAGAACTGCATCTCAGCCTGGAGGTTCTATTTCTCTTCAGCCTTGGTGCATATCGTCATGTTCTCCGGCGCGAGGAACTGCGCGCACTTACGATCCTCCGGGGTGTCCCATCTTTAAAGAGCCCAATAGCCTTGACCTCATAGGCACGCGCTGCTAGCTCCGGGGTGTCCCAGTGGCCAGTCTCGTGGACCACATTATCCTTCCTAATGGTCGTATGTCACTTGTTCCCCTTCTGTCGCACACGACGAAACTTCGGGCCCATTTGTGACGGTGCCAATACCTAAGAAGTTAGTAAAAATTTGAATTCTATATGTACTTACCGAAAAAATTCCCCATGACATTGCCTATAAATTGGACATATTGATGACACGAGTACCTGCAAAACCCACAATCTACAATGTACACCTACAAAATTCGACAACTACACTAAAATTCTACAACTGGACTAAAATTCTACAACTGCACTAAAATTCCATAACTAAACTAACACTCCATAACCTACAAATACAAAATTATACAATGTAGAACTACAAAATGAATCTACAATTACACTAAAATTAGAACTACACTACACAAAATTTACCACTACACTACACTAAAATTCTACAATGTAGAACTACAAAATTAATCTACAACTACTCCAAAATTACAACTACACTACTCTAAAATTACAACTACACTACACTAAAATTCTACACATACAACTACACTACACTAAATTAGGGCCTGGCATTGGCGGTGGCTCACCGGGATGGGGCGTTGTCGACGGAGCGGTGGGTCAGTGACACCGGCGACGGCGACATTGACGGGGCGTTGGGGGCGGTGGGGCAAGAAAGACGGTGGAGACGGCGGGCGGCGATGGAGACGGTGGAGAGGGCGACGGAGATGGTTAAGACGGCGTCAGAGGGTGGTGGTGACGGCAGGTGGCGGTGGCATGGGGTGGGTGTGGTGTAGGCGGCCGCGCGGGGTGAATGGATAGGGGTGGGTGTGGGGTGGGGCTTGTGGTCGGGTGGGGGGTTGGGGTGGGGTGAATGGGGCTGGATAGGCGCTGGCGTTGGCTAATGAGGCCTATGCCATAGGTATTTTCTTACTTTTTTATTTTCTTTCACTTTTAAAATTTTCTTTTTAATTTATTTTTATATAGATTGTTTAAATTTTAGGTTATTTTATTTAGATTGTTTAATTTTAATGTTTTTATATAGATTGCTTTATATCAATATTTTTAAAATTTTGGGTTAATTTTTATTCACATTGTATTTTTTTGCGAGGGTATTTACATAGTATTTATTAGTTTATTTTATTTCATTTTGTGAACTAGACATGCATAATTGAATAGTTGAAGACAATAATTAGGAGAACAATCACTAATCTGGATGCACATTATAATTGAAGGATAGACAATAACTAATAACTCGTACTCGATCTAGTTAACAATTGCCTAAACTAAGAACATCATCACACCAATGACATCCACAAGAAGAAATGCTGACACCGATCTAGCTGGGAGAAGGAGCCCAATCATAACACAAGCTAAAAGTGCATATCGAAGCTTGAATTTTCTGATTTGTCCTCGCATCTCTTTGTTTTCAGTTTTCATCTCATCTAGCTGTTGTCTCAGTAGTCCATGGAAGTACTCAAGGAACTCCGTTACGTATTTCTGGACGAGATCGACCCATATCCATGTGTGGCAAGAGACTGCTCCTTCCTACAGATGTGTGTATATACACATAATGATGTGAGCAACGCTAGAACTGAATTAATGCATGTGCAAATGTGCTGAAACTGGTCGATGGATTTTCTGTCATATACCTTTTCATTCCCAAACCATATGAAGAACTCTCGTTCTGGATTCTTTGCTGTGTGCGAAGTTTTCGTATCAAGAGGGCATTGGCTAGTGCAAAGTAGCACGAGTGACCTGGCTGGATTCTCGGCCACTTCGGTACCGGTGGTGTAAGATTTGCCACCTAATCAAACGGAAGTGCTGCTACAGCGGGATGATTCGTCGGACATGGCTGGCTGCATAGGCCATGGCAAGCTCATGTCGATGCCAACAGGGGCATAGGGAGCTCAGCTAAAGCGGCCACGAACTTTCGACACTCTCGGCCGACGTGGGCTAGCACGCGGGTCTCGTGCTGACTATATAAGCTCCGATGGGTGCACTACCGGTCATATAGCTACAATGCAGGTATGACAAATAGTAAGAGGAGCTTGCTAGGGAGAAGGATTTTGTTGAGAAAGAAGTGAAATTGTGTGAGGAACAAAGGGGGCAGCCAACACTATTGTATACGCAAAAGTTAGTGGTGGCGTGCCAAGATAACGCACGCCACCACTAACCTGATTACCTACGACATTGATAGAAATCCAACACCACCACTAACTTGTGGCTGGCCAGTATAGATGAGCCCACCTACTTGTGGCATGGTACAAAAGTGTGACGCCAGCAATAACATTATAAAGGTAGCGTACCAAATATGCCAAAGCCACCACTATTTTAGAAAAATAGTGGTGCCGTTGATTGGAAATGGCACGCCACCAATTAAAGTTGTGGCTACCCATTTCTCTGCTAGTGGTTTATAAAAATATTTATTTTACATGGCTTCTAAGGTTTCGAATCAAACCGAAGCTACCAACGTTCATAATCAAGTATGATCATTCAAGTCGCTAGATTAACTATACGGAGTTTATGAAACATGAGAGTTAATGAAAAATCTCGAGCCCCATACTAAAATTCATCATACACATGACCCCGTGCAGACCATGTCTGCATACCCTTTAGTTTGTGAAAATTCATCTTTCTTAACTAAGGTAGAACCCAAAGAATTGTGATAGCACATCTTTGATCTGTCAACCAGCATACTCATGAGCAGCATAGAAGTGATGGGGAACATTGCATGAAAATCAAAACAATTCCTACAAACACCCAAGATCTAATCTATGAGATGCATAGCAACGAGAGGGGAGTGTGTCTATGTACCCTTGTAGATCGAAAGCGGAAGCGTATGAAACGGGGTTGATGTAGTCGTACTCATCGCGATCCAATCACGATCCAACCGATCTAGCGCTGAGCGGACGGCACCTCTGAGTTCAGAACATGTTCAGCTCAATGGCGTCCTCTCCTTTCTGATCCAAAAAGCGAGGAAGAGGAGGTAGATGAGATCGGGACCAGCCCAACGGCGAGGTGGTGGTGGTGGCAGTGGAATTCCAGCAAGGCTTCGCCAAGCGCGTACCGGAGAAATGTGGGAGGAGTTGGGAGAGGCAATGGGCAAGGGTGAAGGGGTGGCTGCCCCCATGCGCCTCCCCCTTCATTATATAGGCTAGGGGGCAGGGGAGGGCATCCAAAACCCTCCTAGGGCCGGCCACAAAGGAGAAATCCCTTTAACCTTGGAGATAACATCTTATCTCTAGATTCAATCCTTTAAATTTAGAGATAAGACCTTATCTCTAGATTTAAATAACATGTGCCTTGGGGAAGGGTGAGGCCAGACCATGTGGACTGTAGGCCCACCCCTCGGTCCATGTGGACACTTTCCGGGTCGTTGGGCCCCACGGTGGAACCCCCGAAACCTTCTAGAACCTTCTCAGTACAATATCGAAAAAACCAAACTTTTTCCGGAACCCAAAATAAGACTTCCCATACATAAATATTTACCTCCAGACCATTCCGGAGCTCCTCGTGATATCACGGATCCCATCTAGGACTCCGAACAACCTTCAGACTTTCCACTATTAATATCTCAACATTACCCTAGCGCTATCGAACGTTAAGCGTGCGACCCTACGGGTTCGAGAATCATGTAGACATGACGGAGACACCTCTCCGGTCAATAACCAATAGCGGTACCTGGATGCCCATATTGGTTCCTACATATTCAACGAAGATCTTTATCAGCTGAACCATGATGTCAAGGATTCAGTCAATTCCGTATACAATTCCCTTTGTCTGGCGATATGTTACTTGCCCGAGATTCGATCGTCGGTATCTCCATACCTAGTTCAATCTCATTACCGGCAAGTCTCTTTACTCATTCCATAATACAAGATCCCGTGACTAAACTCATTAGCCACATGAAGCTTCTTATGATGTTGAATTACCGAGAGGGCCCAGAGATATCTCTCCATCACACGGTGTGACAAATCCCTGTCTCGATCCATGCAACCCAACAGACACCTTCGGAGATACCTGTAGAGCACATTGATGATCACCCAGTTACGAAGTGACATTTGATAGCACACAAGGTATTCCTTAGGTAACCGGGAGTGACATGATCTCATGTTCTAAGGAACTGATACTTGACATGAAGAAAGCTGTAGCAAATAACTAAACGATCTGATGCTAAGCTTACGGTTGGGTCTGTCCATCACATCATTCTCCTAATGATGTGATCCTATTATCAAATGACAACTCATGTCTATGGTCAGGAAACCATAACCATCTTTGATCAACGAGCTAGTCTATTAGAGGCTTACTAGGGACACGGTATAGTTTATGTATTCACACAAGTATTTAAGTTTCTGGTACATTACAATTCTAGCGTGAATAATAAACATTTATCATGAACGGGAAATATGATAATAACCATTTTATTATTGCCTCTAGGGCATATTTCCAACAGTCTCCCACTTGCACTAGAGTCAATAATCTAGTTTACATAGTTATGAATCTAACACCCATGGAGTCCTGGTGCTGATCATGTTTTGCCCGTGGAAGAGGTTTAGTCAACGGGTCCGGCAAATTCAGATCCGTATGTACTTCGCAAAGTTCTATGTCTCCATCCTTAATGTAATTACGAATGGAGTTGAAGCATCGCTTGATGTGCTTGGTCTTCTTGTGAAACCTGGATTCCTTGGCAATAGCAATTGCTCCAGTGTTGTCACAATAGATAGTCATTGGGTCCGATCCACTAGGTATCACTCCTAGATCGGATATAAACTCCTTCATCCAGACTCCTTCTTGTGCTGCTTCGGAAGCAGCTATATATTCCGCTTCACATGTAGATCCCGCTATGACACTTTTCTTGGAACTGCACCAACTAATCGCTCCTCTATTCAAAATAAATACGTATCCGGTTTGAGACTTAGAGTCATCCGGATCTATTTAGAAACTAGCATCGACGTAACCCTTTACGACAAGCTCTTCATCACCTCCATAAACGAGAAACATGTCCTTAGTCCTCTTTGGGTACTTAAGGATATTTTTGACAGCTGTCCAATGATCTATTCCTAGATCACTTTGGTACCTCCCTGCCAGACTTATGGCAAGGCACACATCAGGTCTGGTACACAGCATCGCATACATTATAGAGCCTATGGCCGAGGCATAGGGGACGACTTTCATCCTTTCTCTTTCTTTTGTCGTGGTCGGGCTTTTAGTCTTACTCAACTTCACACCTTGCAACACAGGCAAGAACACCTTCTTTGACCGATCCATTTTGAACTTCTTCAAAATCTTGTCAAGGTATGTGCTTTGTGAAAGTCCTATTAGGCGTCTTGATCTATCTCTATCGATGTTGACGCCCAATATGTAAGCAGCTTCACCCAGGTCTTTCAATGAAAAACTCTTGTTCAAATAAGCTTTTATGCTTTTCAGAAATTTTATATCATTTCCAATCAATAATATGTGATCCACATATAGTATTAGAAATGCTACAGAGCTCCCACTCACTTTCTTGTAAATACAAGCTTCTCCATAAATTTGTATAAAACCAAAAGCTTTGATCACCTCATCAAAGCATATATTCCAACTCCGAAATGCTTCCACCAGTCCATAGATGGATCGCTGGAGCTTGCACACCTTATTAGCATCCTTAGGATCAATAAAACCTTCTAGTTGCATCATATACAACTCTTCCTTAAGGAAACCATTAAGGAATGCGGTTTTCACATCCATGTGCCAGATTTCATAATCGTAAAATGTAGCAATTGCTAACATAATCCTAACAGACTTCATCATCGCTACGGGTGAGAAGGTGTCATCGTAGTCAACTCCTTGAACTTGTCAAAAAACCTTTGTGGCGAGTCGAGCTTTATAGACGGTGATATTGCCATCAACGTCTGTCTTCTTCTTAAAGATCCATTTGTTCTCAATGGCCCGCAGGTCATCGGGTAAGTCTACCATAGTCCACACTTGGTTCTCATACGTGGATCCTATCTCGGATTTCATGGCCTCAAGCCATTTGTCGGAATCCGGGCTCATCATTGCTTTTTCATAGTTCATAGGTTTGCCGTTGTCCAACAACATGACTTCCAAGACAGGATTACCATACCACTCTACTGCGGAACATGTCCTGGTCGACCTACGAAGCTCAGTAGTAACTTGATCCGAAGTTTCATGATCACCATCATTAGCTTCCTCTCCGGTTGGTGTAGGCATCACTGGAACTGCCTTCTGTGATGTGCTACTTTCCAGTTCGAGAGAAGGTACGATTACCTCATCAAGTTCTACTTTCCTCCCATTCACTTATTTCGAGAGAAACTCCTTCTCTAGAAATGACCCATTCTTGGCAATAAAGATCTTGTCCTCAGATCTGTCATAGAAGGTATACCCAATGGTCTCTTTAGGGTATCCTACGAAGACGCACTTTTCCACTTTGGGTTCGAGCTCATCAGGCTGAAGCCTCTTGACATAAGCGTCGCATCCCCAAACTTTAAGAAACGACAGCTTAGGTTTCTTGCCAAACCATAATTCATACAGTGTCGTCTCAACGGATTTAGACGGTGCCCTATTTAAAGTGAATGTGGCTATCTCTAATGCATAACCCCAAAACGATAGTGGAAAATCGGTAAGAGACATCATAGAACGCACCATATCCAATAAAATACGATAGTGATTCAGACACACCATTATGCTGTGGTGTTCCAGGGGGCGTTAGTTGTGAAACAATTCCACCTTGTCTTAAATGTGCGCCAAACTCGTAACTTAAATATTCTCCTGCACGATTAGATCGTAGAAATTTTATTTTCTTGTTACGATGATTCTCTACTTCACTCTAAAACTCTTTGAACCTTTCAAATGTTTCAGACTTGTGTTTCATTAAGTAAATATACCCATATCTACTCAAATCATCAGTTAAGGTAAGAAAATAACGATATCCACCGCGTGCTTCAACACTCATTGTACCGCATACATCGGTATGTATTATTTCCAACAAGTCACTTGCCCGCTCCATTGTGCCAGAAAATGGGGTTTTAGTCATCTTGCCCATGAGGCATGGTTCACATGTTTCAAATGATTCATAATCAAGTGATTCCAAAAGTCCATCAGCATGGAGTTTCTTCATGCGCTTTACACCAATATGACCTAAGCGGCAGTGCCACATGTATGTGGTACTATCATCATTAACTTTGCATCTTTTGGCATCAATATTACGAATATGTGTATCACTATGATCGAGATTCAACAAGAATAAACCATTCACAAGGGGTGCATGACCCTAAAAGATATTATCCATATAAATAGAACAACCATTATTCTCTGACTTAAATGAATAACCGTCTCACAATAAACAAGACCCAGATATAATGTTCATGCTTAACGCAGGCACCAAACACCAATTATTTAGGTTTAAAACTAATCTTGAAGGTAGATGTAGAGGGAGCGTGCCGACGGCGATCACATCAACCTTGGAGCCAATTCCAATGCGCATCGTCACCTCGTCCTTAGCTAGTCTCCATTTATTCCGCAGCTCCTGTTTCAAGTTACAAATATTAGCAACCGAACCAGTATCAAATACCAAGGCGCTACTACGAGCACTAGTAAGGTACACATCAATAAAATGTATATCAAATATACCTTTGTTGATGTTGCCAGCCTTCTTATCTGCCAAGTACTTGGGGCAGTTCCGCTTCCAGTGACCCTTCCCTTTGCAATAGAAGCACTCAGTCTCGGGTTTGGGTCCAGCCTTGGGTTTCTTCACGGGAGCGGCAACTTGCCTGCCATTCTTCTTGATGTACCCTTTCTTTCGATTGCCTTTCTAGAAACTAGTGGTCTTCTTGACAATCAACACTTGATGCTCCTTCTTGATTTCTACCTCTGCGGCCTTAAGCATCGCGAAAAGCTCAGGGATCGTTTTCTCCATCCCTTGCATATTATAGTTCATCACAAAGCTCTTGTAGCTCGGTGGCAGTGACTAGAAAACCCTGTCAATCGCTACTTCATCTGGAAGATTAACTCTCAACTAATTCAAGCGATTATAGTATCCAGACATTTTGAGTACGTGCTCACTAATGGAGTTGTTCTCCTCCATCTTACAACTATTGAACTTGTCGGAGGTGTCATACCTCTCAACCCGGGCATGAGCCTGAAATACCAATTTCAGCTCCTGGAACATCTCATATGCTCCGTGGTGCTCGAAATGTCTTTGGAGCCCTGGTTCTAAGCCATAAAGCATGGCGCACTGAACTATCGTGTAGTCATCATTTCTTGTTTGCCAGACGTTCGGGAGTGGGTGCCACACCTAGCGGTGCATCAAGGACATAAGCCTTCTGTGCAGCAGTGAGGATAATCCTCAGATTAGAGACCCAGTCCTCATAGTTGCTTCCATCATCTTTCAACTTTTCTTTCTCTAGAAATGCATTAAAATTCATGGGAGCTACAGCGCGAGCCATTGATCTACAACATAAATTTGCAAAGACATTTAGACTATGTTCACAATAATTGAGTCAGTTAATCAAATTACTTAGTGAACTCCCACTTAAATCAACATCCCTCAAGTTGTCTATGTGTTACATGATCCAAATCAACCAACCCATGTACGATCATCACGTGAGATGGGGTGGTCATCAATGGTGAACATTGATGTCTACTACACAACTTATTCTTGTAGACTCGTGTTGGGCCTCCAAGCGCAGAGTTTTGTAGGACAGTAGCAATTTTCCGTCAAGTGGATGACCTCAGGTTTATCAATCCGTGGGAGGCGTAGGTTGAAGATGGTATCTCTCAAGCAACCCTGCAACCAAATACAAGAAATCTCTTGTGTCCCCAACACACCCAATACAATGGTAAATTGTATAGGTGCACTAGTTCGGCGAAGAGATGGTGATAAAAGTGTAGTATGGATAGTAGATATAGGTTTTTGTAATCTGAAAATATAAAAACAGCAAGGTAGCAAGAAGTAAATGGGCATAAAAAACGTTATTGCAATGCTTAGAAACAAGGCCTAGGGTTCATACTTTCACTAGTGCGATCTCCCAACATTGTTGACATAGTTGAATCATATGTAAATCCCTCACGTGCGACAAAGAGTTCACTCCAAAGTCACAAATAGCGGAGAACAAATGAAGAAATTGTTGTTGGGTACGAAACCACCTCAAAGTTATCCTTCCCGATCAATCTTATGAGCCATCCCCATTAATTGTCACGAACAGCCCTAGAGTTCGTACTAGAAGAACACCTTAAGATACACATCAACCAAAACCCTAATGTCACCTAGGCACTCCAATGTCACCACGAGTACCCACGGGTTTGATTATACGATATGCATCACACAATCTCACATTCATCTATTCAAACCAACACAAAGAACTTCAAAGAGTTCCCCAAAGTTTCTACCAGAAAGTCAAGACAAAAACGTGTGCCAACCCTTATGCATAAATCCCCAAGGTCACGGAACCCGCAAGTTGATCACCAAAACATACATCAAGTGACACAAGTGAATATCCCATTGTCACCACAGATATCCATATGCAAGACATACCTCAAATCTTTAAAGACTCAATCCTATAAGAAAACTTCAAAGGGAAAACTCAATTCATCACAAGAAGATAGAGAGGGGAAAACTCCATATGATGTATCTATATCAACAAAGCTCGCGATACATCAAGATCGTGTCATCTCAAGAACACGAGAGAGAGAGATCAAACACATAGCTACTGGTACAAACCCTCAGCCCCGAGGGTGAACTACTCCCTTCTCATCATGGAAACCGCCGGGACGATGAAGTTGGCCTCCGGTGATGCCTTCCCCCCTCCGGCAGGGTGCCGGAAAAGGGCTGTAGATGAGATCATGGAGGTACAGAGGCTTGCGGCGGCGTAAAAACTCATCTAGGTTAACTTTCGGGGGTTTCTGAATATATATGATTTTTTGGCGTTGGAATCACGCGAAACGGAGCGACGTGGGCCCCATGAGGTACCAGGGCGCGCCTGGGGGGTGTGGTGCGCCCTGGTGCCTCGTGGGCACTGGGTGGCCCCCCTCTAGTGGGTCTTGGTTCCAGTATTTTTTATTTCTTCCATAAAAAATCTCCAAAAATTTCATCCAATTCCAAGAACTTTTATTTCTGCACAAAAAACAACACCATGGCAATTCTACTGAAAACAGCGTCAGTCCGGGTTAGTTCTAATCAAATCATACCAAAACCATATAGAATTGTTATAAACATGGCATGAATACTTCATAAATTATAGATACGTTGGAGACGTATCAGCATCCCCAAGCTTAATTCCTGCTCGTCCTCGAGTAGGTAAATGATAAAAGAAATAATTTATGAAGGATGAATGCTAGCATAGTGCATAAGTTTGATCAATGATAATTTCAATCACTTTTCCTAGCATCATACAACAACTTTTTCTCATCAAAGACATCATGATAAAGTAGCGATTAAAATCAGAAATTTTGATGTGGAATGCTACCAATCACAATCATCATATAATGTTTTCTTTTGTTGCATGGACATTGGACTCGAATGATTCAAAGCAAGATCATTATTATAACAGCAATATTTATTATCATAAAACTTCTCATGAGCAAGTAACAATTCATCACAACAATGAAGTATAAGGCATAAACTCTCTTGGAAACTAACAAACTATTCTAGTCAACAATGCAATTGCAATTTATCATATTTTCAGGAAGGGTCTCATGTAGGAGCTTTTTAGCAAGTACACATACTCAACCATCATTTAGTCTTCTATGATTGCAAACACTCACGACATATATATGGAGGAAAAGTTTCAGCCAGACACATAGAAAGATAGGGGCTTGTGATTTCGCCTCCCAACTTATTCACCTCAAGGGTGATGTCAACAATAATAATTCATGATCACGCATATCCAACTGGATATATGTGCCTAGATCTTTCCCCACCACATGATGCTTGCAAAAGAGAAAAATAAAAAAGGAAGTAGAGGAGAACACTATTGACTCTTGCATAAAAAATAAATACATAAAAGTAAAAGATAGGCCCTTCGCAGAGGTAAGCAGAGGTTGTCATGCACTTTTTATTTTTGGATGCACAAGCCCTTAATGCAAAGGAACGTCACGTTATACTGCCCATTGTGATAGCAACCTTTATTATGCAGTCTGTCGCTTTTATTTCTTTACCATCACAAGTTCGTACAACGCTTATTTCCCTTACAATAAAAGATCATACATATTTTAGGAGTAATTTTTATTTCTTTTTGCACCGATGACAACTTACTTGAAGGATCTTATTCAATCCATAGGTAGATATGGTGGACACTCATGAGAAGAAATAGGGTTTAAGGGTTTTGGATGCACAAGTAGTATCTCTACTTGGTGCAGATTTTTGGCTAGCAAAGATATTGGGCAAGCACCACATGTTGGAGGATCTATAACAATATAACTTCTATGTGAATATGAACAAACATAATTCCTTACGTTGTCTTCCTTGTCCAACGTCAACACTTTGACATAAAATACTTAATGGGGGCTCACAATCATAAAAGATGTCCAAGATAGTATATTTGCATGTGAATCTTCTCTTCCCTTATTAAATTTTCAATGAATTGCATCATTAACTAATGCTATGCTTGTTAACCTCCAATAAATTTTACCACTTATACTTTTCTTTATGTAATGTCATTACTTTCCATAAGATTAGCATATGATCTCTTTCATTATTTTCATTGCAAGGAATCACACTTATCATATCCAATGATCTTTACGAAAGTTTTTAGTATATCCCTCCTGAATATTCATCACTTTGGGACCAAATTCATATCTTGTGCAAATTACCATTACTATTATTAACTCTCAAAAAGATATAAGTGAAGCATGAGAATTAATGACAAACTACTCCAAAATATATAAGCGAAGATCAATGAGTAGTGAAACAATTAAGTAGCTATGTGAGGACTCCCTCTCATTTAAAAAAGTTTCAGATCTTGATATTTTATTCAAACAGCAAGCAAAAAAAAGACACAACCAAGTATAGCACACATTATGTGAACAAGTAAAAACTTGGGTTCAATCGAGACTAACGATAGTTGATGAAGAAAAGTGATGGGATGCCTACCGGGGCATCCCCAAGCTTGAATGCTTGATACTTCTTGGAATATTAACTTGGGGAGCCTTGGGCATCCCCAAGCTTGAACTCTTGTGTCTCGTTAATTCTTCTCATATAATAGTTTCCCTAAGTTTCAAAAACTTCATCCACACAAAACTTGACAAGAACTTGTGAGATATGTCAGTATAAATCCACTCAAAACCTCGACATTCTCTACTGTAGAAAATCACTAAAATAATAATTAAACATTGAATACTAAATGCCTCTGCATATTTAATACTCCTATCCTCAAATAGGATCATTAAACAAGCCAACATATGCAAACAATGCAAACATAACAGCAATCTGCCTAAACAGAACAGTCTGTAAAGGATAATTAAGAATCCATACTTAGATAACTCAAAAAATTCTGAAAATTTACCACAATGGAAATAATTTCTCAAAGTTGACTGTGTCAAAATTTCAAGATTTTATCACATTGTGACATATCTGGGTAATTTAATCAATAGCAGCAAACTTTCTGTTTTGGAACAGCAACTCATGAACTTGCAAAATGAGCATGGTAAAGGCTATACTTGATATTTTTATTGAACTAAAAGACACAAAACATGATTATTTATAACACCAAGAAAATATCAACAGAAGAAAATGACGCACCAAGCAAAATTCATATTATGTGACGAATAAAAATATAGCTCCAAGTGAGGTTACCGATAATGTTGAAGACGAAAGTGGGGATGCCTTCCGGGGCATCCCCAAGCTTAGACGCTTGAGTTTTCCTTGAATATTACCTTGGGGTGCCTTGGGCATCCCCAAGCTTAGGGTCTTGCCACTCCTTATTCTTCTCATATCGATATCTCACCCAAAACTTGAAAACTTCAATCACACAAAACTTAATGGAACTTCGTGAGATAGGTTAGTATGATAAAGAATAAACCATCACTTAGGTACTGTCCAGGACAAGATTCACAATTGTTCCCATATAATTACTACTGTATTCTATCATTTCCACAATTTATATGTCATAATATAAGCTATGGAAACATTAAAACAAGCAAACTATGCATTGAAAACAGAATCTGTCAAAAACAGAACAGTCTGTAATGATCTGAGCAACAACCATACTTCTAGAACTCTAAAAATTCTGAAAAATTAGGACAACGTCAAAAATTTGCATATAAATACTGTGTAAAAATTTCAGAATTTTTTGACGCTCCAGTAAAATCTAGGAAATTAAACACTGGAGGCAAAAGTTTATGTTTTTGCACAGAATTGAATCAACAAGTATCCACACTATCCCAAAGGTTTTACCTGGCACTTTATTGAAATAAAACATATAAACATGATTACTACAATATCTTAATCATGTGTACACACAAAAATAGTAGGTATAAGTATTGGGTTATCTCCCAACAAGCGCTTTTCTTTAATGCCTTTTAGCTAGCCATGATGATTTCAATGATGCTCGCATAAAAGTAAAGAATTGAAACACAAAGAGAGCATCATGAAGCATATGACTAGCACATTTAAGCCTAACCCACTTCCTATGCATAGGGATTTTGTGAGCAAATAGTTTATGGGAGCACGAATCAACTAGCATAGGAAGGCAAAACAAGCATAACTTCGAAACTTTCAACACATAGAGAGGAAACTTGATATTATTGCAACTCCTACAAGCATATGATCCTCTCTCATAATAATTTTCAGTAGCATCATGAATGAATTCAACAATGTAGCTATCACATAAAGCATTCTTTTCATGATACATAAGCATAGAATTTTTATTACTCTCCACACAAGCAATTTTGTTCTCATCAATAATAGTGGGAGCAAACTCAACAAAATAACTATCATGAGATACTTGGTTGGCATAATCAATTTGAGCATTAAAATCATGATGACAAGTTTCATGGTTATTATTATTCTTTATAGCATACATGTCATCACAATAATCATCATAGATAGCAACTTTGTTGTCATAATCAATTGAAACCTCTTCCAAACTAGTGGAATCATCATTAAATAAAGTTGTGACCTCTCCAAATCCACTCTCATCAATATAATCATCATAAATAGAGGCATGCTATCATTATAATAAATTTTCTCATCAAAACTTGGGGTGCTAAAAATATCATCTTCATCAAATATAGCATCCCCAAGCTTGTGGCTTTGCATATCATTAGCATCATGGATATTCATAGAAAGCATAGTAACAACATTGCAATCATGCTCATCATCCAAATATTTTATGCCAAACATTTTATTGAATTCTTCTTCTATCAATTTAGCACAATTTTCCGATCCATCATTTTCAAGGAAGACATGATAAAGACGAATAATATGAGGCAACCTCAATTCCATTTTTTGTATTTTTCTTTTTATAAAACCAAACTAGTGATAAAACAAGAAACTGAAAGATTCGATTGCAAGATCTAAAGATATACCTTCAAGCACTCACCTCCCCGGCAACGGCGCCAGAAAAGAGCTTGATGTCTACTACACAACTTATTCTTGTAGACTCGTGTTGGGCCTCCAAGCGCAGAGTTTTGTAGGACAGTAGCAATTTTCCCTCAAGTGGATGACCTAAGGTTTATCAATCTGTGGGAGGCATAGGTTGAAGATGGTATCTCTCAAGCAACCCTGCAACCAAATACAAGAAATCTCTTGTGTCCCCAACACACCCAATACAATGGTAAATTGTATAGGCGCACTAGTTCGGCGAAGAGATGGTGATAAAAGTGTAGTATGGATAGTAGATATAGGTTTTTGTAATCTGAAAATGTAAAAACAGCAAGGTATCAAGAAGTAAATGGGCATAAAAAACGGTATTGCAATGCTTAGAAACAAGGCCTAGGGTTCATACTTTCACTAGTGCGATCTCCCAACATTGTTGACATAGTTGAATCATATGTAAATCCCTCACGTGCGACAAAGAGTTCACTCCAAAGTCACAAATAGCGGAGAACAAACGAAGAAATTGTTGTAGGGTACAAAACCACCTCAAAGTTATCCTTCCCGATCAATCTTATGAGCCATCCCCATTAATTGTCACGAACAGCCCTAGAGTTCGTACTAGAATAACACCTTAAGATACACATCAACCAAAACCCTAATGTCACCTAGGCACTCCAATGTCACCACGAGTACCCACGGGTTTGATTATACGATATGCATCACACAATCTCAGATTCATCTATTCAAACCAACACAAAGAACTTCAAAGAGTGCCCCAAAGTTTCTACCGCAAAGTCAAGACGAAAACGTGTGCCAACCCTTATGCATAAATACCCAAGGTCACGGAACCCACAAGTTGATCACCAAAACATACATCAAGTGACTCAAGTGAATATCCCATTGTCACCACAGATATCCATATGCAAGACATACATCAAGTGTTCTCAAATCTTTAAAGACTCAATCCGATAAGAAAACTTCAAGGGGAAAACTCAATTCATCACAAGAAGATAGAGAGGGGAAAACTCCATATGATTCATGTATATCAACAAAGCTCGCAATACATCAAGATCGTGCCATCTCAAGAACATGAGAGAGAGAGATCAAACACATAGCTACTGGTACAAACCCTCAGCCCCGAGGGTGAACTACTCCCTCCTCATCATGGAAACCGCCGGGATGATGAAGATGGCCTCCGGTGATGCCTTCCCCCCTCCGGCAGGGTGCCGGAAAAGGGCTGTAGATGAGATCATGGAGGTACAGAGGCTTGCGGCGGCGTAAAAACTCATCTAGGTTAACTTTCGGGGGTTTCTGAATATATATTATTTTTTGGCGTTGGAATCATGCGAAACGGAGCCACGTGGGGCCCATGAGGTACCACGGCGCGCCTGGGGGGGTGGCGCGCCCTGGTGCCTCGTGGGCACTGGGTGGCCCCCCTCCAGTGGGTCTTGGTTCCAGTATTTTTTATTTCTTCCATAAAAAATCTCCAAAAAGTTTCATCCAATTCCAAGAACTTTTATTTCTGCACAAGAAACAACACCATGGCAATTCTGCTGAAAACAGCGTCAGTCCGGGTTAGTTCTAATCAAATCATACCAAAACCATATAGAATTGTTATAAACATGGCATGAATACTTCATAAATTATAGATACGTTGGAGACGTATCAAACATCTCCATGTTGATCATATCTACTATATGACTCATGTTCGACCTTTCGGTCCTCCGTGTTCCGAGGCCATGTCTGTACATGCTAGGCTCGTCAAGTTTAACCCAAGTATTCCGCATGTGTAAAACTGGCTTACACCCGTTGTATGTGAACGAATAGTCTATCACACCCGATCATCACGAGGTGCTTCGAAACGACAAACTTTCGCAATGGTGCATACCTGGGGAGAACACTTTTATCTAGAAATGAAGTGAAGGGATCATCTTATAACGCTACCGTTGTCCTAGGCAAAATAATATGCATAAAAAGATAAACATCACATGTAATCAATATGTGACATGATATGACTATCATCATCTTTGTGCTTTTGATCTCCATCTCCAAAGTACCGGCATGATCTCCATCGTCACCGGCATGACACCATGATCTCCATCATCGTGCCGTCATGTGGTTGTCTCCGCCAACTATTGCTTCTACGACTATTACTAACACATAGCGATAAAGTAAAGCAATTACATGGTGGCTAATAGTTGACACGCAGGTCACACAATAAATTAAAGACAACCCTATGGCTCCTGCCGGTTGCCGTACTCATCAACATGCAAGTCATGAACCTATTACAAAAACCTGATAATCTCATACATCAACAAATATCACATCACATTTTGGCCATACCACATCACAACATGCCCTGCAAAAACAAGTTAGACGTCCTCTACTTTGTTGTTGCAATTTTTACGTGGCTGCTAGGGCAAACTATAAGAACCATTCTTATCTACGCAAAACCACAATGGTGATATACAAGTTTCCTTTTAACCTTCTACAAGGACCGCCTTTGTCAAATCAGATTCAACTAAAGTGGGATGGACAAACACCCGCAAAGCCACTTTTATGCAATACAAGTTGCATGTCAGTCAGTGGAACCGGTCTCTTGTGTGAGGACATGTAAGGTTGGTCCAAGCCGCTTCATCCCACGGTACCGCCTAATCAAAATAAGACAAGGGAGGTAAGCCATCTGAACATCAATGCCCACAACATCTTTGTGTTCTACTCGTGCATATCATCTACGCAAAAACCTAGCTCATGATCCCACTGATGGGGAACGTTGCATGAAAATCAAAAAAATTCCTATGAACACCCAAGATCTAATCTATGAGATGCATAGCAAAGAGAGAGGAGTGTGTCTATGTACCCTTGTAGACCGAAAGCAGAAGCGTATAAAACGCGGTTGATGTAGTCGTACTCTTCACGATCCAATCACGATCCAACCGATCTAGCGCCGAACGGACGGCACCTCCGAGTTTAGCACATGTTCAACTCGATGGAGTCCTCTATTTCTTGATCCAACAAGCAAGGGAGAGTAGGTATATGAGATCGGGACCAACCCAATGGCGAGGTGGTGGTGGTGGCAGCGGAATTCCGGTAGGGCTTTGCCAAGCGCGTACCAGAGAAACGTGGGAGGAGTTGGGAGAGGCAATGGGCAAGGGTGAAGGGGTGGCTGCCCCCATGCACCTCCCCCTTCTTTATATAGGCCAGGGGGGTAGGGTAGGGAATCCAAAACCCTCCTAGGGCCGGCCACAAAGGAGAAATCCCTTTAAACTTGGAGATAACATCTTATCTCTAGATTCAACCCTTTAAATTTAGAGATCAGACCTTATCTCTAGATTTAAACAACATGTGCCTTAGGGAAGGGTGAGGCCAGACCATGTGGGCTGTAGCCCCACCCCTCGGTCCATGTGGGCCCTTCCCGAGTCATTGGCCCCACGGTGGAACCCACGGAACCTTCTAGAACCTTCCCGGTACAATACCGAAAAAACCAAACTTTTTTCGGAACCCAAAATATGACTTCCCATATATAAATATTTACCTCCGGAGCTCCTCGTGATATTCCAGATCCCATCCAGGACTCTGAACAACCTTCAGACTTTCCACTATTAATATCTCAACATTACCCTAGCGCTACCGAACATTAAGCGTGCGACCCTACGGGTACGAGAATCATGTAGACATGACCGAGACACCTCTCCGTTCAATAACCAATAGCGGGACCTGGATGCCCATATTGGTTCCTACATATTCAACGAAGATCTTTATCAGTTGAACCATGATGTCAAGGATTCAGTCAATTACGTATACAATTCCCTTTGTCTGGCGATATGTTACTTGCCCGAGATTCGATCGTCGGTATCTCCATACCTAGTTCAGTCTCGTTACCGGAAAGTCTATTTACTCGTTCCATAATACAAGATCCCGTGACTAAACTCATTAGCCACATGAAGCTTCTTATGATGTTGTATTATCGAGATGGCCCAGAGATATCTCTCCATCACACGGAGTGACAAATCCCAGTCTCGATCCATGCAACCCAACAGACACATTTGGAGATACCTGTAGAGCACCTTTATGATCACCCAGTTACGAAGTGACGTTTGATAGCACACAAGGTATTCCTCCGGTATCCGGGAGTGACATGATCTCTTGGTCTAAGGAACTGATACTTGACATGAAGAAAGTTGTAGCAAATAACTAAACGATCTGATGCTAAGTTTACGGTTGGGTCTGTCCATCACATCATTCTCCTAATGATGTGATCCCATTATCAAATGACAACTCATGTCTATGGTCAGGAAACCATAACCATCCTTGATCAACGAGCTAGCCTAGTAGAGGCTTACTAGGGACACGGTATAGTTTATGTATTCACACATGTATTTAAGTTTCCGGTTCAATACAATTCTAGCATGAATAATAAATATTTATCATGAAAGGGAAATATGATAATAACCATTTTATTATTGCCTCTAGGGCATATTTCCAACAAGAAGGATCGCAGATAGGCAGAACTTTGTAGAAAAATACCACCATGCCGTCAAGATCAGAAAGACGCAAATTCAAGGGAAGTAACAAGAACATCAAGTAATAGATTTCATCTACTACCTGCACAAATATTTTTTTAGCAATAGATCCATGTACTACAAAATTATATTGTGAAATATCTATACATCTCATGTATTCTAGATTGTAACCTGCATCTACGCATAGCACAACTCATGATGCCACTCTAAGGTAATGTAGCAGAATACAAAAAAAATCATACTACTTACACACCCAGGACCATTATGAAGGTGCATACAAGGTTTGATCTGAGCATTACCAACTCGTAGTAGCAGCGAAAGGAGAGTTGGCGATGATCATCGGTACAGATTCCCGATGCTAGGATTTTACAACGTCCCAACCTCGAGAATATATCCACCCTCGAACAGAAGATCGAACGTACGATCTCTCTACCGGGTTGCACACATCCGGTGTCACCTATCTAGCAGCCCTTCGCCATCCAGAACTAATCACTATCGGAGACTAGGCAGCCTTATGGCAGAACAAAACTAATTTGTGGAGGGCGAGAGAGCGAGAGAGAGAGAGAGGGCAGATCATTACATGCCTTGGTTATGAAACTTGAGATGGTTTGGAGAGCCCCTCTCCTCCTTTATTTATAGTGGAAGGAAGGGGTGGGGGTAGGCTGGAGAATGGCTGCCCAAAGGGGCCCCCCTTCCTCACATTCGTCATCCCACCAAAGGTGGGAGGTTGCCCCAAAGGGCTCCCCCCATCTTGACCGGACCATGGAGGGGCTCCCTCGAGGGCTCCCATTCCAACAAAGCCCCACCATATGTGGTCGCTGCCCCCCAGGAGGGGGGCCCCCAACATCCATCCACCGAAATAGGGCGGGCCACTAAAGGTGGTGCCCCCACAAACCAGCCCCATGAAAGGGGGCATCTTGTCCCCCTTGCGGGAGCATGGTGTTTCTGCGCGAGCGTCCCCTCCGAAAATTTTTGGGAGGTGCCAGAAATTTTCTGGTACCCTCAAAAGAATTCCATACGCATTCCAAAACTTTTCCGGTTTGATGGTTTACTCCGAAACAATTTTCGGTCTCTCCGAAACACTTCCGGTTTTCGCTCCGAAACATTTTTAGTGTCTCCGAAACTTTTCCATGACTTTTTCTCACTCTCCTTGCCTAGTACTCAGCAGATAGATGACCCTTGAGCATGTGACCCCATAGGTTCGGTGAAGTATAGACATGATAGAAAGACCTTCCGATCAATAATCAATAGTGGAACTGTGGACATCCATATTGACCCCTATACGCACATGAATGGATATTTGAGTGAACCTTTATTTACCGTGTGCTATTCCTATTTCTTTGCGATATGTTACAAAACGTCGAGGCAAAATTTAATGGAATCCCCATGAATCAAGAACTTGTTCACTATGCCAGTTTCCTCATTACCGGTTTTGTTCTCTTTTCTCGTTCCCATGTTCCGGTATCCTAGTGATCAAATCATGCTATGTCCCACAAGAAGAAATTCTACCACCTATCTAGCTGGGAGAAAGAGCCTAATCATAACACAAGCTAAAAGTGCATATAGAAGCTTCTTGAATTTTCTGATTTGGCCTCGCATCTCTTTGTTTCCGGTTTTCATCTCATCTAGCTGTTGTCTTAGTGGTCCATGCAAGTACTAGAGCAACTTCGCTACGTATTTCTACACGAGATCGACCCATATCCATGTGTGGCAAGAGACTGCTCCTTCCTGCAGATGTGTATATATACACATAATGATGTGAGCAAAGCTAGAACTGAATTAATGCATGTACGAATGTGCTGAAATAGATTGATGGATTTTCTATCATACACCTTTCCACGGGCAGCGTAGATGAAGAACTCTTGTTCTGTATTCTTTGTGTGTGCGAATTTTTCGTATCAAGAGGGCGTCGGCAAGGGCAAAGCAGCAGGAGTGCCCTCATTAGATTCCCGACCACTTCGGCGCCTGTGGTGTAGGATTTGCCATTGGATTGAACGGAAGCGCTGCTGTAGTGGGATGATTAGCCAGACAAGGCCGACTGCATAGGCCATGACGAGCTCGTGTCGGAGCCAACAGGGGCATTGGGGAGCTTGGCTATGGTGGCGGAGCCTCGAACTTTCAACACTCTTGGCCGACGTGGGCTAGCACGCGGGTCTCGTGCCGATTCTACAAGCTCTAGTGGGTCCATAACAAGCCACATAGCTACAACGCAGGTAGAACAAATACTTAGAGGAGTTATCTAGGGAGATGGTTTTTGTAGAGAAAGAAGTGAAATTGTGTGAGAAACAAAGGGGGCTGCCAGCACTCATATATGGGCAAAAGTTAGTGGTGGCGTGCCAAGATAACGCACACCACCAGTAGCCTGATTACCTACGGCATTCATAGAAATCCAACGCCACCACTAACTTGTGGCTAGTCAGTACAGATGGGGCCACCAACATGTGGCGTGTGTCGGAGTCTTGGATTAGGGGGTGCTCGACACGTCGATCACTGGTGCTTTGGGCTGGGCCAAGGTGCTTCCCTAAATTCATCATCTGGTAGGCATTGTTCATCTGGTCCAAGAATGACCGGAAGGAATGATCCGAAGACTTTGCGTGCACTCCAAGATCCTGAGGTAGACCACGGCACTTCCACCCCTAGATTCAACTGACTTATCTATAAGCCATAGGTACCCTTGTGTCTACATCAACCGAGGTACCAAGCCCGTAGAGAACACATTCATTCATTATCATACGATCTTGCGGTAGGTCACCTGTACTCTGTACCCCATCCACAATCAATATAAAAAAGTAGGACATAGGGTTTTACCTCTTCGAGAGGGCCCGAACCTAGGTGAACATCGGTGTCCCCTATGTTCTGCTACCATCTAGCCAAGACTACCAGATCGGGACCCCCTACCCGAGATCTGTCGGATTTGACTCCATCATTGGTGGCCCATGCAAGTCCCTCTCGGTAGTCGCTATGGCTTGATGGCTCACCCTCAGTTCGATGAGAGCATCGGCTGTGGCTTGACCTTCCTTCCGAGGGTCCTTTTTGCCTTCGAAAGCATCACCCTTCATGCAGATTCGACTGGCCACCTCGGCCAGATCGAGACCTTTGCCCCAGCCCGAATCTACAAATCCAAGCAACGCCCTCTTGCTGGACATGCGGGATACTTGACTTGGCTAGCCAAGCATGGAGATGTGTGTGACTAAACCCGCGACCGCAACGTGACTTTATCAGATGTGCGTCATGCCATGGCAAGGGTCTATGGAGCTGCCCACGCTCAGTGCTTCACGAATGAGGTGACGCAGCCCCAGTTCCCCAATGGGTTTAAACCCATAAACATTGATCAGTATGATGGAACGATGGACCCCGCAGTATGGACAGAAGACTTCCTCATGGCGGTACACATGGCGGCCGAATATGACCTTCATGCCATTAAATACCTGCCATTGAAACTAAAAGGTTCAGCTCGGCATTGGCTTAACAGCCTTCCCGAGAACTCGGTCAGCGTCTGGGAGGACCTCGAGGACGAGTTCAGGGAAAATTTCCAGGGCATGTATGTAAGGCCCCCGGATGCCGATGACCATGCACACGTCGTGCAAAAGCCAGGGGAGTCCATCGGCAAAATCTGGAAATGTATCTTGACTAAAAAGAACCAGATAGTGGACTGCCTAGAAGCAGAAGCAATTCCAACATTTAAGCATAACATCTCTGATGAATGGCTCACCCGGGAGCTAGGGCATGAGAAGCCAAGATCAATGGCAGCCCTCACCCAGCTGATGACTCGATTCTGTGCTAGGGAGGATAACTGGCTTGCTCGGAAGAGCAACCATAACAGTAACCCCGACACCTCCGAGGTGCGAGACGGGAATGAAAAACCTCAGCGCAATAGAAACAACAAGCGCCAAAATAGAGGTGGTAGCAGCGACACCGAGGAAGGCGAGGTCCATGCCGGTTTCGGCAACCAGCATGGAGGCAACAAGAGAAAGCCTTCCAAGGAGGAAAAGGCGGCACCTCGCAGCTAGATCGGATTCTCGATCAGCCTTGCACTATCTATGGCAATCCCGAGAAGTCCACCACTCGTACCAACTGGAATTGCTGGGTAATCAAGCAGGCCGGCAAGGTGGCAGCCACAACCAAGGCAAGGTTCCACCTCGTAATGAAAATAGAGACCAGCCTTGGCCGGGCAACGCTGGTCAAAAGCAGTTCCCTCCCGAGGTGAAGAACATGAACATGATTTATGCTACTCACATAACCCGAAAGGAGAGGAAGTGCTAATCCCTTAGGAGTTGTTGGATTTCCCCAAAGAGGAATGGTGATGTAGCACATCAGCAGAAAGTATTTCCCTCAATTAAGACCCAAGGTTTAATCCAACTAGTAGGAATCCACAAGCTAACAAGATAAGCAGCACCTGCACACAAACAAAATAAAAGCTTGCTCCCAACTTGGCAAGGGGGTTGTCAATCCCCTCGTCTTGCTAGTTGCAAGATTAAAAGCAAATAGTGATAGATACTGGTATGGCAAATGGAAAATAATCAAAGGAAAATAAAAGAACAATTCTGTAGATGCAAGTATTGATATAGAATGGACCAGGGGGCCATAGGTTCACTAGTGGCATCTCTCTCGAAAGCAGGTAGTGGCATGGTAGACAAATTACTATTGGGCAATTGACAGAAAAATACAATTTATAACTATGATCATTCGTGGCATAATCTTGTATAGGCATTACGTCCGTGATAAGTAGACCGTAATCCAAATGCATCTACTACTTTTACTCCACCCCGAAACCGTTATCCAGCTGGCATCCCAAGGTATTAAGTTTAACCAAAAATATAGTAACGCAATAAGCAAGATGACATAACGTAGACAGAAAGAAATCTAGCAATAAGAGAAATCCCTGTCGTTTTATCCTTAGTGGCAACAATACAAATACGTGTCTTGTCCCTTTCTGTCACTGGGATATGGAAATCACCGCAAGATTGAACCCACTACTATGCACCACTCCCTCTAAAGAATTAACCATCTATCTTGGCCAGAGAAGAAAAATAACTCGGAAAGCATACATAGCTACTCAATTATACATCAAAGAAACTTCAAAAGATTCAGTTGATTTCAATGAACAATCTGATCTTAAATCCACAATTCATCGGATCCCAACAAACACACCACAAGAATTACATTGGATTGATCTCAGAAGAGAACATGGTATTGAAGATGCAAAAGAAAGAGAGAGAAAACCACTAGCTACTACTATGGACCCATAGGTCCTAAAGGAACTACTCACACATCATCATGGAGGCAGCAAGGTTGATGAAGAAGCCTCAGGCAATGGTTTCCCCCCTGCGGTGGAGCTCTATAATAGGGCTCCAAATGGGATCGCCTCGGAACAGAGGCCTGTGGCGGTGCTATTTCTTTTCTAGATGGCTTACGAATGGTTTCGAGATTTATGGGATTTATAGGCAGAAGAATTAGGTCAAGAGGTGGCTTAGGGGGCCCAGATTGATAGGTGGCACGGCCATCCCCTTGGCCGCGCCATGTGTCCATGTGGGAGCCTCGTGGGTCCCCTCGATGTCTGCCAGAGTTTCTAGTGTTCCTTCTGGTCCAGAAAAAATCTTCAAAAATTGGCATCGTATTTGGACCTTCCAAGATATTGATTTTCTGCGAAACAAAAAAAAGAAAAAACAGGAACTGGCACTGGGCACTAAGTTAATAGGTTAGTATAGAAAATAATATAAAATGTGTTGGAAATATGCCCTAGAGGCAATTAATAAAGTGTTTATTATCATATTTCTCCGTTCATGATAATGGTTTATTATTCATGCTAGAATTGTATTGACCGGAAACTTAATACATGTGTGGATAATAGACAAATACTGAGTCCCTAGTAAGCCACTACTAGACTAGCTCGTTGATCAAAAGATGGTCAAGATTTCCTGACCATGGACATGAGTTGTCATTTGATAACAGGATCACATCATTAGGAGAATGATGTGATGGACTTGACCCAACCGTTAGCATAGCAAATGATTGTTCAGTTTATTGCTATTGCTTTCACTATGTCAAATACACGTTCCTCTGACCATGAGATCATGCAACTCCCGGATACCGTAGGAATACTTTGGGTGTATCAAACGTCACAACGTAACTGGGTGATTATAAAGGTGCACTACAGGTATCTCCGAAAGTGATTGTTGAGTTGGCATGGATCGAGATTGGGATTTGTCACTCCGACTATCGGAGAGGTATCTCTGGGCCCTCTCGGTAATACAGCATCACAGAAGCCTTGCGAGCACCGTGACTAAAGAGTTAGTTGCAAGATGATGTATTACGGAACGAGTAAAGAGACTTGCCGGTAACGAGATTGAACTAGGTATTGGATACCGACGATCGAATCTCGGGCAAGTAACATACCGCCGGACAAAGGGAACAACGTATGTTGTCATATGAGGTTCACCGATAAAGATCTTCGTGGAATATGTAGGAACCAATATGAGCATCCAGGTTCCGCTGTTCGTTATTGACCAGAGAGTCGTCTCGATCATGTCTACATCATTCCCGAACCCGTAGGGTCCGCACACTTAAGGTTCGATGACAATATAGTATTATATGAGTTATGTGATTGGTGACCGAATGTTGTTCGGAGTCCCGGATGAGATCACGGACATGACGAGGAGTCTCGAAATGGTCGAGAGGTAAAGATTCATATATTGGAAGGCTATATTCGGACGTCGGAAAGGTTCCGAGTGATTCGGGTATTTTTCGGAGTACCGGGGAGTTACGGGAATTCACCGGGAGAAGTAATGGGCCTTATTGGGCCATACGGGAAAAGTAGAGGCAGGCCACGTGAGGAGGCACGCGCCCCCCCTTGCCCAAACCGAATTGGACTAGGGGAGGGGGCGCAGCCCCCTCTTTCCTTTCCCTCTCCCTTCCCCCTTTCCTACTCCGTATGGGAGGTGGAATCCTACTAGGACTAAGGAGTCCTAGTAAGACTCCCCACTCTTGGCGCAACCCCTAGGGCCAGCCTCCTCCCCTCTCCCTCCTTTATATATGGAGGAGGGGCACCCCTTGGAGACACACAATTGTCCCATAGCCGTGTGCGGTGCCCCGATCTCCGTTTTCCACCTCGGTCATATTTTCGGAGAGCTTAGGCGAAGCCCTGCCGGAATCACTTCACCGTCACCGTCGCCACGACGTCGTGCTGACGGAACTCATCTACTACCTCGACGTCTTGCTGGATCAAGAAGGCGAGGAACGTCACCGAGCTGCACGTGTGTAGAACTCGGAGGTGCCGTACGTTCGGTACTCGATCGGTGGAGTTCGAAGGATTGTTCGACTACATCAACCGCGTTGTGAGATGCTTCCGCTAACGGTCTACGAGGGTACGTAGACACACTCTCCCCTCTCGTAGCGATGCATCTCCATGGATAGATCTTGCGTGAGCGTAGGAATTTTTTTGAAATTCATGCTCCGTTCCCCAACTGTGGCATCCGAGCCAGGTCTATGCGTAGATGTGTTTTGCACGAGTAGAACACAAGTGAGTTGTGGGCGTGGGTGTATACATATTGCTTGCCGTTACTAGTTGATACTTGATTCGGCGGTATTGTGAGATGAAGCGGCCCGGACCGACATTACGCGTACGCTTACGCGAGACAGGTTTCACCGCTACGTGCACTCGTTGCATAAAGGTGACTGGCAGGTGTCTGTCTCTCTCACTTTAGTTGAATCGGTTTCAATGAAGAGGGTTCTTTTAGAAGATCAAAAAGCAATCACTACACCACATTGTGGTTTTGCGTTGGTAAGAACGGTTCTTGCAAACCCGTAGCAGCCACGTAAAAACTTGCAACCACAAAGTAGAGGACGTCTAACTTGTTTTTGCAGGGTATGCTGGTGATGTGATATGGTCAAGACATGATGTGATATAAGTTGTTGTATGAGATGATCATGTTTTGTAAAGTTATCAGGCAACGCCAACGCTATGTAATTGCTTTACTTTACCGCTATGAGTTAGCAGTAGTAGTAGTAGCAATAGCCGGCGAGACGACCATGACGCTGCGATGGAGATCAAGGTGTCACGACGCTACGATGGAGATCAAGGTGTCAACCCGGTGACGATGGAGATCATGACGGTGCTTTGCTGATGGAGATCAAAGGCACAAGACGTTGATGGCCATATCATGTCACATATATTGAATTGCATGTGATGTTAATCCTTTTATGCATCTTATTTTGCTTAGGACGACGGTAGCATTATAAGATGATCCCTTCACTAAATTTCAAGATAAGTGTTCTCCCCTAGTATGCACCGTTGCGAAGGTTCGACGCTTCTAAGCACCATGTGATGATCGGGTGTGATGGATTCTTTCGTTCGCATACAACGGGTGTAAGCCAGTTTTACACACGCAGAATACTTGGGTTAAACTTGACGAGCCTAGCATATACAGATATGGCCTCGGAACACAAGAGACTGAAAGGTCGAACATGAGTCATATAGTAGATATGATCAACAAGAAAGACGTTCACCATTGATAACTAATCCACCTCACGTGATGATCGGACGTGGTTTAGTTGATGTGGATCATGTTACACTTAGACAACTTGAGGGATGTTAATCTAAGTGGGAGTTCTTAAGTAATTTGATTAATTGAACTTCAATTATCATGAACATAGTCTAAATAATCTTTGCAATTGTATGTTGTAGATCAATGGCCCGCGCTGTAGTTCCACTGAATTTTAATGCGTTCCTAGAGAAAGCTAAGTTGAAAGATGATGGAAGCAACTATGCGGACTGGGTCCGTAATCTGAGGATCATCCTCATTGCTGCACAGAAGGCTTATGTCCTTGATGGACCGCTAGGTGTCGCGTCCCCTCCCTCGTCTGTTGACGTTATGAACGCCTGGCAGACACGTGTTGATGACTACTCGATAGTTCAGTGTGCCATGCTTTACGGCTTAGAACCGGGGCTCCAAAGACGTTTTGAGCATCACGGAGCATATGAGATGTTCCAAGAGCTGAAACTTGTATTTCAAGCTCATGCCCTGGTCGAGAGATATGATGTCTCCGACAAATTCTTTAGCTGTAAGATGGAGGAGAATAGTTCTGTCAGTGAGCATATACTCAAGATGTCTGGGTTGCATAACCGCTTGACTCAGTTGGGAGTTAATCTTCCAGATGATTCGGTTATTGACAGAATTCTCCAATCACTGCCACCAAGCTATAAGGGCTTTGTGATGAACTATAATATGCAAGGAATGGAAAAGTCTATTTCCGAGCTCTTCGCTATGCTCAAAGCTGCGGAGGTAGAAGTCAAGAAGGAGCATCAAGTGTTGATGGTAAAGAAGAGCACTAGTTTCAAGAAGGGCAAGAGAAAGAAGGGGAACTTCAAGAAGAACGGCAAATCAGTTGTTGCTCCCACGAAGAAACCCAAGTCTGGACCCAAACCAGAGACTGAGTGTTTCTACTGCAAGGGGACTGGTCACTGGAAGCGGAACTGCCCCAAGTACTTGGCAGATAAGAAGGATGGCAACGTCAACAAAGGTATATTTGATATACATGTTATTGATGTGTACCTCACCAATGCTCGTAGTAGCACCTGGGTATTTGATACTGGTTCGGTTGCTCATATTTGTAACTCGAAACAGGAGCTACGGAATAAACGAAGATTGGCTAAGGATGAGGTGACGATGCGCGTCGGGAACGGTTCAAGAGTTGACGTTATCGCCGTCGGCACGCTACCTCTACATCTACCTTCGGGATTAGTTATGAACCTAAATAATTGTTATTTGGTGCCTGCGTTGAGCATGAACATTATATCTGGATCTTGTTTATTGCGAGACGGTTATTCATTTAAATCAGAGAATAAAGGTTGTTCTATTTTGATGAATAATATCTTTTATGGTCATGCACCACTTGTGAATGGTTTATTCTTGTTGAATCTCGATCGTGGTGATACTCACATCCATAATATTGATGCCAAAAGACGCAAAATTGATAATGATAGTACCACATATTTGTGGCACTGCCGCTTAGGTCATATCGGTGTTAAACGCATGAAAAAACTCCATGCTGATGGACTTTTGGAATCACTTGACTATGAATCATTTGAGACGTGCGAACCGTGCCTTATGGGCAAGATGACTAAAACTCCATTCTCCGGAACAATGGAGCGAGCAACAGACTTGTTGGAAATAATACATACCGATGTATGCGGTCCAATGAGTATTGAGGCGCGCGGTGGATATCGTTATGTTCTCACGTTCACAGATGATTTCAGTAGATATGGTTATGTCTACTTAATGAAACATAAGTCTGAAACGTTTGAAAAGTTCAAAGAATTTCAGAGTGAAGTAGAGAACCATCGTAACAAGAAAATAAAGTTCTTACGATCTGATCGTGGAGGAGAATATTTGAGTTACGAGTTTGGCACTCAGTTAAGACAATGTGGAATTGTTTCACAGTTAACGCCACCTGGAACACCACAGTGTAATGGTGTGTCCGAACGTCGTAATCGTACTCTATTGGATATGGTACGTTCTATGATGTCTCTTACCGATTTGCCACTATCGTTTTGGGGTTATGCATTAGAGACAACTGCATTCACTTTAAATAGGGCACCGTCTAAATCCGTTGAGACGACACCGTATGAACTGTGGTTTGGAAAGAAACCTAAGCTGTCGTTTCTGAAAGTTTGGGGCTGCGATGCTTATGTCAAAAGGCTTCATCCTGATAAGCTTGAACCCAAAGCGAATAAGTGCGTCTTCATAGGATACCCAAAAGAAACTGTTGGGTATACCTTCTACCATAGATCCGAAGGCAAAGTTTTCGTTGCTAAGAATGGATCCTTTCTAGGGAAGGAGTTTCTCTCGAAAGAAGTGAGTGGGAGGAAAGTAGAACTTGATGAGGTAATTGTACCTCCTCTGGATAGTAGTACGCCACAGAAAGAAATTTCTGTGACACCAACACAGACCAGAGAAGAAGATAATGATGATGATCATGAAACTTCGGAGCAAGTTGCTACTGAACCTCGAAGGTCAACCAGGACACGTTCCGCACCAGAGTGGTACGGAAATCCAGTCTTGGAGGTTATGTTGTTAGACAACGGTGAACCTTCAAATTATGAAGAAGCTATGGCGAGCCCGGATTCCGAGAAATGGCTTGAGGCCATGAAATCCGAGATAGGATCCATGTATGAGAACAAAGTGTGGACTTTGGTAGACTTGCCCGATGAACGGCGAGCTATTGAAAATAAATGGATCTTTAAGAAGAAGACGGACGGTGATGGTAATATCACCGTCTATAAAGCTCGACTTGTTGCTAAACGTTATCGACAAGTTCAAGGAGTTGACTACGATGAGACTTTCTCACTCGTAGCGATGCTAAAGTCTGTCAGAATTATGTTAGCAATTGCCGCGTTTTATTATTATGAAATCTGGCAAATGGACGTCAAAACGGCATTCCTTAATGGATTCCTTAAGGAAGAATTGTATATGATGAGGCCGGAAGGTTTTGTCGATCCTAAAGGCGCTAACAAAGTATGCAAGCTCCAGCGATCCATCTATGGACTGGTGCAAGCATCTCGGAGCTGGAATACTCGCTTTGATGAAGTGATCGAAGCGTTTGGGTTTATACAAACTTATGGAGAAGCTTGTATTTACAAGAAAGTGAGTGGGAGCTCTGTGGCATTTCTCATATTATATGTAGATGACATATTGTTGATGGGAAATGACATAGAATTTCTGGAAAGCATAAAGGGTTATTTGAACAAAAGTTTTTCGATGAAGGATCTCAGAGAAGCTGCTTACATATTAGGCATCAAGATCTATAGGGATAGATCAAGACGCCTCATTGGACTTTCACAAAGCACATACCTTGACAAGATTTTGAAGAAGTTCAAAATGGATCAGTCAAAGAAAGGGTTCTTGCCTGTATTGCAAGGTATGAGATTGAGTAAGACTCAATGCCAGACCACGGCAGAAGATAAAGAGAAGATGAGTGTCATCCCCTATGCTTCAGCCATAGGCTCTATTTTGTATGCCATGCTGTGTACTAGACCTGATGTATGCCTCGCTATTAGCTTGGTGGGAAGGTACCAAAGTGATCCAGGAGTAGATCACTGGACAGCGGTCAAGAATATCCTGAAGTACCTGAAAAGGACTAAGGAAGAATTTCTCGGGAATAGAGGTGATAAAGAGTTCGTCATAAAGGGTTACGTCGATGCAAGCTTTAAACACCGATCCGGAAGACTATGAGTCTCAGACCGGATACGTAAAGTGGGACAGTCGTTTTTTGGAGTAGCTCCAAGCAGAGTGTGGTAGCAGCATCTACATATGACATAGAGATTTGCCAAGAACACACGGATCTGAATATTGCAGACCCGTTGACTAAAACCTCTCTCACAAGCAAAACATGATCAGCCCTAGAACTGATTGGATGTTAATTACATGGAGATGTAAACTAGATTATTGACTCTAGTGCAAGTGGGAGACTGTTGGAAATATGCCCTAGAGGCAATTAATAAAGTGTTTATTATCATATTTCTCCGTTCATTATAATGGTTTATTATTCATGCTAGAATTGTATTGACCGGAAACTTAATACATGTGTGGATAATAGACAAATACTGAGTCCCTAGTAAGCCTCTACTAGACTAGCTCGTTGATCAAAAGATGGTCAAGATTTCCTGACCATGGACATGAGTTGTCATTTGATAACAGGATCACATCATTAGGAGAATGATGTGATGGACTTGACCCAACCGTTAGCATAGCAAATGATCGTTCAGTTTATTGCTATTGCTTTCACTATGTCAAATACACGTTCCTCTGACCATGAGATCATGCAACTCCCGGATACCGTAGGAATACTTTGGGTGTATCAAACGTCACAACGTAACTGGGTGATTATAAAGGTGCACTACAGGTATCTCCGAAAGTGATTGTTGAGTTGGCATGGATCGAGATTGGGATTTGTCACTCCGACTATCGGAGTGGTATCTCTGGGCCCTCTCGGTAATACAGCATCACAGAAGCTTTGCGAGCACCGTGACTAAAGAGTTAGTTGCAAGATGATGTATTACGGAACGAGTAAAGAGACTTGCCGGTAACGAGATTGAACTAGGTATTGGATACCGACGATCGAATCTCGGGCAAGTAACATACCGCCGGACAAAGGGAACAACGTATGTTGTCATATGAGGTTCACCGATAAAGATCTTCGTGGAATATGTAGGAACCAATATGAGCATCCAGGTTCCGCTGTTGGTTATTGACCAGAGAGTCGTCTCGGTCATGTCTACATCATTCCCGAACCCGTAGGGTCCGCACACTTAAGGTTCGATGACGATATAGTATTATATGAGTTATGTGATTGGTGACCGAATGTTGTTCGGAGTCCCGGATGAGATCACGGACAAGACGAGGAGTCTCGAAATGGTCGAGAGGTAAAGATTCATATATTGGACGGCTATATTCGGACGTCGGAAAGGTTCCGAGTGATTCGGGTATTTTTCGGAGTACCGGGGAGTTACGGGAATTCACCGGGAGAAGTAATGGGCCTTATTGGGCCCTACAGGAAAAGGAGAGGCAGGCCACGTGAGGAGGCACGCGCCCCCCCTTGCCCAAACCGAATTGGACTAGGGGAGGGGGCGCAGCCCCCTCTTTCCTTTCCCTCTCCCTTCCCCCTTTCCTACTCCGTATGGGAGGTGGAATCCTACTAGGACTAAGGAGTCCTAGTAAGACTCCCACTCTTGGCGCAGCCCCTAGGGCCAGCCTCCTCCCCTCTCCCTCCTTTATATACGGAGGAGGGGCACCCCTTGGAGACACACAATTGTCCCATAGCCGTGTGCGGTGCCCCGATCTCCGTTTTCCACCTCGGTCATATTTTCGGAGAACTTAGGCGAAGCCCTGCCGGAATCACTTCACCGTCACCGTCGCCACGACGTCGTGCTGACGGAACTCATCTACTACCTCGACCTCTTGCTGGATCAAGAAGGCGAGGAACGTCACCGAGCTGCACGTGTGTAGAACTCGGAGGTGCCGTACGTTCGGTACTCGATCGGTGGAGCTCGAAGGATTGTTCGACTACATCAACCGCGTTGTGAGACGCTTCCGCTAACAGTCTACGAGGGTACGTAGACACACTCTCCCCTCTCGTAGCGATGCATCTCCATGGATAGATCTTGCGTGAGCGTAGGAATTTTTTTGAAATTCATGCTCCGTTTCCCAACATGTGGGAGCCTCGTGGGTCCCCTCGATGTCTGCCAGAGTTTCTAGTGTTCCTTCTGGTCCAGAAAAAATCTTCAAAAATTGGCATCGTATTTGGACCTTCCAAGATATTGATTTTCTGCGAAACAAAAAAAAGAAAAAACAGGAACTGGCACTGGGCACTAAGTTAATAGGTTAGAAAATAATATAAAATGATATAAAAAGCATATAGAAGTGATGATATAATAGCATGAAACAATCAAAAATTATAGATACGTTTGAGACGAATCAACATCCACAAGCTTAATTCCTGCTCGTCCTCGATTAGGTAAATGACAAACAAAGATAATTTCTGATGTTGAATGCTACCTAGCATGTTCTTGATAAAATGATGTAATGATGGCATGAATTTGGGACATGGATGATTCAAGGCATTATTCTATCAATTTGACATTAAAATAATAATACATGACCATGCAAATAAACAATCATTGCCTTTCCAAAATAAAGATGCTAAAGAATGTAATCTATACACACTTAATCACGATAAGCATAGCACGCTCAGTCTTCCTAGCGTAAAGATACCAAATCATGAAAAAACCTGGTGCCAAACCAAGAAATTAAATCATACATTTCTCGCTTCAGCTTTCAACTCCCACACAATACTTGAGCGTGACCCATGGTCTTAACACTTTGGATGGCAAATAGAATGATGATGGGGGTTCAATTGAGAAGACAAAAATATAAGAAAGTCTCACATCAATGCAGCTTGATCATTAGGCAATGGAGAGGCCTTGCAATCGATGTTAATGGGAGGATCAGGGATTGCCATGCACCGGATGTACTAGAGCTATAAGTGTATGAAAGCTCTCCTAATGCAACTAAGTGGGTGTGCATCCAACTTGCTTGCTCATGAAGACCTCGAACGTTTTGAGGAAGCTCGTCATCAGAATATACAAGCCAAGTTCTATAATGTAAAAATCCCACTAGCATATGAAATGAATAATATGGAAATTGTCTATATGATAAACATGGTGCTACTTTAAAGAACAAGTGTGGTAAAGGACCCCTATCTCTTTTTCTCTCATTTTTTGATGGGCTCTTCTTGGTCTCTTTTGGGATCATTGGCCTCCTCCCCTCTTTTTTGATGAATCATTGGCCTCCTCCTTTTTCCTCACTGGTAGGGGCACACTCTAGAAATGCATCACACTTTTATATTACTTATAACTCATAATATGAAACAATATGATGACTACATATGAATGCATCTGGCAGTGAAACAGGATGTGCAATGATCTAGCGTAACATGTATAATAACGATGAACATCGGCCTTGCCCCAAATATCATGTCAGCTCTATGATCATGCAAAGCAGGATGACAATGAATGCTCAAGTCATGTAATGAATAGTAACAATGGAAGTTGCATGGCAATATATCTTGGAATGGCTATGGAAAGGCCATAATAGGCAGGTATGGTGGCTGTTTTGAAATAATATAATGAGGTTTATGTGTGAGAGAGTGTATCATCTCACAGGGTTGGATGGACCGGTGAAGTATGCACCATGTCTCGATGTGAGAGTGGGCAATGCACGGTACCGAAGAGGCTAGCAAAATGTGGATGGTGGAAGTGCTTGTAGACCAAAATACTCACATTAGTCATAAAGAACTCAAATACTTATTGCAAAAGTCTAGTAGCCCTCAAAGCAAGCACAACTCGCATGCCCGTAGGGAGGGGGGGAGGTTGGTAGGAGTTAAACCATCGCTCGCCCCGATCCGAATGCACACGGGTGCCACTCTAAGAAATCTCACACACCGACATCCTCGCTAATGCCAGCAGCTACCACTTTCATGTATATGGACTCACAAACCTTAACACCAAAATCCATACTTAACTTTAATAATTTACCCACACAATCACATATCACTACCTATATGGCGTCCCCAATGATTTCTCCCTCCGGCGGAGTGACAGAAAAGGGCTCCAGATGGGATCGCTTCGGAACAGAGGCTTGTTGCAGTGATAAAATTGTTTCGGGTCTCGCTCTAAGGGTTTGAGAATATATGGGAATTCATTGGCCAAGAATTAGGGAAAAAGGACCACCACTTGGCCCACAAGCCAGGGTGGCGCGCCCCCTACCTTGTGGGGCCCCTGTGGGTCTTCTCGCTTCCTCCCGAAGCTTCTAGGGTCTCTTATTGTCCAGAAAAAATCGTCAAAAAGTTTCGTCGTGTTTGGACTTCTGTAGGTATCGATTTTCTGTAAAACTAAAAACAAGCAGAAAACAGCAACTGGCACTAGGCACTGGATTAATATGTTAGTCCAGAAAAATAACATAAAATGATGGCAAAAATATGTAAGAATGTTAATGTAATGGCATTTAAAGCTAAAATCCTATAGATATGTTTGAGACGTATCAATGTTCAATACTCCAAATTAGTTGCGAGAAAGATACCAAAGTGATCAAAGTATTGATCATAGGACAATAGTGAAAAATGTCGTTGAGTACTAAAGTAGCACTGACATGTTTTCTCACAAGCGGAGATTATGAAGAGATCATTGTAAGGAGTTACATCGATACTGTCTTCATCAATGCTCCAAGCGATTTTTGATTTAAATTAAGGGTTTGGTGTAATAAACAAAATTGTGGCACAGAAAGTTGGAATTGTTCCAAACAGGGATGCTGATAAATCTCACCTCGGTTTTTTGTAACATATCACGACGCAATAGGAATAGCACTCGGAAACTATAGGATCACTCAAATATTTATTCGTGTGGGTATAGGGATCAATATGGATGTCCACAGTTCCGCTATTGATCATTGATCGGAAAGAGGTTGACGAAGGAAGGGGGGAATGGGAAGCATAAAGCTGAATTGGCCCGCCCTGTATCCTCTTATAGCAAGGGGAATGCCATTCGAGCACACCGCATGGTTGTAATTTCGCAGATTCCGAATGCGTCATGCGTTTATCACGCACTAGGATCAAAGGGTTTGTTAGTAGTGCTGCTAAAAACCCGCTGCACGATCTGCTTTATTGATTTGACACATTAATGGCAGAGGCCTTGAGCCACGTTCTCACGTGATTAGAGCAGAGCTTCGGCTTGGATTCCGGCTATGAGTTTTTCACCGTTCGTAGTGGCATTATATGTTTTCATTGCAAAGATATGAGATATGGTCATGACTTGTTTCTTCAATAGACAATCTATATCTTCTTCTATGAGTATATGTATGGATATTAGATATGGTCATTAGATTGTTATGTGCTACTTAATTTGTTATACAAGTTGCACTTCGTGGAATATATGATTTTATTGTGTTGTCTATATATGTTTGCATTGTAGGGATGGTCCAGCAAACAGACAAAAAAATTCCTGATGGTCAGTAAGCTGAGTGTAACACTCGGCTTCTGGGCGTAAGCCATCGACAACACTCGGCTTACACGACATGAGTCAAGATCTGGGCAACCCAGAACCTTTTGGCACTGCCGTTGCAGTGGTAAGACGAGAGTGTGGACCGAAGATACTCTGCTCAAACACCCAATATGGCAGGACCTGGTAGCTCCTGATGGACACATAAGCCGAGCGCCGGACACTCGGGGTACGTGCACCTATCGGCACATAGGTGACCCAGAGACGTTTTCCGGTTGTCGGTTTCTCCATATGTGTTGGGAGCACGTAAGACTGGTTTCTGCCAGCCACCGCTCGCCTTAGTTATTAGCCGACAGTCTTGTTCGAACACTCGAATTACTGTGGAGGCCAGGTGGCATGACCATTAACAACCGCCGACCGTCAAGCGACTTTATGTTGCCGATCACACAGGTTTTTAGCTCGGCTAAATGTAAGCCGAGTGCCCGATAGAGCACTCGGCGTATAAGTAGCCCAGCCTTTTTTTTAGGCCTTAGGCGAGTATGCTGGGTACCCGGCTTTGACTGTGATTCCGTTAGTGCTACTGACATGTACGTGTGAACTCTTTGATTGGATAACCTTCTATGTGAGCACTGCTAAATAATTTATATACCTACAAATAAAGGGAATAGGTATTTTTGGTCCGTCATGCGTTTTGTAGAAAAAACCCTCACTTTTCTCTGTAACAACCCGCAATCCAGAAAACCATTTCGTATTGTTTTTTCTGTCGTAGTTTCCCCGCATGGGCTGAGCTGGGCCTGATCAGCACGCGGCAGCAAAAAATGATCTTTTTTGTCCGTCAGTCCTCGCTTGGGCTGAGCTGCTCGTGGCCCGCACCAAAGGCAGCTGCCAACTGAACTGGCTGTTGCTTGTGTTTAAAACTGGATTTGTTGCCAAATTAATTAGTACCACCTCGCTTCTTTGCACCAAATTTCACTAATTTATATACGGTGGTGAGTTGTACGACAACAAGTGGCCTAAAGGAAATAAAAGGGATTGTGAGACAACATCGTGGGATATTCTTGTGCATGGCTGGTTGGTTGTCCCATGGAGGGAGAAGTATGGATGGTGATTTGGGCCCCTTTGGTTGGTGTGATGCCACTTATAAGAAGACATTCGTGTGAATGAAAGGTTTAGGATTCGTGGCTAAGAGGTCTGCTGACCAAATAACACCAGACATACGGAGTATAACATTAGCGCCGGTGACCTAGGACCAAATTGTTGTTCCTTTAGCAAAGGTGCTAAGGCTTGTTTCATGCTTAATGCACGACTGATATAAACTTCTCCTAGATTACGATGTGTGCCTCCCAGTTATCTGCACTGGTGGACATTTTGGTGGATGGGAAAAACTAGCGTCTTCTTTGTAGAAAAACACGCGTCAATTTTTTCCGTTGCAACGCACAGGCATTTGTGCTAGTTTATATATAATATTTCATGCATGCACTGAACAAGATGTCAGCTGAAACTTGTTAAGCCCATTTAATTAAGCCATAGAGATTAGCACGTTGAGATTATGCATGGACATGCAGATTTGGAACATTGAGGGCACCCTCTGACCCTCTTTGGTTCAACTAAATGAACAAAATTTTCAGAATTCACTTCATTTTTGAAACTTTAGTTCGTTTGATTGAACTAAATAGGGTCGGAGGGTACCCTGAAGGTTCCAAACTTGCATCGCTAATTAAGCACATACCAGCACATTCATTAGTACTTTTGATTGTACACACTGGTGCTTCATATTATTATTTATGTTTTTGTTCGTATGAGATCCGGGTCAAATAATAAGTGACAAAATTTCGTCAAACAACAATGAATACATAATTACTAGTAATTGAGATGAAAGTTAATCCAGACTGCCATATTCATTGCGTTCTTTCGGTCTCCTCTTGCTCTACATAGTCAAACTTGTCTGTTTTACAACCCCCTTTAACGGCATCTTGAGATGGTTCTTGAGATTGGTCGGCAGCACATTGCTTGTCATTCCTACCTGGTTGTGTAGACGTTGATGGGTCTGATGCCCCAGAAGTTGCCTTCTCCTCTTCTTTCTTTTTTCTTCCAATGCGCAGATGACGCTCCTTGACGAGTGACAGGGCGAAGCGCTTGAGCGCTTCTCTGTTTGTGCCCCCGTTCAGGTCGGCCAGGTACGTCCCCATGGTCAAGTGCATCGTAGCCACGTTCTCGTTCAGCAGCTTCTCGCCGATGTTGATCAGTTTCTCCGTGTTCTTCCGAGTCGCGTTGTCCATTTTCAGCATGTCCTCCCCGAACAAAGGAGCCTATATACATGTGTGTTAATTAGCTTTTATTTATACGGACGACGTCAGTCACTTGCATACAATAGTAGGGAGTCTTTATGTATGTACCTGAGCCTGGATGCGGAGGTAGTTCTGCTCCTCGTCTGGGGCAGTGCGTAAGAGCAGGCGAGCCTCCCAGTCGACCAAGAAGTCGCTGGCTTGGGAGAAGAAGTTGACGATCGGGTTGTGGCCCCTGTTGCGGACCCATTTTAAGGCGCCCCACTTGGCACAACCCTCTGCGGTGTATGTCCCCTTTCCCTTCACCGCTGCCCCGGTCCCGACGGAGATGACTAGGTATTTCTTGTAATCCACAGCTTGGCAGTGGAAGTCCCGATTCCCGTGCAGTTGCTGCCTGGTAACACTCGATATCGCAGTCATGGTTGGGTTGTTGGCGACGAGGCCGCCGTCGATGAGGTGGCATTGCGACGCCGCCGTGCCGTCGATGCGTGTGCAGTCGAAGCGGTGCGCAGGGAAGAAGGTCGGCGCGGCCGACGTGCCGATGCAGACGTCCGACAGGAGCGCCTTCTCCTCGTTTGGGTCCTCGTTGTATGACGTGAAGGTGACAGGCTTCAGGATATGCACGTCGAACGTAGGTACCACCAATTTACTCAGCTTTTGGTCGATGCGCGTTCTGCCCGTGACTTCCCTGATCGCGTGGCGCAGGAACTTGCCGTCGTACCTGGGCCCACAGCACCCACGTCCCAGGCACAGGCCCAGTGGCCACCACGACAACCACCTACTATGCAAGCAGACAACCAACGCAGAGATTATTACTTGCTAATGTAATTATCTAGGCTCAATGGAAAAATTAGCTAGTCAGATGCATGCATATACACTTACTTCCACTATGGACGGAAGATTTTAGGCCCGTTCTGAATGTAGAAATCCTTGATTTGCTCGGCGGTGAACTTTGGCAGCTCGTGCTGGTTTGGGGTCGCCAACATTGCCGCGATGAGACCGCCCGTGCTCGTGCCGGCGATCACATCAAAATAGTCGGCAATCTGGAAATCTTCGTTCCGCCAATTACCGTGCCCCTCAATAACCTGAACAGATTAGATATACCAAGCATCTCAACAAAAAAGGGAAAAAAAAATAGACATATATGGTGATATGTGGCAACGGTTAGGTTTTCAAGGGAGCTGCCGAACTATTTCTACCCTCCCCACGTGAACTTTCTCCTCTATTCCATTCGATATATCCATGTATGCAGATAAGACAAAAGTGTTGATGTCAATCTAGATTCCCTCCTATTCCCAATATTCAAAATGTTTCGTACCTCAAACCGTTATCCATGTTTTTCACCTGGTATTATAAGGGTTACCCATGTTTTTCATATATCGTTATCGCCAACATTACGTGGGTTGTCAAACTACTCGTTAGTAGCTACCGATTCCAAAGTTCTCGCTACAACCACCCTTGTAAGTACATCACTACCATAGTGGTGACTATGACCTAGCATATTTGGAAAAATAGAAAAAGTGCCATGGTGATAGCTGTAGCGTAGACACATAGTTAACTATATATTACCTATGTTGGTAATTATAGCATGGGCAACCTGGTAATTGCAGTTCGGTTATACTGGTAAATATATCATGGACAACAAAGTAACTATAAGTGTATCATGCTGGTAACTGTGGCATATGCATGCAGCTGGGTAAACACATAATTGTCGGGTTGGTAATAGTAGCATATGTGATGGGCCTTGGAGACGTAATCGGAAAGCCGTGGCAGCGCAGGGCCGATCCCGAGTGGGCTGCCTCACCCAAGAGAATGGCCTCGTTGGCGTCGTGAACTTCGATGAATAGCACTCGACGCAGAGCGTCAGGGCAAAACATGATGTGATCACTTTAATATCGACATGATATCACCAAGCACAGTATAAACAAATGAAGATGAAAACTTTCCAGACACAAAAATAAGCATGACGCTGGTATGGTGCTCTAGAAAAGGCATGCTAGCTAGTATTACGGATTCGTTCTTCCCTCCTGTTAGGAATATGGACGAATAGGCTCACGGCCTCAGACATTGTGCTCCATAGTAAGTAAGCTGATTTTAGAGGACACGACATGATGCATTCATACGACATGGCTCCAGCAAGGTCAATGCGGCGGAGGTCTCCATTGCCAGCAGCAACCGATGCCTTGCTAGCATAGATGTGCGACAGCAGGCCCGATGACCGGGAGATGTACGTACGGTGACAGAGAGAGAAATTGGGTTACTAACTTGGAGCTCTTCCTCGAGGTGGGCGAGGACGACCGCCGGGATCAGCCCGCGAATCCCGCCCCCGTCGATGCTCAGAATCGTGATGAGATCCCCAAACCTTGGTGGCGGGAGCCGTGGTATCTGCTCCGACGGTCGTCGTGCTGGAGGGAGCAGGGGTGTGGTCGACGACACAGGACCAAAGATGTTGCACATGCCTGCCTCAAGACTGTCGATGAGATAGGAAAGACACGGTTTGATGGACATAGGGGTTGGTGAGGTCTTGTAGGTGTTTCTGGACGCTATATATAATACATAGGCAAATGTGTGTAGTTTGGCTGCAATGGATATTAGACGCTACCTACCATGTGCATGCGCTGAGATCATTGGCGCTCTTAACATTTTCAATATAGTGGTAATGGGCACTTAAAGTTGTCCTTTTGAACTTAGAAAATTCGTCTACCCAAGGTGGCATGCCTCCTGCGCTTTTAAAACACAGTACGTGCAAACCCACGGACAAAAGATCTAGTGGTGGTGCCTTGCTTAAATTATCGGATGTGCTACGTGTCGATCACACCGTCTTCCGGTAGTTAGCTTTCGTGGACAGGGCAGGGCACAGTGCTGGTGATTTGTGTCGCGGTGTTGCTAAATTTCAATCAACTTAATCCACGAATTACCAGCCCTCCATAACATGAAATAGGTGGGAGTTTCCCCCCTCAAACTCCATTTCCCTTTCGACATAAAATCTCATTCCCATTACGGACAGTCCCAATGCTTTACGGTGGTGGACTATATCTTAAGCTTGCCACCAAGGAAAAGTACTGACGTGCAAGATTAATTAATAAACAGAGTTCCTTTTCGAAAAAAATTAATAAACAGAGGGAAGCATCTCATATTGCCTTTTCGATACAACTCTCGACTGGAAAACCATTGCTAATTAATCGCATCCATTGTCCTGTGCGTCTCTTCTCCTCGTGATAAGCTTCATCACGACACCTTCGATCCAATGTCTCTGCCACCGTCATCCCAATGCGAAGCTGCCATCACCGTCCTCTTATGAGCATCGCAAAGATGATGTGGTTGTTGCATGCTCCACTTGATGTGGCCTATTTTTTCCGCAGCTACACCCATTGCCTGTAGAGGACACAGCGAGTCAGCAAGGCACTAGAGCCACCACTATGTCGCATGATGCATGGCAATGAAACCGAATTCCCGATAGTCCATCACTACTAGTTGTGACGTGCTGACTCGACGGCCTGGACCATCGGCTAGCCCCGCGCAATGTCCAGCAGCCGAATGAACTCAAAGAGGGCCCATTAGGCGGTGATGAAAAACCGGCTACACAGGACGGCTTCACTGAAATAGGCGGCACAGAAAAAGAGAGAAGAGAAGGACGGGTCTCGCATCAAATACGTCTGACACACACCCCCCCTGTCCCCGTACACACACCGACACAAGCGACGATACACGCAGCGTCGACGTCCACACGTCCGCGGTCCATAAGTCATGAACCTCCAAAGTAGCCACGGAGGTGAGAGAGAGGTTAACAAGTCATGGTTTTCTAAATTTACCATTTCATTTCACATGGCACATATTCCAAGTGAAGGTTTTCTAATTAGTGATTATCCCTTTCATAGGAATAACCTTTACTATACTACTGCGCACTTGGTCTAGAATAACAAAATATTGGTCGGCATCCCATCGCATGCAGGCCGCTCCAGTTTGGAACCGTTTGCAACGTAATTGTTATATGATGTATATGACGTATCTTGGGTGACAACGTCTATCAGATACTACGTTAGAGGCGACAACTTCGTTCTTTGTCATATAGTCGGCAACCGGCTGGCAAGCATTGTAAAGATAACACCCAATTATTTGCAACTATGGCAGGCACTACCGTTCCGACTCCAAAAAAAAGGATGTTGTACATAAACTAGCAAATAGATTAGTACATTACACACTAGGACCAAGTCTACAGTAAGACAATATTGTGACGACTTTGAAAATGGGATATTAAGTGTGTCCATCGATCTCACTGCTGGCCGGCCGTCCCCCATCGATATATTTTGATACCAATCGAAAGATAGTCGCTGCATAATATAATGCCACATCATTATGCACTATCTTCGTGACTCTAAAAAAAAGAAGGATATTGTCCCTGTCTGGCCGCTGGCCGGATGTCCCATCGCATGCCGCTCAATTTTAGTGCCATTTACAATATGCATGGTTGTTGTATAATGTAATGGCACATCTTGGCCGACAAAGTTTGCATTGTAAATATGATAGCTAAGCTGCTAGTTTTTTAAGAAGTGGAATAAACCCCGGAGTCTAGTCCCTCTGCATTGGATGCTACACACAACCATATATTATGGATTATTCAATAATATTAAGCAAATCTCAACATCAATACAAATAAACCGGCTTCAAGCATCTTCGGACAAACAGAGCATGCTCCACGAAGTCTAACCTTCGACGCATGATGTACACGTACCAGCAATTTCTCTGAACATGTTGAAGTCAAGTGGGACAAACAGAGCAGGCTGCACGAAGGCTGGTTGGTGGTATACTGAAGCAGCAAAACACAATTCCTGCAAGCTATGGTTGGTGGAAAATATATTTTCATGTGAATGAATAAAGGCTTCAATACTCTACATTACACTTTATTTACTCATAACTCAAAATATAAATGATGACTACATATGAATGCCTCATGGCAGTATACCAGGATGTGCAATGATCTAGCGTAACATGTAAACAATGATGAACAGTGGCTTTGCTACAAATATCAAGCTAGCTCTATATGATCATGAAATGAAAACTGACAATGAAACTCAAATCATGTAATGAATTGTAAAAATGGAAGTTACATGACAATATATCTCGGAATAGCTATGGAAATGTCATGATAGGTAGTTATGATGGCTGTTTTGAGAAAGATATATGATGTCTTATGTGTAGGAGAACAAGTTCTCCTACGGGGTTTGGATGCACCGGCGAAGTCTTGCACCAAGTCTCGAGGTGAGAGTGGGCAATGCACAGTACCAAAGTGGCTAGCAACATATGTGACGGTGTCCTGGACTAGGGGGTCCCGGCCTAACCTGTCGGTACCCCGATCCTAAGTCACACCGATCTGGCAAATGACACATCATATCGCTTTGCGGCCTCACGCACGGTAACCCACTGCTGCCTCCTTTACCTTGGCCGGGACCGTTTGCGTCTTTTGGCTCACGTATATGATTGTGTTGCTAGCATCCATATGATAGAGAACCCGGGTCGACATGACTAGTCATAAACCAAGGTAGCACAAACGTAGAGGGACGGACATAGGTAACCCAGCAACACACGTGTCGGTCATCAGCGAGTGCAACAGGGCTGTAGCAAGCTATCAGGACTCCAGTAACACCGCGTGACATTTCCCCGTAGGGATAGACACAGGAGCGAAGAAGGATACATGTCGGTCAATCCATGTGTTCCGGAGCAGTAGCGAACTACTATGGCTCAGTGGAAGCACTAGGAGGCATTTCCCGGTATGGAAGGCTACCGAAGCAGATAACTAGGTGTCGAATCCCACACATACCAATGCATTTCAAAACATACGCACAATATGCACGATATGTGTAGATACAACATGGCATCACAACATAACCCTACGACTCAAAGTATTTATTTAAAAGGCTTCGAGGAGCCATACATAACATGATATTACAAACATGGGTCTCATGACCCAACATACAAAGTCATACAAGCAACAGAAGTATAAACCCGTCTGAGTACAGACAACTGGAAAGAAAGGAGTCGAGAAAGCCTGACTATCTACAAGACCCTCCATAGGAACCAGACCTCTGTCTGGGATTCCCAAGCTACTCGGTCAACATCGAACTCATCGTTGAAAGAGCTAGTGAGACTAACGCCTCCTCTGCAAAAACATAAATTAAGCAACCGTGAGTACAAAGGTACTCAGCAAGACTTATATCAGAATTATCCACTTATGCATCAGTATCAACAATGGGGTTGTGGAGTTTAACTGCAACAAGCCAGCTTTGACTCAGTGGCTAACCTGTACTACGACTACCAGTATTTCCTTAAGGTGAGAAAACGCACACGAGTCCACATAGTCACCATATCAATACACCACTATGGATCCGCTCCCGTCTCCCTACTAGAAGGCTATCCATAGCACTCACACTTATCTTGCGCATTTTAGAGTATCCATTTCAACTTGTCTATGAACAATGTAAGCTTTCCAAATAGTCCATATCCGAGGACGCGGCTATCCGAATAGATCATTTACCCTGCAGGGGTGTACTTCTTCACACACGCTCTCACCACTTACCACCATGTGCACGTCATGTATCTCGGCAACCTTCAAGCGGAAGCCTGGCGAGGGTGTCGGCCACGACCTGACTAATCCACACGAGACTCTAGTCCAGTTTTATCGCCTATTTGAGGTTGTATCCGCAACAGAAGTCCGGCCGAGGTTTCTATCACGGCCCCAAACGATGAGAACAGGGTTCCCAAGAGCACCATCCGGGTGTCATCCTGGTACACCGTGCCTCGGTGTCTCTACCGCATCATAGCCCACCCCTAGGGTCAGCGCTACGCACGGCCCCCAACACATATCCTACAAACACCAGAAACTAGCTGCAACTCCTGCACAAGATCAATGCGATTAATAAGTCAAGAGGGTCCATTGGTTTCGGGCCCAATGTGTGGTAGTAACTGTCTTGGATCACAAACACAGACCTCAGTTCCTGAGGAAGGTTTCAATGAGACAACCCACCATGTACTCCTACATGGCCTCTCATCGCTACCTTTACCTAATCGTGTTCACACACTTAGCTCTCAACAGTAGGACATGTTCACCACCATTCCAATCCATCCCAGATGAATCAGACCTAACACAACTCTAAGCATAGCAGGCATAACAAGCAAGCATGAATGAGTAGGCACATCATAGCTCAAACAACTCCTACTCATGCTAGTGGGTTTTACTAATTACTGTGGCAAAGACAGGTCATGCAGAGGAATGGGTTCAACTACCGCAACATGTAATAGTTGAATCATTGTTGTCCTAATGCAGTAAAAGAGAGCAAGAGCGAGAGAGTGGGATTGTATCAGAGTGATCAAGGGGGTTTGCTTGCCTGGCACTTCTGAAGATAGCACTGCTATTCATCAGTGTCAACGATCACATCGTCGGAACAACGCCTACCGAGAGGGAACACACACCGGCAAACAAGGAAAGAGAGCACATTCAAAGCAATGCACAACCAAATGAATGATATGTCATATTAAGGTACTGAATTGACCCAGTGCTACATTTAGCCAGGTTAAATGAAGTGGAATTCAAACCAGATTAAACTCCAACTCCAAATGCTAATTCATAAATTGCCCTATTCATGAATTGTCCTAGTTGGTGAATTTAACTTGTTCAAACATGCATGAACATAGCATAAACAGATTCTTCATATTTTTTTGATAATTTTTCATATATAAATTATTTCCATCAGAGCTATGGTTGATTTTATACGATTTTTTGAAGTTTAAAGCATTTTCTAGAATTTCCAGGCTATTCTAAATTAAACTAAATCCAAAAAATGATTTACTGCATCAGCATTGCGTCACTGTGATGTCAGCAAGTCAACAGAGGCGGTCCAGGTCAAACCTGACCAGTGGAACCCGCATGTCAGTGTCTACTCTAATTAACAGGGTTAATTAACACTAATGTTAATCCTAATTTAGGTTAATTAGGGCTCTGGGCCCACATGTCATAGACTCAGGAGAGGTCAAACCCTTGGTCAAAAGGGTCAAACTCGTCGGCGGCTCGACGCCGGCGACAACAGACGCGGCGGAGGGGTGCAGGCTTCGCCCTCCAGTGACCAAATCGACGGCCGAGTCCATCTACGCGACAAGGAAGTTCGTCCGCGTCATCTGGTGCAATGGCCTTCGCCGGGGGTGGCCAAGAGCGACGGCGGTGGCAACCGTAGCGGCGGCCGAAGTTCGGCCGAGCTCGAGAGCGAGGCTACGGTGGCTGTGGCGATGCGTGTGCGGCACCTAAGGCATCTACGCGATGCGGCGAGCACGATGAACGCACGCCCGAGACGAAATGGTCACCGGAACGTCGTTGGTGACAAGCTCAGGCGGCGGTGGTTCTCGGCCAACATGGAAATGGCGGCTACGGTGGCCAATCGAGCACAGGAGCGAGGGGGAAACACGCACGAGCTTACAGCGCGTCGGATGGAGGCCTCGTCGCGCTCGGAGAGGCGTCAGGGAGGGCGCACGGTCGCCGGCGATCTCGGCAGCCGAAGCTTGAAGAAGAGGTCGGGAAAGTCGCTGTGGGGCGTGTCCGGTTGCGTGGCTCAGTGAGGATGTCGAGGACGAGGTGGCGGAGCTCGCAGATACGTCGGAGGGGCACGGGGAGGGCGGTGGTCACGGTGGACTCACGGCGGCTTCGCCCATGGCGGAGGTAGGCGAGGGGGAGGCGAGGGGGAGTAATGGAGCGGTCGGGCCGATCGGGACGTCACCGAGGCGTTCATCCACGCGTCTAGTGGCTCGGCAGCAAGCAGGAGGTGGCGAGGCACGTGCTCGCGCGCGTCGACCATGCGCGCGCTGTCCTCCTGGCGGGAGGTAGGCGATGACTGGCATGGGCCTACAGTGCTGGGGCGGCACAGTGCAGGCTATGTAAGTGGCTCAGGTACTGTTCTCTCTCTCTCTCATTTCTTTCTGTTTTTCTATTTTGTTTCCTGTTTTGGATTTAGTAGAAATACTAAATCATTTCTAAAAATCCTGAAATAAATTGTGGGCACATTTTGAATTATTTCCAACAGCCCTCAACTATTTCCAGAATTATTAGAGCATTTAAATTATTTATAGCATTTAAATTCCGTAATTGAAATACTTTATGAATTAATTAAAAAATCCAGAGATGACCTAGAAAATATGTGCATCATTTTTGGCAGAGGTTTCCACCTTAACCAAAAATCATGAACTTTTCTAAAGTGCATTTTGGATTCTTTGAAAATTATTTTAAGTTGAACCTATTTGATTTGATTTGTTGCTAGGGTTTGATCATCCCCAATTCAAATTTCAACAAATTTATACATGATGCATGGATGCTTTAATGCAATAATTGCACTCAATTCTAGGGCAGTGACAACTCACCCCCACTAAACAAGAATCTCGTCCTGAGATTCAAGACGTAGGGTAGGAGAAAGGGAACACAGAACTGACACAGTCTTGTTGATCCAAATTGCACTTCTCGAGAACATTGATTCATTGCATCATCTTGATCTTGACATCTTTGCCTTCGAGAACTTCACCCAACATGTTGATGGAAAGAGAGCGAACTCTATAGGATTCGATCTTTACAAAGATCGAGCCACTCACGATCAACTCATGGAATGAGACGTTAGAACATCTCTCGAGCTGAGATGCAAAACACACATCAAGAACGTGGGAAGGAATTAGACGATGAAGGTTCAATTCGGTAGGCAACAATTTTTCGCTTAAGAAGATGGTGAATGGGTTTCAAACTACCGAGGAGATATATTGCCCTTAATACTATAACGGGGCAACATAGGAGAGGTGACTCGTAGAATTATCTCCTAAGTCAGGAAAAAAGAATTACTTTTGATACAGGGATCATTGAAACTCTTTATACCAGACTGAGGCAAATTCACAAATGATCGTTAGAAGGAGTTCGAAGGAATGGCATACTCAGTTTGGGAAGGAAACTAGAGTTATAAGACAAGTCGGCAAACGGAAGGCACATTCCAGTTGATATCGAGGATATAACCTAGTGTCTGAGCGTGCTCTCAAGAACTTGAGCATTTCCATATTCATGAAGGTTTTACCAACATCTATGCCAAGATCCTGGTAACACTTCATACTACCATGATGAATAGTGATGGAGGATGCAGATGCAAAGGAAGACAACACTTTCTCAGATTTCACCTTAGCGAAGCCAAGGGAGCAAAATCTGGATGATCGACCGAGAGACATTTAGCACTCCGCTTCTAATGTTCTCCTTAATGTACTAGCATATCCCAATTGTAGGTACTGTTTGGTATCTAGAACATCAAGTAGGGGTCGGACTTCGGAAACACAAAGGGTCCATAAGGAACAACTTCCAGAATAAGTCATACGAAATCCTCATGGGGAGTGGATGATATCTTGACTCAGCAAAATGGCCACTGCATTGACTTACCGGGATTATAGAGAAACCAAGAACAAAAATCTTTAAAATGTCCCAACCATCATATCTGCCCGAGATTCAGATCTGGTTGGAAACAGGATATTTCAGACTTAACATGTCTGAAAAGGAAAGTTTGCAACACAAATCGACGAGATGATGTAGCGAGATACTCGGGAATGAGCTGCGGTAGCAAGCTCCAAAACATGAGTTGGTTCGCAAGACACACATGAACCCACCGTCCAAGACAGCATGACCACATAGAAGTCTTACAACAAAACACTACCGAGTTCTGGTTGGGAACCATCATCGAGGTATCGAAGTCTTGTGTATTACCATGGATTAGCACTTAACTCCTTTTCCTGGAACAAATCAGTCAGTGGCTTGGTGTGCTAGGGAATACATATGGAATGGAGGTAATTAATCTACCAAAACGTAGAATACTTCGCACATGCATGACCAACTTGGGATGATTCCAGAGGAAGCAAAAACAAGCTTTCTCGAATTCACAGTGGCAACTTGCACCAGATGCATGTGAATTAGAGGAAGTCACTTCTGTTACCGAACACATACTTCATGAGCTGGCACGAAGATGATGTTTACAAAGTTTCCAACACTAGCTTAATGTCCAACATGAATCATGGAGAAGATAAAGATGTTGCCAATGGGCTCAACAACAAGTCATCTAGGTTTCCACGAAGATGGAATTCCATGACTATGTGAACAAGGTGATAGAATTGGTCAGATCAAAAGATATAATGGTGTATGCTCGAGGAGACATCCACGAGTAGGGCAACATTACAAAAATCTTTGGTACTGATTTCGATTTGATGATAGCCCATACTCAAATCAAAGGTTGGGTAAGACAATAGATCCGACAGCATGACCTCAAATCAAAGGTTGGGTAAGACAATGGAGATCAATCGATGAAGATATCATCTTTCTTCAATAGACACACACACAAGATATCCCTTTGAATGAATTAAGTTAGGCAATGCTTTTATCTTCCAAATTTCCAGGTTATTGTTTAGCTTAACCTACTAGCTTAGGGGTATCCAACACAGATTCCTGGAGAAGGGGCGGTTTAGAGAAAAACCAACTTGATCATGAACTCAACATATTGGTCAGGGGACAACCTGGTAATACTTCCGAGAAGATATCCATAAAATCATGAACCACCGATATGTTATGAAGCTCGAGAACAACCTTGCTTTTCAGGGCAAGACGGCATTATCAAAAGAGCGAGGGATTGACACAATCCTAACTCATTGACCGAGGAGTGCACCAGGAAGAATGGACTAGGTAGCACGATCAATCTTAGAATGATGATTCAGTAACCAACATGCTAAGAATGACATTTATCGCCCATTAACTACCAAGCAATGGGGTTGCTACGAGTATTGATTTCACACATCACGGTTCACTTGTAGGTATTCCAGTTACAACAACACGGAGACCAGGAAATAAATGATGATGGAGAGAAGTATTACTATACCAAGAAGTCATAAGAGGTGGTGTAATTCCCATGACATGCTTGATATGTAAGAGGGTAACACTCCAGGGTAGAACAGACTAGAACCTGGATTGGCTTTCTTGATCTGCGGAATACAACTGCTTTGACCCGATCCTAGATATGGATGAGGTACTGGAGTTTGCTTTTCCTAGTAATTCTGAAATAGAACGGCTTGACGGACCACAAGAATAATAGGTACTGATGAGCACGAATGCACAACTACTCCTGACTATCAATTGATAGATGAAGGCCGGAATATAACCGAAGAGGGACAACACAAAAGAGCACATGTTTTCCTGAGTTGTGGATACATAGATTAACATGTCCAACAAGGCTCAACATATTTATTCCGGATAACCCATGCAGAAAGGTAGAATTGGCAGAGTCACAAATATAGAATGGAGAACTCATCAAGAGCACTCTATTGTGATCTTTTGGTTCAGGAGAACTTCTGCCATGACGGTTCATGGTATTGGAAGAATGATATACCACGGACCTCGAAGGCTATCACAAAGGTTACTAATATCCTAAAGGAACGAGGAGACACTATAAACAGGAATGGATGGAATGAATCACAATTCATATGAGCATGTCATTCTCACTAGCATCTGAAATGATTACAAGAATAAAACATGATCAGAACAACATTAGCAATTAGTTATATCACTTACTAGATGAAAAATGAACATGGCATAAGAAATGAGCATGGATTCACAGGCATTTACATAGCATTCAATATAATTACATGAAAAAATAATTCTTCGAACATTCAAGTGAAAACCATGGCTATTGCAATGCCATCATGCAAGTGGCTGTTGTGGCTTGCCTGGAGATGAAGGATTCACCGGGAAGAAGTGTGAGGAGCTCGCGGAAAATTTTGCCGAAAACGGTTCTCTCTCGTCGGAGCTGAATAGAGGGCAGGGGCAAAATGGTCATTTTCAGAATGTTACAACATGGTGAAAATGATTCCATCAGAACGGGCTCGACAAATAGAGAACGTGGGCTTTGGATCACCTGATTCGGAGTTACGGTTGAAAATTTTCGGCCGTTTGTTCGTTAGGCAGAAAAGAAATAAAAAGTGAGCTTTTCTGCTGCTAACGGGCAAAAGCCCGCAATTTAGAGGTTTCGGCACCGGGCTGAAAAAAAGAGAAAGCGCATTTTGAGAAACACATATTCGCAGTAGTGAAAGCGTATTTTCAACAGAAGATGCAACAGAGTACGCTTTCAGTACCCGAAGGCGTATTTTACCGAAGTGCGCTTCCACTTATCCCGCGCGGGCCCGAGGCTGGGTCAATGCTTAGAGGCCGACAGGTGGGGCTGGAAGGAAGGCGGGGCCCGTAGGGCAGGTCCTTCTTCTTCCACCCCGCGTGCGCCCGTGAACATAGGAAACCGCTCGCTCCGGCGGCGACCCCCGACGACCCCGGCCACCTCCGGCGGAGCTCGGACCATCGGAGTGACCGGGAGGACGAGACGCACCCGACTGGCCACCTCACGCCCGCCGGGAAGCACAGGACCAAGCGAGGCCATGGCCTTGGCAGACAGCGGCTTCGGCTGGAGATGGGCACGGCGCTCCCGCTGGGGAGAAGATGCTGCGGGGGCTGGGGAGGTTTGCTGCGGCTATGGGAGCTCCCTGGTGAGGAAAGGAGGCACTAGTAGAAAATAGGGCATTAGTCCTGGTTCGTTAGGGCCTTTAGTCCCGGTTCTGCAACCAGGACTAACGAATCGGGACTAAAGGCCCTCACTTTTAGTCCCGGTCGTGTTACGAACCGGGACTAAAGGGGCTCCACGTGGCCGCTGCGCAGCGCTCAGGCAGGAGGACCTTTAGTCCCGGTTAGTAACACCAACCGGGACTAAAAGGCCGCCACGCGTCAGCCCCTGCCAATCGCTGTTTTTTTTAAAGGAGGGGTTTAGGGGTTTAGGGGTTTTGGAGGGTTTAGGGGTTTCATTTTTATTTTATGTTTTCCATTCAACTCGACGCTAGCTACTAATAGCAATGAAGGAACCGTTACACAACATCGTCATGAATATAGAGAAGTGACCTCTTTCTTCGTGCTAGGTCGAACAACAAGTTTTCGTATATATGTTCGACGCTACTACATATAGTACACGTTCATGCATATATACAAAATAACATCTGTTACGATCCCTAATATCTAATTACCAACATTCACTACCAATTTCCGATGGTATTCTCCGGTTGTAGCTATGACCTCTTTAAGGAAGAATCCCGCCAATTCCTCTTGAATTGCCTTTACGCGATCGTTTGGTAGGAGATCGTCCCGCATCCGTTTGATCTAATTTAGAGAAGGGGGTCAATATATATGAATGAAACTCAACACAATTGATGGTAATAAAATAAAATTGTGAATATTGTTTACGTACTTCAAGTTGTTGTAAATTTCTGCCTGTCTCACTGGTCGTCATGCGAATGAACTCGCAAACGTAGTATCCACATAAATTAGTCCCCCTTTCCTGCCTCAAGCACTTTACGAGAGTAGAGTTCAATCAAAATAATAATCAAGCATGATAATGGTATTGAAATTAACTAGAATCAAAGAGATGCGCGGACCTAGCTAGTACTACTTACAGTGAGTTGTCGAAATTGCAGCTCCTCTTTCCATTCACCCCTAGCCTTCTTGGTGAACCATTTCAAAACCCTGTCTGGCAAAGAAAATAAATAAAGGAGTTATTAATTACTTGATATCAGGAAATGAACGAAAGTTGCCGATATAGTGCGATAATGATTGAAATTACCTCTCGAGCATATCACGCAGGTCCGCCCACATCTTACGGTCTTTATGTAGCGAGTCCATGACAAGTACGCTTCCTGAGTCAACCCGAATGACTAGCAGAATAAAGTGGAACCTGCGCACGCAGCATAACTCATCAATTACACTTAACATCGAATAAGCGAAACAGAATGTGTACAAGACAGTATAACACTCACTTGAAGTTGTAAGTAAATAGTATTTCCCTTTTGTTTTGTTGTTCAATTAATGCCCTTAGCAAGATCTTCTCTGTATCCTTGGCGTTCATTTGTACCGTAACTTTATGAATAGTATTTGGGTTAATGAACCCAATGTCATAGATTTGTCCTCTTTTGCATTCGAGGATCTTCATTCTGCATAATATAGTGAGGATAATTATACATGCAATGAACGAGCTGAGCTAGAGACTTAATTACAGAAATGATACTTACAGACAATAGCAACTGACGATAGATTTGTCGACGTCGTCTTGATTGTAAACCTGAAATAATTCATCAAATTCAACGTAAATCTCCTCGTCTCCATTGAAATAATGCTCATCTTTAACTCCCGCAATGATATAGTTGGTCCCTTCCTTTGAGGCTTCCATGTACCACTCATGCAATTTTCGCATTTGTGTTGGTACTAGCCGGACCTCCTCAGGTTTGACGAGAGGCTTCCCATGCTGGTATCTGTATGCTAACTCAGCCATGGAGAACTGTACCTCCTCACCTAAGTAATCACCAAGAGTGAAACCAACATCATCGGCCGCTACCCCCGGATCATAATCGATATCGGTAAACACCTTGAGCGGGGGGCACAACTGGTTTTTCTGTTCGCCGAGCTGGGGAATTGTTTTCCCACTTGCACTACTGCTACTTCCCGGCCGTTTCACATGTTCTCCATATGACTTTACAATAGACCGGTCAAAGATTGCTTTTAAATCCTTGACCATATCAAATATATCATCACCAGTACGGAGGACAGGCTTCTTCCGGTGATCTGCCTCACCTTTGAAATGCTTGCCTTTCTTTCTTAAGGCATGCTCGGTCGGAAGAAGTCGACGATGTCCCAGGTACACATTCTTCTTACATTTGTCCAAATATATACTTTCAGTCTCATCTAAACAGTGCGTGCATGCATTGTATCCCTTGTTTGTCTGTCCTGAAAGGTTACTAAGAGCAGGCCAATCATTGATGGTTACAAACAGCAACGCTCATAGGTCAAATTCCCGCTGTTTGTGCTCATCCCACACACGTACACCTTTGATATCCCACAGCTGTAAAAGTTCTTCAACTAATGGCCTTAGGTACACATCAATGTCGTTGCCAGGTTGCTTAGGGCCTTGGATGAGCACTGGCATCATAATGAACTTCCGCTTCATGCACAACCAAGGAGGAAGGTTATAGATACATAGAGTCACAGGCCAGGTGCTATGATTGCTGCTCTACTCCCCAAAAGGATTAATGCCATCTGCACTTATACCAAACCATAAGTTTCTTCCGTCATCTGCAAACTCCGGCCACTTTCTCTCGATTTTTCTCCACTGCGACCCATCAGCGGGTACTCTCAACATCCCGTCTTTCTTACGGTCTTCTTTGTGCCATCGCAACAACTTGGCATGCTCTTTGTTTCTGAATAGACGTTTCAACCATGGTATTATAGGAGCATACCACATCACCTTGGCAGGAACCCTCTTCCTGGGGCGCACGCCCTGAACATCACTAGGGTCATCTCGTCTGATCTTATACCTCAATGCACCGCATACCGGGCATGCATTCAAATTCTCGTACTCCTCACCGCGATAGAGGATGCAGTCATTAGGGCATGCATGTATCTTCTGCACCTCTAATCCTAGAGGGCAGAGAACCTTCTTTGCTTCGTACGTACTGTCAGGCAATTCGTTATTCTTTGGAAGCTTCTTCTTCATTATTTTCAGCAACTTCTCAAATCCCTTGTCAGATAAACCATTCACTGCCTTCCATTGCAGCAATTCCAGTGTGGTACCGAGCTTTGTGTTGCCATCTTCGCAATTTGGGTACAACCGTTTTTTGTGATCCTCTAACATGCGATCGAACTTCAACTTCTCCCTTTCACTTTCGCATTCTCTCTGTGCATCAACAATGACCCGGCGAAGATCATCAACGGGCACATCTGGTGCCTCTTGATCTTCAGCTTCCCCCGTTGCAGTATCACCGTATTCAGGGAACATAGGATAGTTGTCATCATCCTCTTCTTCTTCATTGTCTTCCATCATAACCCCTCTTTCTCCGTGCTTGGTCCAACAATTATAGTGGGGCATGAAAGCCTTCTTAAGCAGGTGGAAGTGAAGGGTTTTCGAGGAAGAGTAATCCTTCATATTCTCACAGACAACACATGGAAAATACATAAAACCATTCTGACTGTTTGCCTCAGCCACATCGATAAAATTATGCAGGCCCGTAATGTACTCGGAAGTGCGTCGGTCACCATACATCCATTGCCGGTTCATTTGCATTATATAATTAAGTATATCAAAAACCATTACAGAACATCATGAATAGAGAAATGACCAAATTAATACAAGTTCATCATCACATTAAAACCAAAGTACAGTAGTGATCAAATGTTATTACTGCAAAAATAAATACATAAAGTTCATACATAGTTCTCATAAAACAACATACAACTATGTAAAACATTTAAATGCAACAACAAATGTGATCAAAATCGCAACTAAGGTAACAATTGATCCAACAGCATAATGATACCAAGTCTCTTTATCAATGGCATATTTTCTAATCTTTCTAATCTTCAAGCGCATTGCATCCATCTGGATCTTGTGTAGATCGACGACATCGGCAACATGCAACTCCAATTTCATCTTCTCTTCTTCAATTCTTTTCAATTTTTCTTTCAAATAATTGTTTTCTTTTTCAACTAAATTTAACCTCTCGACAAGAGGGTTGGTTGGAATTTCCGGTTCACATACCTCCTAGATAAAAACATCTATGTCAAGTTGGTCGGCATAATTGTCATAAACACTAAATGAAACAAATAGTTATAAAAGATAATATACCACATCTGAATCATAGACCGGACCAGAGCCGACGGGGGCGGATATCAAAACCATGGCACTATATAATAACAAACAATAATACAAGTAAGAAAATTATACAAGTAGCTATCTAAATCATACAAGTAAGAATTTTTTTCTTTTTAAAAAAAGATAAGAACAAGAGGCTCACCACGGTGGTGCCGGCGACGAGATCGGCGCGGGCGATCGACGGCGGTGAGGACGGGGACGGGGATGGGCTTGGAGGAAGAACAGAGGAGAAGAAAGAGGAGAAAGCTTAAGTGTGGCTCGGGCACCTCATATCATGTTTGTTTTGTGTGAACTCAAGTGGCATCATGCTCTCAGGCATTTCATCGAACACCTCATGTGCATAGGAAGGGAGAGCAAAGTAGCACACACCTCCCACCTTCTATGAGCTAAAAACAGAGGAGAGGGCGGGCAGGGGCGAGGATATATATAGGCGTTTTTTAGTCCCGGTTGGTGTCTAGAACCGGGACTGAAGACAGACCTTTTAGTCCCGATTGGAGACACCAACTGGGACTAAAGGGTGGCAACCCCTTTAGTCCCGGTTGGTGTCACCAACCGGGACTAAAGGTCCCATTCAAACCGGGACTGATGCCTGCCGAGCCCCGGCTGGCTTCCTAGCTGCTCGAACCGGGACTGATGCTCACATTAGTCCCGGTTCGTAATGCGACCGGGACTATTGCTCCCATCCGGCTAGAACCAAAGCCCTGTTTTCTACTAGTGAGGGGGAGAGGGGCACTGCCTTGCTCGAATTCGAGCGGGCAGAGCCGGCGGCCAAGGTGGCAATGCGAGGCGAGGAGAGCTCCAGAGGCTCGAGGGAGAGGTCGGGGGGACCGCTTGGAGGGTGGTGAGGAGGTTGATGAGCTCGGGAGGCCTCGGGAAGGGCTTATATAGCCACGGCAAGATGCCCATGTCCGGAAGCCGCCGCGGACGGGTGGGCGCCACTCTGACGCGACCGCGTACGCGTGCGCACGTGTGGAGGGATTGATGGCGACGAGAGGGAGCTAGTGGAGCGCCAGAGGAGGGCAGACGCGGGAGGGGCGAAGTCCGGTCGGCCACCATGGCCGAACAGTGCAGCGGGCAGGGTTGCCGTGCCACGAGGAGGGCGAACGAGGAGGGGGCCAGGGCTGGGGAGCAAACGCGTGGCTACGGCGGTGCTCTAGGACATGCTGGGATGCACGGAAGCGGCTGGGAGAGCGGTGCCCAAAGCTAAACGACGCAGAGCGCGCAACCAAGGCATGCCAGTCATGCGGTTACCGCGTGGCATGGCGCTCTGAGGGCACGCGGGACTGGCAAAAGGTGTCTACCAAGTGGGACCTTCCTGAAGTGATAGATCGAAGAAAGAAACGGTGTGCTGATGGGAGGGATCATCTATAGTTTGTTGTATCAAACTTGGTCATGAAATTGTGGTCAAATGGGGTGGGATAAGGGCTAACCAGGATGTCACAAGAGTTTAGGGTAGGAAGGACTACTGTCCTGTGAATTATGAAAAGATTTGGACCAAGATTTATTATAGTTGCTTCACAACCACAAAATCTGGTCCAGAAACTGATTCATGAAGTGGCACTCACATGGATGATTTAATTGAGCTGAAATTTGGTTTAGTTAGATCATTTGGGCATATGAAGGCATTGCCAAAATTTCATACCATTTGGATACACCAACATGGTACTTGCTTCACAATGCTTTCTACTGGACAGAAACTTGGGGGAATTTTGTGGAGAAAATGGCTTGGCAAAATGATGTGAATTTTGACATGCTCAATGGATAAATGGATATTTGTGTCCTAGATTAATTTCAGATTTTATGAAGCAATATAAAATATAGTTGCTTCACAAACTGAAATTGTGACCAGAACCAAAGATTGGATGGTGTGCTCACATAGATAGTTGGATGGAGATGAAATTTGGTGGAGAGTAATGATTTGATCATATGAATGATCTTCCAAAATTTCAACTAATTTAAATTACTCTATCTAGTACTTCCTTCACAAAGCTTCTCTCTGGTCAGAAACTTTGGAAATTTGCTGAGGAAGATTTACTAGGCAAATGAAGCTGAATTTTGGCATGTGGCAATTATTTGGATATGAAAGAGTGCCCAAAAATTTTGAGGGCACTCAAGACAATATAAATGGCACTTCCTTCACAAAGTGCCCTACTGGACAGAATAGGAAATGAATATTCCTGAATTATTTTTGAACTAGGCGAGGATGGGTTTTGACATATTAGTGGAAGATATGATCCAAAGAATTTATGAGAATTTTGTAGGAATTTTGGGAATGACAGAAATATAGGTTGCTTCACAACCTAGGGCAAATAGGGTTATTCCTTTAATAGAAAAAGGAATATTCCCAAGAAATAAATATTAGGGTTGGGCTAAGATAGAAATGACATGGCCTTGGGATAGATTTGAGAATGACAAGCCACTTGGAAGTGGCAGGAGAGAAGATCTTCCTAGGTTTTAAGACCACATAGCCACGGAAAAAGAACTCCAAATAAAAATTTGAAGACATCCAAAAGAAAAAGAAAGGCCAAAAATCAGGGTGTTACAATGAGACCGGCGCTCCTGGACCTCTGCGTCGCGCTGTGGCCTACCGAGGCCATGCCCAGAAGCCTCTTCGGTCCGACGGCCCGTCTCCAAGATGTCGTGTGATACGTCTCCGTCGTATCTATAATTTTTGATTGTTTCATGCCAATATTCTACCACTTTCACATATTTTTGGCAACATTTTATATTATTTTTGAGACTAACATATTGATCCAGTGCCCAGTGCCAGTTCCTGTTTTCTGCTTGTTTTTTGTTTCACAGAAAATCCATATCAAACGAAGTCCAAATGCAATAAAATTTCACGAAGAATTTTTTTGGAATATATGTGATTTTTTGGGAGGTGGAAATAACACAAGATGGTGCTCGTGGGCCCCACGAGGCACCAGGGCGCGCCAGGGGGGCCAGGCGTTCCGTGGTGCCTCGTGAGGCCCTCGTAGGCCGGTTGGTGCTATTGTTCGGGCGCTAGGAAGCTCATATCCAGAAAAAAATCGTGTTAAAATTTCAGCGCAATCGGAGTTACGGATCTCCGGGAATTTAAGAAACGGTGAAATGCCAGAAAATAGGAACATGAAACAGAAGAGAACAGAGAGAGAGATCCAATCTAGGAGGGGCTCCTGCCCCTCCGCCGCCATGGAGGCCAAGGACCAGAGGGGAAAACCTCCTCCCATCTAGGGGGGAGGCCAAGCAAGAAGAATAAGGAAGGGGGCTCTCTCCCCCTCTCTCCCGGTGGCGCCGGAACGCCGCCGGGGCAATCATCGTGACAGCGATCTACACCAACAACTTCGCCGCCGTCAACACCAACTCTCTCCCCCTCTCTGCAGCGGTGTAACACCTCTTCTCCCCGCTATAATATCTACTTAAACATGGTGCTTAATGCTACATATTATTATCCAATGATGTGTTGCCATCCTATGATGTTTGAGTAGATTCGTTTTGTCCTATGGGTTGATTGATGATCGTGATTGGTTTGAGTTGTATGTTTTATTTTGGTGGTGTCCTATGGTGCCCTCCGTGTCGCGCAAGCGTGAGGGATTCCCGCTGTAGGGTGTTGCAATACGTTCATAATTCTCTTATGGTGGGCGGCTAGAGTGACAGAAGCTTATACCCGAGTAAGGGGGTTGTTGCGTATGGGAGTAAAGAGGACTTGATACTTAATGCTATGGTTGGGTTTTACCTTAATGATCTTTGGTAGTTGCGGATGCTTGCTAGAGTTCCAATCATAAGTGCATATGATCCAAGTATGGAAAGTATGTTAGCTCATGCCTCTCCCTTGTATAAAATTGCAACAATGATTACCGGTCTAGTTATCGATTGCCTAATGCCTATAGACAAATCATTCTCTTGTATTACAAAAAGCTTTCTACTAAACAACTAACTTTTATTATCTTGCAAATTACTCGTAGTTTTATTTCCTCTAAGTACTTCTAGTTTTATTCTTGCAAACCTATCCTATCACCTACAAAATAGTTTCATACTTGTTCTAGGTAAAGCGAACGTTAAGTGCGCGTAGAGTTGTATGGGTGATCGATAGAACTTGAAGGGAATATTAATTCTACCTTTAGCTCCTCGTTGGGTTCGACACTCTTATTTATCGAAAAAGCTACAATTGATCCCATATACTTGTGAGTTATCAAGACCTTTTTCTAGCGCCGTTGCCGGGGAGCAATAGCGTGGGGTTGATATTCTCGTGTGTGCTTGTTTGCTTTATCACTAAGTAGATTTTATTTTTAAGTTGTTCTCTATCTTTAGTTGTGGATATGGAACATGAAATACCAAAAAAATTAGTTGTACTTGTTACTCATGGAGATGGGGAACCTCCTAAAACCCTCGATGCCCGTTATGTGGAAAACATTAAATACTACTTTGATAATCCTGATAAAACTCCATTCAACTTGATAATGGGAGTTACTTTGGATCAACGGGAATACTTTAGGGATTATCGCTTGTCTCAAAAAGGGAAACTCTTATGGGATCAAATTTATTATTTGCATTGGTATGCTTGGAATTTATGCTTGAGATATGATTATACTTGTTGCTCTAGGATGAAGGCTCCACACCTTCCCTTTTCATGTGAATTTAATGATAATGAAACCTTGGCTTCTTATGCTAATGGTATATATGATTACTATGATGTGGAACGAATAGAAGAATTTGTTGCTTTTAAGGGTGCTTATGAAATTGAATCTTTGTTTGAAAAGTATGAAGATTGTGATGATGCCGTTTACAGATCTGAAAATTTTGTTTTACTTAAATATTGCTATGAGAATTATAAATACAATGCCGATATTGATGAATTTATTGAGAAAGTCTCCGCTGTCCAAGAAGAGACTAATATTTGCAGGAGTCTAAGGAAGAAGAAATTGATGACACTGTGAGCTCATTGGATGAAAAAGATGACGAGGAGAGCGAAGAACAAAAGGAGGAAGAGCGGACTAGCTACCCGTGCCCACCTTCTAATGAGAGTAACTTTTCAACTCATACATTGTTTAATTTTCCTTCGTGCTTACCGAAGGATGAATGCTATGATGATTGCTATGATCCCTTTGATTCGTTTGAAATATCACTACACCACAACCCTTAATTGGGGGCAATTAACTGCCGGGAGAAATACCTGATCAAGGGCAAATAGTCTGCCGGGGATCATGCTACTGCCGGCAGAAATACTAAGGGGCAGATAAACTGCCGGGAGAAGTTGAATAGCTAGGGCGTGTGGACTGCCGGTGGTGATTTGTACCACCCACGGCCCTCTATCTGCCGGCACAAGTGAACCTCGGCCCACTGTCTGCCGGGGACTCTCTTTGGCGCGAGACCAAAATAATCGGGCCAAGCGCGCGCAGGCGTGCGGGCGCGCGCGAGACTGACAAATTTCGCACCAAAAAATATCTGCCGCCCCCACCCGTTCTTCTCCTATCCTAAAAAAAACAATTATTCCCCAAATCGAATCCTCCTCCCAGGCCCTAGCCCTCATCCCGACCAACGCCGCCGCCGATCCCCTCCTCCCTCGACCGCTCCATCCACCCTTGGCCAACCCCTCTGCCAACCCGTGCGACCCTCAATGGGATCAATAGCGCTCGTGCGTCGAGGTTGACGTCGCCTCCATCCCCTCGGCACCGCCGCCGGGAATGGCCGACGGCGCCGGTGCATCAAGGTCGATGTCGCCTTCATCTCAAGCACTAGATCCTGCGACAAAAACCGAGTCTCGTCCATCGCGTTGCGAGCACAGTGACGGCAAGGGCGAGAGGAAGCGGTTCTTCTTGGCTCCTCTGCATCTCAGGGTCGTTCCCCCACAACCACGCCGCCGCGCTCCTCATCTCCACGGCCCTCCGCGCTGACGAGCACTGGCAGGCTTCCCACCATAGCTCCCTCCTCCCCGACGGTGAGTGTGGTGCATGCTCCTCACTCTGCTGGTACAAGATGCTGCTCAGATCCGTCATGCTGGAAACCTGATGCAGGCGAGTTTTTCCTTAACAAGACTCTGAACCTCTCCTTATCTGCTTGACGAGGAAGCTTACACCGAGCACGCCGCTGGACCAGGTTTACTCCTCTCTCCCGTGTCCCTTCTCCTGCCTCCTAGAGGGCAGATCCTTTTGGATGCTGTCAATTTTGTATGTTGAGATGAGGTTGTTAGATTTGTTTGGTTTGATGTGATTTTTCCCCAACTTTTTTGGTGGACTTTTGGTTCCTGCTACCACGGACAGCGAGCGATGATACCCTCTGAATTTTTGTCTGTTCGTGAGTTTGGAGAGCTGACACTTTGCATCTTGTGCCTACCTCTGGCCACATTGTTTCTGAGCAAATATTCATCACATAATATTTTATATATGTTAAGAATGAAGTTATGCTCCTTGAAAAAAGAAAGAATCTGCACTCCTAACAAAGAACCTGTAACAACACTCGTGGAGAAGAGAGAGAAGGAAACAACAATCTTGCAAGGGAAATAAAGAAACCACAGCTTGTTCACTAAATTTTCCATGGGTGGTAACGCTCTCTTCACGCATATAATCTGACTTTCAGACACTATTAATTAGAAACAATAAGATTCCAGACACTGAGTCATCATATTGGTTAACACAAGTGAGAGATGAACGCAAGTGAAATTTACCTTAGTTATATCAGCTCCATTTTCTTTACAGAAATCTTGCTTTTATGCATTGATGGTGGGACTTGGGAGCAAAGGCATACATGTGTGGGAGCTGATCTTGTTTCCATCCATTACAGATATAATCGCCTTTTTACTACTGAAAATATCTTTTTTCTTCAATTCACATGAAGTATTTGAGGATATGATATTAACTGTAATTGGATCCTCTTTCTTTCATGTACACGATAGACTCTGCCATGTAGAGAAATGATTTTCGTTGGATTCCATGCTCACTCACTTGTATTTATATGCAATCTAGTATGTAATAATATACTTAAACATGCAAGTGTATGCGATACATGCAATACATGGCCCAGCTCATAACTTTAATTTGATTCATGTTTCGTTCATCACAAGGTCCCAAACTGGTGCATAAATCAGCTTGTTTGTTTATTTGTACCTTGGTTTAATTTTCTAGGCTAATTCAACTTGTTGTGGGAGATGTGGGATAATGAACCAATAAAAAAACTGTTTATTCAACCAACTTTTCGTAGTGTCTCACTGGATTTGTAAATCTGGGGGCTTGTCCACTAATCAGATACTACCATTTTAGGGGACCCTCATTTGTAACTTGTCCAACAAAAGCATGGAACCAGGAAACTAAACAGCTCGCCATTAAAGAGCCCAAAATATATGCTCCAGCTAGTTCCCCTCTTATTATGTGTTTTCCTAGATTTTTTTTCTATTGTGGGCAGCTTAGTAGATATAGAGACTTAGAAGGAAAAGCAAGCGCAAATACACACTAACTTGATTTACTGGCTAGTATAGTAACTTTGTGTATGTAACCTGCTTATACCACTTTGCTTATTACAGTAACTTGTATCACTGAATTTACTGATCCTACTTGAAGCTGCAGCTGCAACTTTGCATATGTGCCTGTATAGTACAGTAGCTTGAAAATGCGCTTGTGTAATGCTTAGGTGTGATGGTAGCCTTGTACTTGTTTTTTGAAAATGCAGAATTTTTTTCAAAATGGTCATCAATTCTGTTCGCTTTACTTTGGTACAGTAATATTAGCTATAGCCTGACTTCTAATGTAGGCAAGTGTTTAAAATACAAGATAGGTACACCTACTAGTTATTGTTAATATTTGTACAGACATTGCACACTGTTAAGATGAGAAGTAAAATAAGCTTGCTACTGTCAAGATGATAAAAAAATGAACATGTTGATGTCCAGGACATGTTCGTACTATAGTAGAGAATACTCTAGAGATGTTACTAGTTTCTCTATATTTCAGAACATATGCAGCTGTTGTATGTGGGCATGCGGCTGTTGTATGTGATTGTTGTAACATCTTCCTTAAGTTCTGAGTGCAATTGTTGTATGTAACATCTTCTGATCTATTGCAGGTTTCCCAAAGGTACACAAGTTGACTGAGGTTTGGAAGATCTTCAAGCCGCTGAAGATTTGGAAGACCTACAATTAAGTTGGTGGAATGATAATGTCATGTGTCTTGTTTGTTGAACCTGGAGACTTGCTCTGCTCATTTTGGTGGTTGTTAAGCTCATTTTGGTTGTGTGGCACATCTAGGAACATTTGTACTACTCCTTTTGTGGCACTACTTTATTATGGTTGTGCGACTCATCTATAAACATATATGTACTCCTTTTGTGGCACAACTTGCTTATATATGGTCATTATGTTTATCAAATAAACTTTAAGGTTTTTGATGAGGCCTACATGTTACTTTGATTGTACTGCATGTATAAATTGTGTGATATGTCCTGATTACATAAACATATATAATGACTGGATGTTACATTAGAGATGCCAGAACAGATTGGTAGTGAAATCAACGTGCTGGCATAATAACTGCCGGGTAAACATGCTTGTGCAGGCAATTAAATTGCCGGTAAGTGTAGTTTCATGTGCTTGACTAATCTGCCGGGAGAAAGTAGACTGCCGGCAAATACATGGGCCAGGGCAGATAAACTGCCGGGAGAAATCTATCTGCCGGGACAACTAATCCCCGGCAGCCGTTCTCATGGCAGTTTTGTCTGCCGGGAGAAACATTGTCCCGGCAGTTTATCTGCCCTTTAAAGTGATTTCTCCAGGCAGTTTTCCCGTCCTTACATCAGTGTTGTGGTGTAGTGTATCCCTTTTTGATGAAATTGATGCTTGCTATGCTTGTGTCCATGATGCCAATATGAATGATGCTTATGGAGATGAACTTGCTATAGTTCCTTATGTTAAACATGAAATTGTTGCTATTGCACCCACTCATGATAGTCCTATTATCTTTTTGAATTCTCCCAACTACACTATATCGAAGAAGTTTGCTCTTATTAAGGATTATATTGATGGGTTGCGTTTTACTACTACACATGATAATTTTGATGAATATAATATGCATGTGCTTGCTGCTCCTACTTGCAATTATTATGAGAGAGGAACTACATCTCCACCTCTCTATGTTTCCAACACGATAAAATTGCAAGAAACTGTTTATACTATGCATGGGCCTTTACTTGATATGCATGAATTGTTCTTTTATGACATGCCGATGCATAGGAAGAGAGTTAGACTTCGTCATTGCATGATATATGTTGCTTTGTGCTCACTACTAAAATACAAATCATTGTTAACTAAAATTGGCTTTGATATACCTTGGGATCCGGGTGGATTAATTACTTGAGCACTTTATGCCTAGCTTAATGGCTTTAAAGAAAGCGCTGCCAGGGAGACAACACGGAAGTTTTAGAGAGTCATTTATTTTTATTGAGTGCTTTTATAAATTTTAAAAACAAAAAAAAATATAGAGGGGAACCTAAAACTTTTCAAAAAGAAAAGTGAAAGTGAGAAAGACAAGCATCGTGGAAGTGGGGGACGTCCTTGAACTTTGTTCATGCCCATGGAAACTTTGTGAATCTAGAATTACAGAAACTTTTCAACAAAAATAATTATCCCCTTGTACAAATCCATTGTATTATAAAAATAATGTGCCAAGATTTACCATTAGGATGTTTAAATTGCTTGTTTGGTATGTGCAGTGCAAAAACAGAAACTTTTGCTGTAGTGCGTGAATTTACATTTTTTACTGGAACGTGAAAAAATTCTGAAATTTTTGTACAGTACTTCTATGCAAATGTTTTATTTTTTCCTACTTTTTCAGAATTTTTGGAGTTACCGAAGTATAGTCAATGTTCAGATGACTACAGACTGTTCTGTTTTTGACAGATTCTGTTTTTGATGCATTGTTTTGCTTGTTTTGATGAAACTATGGATTGTATCGGAAGGTATAAGCCATGGAGAAGTTAGAATACAGTAGGTATAATGCAAAAACAAAATATGAATGGGTTTGAAACAGTACTTAAAGTAGTGATTTGCTTTATTATACTAACGGATCTCACGAAGGTTTTGTTAAGTTTTGTGTGGATGAAGTGTTCAAAGATCGAGGAGGTATTGATATGAGAAGTATGAGGAGAGGAAAGAGCTAAAGCTTGGGGATGCCCAAGGAACCCCAAGTAAATATTCAAGGAGACTCAAGTGTCTAAGCTTGGGGATGCCCCGGAAGGCATCCTATCTTTATTCAACAATTATCTGTATGTCTACGTTTTTGTTTTGTTCACATGATATGCGTAAATTCTTGGAGTGTCTTTTGTGTTTATTTTTCCCTTTTCTTTTATGCACCATGCTGGTATGAGATAGTCCTTGGTTGATTTATAGAATGCTCTTTGCACTTCACTTATATCTTTTGAGTATGGCTTTATAGAATGCTTCATGTGCTTCACTTATATCATTTGAAGTTTGGATGCCTGTTTCTCTTCACCTAGAAAACCGTTATTTGTAGAATGGTCTTTTGCTTCACTTATATTTATTAGAGTGTGGTATTTTGTAGAAAGAATTAAACTCTCTTGCTTCACTTATATCTATTTAGAGAGTCAACAGGAATTGGTCATTCACATTGTTAGTCATAAAATCCTACATAAAACTTGTAGATCTCTGAATATGATATGTTTGATTCCTTGCAATAGTTTTGCGATATAGATATGGTAATATGTGGGAGGTACTAGTGAATGATTGTGGTTTAGTAGGAATATTGGTGTTAAGGTTTGTGATTCCCGAAGCATGCACATATAGTCTCTCGTTATGCTAAGAAGTTGGAGCATGATTTATTATTGATTGTCTTCCTTTGCGTGGAGGTCGGGGGCGCGCGATGGTTAACTCCTACCAACCTCCCCCCTAGGGGCATGCGTAGTAGTACTTTGCTTCAAGGGCTAATAAACTTTCGCAATAAGTATGTGAGTTCTTTATGACTAATGTGAGTCCATGGATTATATGCACTCTCATCCTTCCGCAATTTGCTAGCCTCTTCGGTACCGTGCATTGCCCTTTCTCACCTCGAGAGTCGGTGCAAACTTCGCCGGTGCATCCAAACCCCATGATATGATACGCTCTATCACACATAAGTCTCCTTATATCTTCCTCAAAACAACCACCATACCTACCTATTATGGCATTTCCATAGCCATTCCGAGATATATTGCCATGTAACTTCCATCATCATCATATACATGACTTGAGCATTCATTGTCATATTGCTTTGCACGATCGTAAGATAGCTAGCATGATATTTTCATGGCTTGTCCGTTTTTTGAAATCTTTTGCTACGCTAGATCATTGCACATCCTGGTACACTGCCAGAGGCATTCATATAGAGTCATACTTTGTTCTAGTATCGAGTTGTAATTTTTTGAGTTGTAAGTAAATAGAAGTGTGATGATCATCATTATTCATTATTAGAGCATTGTCCCAGTGAGGAAAGGATGATGGAGACTATGATTCCCCCACAAGTCGGGATGAGACTTCAGACAAAATAAAAAAAAAGAAATAAAAAAGTGAGGCCAAAAAGAGCCCAGAAAGAAAAGAAAAAAAAAGAGAAAACAAAAAAAATGAAATGAGAGAAAAAGAGAGAAGGGGCAATGTTACTATCCTTTACCACCCTTGTGCTTCAGAGTAGCACCATGTTTTTCATATGGAGAGTCTCCTATGCTTTCATTTTCATACACTAGTGGGAATTTTCATTATATAACTTGGCTTGTATATTCCGATGATGGGCATCCTCAATTGCCCGAGGTCTTGAGAAAGCAAGTTGGATGCACACCCACTTAGTTTTCAGTTTGAGCTTTCATACACTTATAGCTCTTAGTGCATCCGTTGCATGGCAATCCGTACTCTTTGCATTGATATCAATTGATGGGCATCTCCATAGCCCGTTGATGAGCCGCGTCGATGTGAGACTTTCTTTCTTTTTTGTCCTCTCCATATTATCTCTACCACCGTATTCTATTCCACCCATAGTGCTATATCCATGGCTTGCGCTCATGTATTGCGTGGGGGTTGAAAAAGCTGAAGCGCGTTAAAAAGTATGAACCAATTGCTTGGCTGACACCGGGGTAGTACATGATTTATATTTTGTGTTAAGAAAATGGAGCATGACAAGGCTATATGATTTTGTAGGGATAGCGTTCTTTAGCATTTTTATTCTGAAAGACATGATTGTTTGTTGGGATGCCTGAGTATTGATTTCTTTATATCAAATTATAGTCTATTGCTTTGAATCACTCGTGTCTTAATATTCATGCCATGATTAGATTATATGATTAAGATTATGCTAGGTGGCATTCCACATCAAAAATTATCTTTTTTTATCATTTACCTACTCGAGGACGAGCAGGAATTAAGCTTGGGGATGCTGATATGTCTCCGTCGTATCTATAATTTTTGATTGTTTCATGCCAATATTCTACCACTTTCACATATTTTGGGCAACATTTTATATTATTTTTTAGACTAACATATTGATCAAGTGCCCAGTGCCAGTTCCTGTTTTTTGTTTGTTTTTTGTTTCACAGAAAATCCATATCAAACGAAGTCCAAATGCAATAAAATTTCACGTAGAATTATTTCTGAATATATGTGATTTGTGGGAAGTGGAATCAACGCAAGACGGTGCTCGTGGGCCCCACGAGACACCAGGGCGCGCCAGGGGGGCCAGGCGCGCCGTGGTGCCTCGTGAGGCCCTCGTAGGTCGGTTGGTGCTATTCTTCGTGCGCAAGGAAGCTAATATCCAGAAAAAAATCGTGTTAAAATTTCAGTGCAATCAGAGTTACGGATCTCCGGGAATTTAAGAAATGGTGAAAGGCCAGAAAACAGGAACGTGAAACAGAAGAGAACAGAGAGAGAGATCCAATCTAGGAGGGGCTCCTGACCCTCCGCCGCCATGGAGGCCAAGGACCAGAGGGGAAAACCTCCTCCCATCTAGGGGGGAGGCCAAGCAAGAAGAAGAAGGAGGGGGGCTCTCTCCCCCTCTCTCCCGGTGGCGCCGGAACGCCGCCGGGGCAATCATCGTGACGGCGATCTACACCAACAACTTCGCTGCCGTCAACACCAACTCTCTCCCCCTCTATGCAGCGGTGTAACACCTCTTCTCCCCGCTGTAATCTCTACTTAAACATGGTGCTTAATGCTACATATTATTATCCAATGATGTGTTGCCATCCTATGATGTTTGAGTAGATTCGTTTTGTCCTATGGGTTGATTGATGATCGTGATTAGTTTGTGTTGTATGTTTTATTTTGGTGCTGTCCTATGGTGCCCTCCGTGTCGCACAAGCGTGAGGGATTCCCGCTGTAGGGTGTTGCAATACGTTCATAATTCTCTTATGGTGGGCGGCTAGAGTGACAGAAGCTTACACCCGAGTAAGGGGGTTGTTGCGTATGGGAGTAAAGAGGACTTGATACTTAATGCGACGGTTGGGTTTTACCTTAATGATCTTTGGTAGTTGCGGATGCTTGCTAGAGTTCCAATCATAAGTGCATATGATCCAAGTACGGAAAGTATGTTAGCTCATGCCTCTCCCTCATATAAAATTGCAACAATGATTACCGGTCTAGTTATCGATTGCCTATGGACAAATCATTCTCTTGTGTTACAAAAAGCTTTCTACTGAACAACTAACTTTTATTATCTTGCAAATTACTCGTAGTTTTATTTCCTCTAAGTACTTCTTGTTTTATTCTTGCAAACCTATCCTATCACCTACAAAATAGTTTCATACTTGTTCTAGGTAAAGCGAATGTTAAGTGCGCGTAGGGTTGTATCGGTGGTCGATAGAACTTGAAGGGAATATTAATTCTACCTTTAGCTCCTCGTTGGGTTCGACACTCTTATTTGTCGAAAAAGCTACAATAGATCCCCTATACTTGTGGGTTATCACCGTGCCCCGTCTGAACCACTGGAGGCGGTCCGCGTGCTTTGAAGGAGCACGGAGGGCGTACGCCTGCGTGAAGACGCACTTCCGAAAGGTTGATGCGGTGACATGTGCCATGGGCCCACCTGCTGACAAGCCGCGCACCGCCGAACAGTTCTTTGCCGAGGTGGAGGAGGGAGCCCGTATCACCGAAGGCATGTGTCCAAAGAACACTATGTATTTCTAGACAGTACTTCGGAATGCCGAAGTGTGTGATGTACAAAACTTTATCTTTTGAATGAATATGGCTTTAAATTCCATGTGTGTTTTTTGCTTCTTCTCTTAATTAGTTTTACCTCCTATATGACTGTTCGAAAATGAGAGTGGCCAGTCGTCGGGTTCAGCCCCAGTGTAGGTTATACAAAGGGTGTTCCTTAGGGCATACTTGACCTTTAGCCGACGTCTCGGTACCCGGAGGTGGTCGGTGCTTTATAGCAACTAGGCAATCAGACTATAGTGGCTTTATGACATTCACTTAGTCATAGGAGTTTGACTGTGGGGGCTGATGACCAGCCCCCGGTGTGGGAAGTGGTCGGCCTGGTCGGCCGATGTCTTGGCCATAACACACTTCGGCAAGAAATGAAAGCCCTTCGTTTAACTTGGGTGATCCCTATCGTCACATCGCTTCACGCAGTCTTCGGATGGCGGACCAGTTTACGCCTACCTAGATAGTCAGTTTTCGGCTTTCTCCACTGAGGCGCTATGCCAATTAACCTGGCGGCGCAATCGCAGTGGTTCTCCCGTTACGCCCTTAGCCAAATTATTCGATAATGTAAGGGGTACACATAAGAGCCGGGCAAACCAACAATTGACCAAAATCTAGGTTCGAAACTGATGCATATAAAGCCAAAATCCGAGACGCCAAATACCTCGGACTTGTGATACAATTGCATCGTCTTCAAATAACTTCTTCGCAGCGCAGGGGTCGTGCTTATAAAGAAATATAACAAGGACCTTTAAGGGGCACGATTTCTTTATTTCATAGTTTCAAGCGTTTACTTGCCCAACTGTGGCGAGAGGAATTGAAAGAATACAATGTAAAAAATAAAAAGGAGGAAGAAACAGGGCGGATGTTTAGTATCGGATTTTGAAGAATCCGGGCCACTAACTGCCGCACGTCAGCATTTCTGAGGCTGTTGACCAGATGTTCACCTTTAAAGGTGGGGACTAGCGGAGGCTAATGCCTTTCCGGCCCTTCATGCGCTCCAAGCGTTGATTGGCCGAGCTCCTTGACGGAGGCGTTGCCGAAGTCCGTTCTGTGGTTGAAACCATGTAGTCATGTTTAGGCTGTTTCTTTGACAGAGACTTGCCAGTGTCGAGGCTCGAGGCCAAGTCGTTGCTTGGTTGAACCGTGCCGACGTTTGAGTAAATTGTTGGCTCCTCGACGGCCCAGGGAATCTTAAGCGCGAAATTATGCACCCTGGGGACGTAGTGCCTACTCCAAAGAGGGCGCACGAGGAGCCAGTATCCCTATTTCGGGTGCAGGGGTACATTGCAGAGGTCGATTTGTGCGGCCCGGGCGCGCTTCGAAGAGCGAGCGGCGCGTTTATCGCTGCGAGCTGCCTCCTCGGATGCTTGTACTTTGGCTGCGAAAGCCGCGGTCTGTTCCTCTGTCCGAAGTGAGCGTTCGGTGTTACCATTGACTGTGATAACGCCATTGGGTCCCGACATTTTGAGCTTGAGGTAAGCATAATGCGGGACTGCGTTGAAACGCGGGAAGGCTGTACGCCCTAACAGCGCATGATATCCACTTCGGAAAGCTACGATATTGAAGATTAATTCCTCACTTCTGAAGTTCTTGGGCGAGCCGAAGACTACCTCCAGGGTGACCGTTCCTGTGCAACTGGCTTTGACACCCGGGATGACACCTTTAAAGGTGGTGGAGCTCGGCTTGATCCGAGATGAGTCAATGCCCTTCTTTCAAACCGTGTCCTCGTAAATGAGGTTGAGGCTGCTTCCTCCGTCCATCAGGACCCGTGTTAGATGATAACCATCAACAATAGGATCCAGGACGAGCGCCGCTGATCTGCCGTGCCTGATGCTGGTTGGATGGTCATGCTTGTCAAAGGTGATCGGGTAAGCCGACCATGGGTTATATTTCGGGGCGACTGGCTCTAGCGTGCATACATCCCAAAGCACACGCTTCCTCTCCCTTTTGGGGATGTGTGTGACATAGATCATATTGACCTCTGTTACCTCATCTGGAAATTTCTTTTGGCCTCCATTATTGGGCTGCCGAGGTTCATCCTCGTCTTCACTGCGATTTTGGGTTTTATTTTGACCCTCTGTCGCTATCTTGCCGGCTTGTTTAAAGACCCAGCAATTCCTGTTAGTGTGGGTTGCTGGTTAGTCCTAAGTGCCGTGGATTCCACATGGGCGGTCCAGGAGTCTATCAAGCTGGCTAGGTCCATCCTTGTTCCCTTCAAAGGGTTTTATTTTCTGTCCAGACATAGGTCCGGTGAACCCCGCGTTGATCGTAGCGTCTTCCGTATCGCTTCCACCATTTTTATACCTGCGCTTATTTCTGTTGCGCTTGGGTTTTCCATTGGTGTCGCGAGTTTCGGAGGTGCCTACCTCACCATTATGAGTACTACGGGCGAGCCAACTGTCTTCTCCCGCACAAAAGCGAGTCATCAGTGAGGTGAGGGCCGCCATAGTCCTCGGCTTATCCTGGCCAAGTTGACGAGCTAGCCATTCATCTCGGATATTGTTCTTAAATGCGGCGATGGCCTCGGCTTCGAAGTAGTCTATGATCGGGTTCTTCTTGTTGAGTAACCTGTTCCAGAATTTCCGGGCTGATTTGCCTGGCTGCTGGGTGACACGGCTGAGGTCATCAGCGTCCGGAGGTCGGACATATGTGCCCTGGAAGTTTGCTCGAAAAGCGTCTTCTAGGGCTTCCCAGCTGCCGATAGAGTGAGGAGGGAGGATATTGAGCCAATGCCTCGCCGGCCCCTTTAGCTTGAGCGACAAGTATTTAATGGCTTGGAGATCGTCTCCGTTGGCCATGTGTATGTGTAGAAGGAAATCCTCGATCCATACTGCTGGGTCTGTGCTGCCATCGTATGATTCTATATTGATGGGTTTAAATCCTTCCGGGAATTGATGTTCCATCACCCTATCTATAAAGCAGATTGGGTTTGCGGGACCTCGGGTCCAAGGAACATCTTGTCGGAGGTCGGGGGAGAGCCGTGAGTAAGCCTGATCTCGGGCACGGCCGTTCCTGTCCATCCAGGCATCGTAGCCGTCAAGCCCAGCAGGCGCGCGTCCCCTTGATCCATAGATGGACCGAGGGGGTGCCCTGTTTTCCTCAATGCGACGTCTAGCATCGTGAGGATCTAGGTAATCCACGGGGTCCTTGCCATAATGGCGTGGAGGTGGCCGGTCATTGAGGTCTTCTCGTCTTGGCCTGTCCCGGCCTCTAGGGGGTCGGTCGTGGTCGTCGGCGAGCTCCTCATCGAACTCCGGCAAGAGATGCCTATGTGGGTATGATTTCGGTGCACTATGGCGCTAGTTTTCCATGCTTTGTACGGAGGAGAGCACTTCGACCCACTTTTCATTTAGTGCATCGTTATTTGCCTGCAGCAGCTGCTGCTTGCATTTTATGCTCCGGGCCGTCGCAACGAGGCGCCGCCGGAAGCGGTCTTGTTCAAAAGGGTCTTCGGGGACAATGTAGTCCTCGGTACAGAGGCTCTCGTCCTCCTCGGATTCCGGCATGTAGTTGTCATCGGCCCCTTCAAAGAGGTCATCGGGATCGGAGTCCCTGAGAAGTCGGTCAGGTGTGCCGTTCCTTACTGGGGAGGCTTGATCGTCCTCTTCGTGGTTATCGGCATCACTGTCCTCCGCGTCGCCGTTATTGGCTGTCATGTTGTTACCACTGGGTTCCCCGTTATTACCTCTTCGGCATCTTCGCCGACGTCTTGGAGGGTATTTGGGGGTGTCCACCATGTAAACATCGTAGGTGGACGTGGCGGTCCACCTGCCCGCGTTTACCGGGGGCTAGGTGTTGTCGCTGGGGCCATCGGTATGTTCATCCCTGTCTGTGGCCTCACCATAGTCCAGCATGTTGGTTAAATCGTTGACCGTGGCGACTAGGTGGGTGGTGGGTGGGATGTAAATTTCCCGATCGTCGGCTTTAAGTCCGATCTGATTATAAACCGAAGTCTTGCCGTCCGAGATGGACATGCTCAGGAGGCGGCTAAGCATATCATCAAGGTGAGATAGCTCTTCGGGATTCATTGATGCACCATAAGCAGCGCTGACTCGAAGTATGCCCAGTCTGTAACTTGACGTGTCTTCGGCGTGAAGGGAATCTGAACACAGTTCCGGGTTCTGCGCTGAAGCCAGTTCTTGTGTTGACGTAATTTCGGAGGTGGGAGCCAGATTTATGTCCGGGCTGATGATCGGAAGGAAACTGGCCGGAGTGGTCGCGTCGGGGGTCTCTAAAGGCGCCGCGACGGTGGTCGGTTCCGGAGTCGAGCCTCCAGAGCCGGACGAGCTCCCAATTCGGCCGGGAGTCCATCCCGATAGGACGAGTTCGCCGCGAGAATCCGCGGTGTATTCGCGGCCACCGAAGGTCACGATCCGACCTGGGGCGTAGTTCTCAACAGAGGTCAGATGACCCATCGAGTCGGCGCAAAACACCATGCTGCCAAAAACGAAGAGCTAGCCAGGGGCGTAAACGTCCCCATGGCCATTGGCGCAGTTGATCTGCAGGTGAGCCATCGATCCTTCTGGTGATCGCGTAGCCGAACTCTCAATGTAAGCAGACCTCGGGGTAGGGGGTCCCGAGCTGTGGATCTTAGATCGGTGGTAAGAGAGACAAAGGGAGACGATATTTACCCAAGTTCGGGCCCTCTTGATGGAGGTAAAACCCTACGTCCCTCTTTTGTTTATATTGATGGAGATGTATCGAATACAGAGTTGATCTACCTTGAGATCATAATGTGTGTCTAACTCTAAGGCAAGGTGAAGGATATTGCGTTGATGTGTTCTCTACGGGCTAAACCCTATGGCTTATATACACGCCAGGGTGGGTGTCTAGGGTTACAAGGTCGGTATCTAGGAGCAAGGCGGCAGAAGAGATCTTGGAGTATACGTCAAGTCTTCGGTGGAGGCAGTCTTGATCACGCCTCCTGTACACGGCCTCCGGAGTCCACCTTGATCACCCATGAAGGCCCATCAGCCCAACCGAAGAGACGGGCTAGCTAGGTTAGCAACCCTAATCCAGGACACCTTCAGTAGCCCCCGAACTGGTCTTCTACGCCAAGGACAATTTTCTCAGTAGACGCTACTTCGGATCCGGAGTCCTTGGCTTGATAGACGAGTTCCCCCTTTATGATCTACTTTTCTTGTTGGAGCGATGTCATCCGAGGCCCAACTGAGCTCGTACCCTGCCCGAAGAGAATAGGTATCTTAGCCTTGAAGGCACGTTGTTCAGGTATGAACGGTCCAATCCGGCCTGACAACTTTATCGAAGAGGCTTGCCCCACGACAAGTCGAGCAGTTACTGCTTCCCCCCTTAAATCGCGGTTCAAGGAAGCCTTTTACTGGCACGTTGATATGTCCATTTTGCAACATGTTTTGCTACTGTTATTTATAGTGTTTTTAATCATTATAACACTTTTTGGAGCAATTCTAATGCCTTTTCTTTCTTAATGTGCAAGATTCACACAAGGAGGGAGAATGCCGGCAACTGGAATTCTGGACCTGAAAAAGCTATGTCAAAATACCTATTCTGCACATCTCCAAATGAGCTGAAATTTCACGGAGAATTATTTTGGAATAAATAAAAAATACTGGAAGCAAAAAGTACCAGAGGGGGCCACCCAGGTGCCCACGAGGCACCAGGACGCGCCACCCCCCCAGGCGCGCCCTGGTACCTCGTGGGGCCCCTGGCCAGCCTCTGACCCCAATTTTCTGGTATATAAGCCCATTTGCCCCAGAAAAAATAAAGAGAAGACTTTTGGGACGGTGCGCCGCCGTCTTGAGGCGGAACTTGGGCAGGAGCACTTTTGCTCTCCGGCGGAGAGATTCTACCGGGGATACTTCACTCCGGGAGGGGGAAATCGTCGCCATCGACATCACCAGCAACCCTATCATCATGGGAGGGCCAATCTTCATCAACATCTTCAACAGCACCATCTCATCTCAAACCCTAGTTCATCTCTTGTATTCAATGTTTGTCTCAAAACCTCAGATTGGTACCTGTGGGTTGCTAGTAGTGTTGATTACATCTTGTAGTTGATGCTAGTTGGTTTATTTGGTGGAAGATTATATGTTCAGATCAAATATGCTATTTAACACCCCTATGATCTTGGGCATGATGATGATTTGTGAGTAGTTACTTTTGTTCTTGAGGACATGGGAGAAGTCTTGTCATAAGTAATCATGTGAATTTGGTATTCGTTCGATATTTTGATGATATGTATGTCGTTGATTCTCTTAGTGGTGTCATGTGAACATCGACTACATGACACTTCACCATCTTTGGGCCTAAGGGAATGCATTGTGGAGTAGTAATTAGATGATGGGTTGCTAGAGTGACAGAAGCTTAAACCCTAGTTTATGCGCTATTCCGGAAGGGGCTGATTTGGATCCATATGTTTAATGCTATGGTTAGAGTTATCTTAATTCTTCTTTCATAGTTGCAGATGCTTGCGAGAGGGGGTAATCATAAGTGGGAGGCTTGTTCAAGTAAGAACAGCACCCAAGCACCGGTCCACCCACATATCAAATTATCAAAGTAGCGAACACGAATCAAACCAACATGATGAAAGTGACTAGATGAAATTCCCATGTGTCCTCGAGAACGCTTTACTTACTATAAGAGATCGTTCCGGCTTGTCCTTTGCTATAAAAAGGATTGGGCCACCTTTCTGCACTCTTTGTTACTATTGCTATTTGTCACTTGTTACGAATTATCTTGCTATCAAACTACTCGTTACCAATAATTTTAGTACTTGCAGAAAACACCTTGCTGAAAACCGCTTGTCATTTCCTTCTGCTCCTTGTTGGGTTCGACACTCTTACTTATCAAAAGGACTACGATTGATCCCCTATACTTGTGGGTCATCAAGACTCTTTTCTGGCGCCGTTGCCGGGGAGTGAACCTCCTTTGGTGAGTGGAATTTGGTAAGGAAACATTTATATTACATGCTGAAGTTTACTGTCACTTGTCACTATGGAAAGTAATCCTTTGAGGGGTTTGTTCGGGGTATCGTCACCTCGACCGGAAGCACCAAGAGTTGCTCCTCAACCTACTGCACCTACTAAAAATATTGAATATGAGATTCCTTCGGGTATGATAGAGAAACTGCTAGCTAATCCTTATGCAGGAGATGGAACAATACATCCTAATATGCACTTGATCTATGTGGATGAAATTTGTGGACTGTTTAAGCTTGCAGGTTTAACCGGAGATGGAGTTAAGAATAAAGTATTCCCTTTATCTTTGGAGGGAAAGGCATTGACATGGTATAGGCTATGTGATGATACCGATACATGGGACTGGAACCGATTGAAACTGGAATTCCATCAGAAATTTTATCCTATGCATTTGGTTCATCGTGATCGGAATTATATATATAATTTTTGTCCTCGTGAAGGGGAAAGCATCGTTCAAGCTTGGGGGAGGCTTATGTACATGATGTACACATGCCCCAATCATGATCTCATAAAAGAAATTATCTTACAGAATTTTTATGCTTGGCTTTCTCATGATAATCGAACCATGCTTGATTCTTCTTCAACTGGCTCTTTTATGAAGAAAACTATTGAATTCAGGTGGGATCTTCTGGAAAGAATTAAATGCAACTCTGAAGATTGGGAACTCGACAAAGGTAATGAGTCAGGTATAATACTTGAGTTCGATTGTGTTAAATCTTTTATGGCTACCGATGCTTTTCATAAGTTTAGCACTAAATATGGACTTGATGCTGAGATAGTAGCTTCCTTTTGTGAATCATTTGCTACTCATGTTGATCTCCCTAAGGAGAAGTGGTTTAAATATCATCCCCCTGTTAAATAAAAGATTGAGGAACCCATTAGTGTTAAAGAAAAAAAAATTGTTTACCATGTTGATCCAGTTGTGCCTACCGTTTATATTGAGAAACCACCTTTTCCTATTAGGATTAAGGAGCACGCTAAAGTTTCAACTGTGGTTAACAAAAGTAATATTAGAGCACCTAGACCCTCTGAACAAATTAAAGTTGAACCTAATGTTGCTATGGTTAAAGATCTCTTGGTTGATAATATAGATGGGCATGTTATTTACTTCTGCGATGAAGCAGCTAGAATTGCTAAACCTGCCTCTCAAGATAAAAACAGACCCGTTGTGGGCATGCCTGTTGTCTCAGTTAAAATAGGAGATCATTGTTATCATGGCTTATGTGATTTGGGTGCTAGTGTGAGTGCCATTCCGTTTACTTTATATCAAGAAATTATGAATGATATTGCACCTGCTGAAATTGAGGACATTGATGTTACTATTAAACTTCCAAACAGAGATACCATTACACCGCTTGGGATCGCTAGAGATGTTGAAGTCTTGTGTGGAAAAATAAAATACCCTACTGATTTTCTAGTCATCGGTTCTCCACAAGATGATTTTTGCCCCATTATATTTGGTAGACCTTTCTTGAACACTGTTAATGCCAAGATTGATTGCGCTAAAGAAATTGTTAGTGTTGATTTTGGTGGTATGTCTCATGAGTTTAATTTCTCCAAATTTCATAGACAACCTCATGATAAAGAATTGCCAAGTAAAGATGAAATTATTGGTCTTGATTCTATTGCCATACCTCCTACTGATCCGTTAGAACAATATTTGCTAGACCATGAGAATGATATGCATATGAATGAAAGAAATGAAATAGATAGAATGTTCTTAGATCAGCCACCCATCCTTAAACACAATTTGCCTATTGAAACTCTTGGAGGTCCTCCTCCACCTAAGGGTGATCCTGTATTTGAATTGAAGCAATTGCCTGATACATTGAAATATGCTTATCTTGATGAAAAGAAGATATATCCTGTTATTATTAGTTCTAACCTTTCAGAGCATGAAGAAAAGAGATTACTGAAAACTCTGAGGAAGCACCGAGCTGCTATTGGATATACTCTTGATGATCTTAAGGGCATCAGTCCCACTCTAAGTCAGCACAAAATTAATATGGAGCTTGATGCTAAACTAGTTGTCGACCACCAACGACGATTAAATCCTAAGATGAAAGAGGTGGTAAGAACTGAAATATTAAAACTTCTAGAAGCATGTATAATCTATCCCATAGCTGATAGTAGATGGGTAAGTCCCATTCATTGTGTCCCTAAGAAAGGGGGTATTACCGTTGTTCCTAATGATAAAAATGAACTCATTCCACAAAGAATGGTAACTGGTTATAGGATGGTAATTGATTTTAGAAAATTAAACAAAGCTACTAGAAAAAATCATTACCCCTTACCTTTCATTGATCAAATGTTAGAATGATTGTCTAAGCATACACACGTTTGTTTCCTAGATGGTTTTTCTGGTTTTTCTCAAATACCCTTATCACAATCTGATCAAAAGAAAACCACCTTTACTTGTCCTTTTGGAACTTATGCTTATAGACATATGCCTTTTGGTTTGTGCAATGCACCTGCTACCTTTCAAAGATGTATGACTGCTATATTCTCTGACTTTTGTGAAAAGATTGTTGAGGTATTCATGGATGATTTCTCCATTTACGGACATTCTTTTGATGATTGCTTAAGCAACCTAGATTGAGTTTTGCAGAGATGTGAAGAAACTAATCTTGTCTTGAATTGGGAGAAGTGCCACTTTATGGTGAATGAAGGTATTGTCTTGGGGCATAAAATTTCTGAGAGAGGTATTGAAGTTGATAAAGCTAAGGTTGATGCTATTGAGAAAATGCCATGTCCTAAAGATATTAAAGGTATAAGAAGTTTCCTTGGTCATGCTGGTTTCTATAGGAGGTTTATTAAAGACTTCTCTAAAATTTCTAGGCCTCTTACCAATCTTTTGCAAAAAGATGTTCCATTTGTTTTTGATGATGATTGTCTAGAAGCCTTTGAAACACTTAAGAAAGCCTTAACCACCGCACCTATTGTTCAACCACCTGATTGGAACTTGCCTTTTGAAATTAGGTGTGATGCTAGTGATTATGATGTTGGTGCTGTTCTAGGACAGAGAGTTGATAAGAAATTAAATGTTATCCATTATGCTAGTTAAACTCTAAACAGTGCCTAAAGAAATTATGCTACTACTGAGAAAGAATTTCTAGCAGTTGTGTTTGCATGTGATAAATTTAGATCCTACATAGTTGATTCTGAAGTAACTGTTCACACTGACCATGCTGCTATTAAATATCTTATGGAAAAGAAAGATGTTAAACCTAGACTCATTAGGTGGGTTTTATTGCTACAAGAATTTGACTTGCATATTATTGATAGAAAGGGAGCTGAGAATCCCGTAGCAGATAATTTGTCTAGAATGGAAAGTGTTCTTGATGACCCACTTCCTATTAATGATGACTTTCCTGATGAACAATTAGCCATCATAAATGCTTCTCGTAATACTCCTTGGTATGCAGACTATGCTAATTATATTGTTGCTAAATTTATACAACCTAGTTTCACATACCAACAAAAGAAAAAATTCTTTTATGATTTAAGTCATTACTTTTGGGATGACCCACATCTCTATAAGGGAGTAGATGGTATTATTAGGCGTTGTATACCTGAGCATGAACAGGAACAAAAGCTACGGAAGTGTCATTCCGAGGCTTACGGAGGACACCATGCGGGAGACAGAACTGCACATAAGGTATTGCAATCTGGTTTTTTCTGGCCTACTCTTTTCAAGGATGCTCGTAAGTTTGTCTTATCTTGTGATGAATGTCAAAGAATTGGTAATGTTGGTAGACGTCAGGAAATGCCTATGAATTATTCGCTTGCGATTGAACCATTTGATGTTTGGGGATTTGATTATATGGGACCTTTTCCTAAATCCAATGGGTATACTCACATTTTAGTCGCTGTTGATTATGTTACTAAGTGTGTAGAAGCTATTCCAACTAGTAGTGCTGATCATAACACTTCTATTAAAATGCTTAAAGAAGTCATTTTCCCAAGGTTTGGAGTCCCTAGATATTTAATGACTGATGGTGGTTCACATTTTATTCATGGTGCATTCCATAAATTACTTGCTAAATATGATGTCAACCATAGAATTGCATCTCCCTATCACCCTCAATCTAGTGGTCAAGTAGAATTGAGCAATAGGGAAATAAAATTAATTTTGCAAAAAACCGTTAATAGATCTAGAAAGAATTGGTCTAAGAAACTTGACGATGCACTATGGGCTTATAGAACTGCTTACAAAAATCCTCTGGGTATGTCTCCTTATAAAATGGTTTATGGAAAAGCATGTCATTTACCTCTTGAGTTAGAACATAAAGCATATTGGGCAATGAAAGAACTCAATTATGATCTTAAACTTGCCGGTGAAAAGAGGTTATTTGATATTAGCTCATTGGATGAATGGAGAACCAAGCCTATGAAAATGCCAAATTATTTAAGGAAAAAGTTAAAAGATGGCATGATAGAAGAATTCAAAAACGGGAATTCAAAGTGGGTGAGCAAGGTCTATTGTACAACTCTCCTTTGAGATTCTTTGCACAAAAGCTTCTCTCTAAATGGGAAGTACCGTATATCATCGAAGAAGTTTATCGCTCCGGAGCCATCAAAATGAACAACTCCGAAGGCACTAATCCGAGAGTGGTGAATGGGCAAAGAATTAAGCACTATATTTCAGGTACCCCCATTAATGTTGAAACTAATATTATTGAAACAATTACACCGGAGGAATACATAAGAGAGACCTTCCGAAACACTCCAGAACCTTGAAACGGAAGAGGTATGTGATACGGTAAGTAAACCGACTCCAAAAATTCCATAAAAATATTTTCTGTCAGTTTTGGAATATTTAGAAAAATACAAAAATAAGAAACAGCCAGGGGGACCCACCTGGTGCCCACGAGGCACCAGGGCGTGCCAGCCCCCCAGGCGCGCCCTGGTACCTCGTGGGCCCCATGTGAGCCTTCCCGAATCCGTTTTTCTTCTAGATTACTTGTTTTGCAAGATAAAAAATCTTTATATATACTCCTGCATGTTTTGACCACCGTACCATAGAAATCTCCTCTCTTCTTGTTTCGTGCTATTTTTCTGACAGATCTAGATCGCTACGGCTCCACCAACCTCTTCCAAGGACAAGTTCTACGAGAAGGTCATCAACCCCTACCTACCGAAGGTGATGAAACACCCTCAAGCCATTGAGATGCGTGAGGGGGTGCTTCACATCCGGGATGTTCAAGGACCCAAGAAGACTGGGAGCATGGAGTCCAGGCTCGAAGCGGTGGAGCAAGAGATCTTCATGTGCCAAGGGATGGTGGACCATGGACTTAGTGCCAACCACTCCATGATCACGGAACTCACCTGTAATCAGAAGGTGGATGGCCAATCGATGGGGGATATCATCTTCAAGCTCAATGAACGGATCGACTATCTTGAAGGCTAAATCTATGATCTTCAAAACCAAAATTATGAGTATGAGGCAAGATTCAAAGGTATGAGTTTAGCTGCAAGTTTCAGGACTCCGCAGACTCGTTCATCTTTTTATGATGGGGAACCTATGCCATGGAATCCGGAGGAGAAGCCCATCACTTCATCACCACCGCCATCACCGAAGAAGGAGACTTGAGCACATGGGTATGGGCAATCCCCTTGTCCTGAGCCAAGCTTGGGGGAGGCGCCCCGGTATCGTATCACCATCACTTTTATTATCTTTACCTACTTTTAGTTCGATCCTTAGTTACTTCGTGATCTAGTTGAATAAAAGTTTAGTATGATCTATTTTCGAGTGTTAGTTTCGTGATCCATCTATCTATCTAATCGAGTTGAGAGTTATATAATAAAGAGTAGTTTGAGTTTTTGCTTCTTTACTTTTATGTTTCAATCCTAGCAATGAAAATAATGAAAAAGATCATATGCTAGTCTTATGTAAAGTAATGACATTACATAAAGAAAAGTATAAGTGGTAAAATTTATTGAAAGTTAACAAACATAGCATTAGTCAATGATGCAATTCATGAAATAATTAATAAGGGAAGAGAAGATTCACATGCAAATATACTATCTTGGACATCTTTTATGATTGTGAGCCCCCATTAAGTATTTTATGTCAAATTGTTGACGTTGGACAAGGAAGACAACATAATGAATTATGTTTGCTTATATTCACATAGAAGTTATATTGTTATAGATGCTCCAACATGTGGTGCTTGCCCAATATCTTTGCTAGCCAAAAATCCGCACCAAGTAGAGATACTACTTGTGCATCAAAAACCCTTAGACCCAGTTTCACGTCATGAGAGTCCACTATATCTACCTATGGATTGAATAAGATCCTTCAAGTAAGTTGTCATCGGTGCAAAAAGCAATAAAAATTGCCTGTAAATATGTATGAAACTTTTATTGTAAGGGAAAATAAGCTTTGTACGAACTTGTGATGGCAAAGAAATAAAAGCGACGGACTGCATAATAAAGGTTGCTATCATAATGGGCAATATAAAGTGACGTTCCTTTGCATTAAGAGCTTGTGCATCCAACAACAAAAAGCGCATGACAACCTCTGCTTCCCTCTACGAAGGGCCTATCCTTTACTTTTATGTATTTACTTTTTATGCAAGGGTCAATAGTGTTCTCCTCTATTCCTTTTTATTTTTCTCTTTTGCAAGCATCATATGGTGGGGAAAGAAATAAACATATATATCCAGTTGGATATGAGTGATCATGAGTTATTATTGTTGACATCACCCTTGAGGTTAATAAGTTGGGAGGCGAAATTATAAGCCCCTATTTTTCTGTGTGTCTGGCTGAAACTTTTTGCTCCATATATATGTTGTGAGTGTTAGCAATCATAGAAGACTATATGATGGTTGAGTATGTGAACTTGCTAAAAAGCTCCTACATGAGACCCTTCCTGAAAGTATGATGAATTGCAATTGCATTGTTGACTGAGAACATAGTTTGTTAGTTTTCAAGAAAGTTTATGCCTTATACTTCATTGTTGTGATGAATTGTTACTTACTCATGAGAAGTTTTATGATAATGAATATTGCTGTTATAATAATGATCATGATGCTACTATGTCCGTATTTTGTTTTTATCGACACCTCTCTCTCTAAACATGTGGACATGATTATCGATATCAGCCTTCACTTGAGGACAAGCGACGTCTAAACTTGGGGGAGTTGATACGTCCATTTTGCATCATGTTTTGCTTCTGTTATTTATAGTGTTTTTAATCATTATAACACTTTTTGGTGCAATTCTAATGCCTTTTCTCTCTTAATATGCAAGATTCACACAAGGAGGGAGATTGCCGGCAGCTGGAATTCTGGACCTGAAAAAGCTATGTCAAGATACCTATTCTGCACATCTCCAAATGAGCTGAAATTTCACGGAGAATTATTTTGGAATAAATAAAAAATACTGGAAGCAAAAAGTACCAGAGGGGGCCACCCAGGTGCCCATGAGGCACCAGGGCGCGCCACCCCCCCAGGCGCGCCCTGGTATGTCGTGGGGCCCCTGGCCAGCCTCTGGCCCCCATTTTCTGGTATATAAGCCCATTTGCCCTAGAAAAAATAAAGAGAAGACTTTTGGGATGGTGTGCCTCCGTCTCGAGGCGGAACTTGGGCAGGAGCACTTTTGCTCTCCGGCGGAGAGATTCTGCCGCGGATACTTCCCTCCGGGAGGGGGAAATCATCGCCATCGACATCACCAGCAACCCTCTCATCATGGGAGGGCCAATCTTCATCAACATCTTCAATAGCACCATCTCATCTCAAACCCTAGATCATCTCTTGTATTCAATCTTTGTCTCAAAACCTCAGATTGGTACTTGTGGGTTGCTAGTAGTGTTGATTACATCTTGTAGTTGATGCTAGTTGGTTTATTTGGTGGAAGATTATATGTTCAGATCCAATATGCTATTTAACACCCCTCTAATCTTGGGCATGATGATGATTTGTGAGTAGTTACTTTTGTTCTTGAGGACATGGGAGAAGTCTTGTCATAAGTAATCATGTGAATTTGGTATTCGTTTGATATTTTGATGATATGTATGTTGTTGATTCTCTTAGTGGTGTCATGTGAACATCGACTACATGACACTTCACCATCTTTGGGCCAAAGGGAATGCATTGTGGAGTAGTAATTAGATGATGGGTTGCTAGAGTGACAGAAGCTTAAACCCTAGTTTATGCACTATTCCGTAAGAGGCTGATTTGGATCCATATGTTTAATGCTATGGTTAGAGTTATCTTAATTCTTCTTTCGTAGTTGCGGATGCTTGCGAGAGGGGGTAATCATAAGTGGGAGGCTTGTTCAAGTAAGAACAGCACCCAAGCACTGGTCCACCCACATATCAAATTATCAAAGTAGAAAACGCGAATCAAACCAACATGATGAAAGTGACTAGATGAAATTCCCATGTGTCCTCGAGAACGCTTTACTTACTATAAGAGATTGTTCCGGCTTGTCTTTTGCTATAAAAAGGATTGGGCCACCTTGCTGCACTCTTTGTTACTATTGCTATTTGTCACTTGTTACGAATTATCTTGCTATCAAACTACTCGTTACCGATAATTTCAATGCTTGCAGAAAACACCTTGCTGAAAACCGCTTGTCATTTCCTTCTGCTCCTCGTTGGGATCGACACTCTTACTTATTGAAAGGATTAGGATTGATCCCCTATACTTGTGGGTCATCACACGTCCCCTCGAGGCAGAGATCGTGCCTGTTTTCTTAGGGATATCATCAAGATTTTGTTTCACCCCATATGCTCAACGGCATTTTTGATGGGAATAGCGAGTTTATCGGCACAGCGAGGGGGACTCTTAGCCTTTCACGGGCGTATAAGAGCGAAGGGAAGGAAAGCACAATCAACCCTTCTCCCATTCTCCCCTGCTACTGCTTCGTCCAGCTCCAGCGCCCAGATCCCATCCTGCTCCTTTTTCCCTCTGCGAATCCAACCTCCACCACCAGCCATGGCTGACACCCTCAAAGGGCACTGTGGCACCCCGGCTCAGAGGGCCGGTTTACCTTGTGTTCCCAACCCAGAGATCATGTCTTCTGGAAACACACAACAACTTGGAACAGAACAGAACAGATCTTTTATTGATATGATACTGGTAGAAGCTTGGATATTACATGGGATAGCGAGGCCAGATGCACAGCTCATGCTATGACAATATCTACATTATTTATGAAACATCCAAGGGCCTCGATACTAATGGTAAGACTACAGTGTAGCGGAACATCGCGTGGGAAACTCCATCCCATAGGGACACTGCTGGGACACGACCTAGTTAGCGTAGCACGAACTGTCATGATCTCCATCACCGGCTTCTCCTGCATCTGGCATGATACGCCAGGTGAGTACCTGGAATGTACTCGCAAGCTCACAGCAACCAAAACAATGCAGCAAACAACAGCATGGCAATGATTATATTAAATAGTTGAAATGCTCAATTTCGGTTACGGTTATCAACTTACTCTCTTCCGGGCTCACACATGACCCTCGGAACATTCGGGACCCATCGGTCACTCCCGAGCATGAGACGAGTTCTTCCATCATTATTATTGTTACGGTTGAAAACACAGTGTGACCTAGTGCAGACTGTGTCCAATACCGTGGACGCGGCTATTCGAATAGATTCTTACACTGTGCAGTGGTTGCGCACTTTACCCACACCATGGACCTTCGTCCAATGAGACTTGCCTAACCCGTGACCCTTCTATCGTACCACCGACAATCATCCCACGTCCGAGTCATGCCCTGGGTGGCCCCTGTGTCACTCCTGACACCTGCCACCGTCGTGGCCAACTAAACTGTCCCAAACGGGGACGCCGGCAAATAACTCAACTTGGGCTCACGAGGTTATCGTCGCCTACCTAATCAGGGCAGCACGCACGCATAACCTCCCCTCTTTTGTGGTACCGGGAAAAGAGCACGCGGCCAGACCAAGTCAAGGCCGTCCCATTCCGGCAGATGTGGCTGCATGGGTGAGTCCGGGTCGGTGGCACTTGATCAACCATCAAAATGAATTTAGCATATAAGGTTGCTGGTCACAATTAACTATGCTGAATTTGAGCAAAATATCAACCATATAGGACTTAGCATATTTAAATTAAATGCAATATAATTCATTAAAAAGCCAATACTATTGCTATGCCTTATGCAATGGATGTTGTGGCCTGCCTTGCTCAACTGGAGTATCAGCAAACTCCTGGTCTTCAAATCCACAACAATTTCCCTCTAAAAGTATTTTTAAATGGCAAAAGAAAATGTCACATAAAGCCTTTTTATTTGCCAAAAATTCTGTGAACATTGGAAAAATACCAAACTTCGTCAGAAAATAGAGGGGCTCAATACAAAACCATAGCAAAAAGAATCAGTTGATTTGGACTTGTAGTTTCAAAGATAGGGCTGGTCAAAGTTGCTCGTCAAATTGGATTAAATAAACAGAAAACAGAAAATAAGGAAATTCCTCAGCGGGTCACGTTGAAGACGTACTCCTCGAGTACGCTTCCACCTACACCGCTTCGGCGCGCGAGGTGAGAGGCTGACAGGTGGGGCCGGGCTGGGTTTAAACAGAGAGAGGGAGGTGGAACAATAGCGAGGCGGCTCACCGACGGCGATCACCGGCGATAACGACGGCGGCGAGGTTAGGCGACTGCGGGGATTGAACGAGCGCACAACGGCGGTCCTCCCTGTACCAGCAGCGTCTCCGGAGACGGCCTAACGGCGCCGCCCTCTTCTTCTCCAGGGGTGGCTGCTCTTAGGTGTCTTCGGAGTTGGCGATTCTGGCAGCACCTTGGCCAGGGAAAAGGTCTGGCGGGGTCAGGGGAATGCCCTGAGCTTGACTGTGGGCTTGGTGAAGGCTGGGGTGGTCTGGAGAAGAGGCGAGGCGAGGTTGGCTTGCCGGCGGAGCTCCGGCGGGATGCGAGGCCAGAGGGCCTCTCGGCCTTGGCGCGGCGAGCTAGAGCTCGATTAGGAGTGGGAGGAGTGCGGTGAGGAGTTAGGAGGGGCAGGGCAAGCTATTTATAGGTGGGGAGGAGGGTGCCCAAACCGGGCGGCGCTGTGGCCGGAGCAAGGACGGTGAGCTGGCCGTTGCGAGGCAGGGCGAAGTGACGGACGAGGTCAGTGGAGTTAATGCATGAGAGGATGGCTCGCAGAGAAGAAGACAGCCAGCGCGGCCGCTGTAATTCCACTGTGCCGACCGTGGCGCGCGGTGGCCGTATCCGACGAGCTCGCTGCCGGCGAGGGGGAAGGGCCTAGAGGGTCCAGGTGGATGGCGGAGAGGTAGTCGGCGCAAGGGGACACGGCACGGCGACGCGGATGGCTGGAGTAGTCGCGTCCGACGCGGTCGGCGCGGAGAGCGCGGGCACAGGCATGCCAGTGCCGTGCTCACCACGGGTGCTAGCATCTGGATGCCACGCACACCTGGCACACCTAGTCCAGTGCATCGACCCTAGATCGCCCAGCCTCCCTGTGCCTCTGGTTCGTCTAGATACACTCTGAATCGAGTGGTAGCATCAAGTATAGTTTCTGAACAGAAACTTGAGAGGGATCCAGAGCATGGATGAGTTGGAGATGGAGCCAAGAGAATTGTCTGGGATGATCTAGGTTGGAAGGACCATCTGCTGGCAGGTTTTGAGAGATTTTTGCAAAGATTTGCACATAGTTCATGTACAAACCCTATACTGGTCCAAAAATTTGTTGAGGAAGTAGCACTCATATGAATGATCTCCTGAAGCTGAAATTTGGTACTTGGGAGTTATTTGATGAAGACAAGATGCCATAAAAATTTCAGCTCAAATGGGTGCCTCTAGCTGGTACTTCCTTCACAAAGGTTTGACATAAGTAGAAGCTTGGCAGAATATTTTTGTTGGAAATTTGTACTGGACTAGGGAATGTTTTTGGCATATTCTGGCAAGATATGACCCCTAGTACCTCAGGAAATTATTTGAGAATTTTCTGAGGCCTAGAAATATATGTTGCTTCACAAAGGGTCATTTCTGTCCAGAGGATAAAAGGAATATTCTGGACCAAATTTTGTACTGGCCAATGAAATATTTTTGAAAACTGTGGGAGTGGCTGATCTCAAGAAGATGTGGGATTAATTTGGAATTTTTCTGGTTAACAGATCAGTAGGTTGCTTCACAACCCAGAGTGAGCATGAGCATATCCAAAGGGATAAATAAATTATTTTGAAAGAATAAAAATTAGGGTTTGGATCAAAGAGTATAAGACAAGATTGTGGCAAGATGTTGAGGGTGTTGGATCACTTCAAGAGAAATCCAAGGAATCCTCAAGTCCAAAGTCAAATGATTTGGTTCCAAAAACCAACAAATGGCAAATAAAACCAGAATTTTTTTGAAAAGAAAAGGTTGCCAAAATCAGGGTGTCACAAACCTACCCCCCTTAGGATGAATCTCGTCCTCGAGATTCGGTTGCTCACGGAACAAATACGGATATGCTGATCTCAGGAAATCCTCTCTTTCCCATGTAGCTTCTTCTTTAGTATGGTGATCCCACAGTACCTTGTAAAATCTGATCACCTTGCTCCTAGTGGTTCTTTCCATCTCATCCAGAATTCTGACAGGTTTCTCCTCATAGGTCAAATCCTTGGTCAGCTCTAATTCACTCATATCTACCTGTTTGATCGGAGGTGCAATGCACTTTCTCAGCTGTGATATGTGAAAGACATTATGCACTTCGGACAGTTCTGGTGGTAACTCCAACTGATATGCCACTCTGCCTCTTCTAGCAATCACCGGAAAGGGACCAATATATCGCGGTGTAAGTTTTCCCCGAGTATGAAACCTTCTTACTCCTTTCATAGGAGTTACTCGGAGGTAAGCATACTCTCCGGGTTCAAAGGTTACTTCCCGATGCTTAGGATCATAGTAGCTCTTCTAACGGGACTTACCTGCTCGAAGACGCTCTTGAATTTCCTTAACTTGCTTCTCAGCCTCGAGCATCAAATCCGTGCCGAAGATACGGCTGTCTCCTGTCTGTGACCAATTTAAAGGAGTGCGGCATTTCCGCCCATACAGTGCCTCAAATGGTGACATCTTGAGACTTGACTGATAATTGTTGTTGTATGAAAATTCTGCACAGGGTAGACTATCTTCCCACTTGGGTCCATAGGTGAGGGCACAAGACCGAAGCATATCTTCCAAGATCTGGTTCACTCGTTCGGTCTGTCCGTCCATCTGTGGGTGATATGCTGTGGTATGCTTCAACACAGTTCCCAAAGCTTGATGCAAGCATAGCCAGAATGCCGAGGTAAACAAGGATCCCCTATCCGATGTGATAGACTTGGGTACTCTGTGAAGGCTAACTATCCGGGACATATAGAGTTGTGCGAGTTAATCGGCCCGGAAAGTAGTCTTTACTGGAATGAAATGGGCCACTTTGGTGAGTATATCCACGATAACCCAGATGGCATCATGGCCTCTTGTCGACTTAGGTAGTCCAACAATGAAGTCCATGCATATATCATCCCATTTCCACTGGGGAACTTGTAAAGGCTGTAATAATCCAGCTAGTTTCTGGTGCTCAGCCTTGACTCTATTGCATATGTCGCAACACGCGACATAGTATGCAATATCTCTTCGCATTCCTAGCCACCAAAAGGTTTCTCTCAGGTCTTGATACATTTTCGTTCCTCCCGGGTGAATGGAATATGTGGACTCATGTGCCTCTCGCAATATCTGCTGCCTCAGGTTTTCCTGGTCAGACATGCATATTCGGCTGTCAAACAATAATGCCCCTTGTTCGTCAGCATGGAAGGACTTGACTTTTCCTTGCTGTATGTTTTCCTTGATCTCCTGTTTGCCCTTGTCGATTTTCGGAGCTTCCTTAATTTTGTCCATAAGTGTTGGAGTAATTTCCAACGTATCCAGGCTAGTTGGGCCACAAAGTACCAAGTTGAGCTTGGCAAACTCTTCTTGTAACCTTGGATGGATACCCTCCATTATTGCATTTACAGTGCCTGGTTTCCTGCTGAGGGCATCTGCGACCACATTGGCTTTTGCCGGATGGTAATTAATCCCAAGGTCATAGTCCTTCACCAGTTCAAGCCATCTTCTTTGTCTGAGGTTGAGATCGGGTTGCGTGAAAATATACTTGAGACTCTTGTGGTCTGTGTATATCTCACAGCGCTGCCCAATGAGATAATGCCTCCAAATTTTCAGAGCATGAACCACGGCTGCCAATTCCAAGTCATGAGTGGGGTAGTTCTCTTCATGGGGTCATAGCTTTCTGGATGCATATGCTACAACCTTTCCTTCTTGCATTAATACGCAGCCGATTCCACGTCTGGAAGCATCACAGTATATGTCAAAGCTCTTGTGGATATCTGGAAGAATTAAGACAGGGGCCGTAGTTAGCCTCGTCTTTAGCTCCATAAAGCTGCTATTGCATTCTTCCGTCTAGACAAACTTGTGATTCTTCTTCAACAATTCTGTCAGTGGCTTGGCTATCTTAGAGAAGCCTTCAATGAAATGACGGTAGTAGCCTGCCAATCCCAGGAAACTGCAAACTTCTATTACCGTGGCTGGTGTCTTCCAGTTTAATACAACAATTACTTTGCTGGGGTCGACGGCCACACCTTGTTCTGACAGAATGTGCCCCAGAAATCCCACCTCTCTTAGCCAAAATTCACATTTGCTGAACTTGGCATACAAGCGACGGGTCCTTAATCTTTGCAGGACAGCACGAAGATGTTGTTTGTGCTGCTCTTCATCCATGGAGTATATAAGGATATCATCGATGAACACCACTACGAACTTATCCAGAAAGTCCATGAAGACTTTGTTCATCATGCTCATGAAATAAGCCGGAGCATTTGTCAGCCCAAACGACATGACTGTAAATTCATATAGACCATATCGAGTGGGGAAGGCTATCTTGGGGATATCCTCTTTCCTGATTTTCAACTGGTGATACCCCGTTTGGAGGTCAATCTTGAAAATTACCGAGGCTCCACTTAGCTGGTCAAACAGATCATCAATGTGAGGGAGTGGGTACTTATTTTTTATGGTGACCTCATTCAATTGGCGATAGTCCACACACATCCGTAGACTGCTATCCTTCTTCTTAACAAATAGCACAGGTGATCCCCATGGCGAGATGCTTGGGCGAATGTAACCTTTTTGTAGCAATTCGTCCAATTGTTTCTCTAATTCCACCAGCTCTGGGGCCGGCATGCGGTAGTACATCTTGTAAATTGGAGCAGTTCCGGGAATAACATCAATAGCAAATTCCAATTCCCTGTCAGGTGGCATCCCCGGTAGTTCCTCAGGGAACACATCCGGAAATTCACTGACTACTGGAATCAAGCTCATTTCCATAACGGTGGTCTTGAATGCCATTCCCTTCTTTGACATCATTCTGCTGACAATAAACTGAACGGTTTGTCTTGACGGATTAACCAGTGTTACCGTCCTGGTGGCACAGTTCATGCAGACTTGATGCGGTGTCAACCAGTCCATCCCTAGTATTATGTCCAATCCAGGGGATTCAATGGCAACAAGGGTGGCTGGAAACTTAACTCCGTGTATCAAGATTTCCAAGTCCTTGTATATCACATTTGTTCTGAGCATGGAGCCAGGGGATTGTACCACCATGATTTTGTCCAAAAGAGAAGGGGAAAATTTGTGTACGGTAGCAAAACTATGCGAAATAAATGAATGGGAAGCTCCGGAATCGAATAAAATTATTGCGGGTATGTTGTTAACAGAAAACATACCAAGGACCACATCTGGTGCTTCGCGGGCTTCCTCGACGGAGAAATGATGGACTTGGCCGCGGCACAAGTTCTGATTGGGGTGGCGTCCAATAGTGTTGACTTGTGGCTTGAAGTCGGATGGTGGCTTTCCAGCTCTGGTGGGGCATTGCTTAGAATAATGCCCGCCTTGACCACAGGTGAAACAAGTGTTGTTGCGGCGGCAGTCCTCCAGCACTGGCTGCTTGCCAATTGTCTTGTCCTGGTTGGCTGGCTTATTGTTATTGTTGCCGCCATTCTAGGTGGGCTTGTACTCCGATTGAACTAGTTGCCAGATACGCGGCTTTTGCGTAAACTGCACATGGGCGTCCTTCTTGGGCTCAAATTTACGCTTGCGGTCTTCATATCCAGACTTATGCTCCCGTTCAGCTATGAACACTTTGTTTACCAGAGTCTAAAAGTCCGGAAAATCCAGCATGCAGAGCTGACAACGAAGGGCATGGTTGAGTCCTCCTAGGAATCGGTCTATCTTCCTTTCCTCCGTGGACACATCGTGGGTGGAGTATCATGCCAGATTATTGAATTTGTTCAGATACTCACCGACTGACATACTTCCTTGAGTAAGAGAAAGGAATTCCCTTTGCTTCACCTTCATGATGCCGGTGGGAATATGATACCTCCGGAACACTTCCTTAAATTTCTCCCAGGAAATATCTTCCCCAGGAGGCCACGCCATTTTTGCATTATCCCACCAGATGGTTGCCGGTCCTTCCAGGTAGTGAGTAACAAAAGGAACCTTGTCTGACTCATCACAGCGAGCTATCTCCAGCTTCTTTTCGATGGTCCGTAGCCAGTCATCAGCTTCAATTGGATCAACAGCTTGACCAAAACTTGGTGGCTTGGTACGCTGAAAATTGGACAGCTTGGAGTGCGTCCCATTGTTCTGATTCTGTCCTACCATAGTCTGCATACTCTTCAAAAACTCCATCAGATCCTGATTTTTTTCTCTTCGAATATCCTCATGATCTGGCCAGTGCTCGCTGGTTGTGATGGAGGAGGTGGCAAATCTTCTGGCGGTTGTCCTGCCTGTCTGGCGGATCGACGGATCGGAGTTCCATCGCCGCCATGATTGACACACCTCTTCATCCTATATCCATTCAAATTGCAAAACACCGAATTGATGAGCAACAACCATAGGGAAAAAAATACGACAATGTGACACCGAGAAAGCAAAATCAAGGAAAAAAAACGAGAGAAGCAACATAATTATACAAGGCATTCCAACATCATACATGGCACACTAGTAGGGGTTATCATGACTGATACTGCTCATACGACAGTTGACATATGCATAGATGCTACGATGCATACCGATGCAGAACTCAAGCATCCACTCTAGTAGCGCGGGTGGCATGGACACTGGTAGACCGAAGACTCCTCATCGTCTGATCCTGTCTCGGAATCAGAACTGATGATGCGGATCACGTCCTCCGGATCAAAGGAAACACGACGACCCTGACGAGAAGGATCTCCCTCTGATGAAGAAGAAGCATGACGCCTCAGCATTGGAGCAGCTGGAGTGGCTAGCAACGAGGCCCACTCAGTTGGGGTCTCGCGTCGGGTACCAGATGAAGTGCCTGGCTGTCCTACCGAGCTAGAAGGAGTCTCAGGCATGCGTGGAGGTGGAACAAGTGGTGTATACATAGGTGAAAATGCAGGAGGAGGAGGAGACTGTGCTGCAGTAGCAGCGGCGAGTGCCTCTTGGACACGAGACAACTCCTCCGGCAAGGAAATGATCATATGATAACTGGCGTTCAGGTAACGGGATAAAACACTAGTCGCACGATCACTCGCCGAATCAACAGGTTCAAAAAGGACTCGCCCCGTCGTAGGCGACAGAGTGGGGTAGTGAAAGAAACTTGGGTTTGTCTGCATCTCGACCTCGTGGAAGCGCAAGTCAGTGAGAGCCTCCATCGCAGCAAACTGGATCGCCAGATCGGGAGTAGAAGCAGTTCCGCCCTTGGAAGAGCGGGAGTAGCTGTCGATCTCCGAGCTCACAGTAAGAAAAGCCTCAGCGTGATACTCGAACACCGAGTAAGCAAGCTGCTCTCGGAACACCTGGTACACTGGGTCTTCACCGTTGGGATATAGTCGAAGCCAGACGCTGCGGAGTAGTACTGGAAAGGTGAACGGTGCCGGCTCATGGTTGTAGTGGTACGGAACTGGTGCCATCTACACTCATCAGACCAGTAGTTAGTAACACAAATGAATTGAGATGCATGCTGTGCAACAAGCAAATGCAGCAAGCAGAACACACCAAGACTCTACGCTAACCGTGTTTCTAGCGTGGGGTTAACTAGGGTGTCCTACAGTCAGCACGGCTCTGATACCAAGCGTTGTGGCACCCCGGCTCAGAGGGCCGGTTTACCTTGTGTTCCCAACCCAGAGATCATATCTTCTAGAAACACACAACAACTTGGAACAGAATAGAACTGATCGTTTATTGATATGATACATGTACAAGCTGGGATATTACATGGGATAGTGAGGCCAGAAGCACAGCTCGTGCTATGACAATATCTACATTATTTATGAAACATCCAAGGGCCTCGATACTAATGGTAAGACCACAGCATAGCGGAACATCGCGTGGGAAACTCCATCCCATAGGGACACTGCTGGGACATGACCTAGTTAGCGTAGCAGGAACCGTCAGAATCTCCATCACCGGCTTCTCCTGCATCTGGCATGATACGCCTGGTGAGTACTTGGAATGTACTCGCAAGCTCATAGCAACCAAAAGAATGTAGCAAACAACAGCATGGCAATGATTATATTAAATAGTTGAAATGCTCAATTTCGGTTACGGTTACCAACTTACTCTCTTCCGGGCTCACACATGACCCCCGGAACATTCGAGACCCATCGGTCACTCCCGAGCATGAGACGAGTTCTTCCATCATTATTATTGTTACAGTTGACCACACAGTGTGACCTAGTGCGGACTGTGTCCAATACCGTGGACGCGGCTATTCGAATAGATTCTTACACTCTGCAGAGGTTGCACACTTTACCCACACCATGGACCATTGTCAAACCAGACTTGCCTAACCCGTGACCCTTCTATCATACCACCGACAATCATCCCCCGTCCGAGTCATGCCCTGGATGGCCCCTGTGTCACTCCTGACACCTGCCACTGTCGTGGCCAACTAAACTGTTCCAAACGGGGACGCCGACAAATAACTCAACTTGGGCTCACGAGGTTATCGTCGCCTACCTGATCAAGGCAGCACGCACGCATAACCTCCCCTCTTTGGTGGTACCGGTAAAAGAGCACGCGGCCAGACCAAGTCAAGGCCGTCCCATTTCGGCAGATGTGGCTGCACAGGTGAGTCCGGGTCGGTGGCACTTGGTCAACCATCAAAATGAATTTAGCATATAAGGTTGCTGGTCACAATTAACTATGCTGAATTTGAGCAAAATATCAACCATATAGGACATAGCATATTTAAATTAAATGCAATATAATTCATTAAAAAGCCAATTCTATTGCTATGCCTTATGCAATGGATGATGTGGCTTGCCTTGCTCAAGTGGAGTATCAGCAAACTCCTGGTCTTCAAATCCACAACAATTTCCCTCTGAAAGTATTTTTAAATGGCAAAAGAAAATGTCACATAAAGCCTTTTTGTTTGCCAAAAAATCAGTGAACATTGGAAATATACCAAACTTGGTCAAAAAATAGAGGGGCTCAATAGAAAACCATAGCAAAAAGAATCACTTGATTTGGACTTGTAGTTTGAAAGATAGGGCTGGTCAAAATTGCTGGTCAAATTGGATTAAATAAACAGAAAACAGAAACTAAGAAAATTCCTGGAGTACGCTTGCACTTATACCGCTTCGGCACGCAAGGTGAGAGGCTGATAGGTGGGGCCGGGCTGGGTTTAAACAGAGAGAGGGAGGGGGAACAGTAGCGAGGCGGCTCACCGACGGCGATCACTGGCGATAACGACGGCGGCGAGGTCAGGCGACTGTGGGGATGGAACAAGCGCATGACGGCGGTCCTCCCTGTACCAGCAGCGTCTCCAGAGATGGCCTAACGGTGTCGCCCTCTTCTTCTCCGTCGGCGGCTGCTCTCGGGTGTCATTTGGAGTTGGCGATTTCGGCAGCACCTCGGCCAGGGAAGAGGTCAGGCGGGGTCAGGGGAATGCCCTGAGCTCGACCGTGGGCTTGGGGAAGGCTGGGGTGGTCTGGAAAAGAGGCGAGGCGAGGTTGGCTTGGCGGCGGAGCTCCGGCGGGATGCGAGGCCAGAGGGCCTCTCGGCCTTGGCGCGGCGAGCTAGAGCTCGATTAGGAGTGGGAGGAGTGCGGTGAGGAGTTAGGAGGCGCAGGGCAAGCTATTTATAGGCGGGGAGGAGGGTTCCCGAACCGGGCGGTGCTGTGGTCACGTCGCCGGAGCAAGGATGGCGAGCTGGCCGTCGCGAGGCGGGGCGAAGTGACGGAGGATGTCAGTGGAGTTAATGCACGAGAGGACGGCTCGCGGAGAAGAGGACAGCCAGCGCGGCCGCCGTACTGCCACTGTGCCGCCCATGGCGCGCGGTGGCCGTATCCGGCGAGCTCGCTGCCGGCGTGGGGGAAGGGCCTAGAGGGTCCAGGTGGATGGCGGAGAGGTAGTCGGCGCAAGGGGACACGGCACGGCGACGCGGGACGGCTGGAGTAGTCGCGTCCGACGCGGTCGGCGCGCAGAGCGCGGGCACAGGCATGCCAGTGCCATGCTCACCACGGGTGCTGGCATCTGGAGGCCATGCACGCCTGTGCCTCTGGTTCGGCTAGATACACTCTGAATCGAGTGGTAGCATCAAGTATAGTTTCTGAATAGAAACTTGAGAGGGATCCAGAGAATGGATGAGTTGGAGATGGAGCCAAGAGACTTGTTTGGGATGATTTAGTTTGGAAGGACCATCTGCTGGCAGGTTTTGAGAGATTTTTGCAAAGGTTTGCACATAGTTCATGTACAAACCCTATACTGGCCCAGAAATTTGTTGAGGAAGTAGCACTCATATGAATGATCTGCTGAAGCTGAAATTTGGTACTTGGGAGTTATTTGATGAAGACAAGACGCCATAAAAATTTCAGCTCAAATGGGTGCCTCTAGCTGGTACTTACTTCACAAAGGTTTGAAATAAGCAGAAGCTTGGCAGAATATTTTTGCTGGAAATTTGTACTGGACTAGGAAATGTTTTTGGGATATTGTGGCAAGATATGACCCCCAGTACCTCAGGAAATTATTTGAGAATTTTCTGAGGCCTAGAAATATTTGTTGCTTCACAAAGGGTCATTTCTGTCTAGAGGATAAAAGGAATATTCTGGACCAAATTTTGTACTGGCCAATGAAATATTTTTGAAGATTGTGGGAGTGGATGATCTCAAGAAGATGTGGTATTAATTTGGAATTTTTCTGATCAACAGATCAGTAGGTTGCTTCAGAACCCAGAGTGAGCATGAGTATATCCAAAGGGATAAATAAATTATTTTGAAAGAATAAAGATTAGGGTTTGGATCAGAGAGTATAAGACAAGATTGTGGCAAGATGTTGAGGGTGTTGGATCACTTCAAGAGAAATCCAAGGAATCCTGAAGTCCAAAGTCAAATGATTTGGTTCCAAAAACCAGCAAATGGCAAATAAAACCAGAAAAATTTTGAAAAGAAAAAGTTGCCAAAATCAGGGTGTCACAGGCCCTGGGGTGGCTCTACTGTGACGGAGGGCACCATCCTGGAGCTGCGCAGCGCGGGGTATCTCACCCCTGCCATCACCGCCCACGCTCGAGCTGCTGGCCAGCAGGTGCCGGCTCCCAACGCCGGGGAGCGGGTAGTCTTCGTCCCCCACCTCGTCCGAGGTCTGGGGTTCCCGCTGCACCCCTTTGTGCGCGGGGTGATGTACTACTATGGGCTAGATTTCCACCACATGGCCCCCAACTCCATTCTTCACCTCGCCTCCTTCATCACGGTCTGCGAGGCCTTCCTCCGCTGCGAGCCGCACTTCGGCCTATGGCTGAAGCTCTTCGGTATTAAGCCGAAGTCCAGCGGCTCGGACCTTGCGGAGTGCGGGGGAGGGGGGGCATGATTAGCAAAAACCAGGGGGCCACCTGGTTCAAGGGCACCTTCATCAAAACGGTGATGGATTGGCAGAAAGAGTGGTTTTACATCACGGAACAGCTCGCCCCTAGTCAGACTGAGGTCCCAGCTTTCTCGGCTGGGACTCCCAAGAAGCTCAAGTCCTGGAGGGAGAAGGGCATCGCCTGGGGGAACCCGGAAGAGGTGGATGCCTTGATCGAGAGGATCTTGTGGTGGTCCACCACGGGGAAGGTCGAGCTTGCCGACGTCATCAACGTCATGCTCAACCGCCGCATACTCCCTCTCCAACTTCGTGCTACCCTGATGTGGGCGCAAAAGCCCGAGGACATGGACGCCATCAACACCTTCTTCCGCTCCACCCTGGCCACCATGTGGACAAAGCTTATGAAGCTGGCCAAGGACAAGATCCCCAAGGAAGGGGAGGACCGCGGCCTCGAGGACGGCTATGAAGCCCCCCCGGTAAATGATTCTGTCCACCAATTATGAGCTTTATCCTCCGTATCGAGTAGAGTTTTAATAAATCATTATGTTTGACGCTTTGCAGAAGTGGTTGGCCTAGGTGCAAGGAGTGCGATGCCCAGCTCCACTGCCAGAGGAGCCTCCGACTCCTCTGCTCTCGGCGCTCCTGACCAAGGAGCCGCACGTGGTGGCCCCCAAAGGGACGAAGTCCCAGAGGGGTAGGTCAAGTCCTCGAACTCGGGGGACCTCGGTCACCCGATCCGAAGAGACCCATACCTCCGCTGCCGACGACGTCGGGGCTGAGGAGGGTGAGGTCGAGGAGATCCTTCTCCCGAAAGGGAAGAGGTGGGTGTCAGAGGACACTGAAGTTGGTATGCCGCCCAAGGGACCGAAGAGACCGAGGAGAACCTCGTCCGGGGCCGCCAGCAAGCCATCGGGGAGAGTCGAGCTCTCCGGCGACTCAGAGGAAGACCTCCTGGCGATGGGGACGAAGAAACCGGTGCCTCGAGGGTAAGCCGTTATCTTTATATCCCGTCTTTCAATTTGACGAGTTCTTTCTAGCAAAAGAAAACTCATAGAGCGTCTTTTCTTACGCAGTCCATCGAGGGTAATCCCCAGCGGCTCCTCGAGCGGATTGCCATCCGCCAACGGGACTCCAGAGCCAGCTGCTCCTCCCCCGGGGCACGACGGGATAGGGGAGGCAAAATCCACCCTGGCCCCTGACGTCAACATAACGGGGGCCGACGAGGTGGCCATCATGGTCGAGGTCGACACCTCGGCCCAACAAGACCCGGGGGAGAAACACCCCGCGGTCATCGAAGAGGGGCTGGACCAGTCATCGGTCCAGCCGATATCTACCTCGGCTCCGCCACGCCAAGTGGAGGCCACCCGGGTAGACATATCCGAGGTCATCCCTCCACCCCCACCAACTGCCCAAGGACGGGCTGGCGCGGGGTGGACCGAGGAGATGGAGGACACCCTCAAGGGCTCCTCCTTCAAGGAGGAGCACCGTGCCTTGATAGGCGTGGCGTTGCGGGGCTTCCGGTCCGCAGGGGCCGGCCTGCATGAGATTTTCAAGAACCTCATAGCGGGTTTCGAGGTACGCTTTTATCAGCGCACCAAGTTTAACTTGTTTATCTCAACTTTGTTTTATTATGTATTCGTCCGAGGACATGCGAGTACAGCCTGCTAAACGGCTTAGTGAGTGAGTAGCCCCCGAGCCCGAAGTCGGTTTCAAGAAACCGGCATTGGGATCATTTGATTGAGTAGGGGCCTATTAAGTAGCCCCCAGGGCGCTGCACGAGGCAGCCGTCCTGGAACCTGTTTATTAGTTTAACTGTTCCCTTTGTAATAAGGATTTTTACTGCTAGGTTTCGACCTCGGTTACGAACCCCGTCTCCAAGGAGATTGCGGAGATGAAGCGGAAGCTCGAGAGGTCCCAGGAGGAGCTCACCCTGGTGAACCAGAAATTCGAGTAGTCTCAAGGTTGGCAAGTTTAAACTTGCATTATTCTTTGTATGAAAGAAGTAAGATGTGTTTTGCTAAATAAAAAACTAAGGCCGAACTGTTTCAATGACAGTAGCATTAGCAGAGCGTGAGACGCTCAAGGCCGAGCTCGAAAAAGCTCAGCAGGAGGTGGAGCAGCATAAGGCTGCAGCCGCAGAAGCAGAGAAGGTCGAAGCCGCCGAGAAGGCGGCCGGGGACAATGACCGGGCACGGGTTCTTGAGGTTGAGGAGACCCTGGAGAGCGTGTTTGAGGCACGCGACAAGCTGCAGGTGGAGGGGCGACGGACCAAGGAGGAGCTCGAAAAGCTTCAACTTGCCCACTCCGGGCTCAAGACCACGGCCCGGGCTGACCACGAGGCGCTCCAGCAAGTGGAGCAAATCGCCTCGGGTAAGCTATTTCTGCTACAGTGTACATTTGGCAGCAAAGGGTGTATCGAGCTCACCCAATTATGCAATTCCACAGAGGTCTTTGCGGATCTTCCACACAGCACGGCGGATGCGGTGGCGTACTTCGGCCAACTGGCGGGCCACGAGGCGGAGAAGGTCTTTTGGGGGCAGTTCCCAGGGTCGCCATCAACACGGCTGCTCAATCATCGCATGAAGCAGCTGGTGGAGTTGTTTCGCATGACGAGACCGGCGCTCCAGGACCTCTGCGTCGCGCTGTGGCCTGCCAAGGCCATGCCCAGAAGCCTCTTCGGCCTGACAGCCCGTCTCCAAGATGCCGTGCCCGGTCTGAACCGCTGGAGGCGGTCCGCGTGCTTTGAAGGAGCACGGAGGGCGTACGCCTGCGTGAAGACGCACTTCCAAAAGGTTGATGCGGTGACATGTGCCACGGGCCCGCCTGCCGACATGCCGCGCACCGCCGAACAGTTCTTCGCCGAGGTGGAGGAGGGAGCCCGTATCACCGAAGGCATGTGTCCAAAGGACACTATGTATTTCTTGACAGTACTTCGGAATGCCGAAGTGTGTGATGTACAAAACTTTATCTTTTGAATGAATATGGCTTTAAATTCCATGTGTGTTTTTTGCTTCTTCTTTTAATTAGTTTTACCTCCTGTATGACTGTTCTAAAATGAGAGTGGCCAGTCGTCAGCTTCAGCCCCAGTGTAGGTTATACAAAGGGTGTTCTTTAGCCGACGTCTCGGTACCCAAAGGTGGTCGGTGCTTTATAGGAACTAGGCAATCAGACTATAGTGGCTTTATGACTTTCACTTAGTCGTAGGAGTTTGACTGTGGGGGCTGATGACCAGCCCCCGGTGTGGGAAGTGGTCGGCCTGGTCGGCCGAGGTCTAGGCCATAACACACTTCGGCTAGAAATGAAAGCCCTTCGTTTAATAGGGGTGATCTCTATCGTCACATCGCTTCATGTGGTCTTCGGATGGTGGACCAGTTTAGGCCTACCTAGATAATCAGTTTTCGGCTTTCTCCACAGAGGCGCTATGCCAATTAACCTGGCAGTGCAATCGCAGTGGTTCTCCCATTACGCCCTTAGCCGAATTCATCGGAAACGTAAGGGGTACACATAGGAGCCGGGCAACCCAACCATTGACCAAAATCTAGGTTCGAAACTGATGCATATAAAGCCAAAATCCGAGACGCCGAATACCTCGGACTTTAGATACAATTGCATCATCTTCAAAGAACTTCTTCACAGCGCAGGGGTCATGCTTATAAAGAAATATAACAAGGACCTTTAAGGGGCACGGTTTCTTTATTTCTTAGTTTCAAGCGTTTACATGCCCAACTGCGGCGAGAGGAATTGAAAGAATACAATGTAAAAAATAAAAAGGAGGAAGAAACCGGGCGATTGTTTAGTATCGGATTTTGAAGAATCCGGGCCGCTAGCTGCCACACGTCTGTGTTTCCGAGGCTGTTGACCAGATGTTTACCTTTAAAGGTGGGGACTAGCGGAGGCTAATGCCTTTCCGACCCTTCATGCGCTCCAAGCGTTGATTGACCGAGCTCCTTGACGGAGGCGTTGCCGAAGTCCGTTCTGTGGTTGAAACCATGTAGTCATGTTTAGGCTGTTTCTTTGACAGAGACTTGCCAGTGTCGGGGCTCGAAGCCACGTCGTTGCTTGGTTGAACCGTGCCGACGTTTGAGTAAATTGTTGGCTCCTCGACGGCCCAAGGAATCTTAAGCGCGAAATTATGCACCCTGGGGACATAGTGCCCACTCCAGAGAGGGCCCACGAGGAGCCCGTATCCCTATTTCGGGGGCGGGGGTACATTGCCGAGGTCGATTTGTGCGACCCGGGCGCGCTTCGAAGAGCGAGCGGCACGTTTATCGCTGCGGGCTGCCTCATCGGATGCTTGTACTTCTGCTGCGAAAGCCGCGGTCTGTTCCTCCGTCCGAAGTGAGCGTTTGGTGTTACCATTGACTGTGATAACGCCGTTGGGTCCCGACATTTTGAGCTTGAGGTAAGCATAATGCGGGACTGCGTTGAAACGTGCGAAGGCTGTACGCCCTAAGAGCGCATGATATCCACTTCGGAAAGGTACGATATCGAAGATTAATTCCTCGCTTCTGAAGTTCTCGGGCGAGCCGAGGACTACCTCCAGGGTGACCGTTCCAGTGCAACGGGCTTCGACACCCGGGATGACACATTTAAAGGTGGTGGAGCTCGGCTTGATCCGAGATGAGTCAATGCCCATCTTTCGAACCGTGTCCTCGTAAATGAGGTTGAGGCTGCTTCCTCGGTCCATTAGGACCCGTGTTAGATGATAACCATCAACAATAGGATCCAGGACGAGCGCCGCTGATCCGCCGTGCCTGATGCTGGTCGGATGGTCATGCTTGTCAAAGGTGATCGGGTAAGCCGACCATGGGTTATAATTCGGGGCGACTGGCTCTAGCGCGTATACATCCCGAAGCACACGCTTCCTCTCCCTTTTGGGGATGTGGGTGACATAGATCATATTGACCTCTGTTACCTCATCAGGAAACTTCTTTTGGCCTCCATTATTGGGCGGCCGAGGTTCATCCTCGTCTTCACTGCGATTTTGGGTTTTATTTTGACCCTCTATCGCTATCTTGCCGGCTTGTTTAAAGACCCAGCAATTCCTATTAGTGTGGGTTGCTGGTTTGTCCTGAGTGCCGTGGATTCCACATGGGCGGTCCAGGAGTCTATCAAGCTGGCTAGGTCCGTCCTTGTTCCTTTTAAAGGGTTCTCTTTTCTGTCCGGACTTAGGTCCGGTGAACCCCGCGTTGACCGCAGCGTCTTCCGTATCGCTTCCACCATTTTTATACCTGCGCTTATTTTTGTTGCGCTTGGGTTTTCCATTGGCGTCGTGAGTTTCCGTGGTGCCTGCCTCGCCATTATGAGTACTACGGGCGAGCCAACTATCTTCTCCCGCACAAAAGGGAGTCATCAGTGAGGTGAGGGCCGCCATAGTCCTCGGCTTATCCTGGCCGAGTTCACGAGCCAGCCATTCAACTCGGTTATTGTTCTTGAATGCGGCGATGGCCTCAGCTTTGGAGCAGTCTATGATCTGGTTCTTCTTGGTGAGGAACCTGTTCCAGAATTTCTGGGCCAATTCGTCTGGCTGCTGGGTGACACGGCTGAGGTCATCAGCGTCCGGAGGTCGGACATATGTGCCCTGGAAGTTTGCTCAAAAAGCGTCTTCTAGGGCCTCCCAGCTGCTGATAGAGTGAGGAGGGAGGCTGTTGAGCGAATGCCTCGCCTGCCCCTTTAGCTTGAGCGGCAAGTATTTAATGGTGTGGAGCTCGCCTCCGTTGGCCATGTGTATGTGTAGAAGGAAATCCTCGATCCATACTGCTGGGTCTGTGGTGCCATCGTATGATTCTATATTGATGGGTTTAAATCCTTCTGGGAATTGATGTTCCATCACCCTGTCTGTAAAGCAGATTGGGTGAGCGGGACCTCGGGTCCGAGGAACATCTCGTCGGAGGTCGGGGGAGAGCCGTGAGTAAGCCTGATCTCGGGCACGGCCGTTCCTATCCATCCTGGCATCGTAGCCGTCAAGCCCAGCGGGCGCGTGTCCACTTGATCCATAGATGGACCGAGGGGGTGCCCTGTTTTCCTCAATGCGACGTCTAGCGTCGTGAGGATCTAGGTAATCCACGGGGTCCTTGCCATAACGGCGTGGAGGTGGCCGGTCATTGAGGTCTTCTCGTCTTGGCCTGTCCCGGCCTCTAGGGGGTCGGTCATGGTCGTCGGTGAGCTCCTCATCGAACTCCGGCAAGAGACGCCTATGTGGGTATGATTTCGGAGCACTATGGCGCCGGTTTTCCATGTCTTGTTCGGCGGAGAGCACTTCGACCCACTTTTCATTTAGTGCGTCGGTATTTGCCTGCAGCTGCTGCTGCTTGCGTTTTATGCTCCGGGCCGTCGCAACGAGGCGCCGCCGGAAGCGCTCTTGTTCAAAAGGGTCTTCGGGGACGATGTAGTCCTCGGTACCGAGGCTCTCGTCCTCCTCGGATTCCGGCATGTAGTTGTCGTCGGCCCCTTCAAAGAGGTCATCGGGATCGGAGTCCCTGAGAAGTCAGTCAGGTGTGCTGTTCCTTACTGGGGAGGATTGAACGTCCTCTTGGTGGTTATCGGCATCACCGTCCTCCGCGTCGCCGTTATTGGCTGTCGCGTTATTACCACTGGGTTCCCCGTTATTACCTCTTCGGCGTCTTCGCCAACGTCTTGGAGGTGATTCGGGGGTGTCCACCATGTAAACATCGTAGGTGGACGTGGCGGTCCACCTGCCCGTGTTTACCGGGGGCGAGGTGTTCTCGATGGGGCCATCAGTATGTTCATCCCTGTCTGTGGCCTCACCATAGTCCAGCACGTCGGTTAAATCGTCGACCGTGGCTACTAGGTGGGTGGTGGGTGGGATGTAAATTTCCAGATCGTCGGCTTTAAGTCCGATCTGATTATAAACCGAAGTCTTGCCGTCCAAGATGGACATGCTCTAGATGCGGCTAAGCATATCATCAACGTGAGATAGCTCTTCGGGATTCATTGATGCGCCATAAGAAGGGCTGACTCGAAGTATGCCCGGTGTGTAACTTGACGCGTCTTCGGCGTGAAGGTAATCCGAACACAGTTCCGGGTTCTGCGCCGAAGCCAGTTCTAGTGCTGACGTAATTTCGGAGGTGGGAGCCGGATTTATGTCCGGGCTGATGATCGGAAGGAAACTGGCCGGAGTGGTCGCGTCGGGGGTCTCTAAAGGCGCCGCGACGGTGGTCGGTTCCGGAGTCGAGCCTCCAGAGCTGGACGAGCTCTCAATTCGGCCGGGAATCCATCCCGATAGGACGAGTTCGCCGCGAGAATCCACGGTGTATTCGAGGCCACCGAAGGTCACGATCCGAGCTGGGGCGTAGTTTTCGACAGAGGTCAGATGACGTGTCGAGTCGGCGCAAAACACCATGCTGCCGAAAACGAAGAGCTGGCCGGGGGCGTAAACGTCCCCATGGCCGTTGGCGCAGTTGATCTGCAGGTGAGCCATCGATCCTTCTGGTGATCGCGCAGCGAAACTCTCAATGAAAGCACCAGTGTCAGTGTCAAAACCGGCAGACCTCGGGGAAGGGGGTCCCGAGCTGTGGATCTCGGATCGGTGGTAACAGAGACAAAGGGAGACGATATTTACCCAGGTTCGGGCCCTCTTGATGGAGGTAAAATCCTACATCCTGCTTTTGTTTATATTGATGGAGATGTATCGAATACAGAGTTGATCTACCTCGAGATCGTAATGTGTGTCTAACTCTAAGGCTAGGTGAAGGATATTGCGTTGACGTGTTCTCTGCTCATAAGAGGACGGTGATGGCAGCTTCGCATTGGGATGACGGTGGCAGAGACATTGGATCGAAGGTGTCGTGATGAAGCTTATCACGAGGAGAAGAGACGCACAAGACAATGGATGCGATTAATTAGCAATGGTTTTCCAGTCGAGAGTTGTATCGAAAAGGCAATATGAGATGCTTCCCTCTGTTTATTAATTTTTTTCGAAAAGGAACTCTGTTTATTAATTAATCTTGCACGTCAGTACTTTTCCTTGGTGGCAAGCTTAAGATATAGTCCACCACCGTAAAGCATTGGGACTGTCCGTAATGGGAATGAGATTTTATGTCGAAAGGGAAATGGAGTTTGAGGGGGGAAACTCCCACCTATTTCATGTTATGGAGGGCTGGTAATTCGTGGATTAAGTTGATTGAAATTTAGCAACACCGCGACACAAATCACCAGCACTGTGCCCTGCCCTGTCCACGAAAGCTAACTACCGGAAGACGGTGTGATCGACACGTAGCACATCCGATAATTTAAGCAAGGCACCACCACTAGATCTTTTGTCCGTGGGTTTGCAGGTACTGTGTTTTAAAAGCGCAGGAGGCATGCCACCTTGGGTAGACGAATTTTCTAAGTTCAAAAGGACAACTTTAAGTGCCCATTACCACTATATTGAAAATGTTAAGAGCGCCAATGATCTCAGCGCATGCACATGGTAGGTAGCGTCTAATATCCATTGCAGCCAAACTACACACATTTGCCTATGTATTATATATAGCGTCCAGAAACACCTACAAGACCTCACCAACCCCTATGTCCATCAAACCGTGTCTTTCCTATCTCATCGACAGTCTTGAGGCAGGCATGTGCAACATCTTTGGTCCTGTGTCGTCGACCACACCCCTGCTCCCTCCAGCACGACGACCGTCGGAGCAGATACCACGGCTCCCGCCACCAAGGTTTGGGGATCTCATCACGATTCTGAGCATCGACGGGGGCGGGATTCGCGGGCTGATCCCGGCGGTCGTCCTCGCCCACCTCGAGGAAGAGCTCCAAGTTAGTAACCCAATTTCTCTCTCTGTCACCGTACGTACATCTCCCGGTCATCGGGCCTGCTGTCGCACATCTATGCTAGCAAGGCATCGGTTGCTGCTGGCAATGGAGACCTCCGCCGCATTGACCTTGCTGGAGCCATGTCGTATGAATGCATCATGTCGTGTCCTCTAAAATCAGCTTACTTACTATGGAGCACAATGTCTGAGGCCGTGAGCCTATTCGTCCATATTCCTAACAGGAGGGAAGAACGAATCCGTAATACTAGCTAGCATGCCTTTTCTAGAGCACCATACCAGCGTCATGCTTATTTTTGTGTCTGGAAAGTTTTCATCTTCATTTGTTTATACTGTGCTTGGTGATATCATGTCGATATTAAAGTGATCACATCATGTTTTGCCCTGACGCTCTGCGTCGAGTGCTATTCAGCGAAGTTCACGACGCCAACGAGGCCATTCTCTTGGGTGAGGCAGCCCACTCGGGATCGGCCCTGCGCTGCCACGGCTTTCCGATTACGTCTCCAAGGCCCATCACATATGCTACTATTACCAACCCGACAATTATGTGTTTACCCAGCTGCATGCATATGCCACAGTTACCAGCATGATACACTTATAGTTACTTTGTTGTCCATGATATATTTACCAGTATAACCCAACTGCAATTACCAGGTTGCCCATGCTATAATTACCAACATAGGTAATATATACTTAACTATGTGTCTACGCTACAGCTATCACCATGGCACTTTTTCTATTTTTCCAAATATGCTAGGTCATAGTCACCACTATGGTAGTGATGTACTTACAAGGGTGGTTGTAGCGAGAACTTTGGAATCGGTAGCTACTAACGAGTAGTTTGACAACCCACGTAATGTTGGCGATAACGATATATGAAAAACATGGGTAACCCTTATAATACCAGGTGAAAAACATGGATAACGGTTTGAGGTACGAAACATTTTGAATATTGGGAATAGGAGGGAATCTAGATTGACATCAACACTTTTGTCTTATCTGCATACATGGATATATCGAATGGAATAGAGGAGAAAGTTCACGTGGGGAGGGTAGAAATAGTTCGGCAGCTCCCTTGAAAACCTAACCGTTGCCACATATCACCATATATGTCTATTTTTTTTTCCCTTTTTTGTTGAGATGCTTGGTATATCTAATCTGTTCAGGTTATTGAGGGGCACGGTAATTGGCGGAACGAAGATTTCCAGATTGCCGACTATTTTGATGTGATCGCCGGCACGAGCACGGGCGGTCTCATCGCGGCAATGTTGGCGACCCCAAACCAGCACGAGCGGCCAAAGTTCAGCGCCGAGCAAATCAAGGATTTCTACATTCAGAACGGGCCTAAAATCTTCCGTCCAAAGTGGAAGTAAGTGTATATCCATGCATCTGACTAGCTAATTTTTCCATTGAGCCTAGATAATTACATTAGCAAGTAATAATCTCTGCGTTGGTTGTCTGCTTGCATAGTAGGTGGTTGTCGTGGTGGCCACTGGGCCTGTGCCTGGGACGTGGGTGCTGTGGGCCCAGGTACGACGGCAAGTTCCTGCGCCACGCGATCAGGGAAGTCACGGGCAGAACGCGCATCGACCAAACGCTGAGTAAATTGGTGGTACCTACGTTCGACGTGCATATCCTGAAGCCTGTCACCTTCACGTCATACAACGAGGACCCAAACGAGGAGAAGGCGCTCCTGTCGGACGTCTGCATCGGCACGTCGGCCGCGCCGACCTTCTTCCCTGCGCACCGCTTCGACTGCGCACGCATCGACGGCACGGCGGCGTCGCAATGCCACCTCATCGACGGCGGCCTCGTCGCCAACAACCCAACCATGACTGCGATATCGAGTGTTACCAGGCAGCAACTGCACAGGAATCGGGACTTCCACTGCCAAGCTGTGGATTACAAGAAATACCTAGTCATCTCCGTCGGGACCGGGGCAGCGGTGAAGGGAAAGGGGACATACACCGCAGAGGGTTGTGCCAAGTGGGGCGCCTTAAAATGGGTCCGCAACAGGGGCCACAACCCGATCGTCAACTTCTTCTCCCAAGCCAGCGACTTCTTGGTCGACTGGGAGGCTCGCCTGCTCTTACGCACTGCCCCAGACGAGGAGCAGAACTACCTCCGCATCCAGGCTCAGGTACATACATAAAGACTCCCTACTATTGTATGCAAGTGACTGACGTCGTCCGTATAAATAAAAGCTAATTAACACACATGTATATAGGCTCCTTTGTTCGGGGAGGACATGCTGAAAATGGACAACGCGACTCGGAAGAACACGGAGAAACTGATCAACATCGGCGAGAAGCTGCTGAACGAGAACGTGGCTACGATGCACTTGACCATGGGGACGTACCTGGCCGACCTGAACGGGGGCACAAACAGAGAAGCGCTCAAGCGCTTCGCCCTGTCACTCGTCAAGGAGCGTCATCTGCGCATTGGAAGAAAAAAGAAAGAAGAGGAGAAGGCAACTTCTGGGGCATCAGACCCATCAACGTCTACACAACCAGGTAGGAATGACAAGCAATGTGCTGCCGACCAATCTCAAGAACCATCTCAAGATGCCGTTAAAGGGGGTTGTAAAACAGATAAGTTTGACTATGTAGAGCAAGAGGAGACCGAAAGAACGCAATGAATATGGCAGTCTGGATTAACTTTCATGTCAATTACTAGTAATTCTGTATTCATTGTTGTTTGACGAAATTTTGTCACTTATTATTTGACCCGGATGTCATACGAACAAAAACATAAATAATAATATGAAGCACCAGTGTGTACAATCAAAAGTACTAATGAATGTGCTGGTATGTGCTTAATTAGCGATGCAAGTTTGGAACCTTCAGGGTACCCTCCGACCCTATTTAGTTCAATCAAACGAACTAAAGTTTCAAAAATGAAGTGAATTCTGAAAATTTTGTTCATTTAGTTGAACCAAAGAGGGTCAGAGGGTGCCCTCAATGTTCCAAATCTGCATGTCCATGCATAATCTCAACGTGCTAATCTCTATGGCTTAATTAAAAGGGCTTAACAAGTTTCAGCTGACATCTTGTTCAGTGCATGCATGAAATATTATATATAAACTAGCACAAATGCCTGTGCGTTGCAACGGAAAAAATTGACGCGTGTTTTTCTACAAAGAAGACGCTAGTTTTTCCCATCCACCAAAATGTCCACCAGTGCAGATAACTGGGAGGCACACATCGTAATCTAGGAGAAGTTTATATCAGTCGTGCATTAAGCATGAAACAAGCCTTAGCACCTTTGCTAAAGGAACAACAATTTGGTCCTAGGTCACCGGCGCTAATGTTATACTCCGTATGTCTGGTGTTATTTGGTCAGCAGACCTCTTAGCCACGAATCCTAAACCTTTCATTCACACGAATGTCTTCTTATAAGTGGCATCACACCAACCAAAGGGGCCCAAATCACCGTCCATACTTCTCCCTCCATGGGACAACCAACCAGCCATGCACAAGAATATCCCACGATGTTGTCTCACAATCCCTTTTATTTCCTTTAGGCCACTTGTTGTCGTACAACTCACCACCGTATATAAATTAGTGAAATTTGATGCAAAGAAGCGAGGTGGTACTAATTAATTTGGCAACAAATCCAGTTTTAAACACAAGCAACAGCCAGTTCAGTTGGCAGCTGCCTTTGGTGCGGGCCACGAGCAGCTCAGCCCAAGCGAGGACTGACGGACAAAAAAGATCATTTTTTGCTGCCGCGTGCTGATCAGGCCCAGCTCAGCCCATGCGGGGAAACTACGACAGAAAAAACAATACGAAATGGTTTTCTGGATTGCGGGTTGTTACAGAGAAAAGTGAGGGTTTTTTCTACAAAACGCATGACGGACCAAAAATACCTATTCCCTTTATTTGTAGGTATATAAATTATTTAGCAGTGCTCACTTAGAAGGTTATCCAATCAAAGAGTTCACACGTACATGTCAGTAGCACTAACGGAATCACAGTCAAAGCCGGGTACCACATATCCACATATCCTAAGGCCTAAAAAAAAGCCTGGGCTACTTATACGCCGAGTGCTCTATCGGGCACTCGGCTTACATTTAGCCGAGCTAAAAACCTGTGTGATCGGCAACATAAAGTCGCTTGACGGTCGGCGGTTGTTAATGGTCATGCCACCTGGCCTCCACAGTAATTCGAGTGTTCGAACAAGACTGTCGGCTAATAACTAAGGCGAGCGGTGGCTGGCAGAAACCAGTCTTACGTGCTCCCAACACATATGGAGAAACCGACAACAGGAAAACGTCTCTGGGTCACCTATGTGCCGATAGGTGCACGTACCCCGAGTGTCCGGCGCTCGGCTTATGTGTCCATCAGGAGCTACCAGGTCCTGCCATATTGGGTGTTTGAGCAGAGTATCTTCGGTCCACACTCTCGTCTTACCACTGCAACGGCAGTGCCAAAAGGTTCTAGGTTGCCCAGATCTTGACTCATGTCGTGTAAGCCGAGTGTTGTCGATGGCTTACACCCAGAAGCCGAGTGTTACACTCAGCTTACTGACCATCAGGAATTTTTTTGTCTGTTTGCTGGACCATCCCTACAATGCAAACATATATAGACAACACAATAAAATCATATATTCCACGAAGTGCAACTTGTATAACAAATTAAGTAGCACATAACAATCTAATGACCATATCTAATATCCATACATAAACTCATAGAAGAAGATATAGATTGTCTATTGAAGAAACAAGTCATGACCATATCTCATATCTTTGCAATGAAAACATATAATGCCACTACGAACAGTGAAAAACTCATAGCCGGAATCCAAGCCGAAGCTCTGCTCTAATCACGTGAGAACGTGGCTCAAGGCCTCTGCCATTAATGTGTCAAATCAATAAAGCAGATTGTGCAGCGGGTTTTTAGCAGCACTACTAACAAACCCTTTGATCCTAGTGCGTGATAAACGCATGACGCATTCGGAATCTGCGAAATTACAACCATGCGGTGTGCTCGAATGGCATTCCCCTTGCTATAAGAGGATACAGGGCGGGCCAATTCAGCTTTATGCTTCCCATTCCCCCCTTCCTTCGTCAACCTCGAGCTCCAGCGCCCAAGTTCACAGAATCCAGAATCCAACTATCGCTTCCAATTTCTTGTCCCCATCTTCAAGAGATGGTCGGCGAGGGCTCCTCTGTTGGGTAACGCAGTAGAAAACAAAAACAATCCGTACTATGTACATGCCTAGGATCACTATGAAGATGCATACATGGTTTTGATCTGATCATTACCAACTCATAGCCCAGCGGAAGGAGAGTCGGTGAAAATCGTTGGTGCAGATCTCCGTAGCTAGGATTTTACAACCTCCCAACCACGAGGATGTTCTCCCTCGGACAGTCCCTTGGACGGTCCCTCGGACAGCCCTTCGGGTAGGCTCTCGAGCAGTCCCTCAGACAAAAGATTGAACATACGATCTCTCTACTAGGTAGCACACATACAGTGTCAGCTATCTTACAGGGCTTAACCATCCAAGACTAAGCGCTGCCGGAAACCAGGCAGCCTTTCGGCACTACGAAACTATTTCGTGGAGGGGGAGAGAGAATGGCAGATCATTGCATGGCTTTGTATGATAGCTCAAGTGTGAGAACTTGGATGAAATGCAGATCCCTCTCCACCTCCATTTATAGGGTGAGAAAGGGGTGGAGGCATGAAAAGATCTTCGACAAAAAGGGGCTTTAGGAAAACGCCCAAAAAGGTGGGCTAGATCTTTTCATCAAAAGCCACCAAAGGTGGAAGGAAGCTCCATGGAGGAGCCCCTTCCCCACCTTGGCCGTGACAACCTTGTGCGGCTCCCCATGGGGAAATCCACCTCCCCAACATGCTCCACCATTTATGGGGTGGGTCCCCAAGGGGCCCCCCACCAACCATAAAAACACTTTCCACGAATCGTGGGATCTTGTCCCCCATCTGGGGACATTGTGTTTTCCGCGCATGTTCTATCCAAGAAAAATCCACACAGTCCAGAACATTTCTGTCACCCTCTAAAATAATTCTGGATGCATTCTAAAACATTTTTGGTATTATGGTTTTTCTCTGAAACATTTTTGATTTCTCCGAAACACTTCCGGTTTTCTCTCCGAAACTTTTTCGTCATCTCCGAAACTTTTTCGGTGACTTTCTCTCAGACACCTAACCTTGTATTCAACAGATAGATGAGCCTTAAGTTTGTGACCCTGTAGGTTCAGTGAAATATCGACATGACCAGAACTCTTTCCGATCAATGATCAATAGCGGAACTGTGGACATCCATATTGATCCCTATACCCACACGAATAAATATTTGAGTGATCCTATAGTTTCCGAGTGCTATTCCTATTGCGTCGTGATATGTTACAAAAAACCGAGGTGAGATTTATCAGCATCCCTGTTTGGAACAATTCCAACTTTCTGTGCCACAATTTTGTTTATTACACCAAACCCTTAATTTAAATCAAAAATCGCTTGGAGCATTGATGAAGACAGTATCGATGTAACTCCTTACAATGATCTCTTCATAATCTCCGCTTGTGAGAAAACATGTCAGTGCTACTTTAGTACTCAACGACATTTTTCACTATTGTCCTATGATCAATACTTTGATCACTTTGGTATCTTTCTTGCAACTAATTTGGAGTATTGAACATTGATACGTCTCAAACATATCTATAGGATTTTAGCTTTAAATGCCATTACATTAACATTCTTACATTTTTTTGCCATCATTTTATGTTATTTTTCTGGACTAACATATTAATCCAGTGCCTAGTGCCAGTTGCTGTTTTCTGCTTGTTTTTAGTTTTACAGAAAATCGATACCTACAGAAGTCCAAACACGACGAAACTTTTTGACGATTTTTTCTGGACAATAAGAGACCCTAGAAGCTTCGGGAGGAAGCGAGAAGACCCACAGGGGCCCCACAAGGTAGGGGGCGCGCCACCCTGGCTTGTGGGCCAAGTGGTGGTCCTTTTTCCCTAATTCTTGGCCAATGAATTCCCATATATTCTCAAACCCTTAGAGCGAGACCCGAAACAATTTTATCACTGCAACAAGCCTCTGTTCCGAAGCGATCCCATCTGGAGCCCATTTCTGTCAGTCCGCTGGAGGGAGAAATCATTGGGGACGCCATATAGGTAGTGATATGTGATTGTGTGGGTAAATTATTAAAGTTAAGTATGGATTTTGGTGTTAAGGTTTGTGAGTCCATATACATGAAAGTGGTAGCTACTGGCATTAGCGAGGATGTCGGTGTGTGAGATTTCTTAGAGTGGCACCCGTGTGCATTCGGATCGGGGCGAGCGATGGTTTAACTCCTACCAACCTCCCCCCCCCTACGGGCATGCGAGTTGTGCTTGCTTTGAGGGCTACTAGACTTTTGCAATAAGTAGCACCATGTTTATCATATAGACAATTTACATATTATTCATTTCATATGCTAGTGGGATTTTTACATTATAGAACTTGGCTTGTATATTCTGATGACGAGCTTCCTCAAAACGTTCGAGGTCTTCATGAGCAAGCAAGTTGGATGCACACCCACTTAGTTGCATTAGGAGAGCTTTCATACACTTATAGCTCTAGTACATCCGGTGCATGGCAATCCCTGATCCTCCCATTAACATCGATTGCAAGGCCTCTCCATTGCCTAATGATCAAGCTACATTGATGTGAGACTTTCTTATATTTTTGTTTTCTCAATTGAACCCCCATCATCATTCTATTTGCCATCCAAAGTGTTAAGACCATGGGTCACGCTCAAGTATTGTGTGGGAGTTGAAAGCTGAAGCGAGAAATGTATGATTTAATTTCTTGGTTTGGCACCAGGTTTTTCCATGATTTGGTATCTTTACGCTAGGAAGACTGAGCGTGCTATGCTTATCGTGATTAAGTGTGTATAGATTACATTCTTTAGCATCTTTATTTTGGAAAGGCAATGATTGTTTATTTGCATGGTCATGTATTATTATTTTAATGTCAAATTGATAGAATAATGCCTTGAATCATCCATGTCCCAAATTCATGCCATCATTACATCATTTTATCAAGAACATGCTAGGTAGCATTCAACATCAGAAATTATCTTTGTTTGTCATTTACCTAATCGAGGACGAGCAGGAATTAAGCTTGTGGATGTTGATTCGTCTCAAACGTATCTATAATTTTTGATTGTTTCATGCTACTATATCATCACTTCTATATGCTTTTTATATAATTTTATATTATTTTCTAACCTATTAACTTAGTGCCCAGTGCCAGTTCCTGTTTTTTCTTTTTTTTGTTTCGCAGAAAATCAATATCTTGGAAGGTCCAAATACGATGCCAATTTTTGAAGATTTTTTCTGGACCAGAAGGAACACTAGAAACTCTGGCAGACATCGAGGGGACCCACGAGGCTCCCACATGTTGGGGAACGGAGCATGAATTTCAAAAAAATTCCTACGCTCACGCAAGATCTATCCATGGAGATGCATCGCTACGAGAGGGGAGAGTGTGTCTATGTATCCTCGTAGACCGTTAGCGGAAGCGTCTCACAACGCGGTTGATGTAGTCGAACAATCCTTCGAGCTCCACCGATCGAGTACCGAACGTACGGCACCTCCGAGTTCTACACACGTGCAGCTCGGTGACGTTCCTCGCCTTCTTGATCCAGCAAGAGGTCGAGGTAGTAGATGAGTTCCGTCAGCACGACATCGTGGCGACGGTGACGGTGAAGTGATTCCGGCAGGGCTTCGCCTAAGCTCTCCGAAAATATGACCGAGGTGGAAAACGGAGATCGGGGCACCGCACACGACTATGGGACAATTGTGTGTCTCCAAGGGGTGCCCCTCCTCCGTATATAAAGGAGGGAGAGGGGAGGAGGCTGGCCCTAGGGGCTGCGCCAAGAGTGGGGAGTCTTACTAGGACTCCTTAGTCCTAGTAGGATTCCACCTCCCATACGGAGTAGGAAAGGGGGAAGGGAGAGGGAAAGGAAAGAGGGGGCTGCGCCCCCTCCCCTAGTCCAATTCGGTTTGGGCAAGGGGGGGCGCGTGCCTCCTCACGTGGCCTGCCTCTCCTTTTCCTGTATGGCCCAATAAGGCCCATTACTTCTCCCGGTGAATTCCCGTAACTCCCCGGTACTCCGAAAAATACCCGAATCACTCGGAACCTTTCCGACGTCCGAATATAGCCTTCCAATATATGAATCTTTACCTCTCGACCATTTCGAGACTCCTCGTCTTGTCCGTGATCTCATCCGGGACTCCGAACAACATTCGGTCACCAATCACATAACTCATATAATACTATATCGTCATCGAACCTTAAGTGTGCGGAACCTACGGGTTCGGGAATGATGTAGACATGACCGAGACGACTCTCTGGTCAATAACCAACAGCGGAACCTGGATGCTCATATTGGTTCCTACATATTCCACGAAGATCTTTATCGGTGAACCTCATATGACAACATACGTTGTTCCCTTTGTCCGGCGGTATGTTACTTGCCCGAGATTCGATCGTTGGTATCCAATACCTAGTTCAATCTCGTTACCGGCAAGTCTCTTTACTCGTTCTGTAATACATCATCTTGCACCTAACTCTTTAGTCACGGTGCTTGCAAGGCTTCTGTGATGCTGTATTACCGAGAGGGCCCAGAGATACCTCTTCGATAGACGGAGTGACAAATCCCAATCTCGATCCATGCCAACTCAACAATCACATTCGGAGATACCTGTAGTGCACCTTTATAATCACCCAGTTACATTGTGACGTTTGATACACCCAAAGTATTCCTACGGTATCCGGGAGTTGCATGATCTCATGGTCAGAGGAACGTGTATTTGACATAGTGAAAGCAATAGCAATAAACTGAACGATCATTTGCTATGCTAACGGTTGGGTCAAGCCATCACATCATTCTCCTAATGATGTGATCCTGTTATCAAATGACAACTCATGTCCATGGTCAGGAAATCTTGACCATCTTTTGATCAACGAGCTAGTCTAGTAGAGGCTTACTAGGGACTCAGTATTTGTCTATTATCCACACATGTATTAAGTTTCCGGTCAATACAATTCTAGCATGAATAATAAACCATTATAATGAACGGAGAAATATGATAATAAACACTTTATTAATTGCCTCTAGGGCATATTTCGAACAGTCTCCCACTTGCACTAGAGTGAATAATCTAGTTTACATCTCCATGTAATTAACATCCAATCAGTTCTAGGGCTGATCATGTTTTGCTTGTGAGAGAGGTTTTAGTCAACGGGTCTGCAATATTCAGATCCGTGTGTTCTTGGCAAATCTCTATGTCATATGTAGATGCTGCTACCACACTCTGCTTGGAGCTACTCCAAAAAACGACTGTCCCACTTTACGTATCCGGTCTGAGACTCATAGTCTTCCGGATCGGTATTTAAAGCTTGCATCGACGTAACCCTTTACGACGAACTCTTTATCACCTCTATTCCCGAGAAATTCTTCCTTAGTCCTTTTCAGGTACTTCAGGATATTCTTGACCGCTGTCCAGTGATCTACTCCTGGATCACTTTGGTACCTTCCCACCAAGCTAATAGCGAGGCATACATCAGGTCTAGTACACAGCATGGCATACAAAATAGAGCCTATGGCTGAAGCATAGGGGATGACACTCATCTTCTCTTTCTCTTCTGCCGTGGTCTGGCATTGAGTCTTACTCAATCTCATACCTTGCAATACAGGCAAGAACCCTTTCTTTGACTGATCCATTTTGAACTTCTTCAAAATCTTGTCAAGGTATGTGCTTTGTGAAAGTCCAATGAGGCGTCTTGATCTATCCCTATAGATCTTGATGCCTAATATGTAAGCAGCTTCTCCGAGATCCTTCATCGAAAAACTTTTGTTCAAATAACCCTTTATGCTTTCCAGAAATTCTATGTCATTTCCCATCAACAATATGTCATCTACATATAATATGAGAAATGCCACAGAGCTCCCACTCACTTTCTTGTAAATACAAGCTTCTCCATAAGTTTGTATAAACCCAAACGCTTTGATCACTTCATCAAAGCGAGTATTCCAGCTCCGAGATGCTTGCACCAGTCCATAGATGGATCGCTGGAGCTTGCATACTTTGTTAGCGCCTTTAGGATCGACAAAACCTTCCGGCCGCATCATATACAATTCTTCCTTAAGGAATCCATTAAGGAATGTCGTTTTGACGTCCATTTGCCAGATTTCATAATCATAAAACGCGGCAATTGCTAACATAATTCTGACAGACTTTAGCATCGCTACGGGTGAGAAAGTCTCATCGTAGTCAACTCCTTGAACTTGTCGATAACCTTTAGCAACAAGTCGAGCTTTATAGACGGTGATATTACCATCACCGTCCGTCTTCTTCTTAAAGATCCATTTATTTTCAATAGCTCGCCGTTCATCGGGCAAGTCTACCAAAGTCCACACTTTGTTCTCATACATGGATCCTATCTCGGATTTCATGGCCTCAAGCCATTTCTCGGAATCCGGGCTCGCCATAGCTTCTTCATAATTCGAAGGTTCACCGTTGTCTAACAACATAACCTCCAAGACTGGATTTCCGTACCACTCTGGTGCGGAACGTGTCCTGGTTGACCTTCGAGGTTCAGTAGCAACTTGCTCAGAAGTTTCATGATCATCATCATTATCTTCTTCTCTGGTCTATGTTGGTGTCACAGAAATTTCTTTCCGTGGCGTACTACTATCCAGAGGAGGTACAATTACCTCATCAGGTTCTACTTTCCTCCCACTCACTTCTTTCGAGAGAAACTCCTTCTCTAGAAAGGATCCATTCTTAGCAACGAAAACTTTGCCTTCGGATCTGTGGTAGAAGGTATACCCAACAGTTTCTTTTGGGTATCCTATGAAGATGCACTTATCTGCTTTGGGTTCAAGATTATCAGGATGAAGCCTTTTGACATAAGCATCGCAGCCCCAAACTTTCAGAAACGACAGCTTAGGTTTCTTTCCAAACCATAGTTCATACGGTGTCGTCTCAACGGATTTAGACGGTGCCCTATTTAAAGTGAATGCAGTTGTCTCTAATGCATAACCCCAAAACGATAGTGGCAAATCGGTAAGAGACATCATAGAACGTACCATATCCAATAGAGTACGATTACGACGTTCGGACACACCATTACGCTGTGGTGTTCCTGGTGGCGTTAACTGTGAAACAATTCCACATTGTCTTAACTGAGTGCCAAACTCGTAACTCAAATATTCTCCTCCACGATCAGATCGTAAGAACTTTATTTTCTTGTTACGATGGTTCTCTACTTCACTCTGAAATTCTTTGAACTTTTCAAACGTTTCAGACTTATGTTTCATTAACTAGACATAACCATATCTACTGAAATCATCTGTGAACGTGAGAACATAACGATATCCACCGCGCGCCTCAATACTCATTGGACCGCATACATCGGTATGTATTATTTCCAACAAGTCTGTTGCTCGCTCCATTGTGCCGGAGAACGGAGTTTTAGTCATCTTGCCCATAAGGCACGGTTCGCACGTCTCAAATGATTCATAGTCAAGTGATTCCAAAAGTCCATCAGCATGGAGTTTTTTCATGTGTTTAACACCGATATGACCTAAGCGGCAGTGCCACAAATATGTGGTACTATCATTATCAATTTTGCGTCTTTTGGCATCAATATTATGGATGTGAGTATCACCACGATCGAGATTCAACAAGAATAAACCATTCACAAGTGGTGCATGACCATATAAGATATTATTCATCAAAATAGAACAACCTTTATTCTCTGATTTAAATGAATAACCGTCTCGCAATAAACAAGATCCAGATATAATGTTCATGCTCAACGCAGGCACCAAATAACAATTATTTAGGTTCATAACTAATCCCGAAGGTAGATGTAGAGGTAGCGTGCCGACGGCGATAACGTCAACTCTTGAACCGTTCCTGACGCGCATCGTCACCTCGTCCTTAGCCAATCTTAGTTTATTCCTTAGCTCCTGTTTCGAGTTACAAATATGAGCAACCGAACCAGTATCAAATACCCAGGTGCTACTACGAGCATTGGTGAGGTACACATCAATAACATGTATATCAAATATACCTTTGTTGACGTTGCCATCCTTCTTATCTGCCAAGTACTTGGGGCAGTTCCGCTTCCAGTGACCAGTCCCCTTGCAGTAGAAACACTCAGTCTCGGGTTTGGGTCCAGACTTGGGTTGCTTCGTGGGAGCAGCAACTGATTTGCCGTTCTTCTTGAAGTTCCCCTTCTTTCCCTTGCCCTTCTTGAAACTAGTGCTCTTCTTTACCATCAACACTTGATGCTCCTTCTTGACTTCTACCTCCGCAGCTTTGAGCATAGCGAAGAGCTCGGAAATAGACTTTTCCATTCCTTGCATATTATAGTTCATCACAAAGCCCTTATAGCTTGGTGGCAGTGATTGGAGAATTCTGTCAATAACCGAATCATCTGGAAGATTAACTCCCAACTGAGTCAAGCGGTTATGCAACCCAGACATCTTGAGTATATGCTCACTGACAGAACTATTCTCCTCCATCTTACAGCTAAAGAACTTGTCGGAGACATCATATCTCTCGACCCGGGCATGAGCTTGAAATACAAGTTTCAGCTCTTGGAACATCTCATATGCTCCGTGATGCTCAAAACGTCTTTGGAGCCCCGGTTCTAAGCCGTAAAGCATGGCACACTGAACTATCGAGTAGTCATCAACACGTGTCTGCCAGGCGTTCATAACGTCAACAGACGAGGGAGGGGACGCGACACCTAGCGGTGCATCAAGGACATAAGCCTTCTATGCAGCAATGAGGATGATCCTCAGATTAGGGACCCAGTCCGCATAGTTGCTTCCATCATCTTTCAACTTAGCTTTCTCTAGGAACGCATTAAAATTCAGTGGAACTACAGCGCGGGCCATTGATCTACAACATACAATTGCAAAGATTATTTAGACTATGTTCATGATAATTGAAGCTCAATTAATCAAATTACTTAAGAACTCCCACTTAGATTAACATCCCTCAAGTTGTCTAAGTGTAACATGATCCACATCAACTAAACCACGTCCGATCATCACGTGAGGTGGATTAGTTATCAATGGTGAACATCTTTCATCTTGATCATATCTACTATATGACTCATGTTCGACCCTTCAGTCTCTTGTGTTCCGAGGCCATATCTGTATATGCTTGGCTCGTCAAGTTTAACCCAAGTATTCTGCGTGTGTAAAACTGGCTTACACCCGTTGTATGCGAACGAAAGAATCCATAACACCCGATCATCACGTGGTGCTTAGAAGCGTCGAACCTTCGCAACGGTGCATACTAGGGGAGAACACTTATCTTGAAATTTAGTGAAGGGATCATCTTATAATGCTACCGTCGTCCTAAGCAAAATAAGATGCATAAAAGGATTAACATCACATGCAATTCAATATATGTGACATGATATGGCCATCAACGTCTTGTGCCCTTGATCTCCATCAGCAAAGCACCGTCATGATCTCCATCGTCACTGGGTTGACACCTTGATCTCCATCGTAGCGTCGTGACACCTTGATCTCCATCGCAGCGTCATGGTCGTCTCGCCGGCTATTGCTACTACTACTACTGCTAACTCATAGCGGTAAAGTAAAGCAATTACATAGCGTTGGCATTGCATACAATAAAGAGACAACCATAAGGCTCCTGCCGGTTGCCTGATAACTTTACAAAACATGATCATCTCATACAACAACTTATATCACATCATGTCTTGACCATATCACATCACCAGCATACCCTGCAAAAACAAGTTAGACGTCCTCTACTTTGTTGTTGCAAGTTTTTACGTGGCTGCTACGGGTTTGCAAGAACCGTTCTTACCTACGCAAAACCACAACGTGGTGTAGTGATTGCTTTTTGATCTTCTAAAAGAACCCTCTTCATTGAAACCGATTCAACTAAAGTCAGAGAGACAGACACCCGCCAGTCACCTTTATACAACGAGTGCACGTAGCGGTGAAACCTGTCTCGCGTAAGCGTACGCGTAATGTCGGTCCGGGCCGCTTCATCTCACAATACCGCCGAATCAAATATCAACTAGTAACGGCAAGCAATATGTATACACCCACGCCCACAACTCACTTGTGTTCTACTCGTGCAAAACACATCTACGCATAGACCTGGCTCGGATGCCACTGTTGGGGAACGGAGCATGAATTTCAAAAAAATTCCTACGCTCACGCAAGATCTATCCATGGAGATGCATCGCTACGAGAGGGGAGAGTGTGTCTACGTACCCTCATAGACCGTTAGCGGAAGCGTCTCACAACGCGGTTGATGTAGTCGAACAATCCTTCGAGCTCCACCGATCGAGTACCGAACGTACGGCACCTCCGAGTTCTACACACGTGCAGCTCGGTGACGTTGCTCGCCTTCTTGATCCAGCAAGACGTCGAGGTAGTAGATGAGTTCCGTCAGCACGACGTCGTGGCGACGGTGACGGTGAAGTGATTCCGGCAGGGCTTCGCCTAAGCTCTCCGAAAATATGACCGAGGTGGAAAACGGAGATCGGGGCACCGCACACGGCTATGGGACAATTGTGTGTCTCCAAGGGGTGCCCCTCCTCCGTATATAAAGGAGGGAGACGGGAGGAGGCTGGCCCTAGGGGTTGCGCCAAGAGTGGGGAGTCTTACTAGGACTCCTTAGTCCTAGTAGGATTCCACCTCCCATACGGAGTAGGAAAGGGGGAAGGGAGAGGGGAAGGAAAGAGGGGGCTGCGCCCCCTCCCCTAGTCCAATTCGGTTTGGGCAAGGGGGGGCGCGTGCCTCCTCACGTGGCCTGCCTCTCCTTTTCTTGTATGGCCCAATAAGGCCCATTACTTCTCCCGGTGAATTCCCGTAACTCCCCGGTACTCCGAAAAATACCCGAATCACTCGGAACCTTTCCGACGTCCGAATATAGCCTTCCAATATATGAATCTTTACCTCTCGACCATTTCGAGACTCCACGTCTTGTCTGTGATCTCATCCGGGACTCCGAACAACATTCGGTCACCAATCACATAACTCATATAATACTATATCGTCATCGAACCTTAAGTGTGCGGACCCTACGGGTTCGGGAATGATGTAGACAAGACCGAGACGACTCTCTGGTCAATAACCAACAGCGGAACCTGGATGCTCATATTGGTTCCTACATATTCCACGAAGATCTTTATCGGTGAACCTCATATGACAACATACGTTGTTCCCTTTGTCCGGCGGTATGTTACTTGCCCGAGATTCGATCGTCGGTATCCAATACCTAGTTCAATCTCGTTACCGGCAAGTCTCTTTACTCGTTCTGTAATATATCATCTTGCACCTAACTCTTTAGTCACGGTGCTTGCAAGGCTTCTGTGATGCTGTATTACCGAGAGGGCCCAGAGATACCTCTCCGATAGACGGAGTGACAAATCCCAATCTCGATCCATGCCAACTCAACAATCACATTCGGAGATACCTGTAGTGCACCTTTATAATCACCCAGTTACATTGTGACGTTTGATACACCCAAAGTATTCCTACGGTATCCGGGAGTTGCATGATCTCATGGTCAGAGGAACGTGTATTTGACATAGTGAAAGCAATAGCAATAAACTGAACGATCATTTGCTATGCTAACGGTTGGGTCAAGTCCATCACATCATTCTCCTAATGATGTGATCCTATTATCAAATGACAACTCATGTCCATGGTCAGGAAATCTTGACCATCTTTTGATCAACGAGCTAGTCTAGTAGAGGCTTACTAGGGACTCAGTATTTGTCTATTATCCACACATGTATTAAGTTTCCGGTCAATACAATTCTAGCATGAATAATAAACCATTATAATGAACGGAGAAATATGATAATAAACACTTTATTAATTGCCTCTAGGGCATATTTCGAACAGTCTCCCACTTGCACTAGAGTGAATAATCTAGTTTACATCTCCATGTAATTAACATCCAATCAGTTCTAGGGCTGATCATGTTTTGCTTGTGAGAGAGGTTTTATTCAACGGGTCTGCAATATTCAGATCCGTGTGTTCTTGGCAAATCTCTATGTCATATGTAAATGCTGCTACCACACTCTGCTTGGAGCTACTCCAAAAAACGACTGTCCCACTTTACGTATCCGGTCTGAGACTCATAGTCTTCCGGATCGGTATTTAAAGCTTGCATCGACGTAACCCTTTACGACGAACTCTTTATCACCTCTATTCCCGAGAAATTCTTCCTTAGTCCTTTTCAGGTACTTCAGGATATTCTTGACCGCTGTCCAGTGATCTACTCCTGGATCACTTTGGTACCTTCCCACCAAGCTAATAGCGAGGCATACATCAGGTCTAGTACACAGCATGGCATACAAAATAGAGCCTATGGCTGAAGTATAGGGGATGACACTCATCTTCTCTTTCTCTTCTGCCGTGGTCTGGCATTGAGTCTTACTCAATCTCATACCTTGCAATACAGGCAAGAACCCTTTCTTTGACTGATCCATTTTGAACTTCTTCAAAATCTTGTCAAGGTATGTGCTTTGTGAAAGTCCAATGAGGCGTCTTGATCTATCCCTATAGATCTTGATGCCTAATATGTAAGCAGCTTCTCCGAGATCCTTCATCGAAAAACTTTTGTTCAAATAACCCTTTATGCTTTCCAGAAATTCTATGTCATTTCCCATCAACAATATGTCATCTACATATAATATGAGAAATGCCACAGAGCTCCCACTCACTTTCTTGTAAATACAAGCTTCTCCATAAGTTTGTATAAACCCAAACGCTTTGATCACTTCATCAAAGCGAGTATTCCAGCTCCGAGATGCTTGCACCAGTCCATAGATGGATCGCTGGAGCTTGCATACTTTGTTAGCGCCTTTAGGATCGACAAAACCTTCCGGCCGCATCATATACAATTCTTCCTTAAGGAATCCATTAAGGAATGTCGTTTTGACGTCCATTTGCCAGATTTCATAATCATAAAACGCGGCAATTGCTAACATAATTCTGACAGACTTTAGCATCGCTACGGGTGAGAAAGTCTCATCGTAGTCAACTCCTTGAACTTGTCGATAACCTTTAGCAACAAGTCGAGCTTTATAGACGGTGATATTACCATCACCGTCCGTCTTCTTCTTAAAGATCCATTTATTTTCAATAGCTCGCCGTTCATCGGGCAAGTCTACCAAAGTCCACACTTTGTTCTCATACATGGATCCTATCTCGGATTTCATGGCCTCAAGCCATTTCTCGGAATCCGGGCTCGCCATAGCTTCTTCATAATTCGAAGGTTCACCGTTGTCTAACAACATAACCTCCAAGACTGGATTTCCGTACCACTCTAGTGCGGAACGTGTCCTGGTTGACCTTCGAGGTTCAGTAGCAACTTGCTCAGAAGTTTCATGATCATCATCATTATCTTCTTCTCTGGTCTGTGTTGGTGTCACAGAAATTTCTTTCCGTGGCGTACTACTATCCAGAGGAGGTACAATTACCTCATCAAGTTCTACTTTCCTCCCACTCACTTCTTTCGAGAGAAACTCCTTCTCTAGAAAGGATCCATTCTTAGCAACGAAAACTTTTCCTTCGGATCTGTGGTAGAAGGTATACCCAACAGTTTCTTTTGGGTATCCTATGAAGATGCACTTATCCGCTTTGGGTTCAAGATTATCAGGATGAAGCCTTTTGACATAAGCATCGCAGCCCCAAACTTTCAGAAACGACAGCTTAGGTTTCTTTCCAAACCATAGTTCATACGGTGTCATCTCAAAGGATTTAGACGGTGCCCTATTTAAAGTGAATGCAGTTGTCTCTAATGCATAACCCCAAAACGATAGTGGCAAATCGGTAAGAGACATCATAGAACGTACCATATCCAATAGAGTACGATTACGACGTTCGGACACACCATTACGCTGTGGTGTTCCAGGTGGCGTTAACTGTGAAACAATTCCACATTGTCTTAACTGAGTGCCAAACTCGTAACTCAAATATTCTCCTCCACGATCAGATCGTAAGAACTTTATTTTCTTGTTACGATGGTTCTCTACTTCACTCTGAAATTCTTTGAACTTTTCAAACGTTTCAGACTTATGTTTCATTAAGTAGACATAACCATATCTACTGAAATCATCTGTGAACGTGAGAACATAACGATATCCACCGCGCGCCTCAATACTCATTGGACCGCATACATCGGTATGTATTATTTCCAACAAGTCTGTTGCTCGCTCCATTGTTCCGGAGAACGGAGTTTTAGTCATCTTGCCCATAAGGCACGGTTCGCACGTCTCAAATGATTCATAGTCAAGTGATTCCCAAAGTCCATCAGCATGGAGTTTTTTCATGCGTTCAACACCGATATGACCTAAGCGGCAGTGCCACAAATATGTGGTACTGTCATTATCAATTTTGTGTCTTTTGGCATCAATATTATGGATGTGAGTATCACCACGATCGAGATTCAACAAGAATAAACCATTCACAAGTGGTGCATGACCCTATAAGATATTATTCATCAAAATAGAACAACCTTTATTCTCTGATTTAAATGAATAACCGTCTCGCAATAAACAAGATCCAGATATAATGTTCATGCTCAACGCAGGCACCAAATAACAATTATTTAGGTTCATAACTAATCCCGAAGGTAGATGTAGAGGTAGCGTGCCGACGGCGATAACGTCAACTCTTGAACCGTTCCCGACGCGCATCGTCACCTCGTCCTTAGCCAATCTTCGTTTATTCCTTAGCTCCTGTTTCGAGTTACAAATATGAGCAACCGAACCAGTATCAAATACCCAGGTGCTACTACGAGCATTGGTGAGGTACACATCAATAACATGTATATCAAATATACCTTTGTTGACGTTGCCATCCTTCTTATCTGCCAAGTACTTGGGGCAGTTCCGCTTCCAGTGACCAGTCCCCTTGCAGTAGAAACACTCAGTCTCGGGTTTGGGTCCAGACTTGGCTTGCTTCGTGGGAGTAGCAACTGATTTGCCGTTCTTCTTGAAGTTCCCCTTCTTTCCCTTGCCCTTCTTGAAACTAGTGCTCTTCTTTACCATCAACACTTGATGCTCCTTCTTGACTTCTACCTCCGCAGCTTTGAGCATAGCGAAGAGCTCGGAAATAGACTTTTCCATTCCTTGCATATTATAGTTCATCACAAAGCCCTTATAGCTTGGTGGCAGTGATTGGAGAATTCTGTCAATAACCGAATCATCTGGAAGATTAACTCCCAACTGAGTCAAGCGGTTATGCAACCCAGACATCTTGAGTATATGCTCACTGACAGAACTATTCTCCTCCATCTTACAGCTAAAGAACTTGTCGGAGACATCATATCTCTCGACCCGGGCATGAGCTTGAAATACAAGTTTCAGCTCTTGGAACATCTCATATGCTCCGTGATGCTCAAAACGTCTTTGGAGCCCCGGTTCTAAGCCGTAAAGCATGGCACACTGAACTATCGAGTAGTCATCAACACGTGTCTGCCAGGCGTTCATAACGTCAACAGACGAGGGAGGGGACGCGACACCTAGCGGTGCATCAAGGACATAAGCCTTCTGTGCAGCAATGAGGATGATCCTCAGATTACGGACCCAGTCCGCATAGTTGCTTCCATCATCTTTCAACTTAGCTTTCTCTAGGAACGCATTAAAATTCAGTGGAACTACAGCGCGGGCCATTGATCTACAACATACAATTGCAAAGATTATTTAGACTATGTTCATGATAATTGAAGCTCAATTAATCAAATTACTTAAGAACTCCCACTTAGATTAACATCCCTCAAGTTGTCTAAGTGTAACATGATCCACATCAACTAAACCACGTCCGATCATCACGTGAGGTGGATTAGTTATCAATGGTGAACATCTTTCATCTTGATCATATCTACTATATGACTCATGTTCGACCTTTCAGTCTCTTGTGTTCCGAGGCCATATCTGTATATGCTAGGCTCGTCAAGTTTAACCCAAGTATTCTGCGTGTGTAAAACTGGCTTACACCCGTTGTATGCGAACGAAAGAATCCATCACACCCGATCATCACGTGGTGCTTAGAAGCGTCGAACCTTCGCAACGGTGCATACTAGGGGAGAACACTTATCTTGAAATTTAGTGAAGGGATCATCTTATAATGCTACCGTCGTCCTAAGCAAAATAAGATGCATAAAAGGATTAACATCACATGCAATTCAATATATGTGACATGATATGGCCATCAACGTCTTGTGCCTTTGATCTCCATCAGCAAAGCACCGTCATGATCTCCATCGTCACTGGGTTGACACCTTGATCTCCATCGTAGCGTCGTGACACCTTGATCTCCATCGCAGCGTCATGGTCGTCTCGCCGGCTATTGCTACTACTACTACTGCTAACTCATAGCGGTAAAGTAAAGCAATTACATAGCGTTGGCATTGCATACAATAAAGAGACAACCATAAGGCTCCTGCCGGTTGCCTGATAACTTTACAAAACATGATCATCTCATACAACAACTTATATCACATCATGTCTTGACCATATCACATCACCAGCATACCCTGCAAAAACAAGTTAGACGTCCTCTACTTTGTTGTTGCAAGTTTTTACGTGGCTGCTACGGGTTTGCAAGAACCGTTCTTACCTACGCAAAACCACAACGTGGTGTAGTGATTGCTTTTTGATCTTCTAAAAGAACCCTCTTCATTGAAACCGATTCAACTAAAGTGAGAGAGATAGACACCCGCCAGTCACCTTTATGCAACGAGTGCACGTAGCGGTGAAACCTGTCTCGCGTAAGCATACGCGTAATATCGGTCCGGGCCGCTTCATCTCACAATACCGCCGAATCAAGTATCAACTAGTAACGGCAAGCAATATGTATACACCCACGCCCACAACTCACTTGTGTTCTACTCGTGCAAAACACATTTACGCATAGACCTGGCTCGGATGCCACTGTTGGGGAACGGAGCATGAATTTCAAAAAATTTCCTACGCTCACGCAAGATCTATCCATGGAGATGGATCGCTACGAGAGGGGAGAGTGTGTCTACGTACCCTCGTAGACCGTTAGCGGAAGCGTCTCACAACGCGGTTGATGTAGTCAAACAATCCTTCGAGCTCCACCGATCGAGTACCGAACGTACGGCACCTCCGAGTTCTACACACGTGCAGCTCGGTGACGTTGCTCGCCTTCTTGATCCAGCAAGACGTCGAGGTAGTAGATGAGTTCCGTTAGCACGACGTCGTGGCGACGGTGACGGTGAAGTGATTCCGGCAGGGCTTCGCCTAAGCTCTCCGAAAATATGACCGAGGTGGAAAACGGAGATCGGGGCACCGCACACGGCTATGGGACAATTGTGTGTCTCCAAGGGATGCCCCTCCTCCGTATATAAAGGAGTGAGAGGGGAGGAGGCTGGCCCTAGGGGTTGCGCCAAGAGTGGGGAGTCTTACTAGGACTCCTTAGTCCTAGTAGGATTCCACCTCCCATACGGAGTAGGAAAGGGGGAAGGGAGAGGGAAAGGAAAGAGGGGGCTGCGCCCCCTCCCCTAGTCCAATTCGGTTTGGGCAAGGGGGGGCGCGTGCCTCCTCACGTGGCCTGCCTCTCCTTTTCCCGCATGGCCCAATAAGGCCCATTACTTCTCCCGGTGAATTCCCGTAACTCCCCGGTACTCCGAAAAATACCCGAATCACTCGGATCCTTTCCGACGTCCGAATATAGCCTTCCAATATATGAATCTTTACCTCTCGACCATTTCGAGACTCCTCGTCATGTCCGTGATCTCATCCGGGACTTCGAACAACATTCGGTTACCAATCACATAACTCATATAATACTATATTGTCATCGAACCTTAAGTGTGCGGACCCTACGGGTTCGGGAATGATGTAGACATGATCGAGACGACTCTCTGGTCAATAACGAACAGCGGAACCTGGATGCTCATATTGGTTCCTACATATTCCACGAAGATCATTATCGGTGAACCTCATATGACAACATACGTTGTTCCCTTTGTCCGGCGGTATGTTACTTGCCCGAGATTCGATCGTCGGTATCCAATACCTAGTTCAATCTCGTTACCGGCAAGTCTCTTTACTCGTTCCGTAATACATCATCTTGCAACTAACTCTTTAGTCACGGTGCTTGCAAGGCTTCTGTGATGCTGTATTACCGAGAGGGCCCAGAGATACCTCTCCGATAGTCGGAGTGACAAATCCCAATCTCGATCCATGCCAACTCAACAATCACTTTCGGAGATACCTGTAGTGCACCTTTATAATCACCCAGTTACGTTGTGACGTTTGATACACCCAAAGTATTCCTACGGTATCCGGGAGTTGCATGATCTCATGGTCAGAGGAACGTGTATTTGACATAGTGAAAGCAATAGCAATAAACTGAACGATCATTTGCTATGCTAACGGTTGGGTCAAGTCCATCACATCATTCTCCAAATGATGTGATCCTGTTATCAAATGACAACTCATGTCCATGGTCAGGAAATCTTGACCATCTTTTGATCAATGAGCTAGTCTAGTAGTGGCTTACTAGGGACTCAGTATTTGTCTATTATCCACACATGTATTAAGTTTCCGGTCAATACAATTCTAGCATGAATAATAAACCATTATAATGACCGGAGAAATATGATAATAAACACTTTATTAATTGCCTCTAGGGCATATTTCCAACACATTTTATATTATTTTCTATACTAACCTATTAACATAGTGCCCAGTGCCAGTTCCTGTTTTTTCTTTTTTTTGTTTCGCAGAAAATCAATATCTTGGAAGGTCCAAATACGATGCCAATTTTTGAAGATTTTTTCTGGACCAGAAGGAACACTAGAAACTCTGGCAGACATCGAGGGGACCCACGAGGCTCCCACATGGACACATGGGGATGGCCGTGCCACCTATCAATCTGGGCCCCCTGAGCCACCTCTTGACCTAATTCTTCTGCCTATAAATCCCATAAATCTCGAAACCATTCGTAAGCCATCTAGAAAAGAAATAGCACCGCCACAGGCCTCTGTTCCGAGGCGATCCCATTTGGAGCCCTATTATAGAGCTCCACCGCAGGGGGGAAACCATTGCCGGAGGCTTCTTCATCAACCTTGCTGCCTCCATGATGATGTGTGAGTAGTTCCTTTAGGACCTATGGGTCCATAGTAGTAGCTAGTGGTTTTCTCTCTCTTTCTTTTGGATCTTCAATACCATGTTCTCTTCTGAGATCAATCCAATGTAATTCTTGTGGTGTATTTGTTGGGATCCGATGAATTGTGAATTTAAGATCAGATTGTTCATTGAAATCAACTGAATCTTTTGAAGTTTCTTTGATGTATAATTGAGAAGCTATGTATGCTTTCCGAGTTATTTTTCTTCTCTGGCCAAGATAGATGGTTAATTCTTTAGAGGGAGTGGTGCATAGTAGTGGGTTCAATCTTGCGGTGATTTCCATATCCCAGTGACAGAAAGGGACAAGACACGTATTTGTATTGTTGCCACTAAGGATAAAACGACAGGGATTTCTCTTATTGCTAGATTTCTTTCTGTCTACGTTATGTCATCTTGCTTATTGCGTTACTATATTTTTGGTTAAACTTAATACCTTGGGATGCCAGCTGGATAACGGTTTCGGGGTGGAGTAAAAGTAGTAGATGCATTTGGATTACGGTCTACTTATCACGGACGTAATGCCTATACAAGATTATGCCACGAATGATCATAGTTATAAATTGTATTTTTCTGTCAATTGCCCAATAGTAATTTGTCTACCATGCCACTACCTGCTTTCGAGAGAGATGCCACTAGTGAACCTATGGCCCCCTGGTCCATTCTATATCAATACTTGCATCTACAGAATTGTTCTTTTATTTTCCTTTGATTATTTTCCATTTGCCATACCAGTATCTATCACTATTTGCTTTTAATCTTGCAACTAGCAAGACGAGGGGATTGACAACCCCCTTGCCAAGTTGGGAGCAAGCTTTTATTTTGTTTGTGTGCAGGTGCTGCTTATCTTGTTAGCTTGTGGATTCCTACTAGTTGGATTAAACCTTGGGTCTTAATTGAGGGAAATACTTTCTGCTGATGTGCTACATCACCATTCCTCTTTGGGGAAATCCAACAACTCCTACGGGATTAGCACTTCCTCTCCTTTCGGGTTATGTGATTAGCATAAATCATGTTCATGTTCTTCACCTCGGGAGGGAACTGCTTTTGACCAGCGTTGCCCAGCCAAGGCTGGTCTCTATTTTCATTACGAGGTGGAACCTTGCCTTGGTTGTGGCTGCCACCTTGCCGGCCTGCTTGATTACCCAGCAATTCCGGTTGGTACGAGTGGTGGACTTCTCGGGATTGCCATAGATAGTGCAAGGCTGATCGAGAATCCGATCTAGCTGCGAGGTGCCGCCTTTTCCTCCTTGGAAGGCTTTCTCTTGTTGCCTCCATGCTGGTTGCCGAAACCGGCATGGACCTCGCCTTCCTCGGTGTCGCTGCTACCACCTCTGTTTTGGCGCTTGTTGTTGCTATTGCGCTGAGGTTTTTCATTCCCGTCTCGCACCTCGGAGGTGTCGGGGTTACTGTTATGGTTGCTCTTCCGAGCAAGCCAGTTATCCTCCCTAGCACATAATCGAGTCATCAGCTGGGTGAGGGCTGCCATTGATCTTGGCTTCTCATGCCCTAGCTCCCGGGTGAGCCATTCATCAGAGATGTTATGGTTAAATGTTGGAATTGCTTCTGCTTCTAGGCAGTCCACTATCTGGTTCTTTTTAGTCAAGATACATTTCCAGAATTTGCCGATGGACTCCCCTGGTTTTTGCACGACGTGCGCATGGTCATCGGCATCCGGGGGCCTTACATACATGCCCTGGAAATTTTCCCTGAACTCGTCCTCGAGGTCCTCCCAGACGCTGACCGAGTTCTTGGGAAGGCTGTGAAGCCAATGCCGAGCTGAACCTTTTAGTTTCAATGGCAGGTATTTAATGGCATGAAGGTCATATTCGGCCGCCATGTGTACCGCCATGAGGAAGTCTTCTATCCATACTGCGGGGTCCATCGTTCCATCATACTGATCAATGTTTATGGGTTTAAACCCATTGGGGAACTGGGGCTGCGTCACCTCATTCGTGTAGCACTGAGCGTGGGCAGCTCCATAGACCCTTGCCGTGGCATGACGCACATCTGATAAAGTCACGTTGCGGTCGCGGGTTTAGTCACACACATCTCCATGCTTGGCTAGCCAAGTCAAGTATCCCGCATGTCCAGCAAGAGGGCGTTGCTTGGATTTGTAGATTCGGGCTGGGGCAAAGGTCTCGATCTGGCCGAGGTGGCCAGTCGAATCTGCATGAAGGGTGATGCTTCCGAAGGCAAAAAGGACCCTCGGAAGGAAGGTCAAGCCACAGCCGATGCTCTCATCGAACTGAGGGTGAGCCATCAAGCCATAGCGACTACCGAGAGGGACTTGCATGGGCCACCAATGATGGAGTCAAATCCGACAGATCTCGGGTAGGGGGTCCCGATCTGGTAGTCTTGGCTAGATGGTAGAAGAACATAGGGGACACCGATGTTCACCTAGGTTCGGGCCCTCTCGAAGAGGTAAAACCCTATGTCCTACTTTTTTATATTGATTGTGGATGGGGTACAGAGTACAGGTGACCTACCGCAAGATTGTATGATAATGAATGAATGTGTTCTCTACGGGCTTGGTACCTCGGTTGATGTAGACACAAGGGTACCTATGGCTTATAGATAAGTCAGTTGAATCTAGGGGTGGAAGTGCCGTGGTCTACCTCAGGATCTTGGAGTGCACGCAAAGTCTTCGGATCATTCCTTCCGGTCATTCTTGGACCAGATGAACAACGCCTACCAGATGATGAATTTAGGGAAGCACCTTGGCCCAGCCCAAAGCACCAGTGACCGACGTGTCGAGCACCCCCTAATCCAAGACTCCGACACACGCCACATGTTGGTGGCCCCATCTGTACTGACTAGCCACAAGTTAGTGGTGGCATTGGATTTCTATGAATGTCGTAGGTAATCAGGCTACTGGTGGTGTGCGTTATCTTGGCACGCCACCACTAAGTTTTGCCCATATATGAGTGCTGGCAGCCCCCTTTGTTTCTCACACAATTTCACTTCTTTCTCTACAAAAATCATCTCCCTAGATAACTCCTCTAAGTATTTGTTCTACCTGCGTTGTAGCTATGTGGCTTGTTATGGACCCACTAGAGCTTGTAGAATCGGCACGAGACCCGCGTGCTAGCCCACGTCGGCCAAGAGTGTTGAAAGTTCGAGGCTCCGCCACCATAGCCAAGCTCCCCAATGCCCCTGTTGGCTCCGACACGAGCTCGTCATGGCCTATGCAGTCGGCCATGTCTGGCTAATCATCCCACTACAGCAGCGCTTCCGTTCAATCCAATGGCAAATCCTACACCACAGGCGCCGAAGTGGTCCGGAATCTGATGAGGGCACTCCTGCTGCTTTGCACTTGCCGACGCCCTCTTGATACGAAAAATTCGCACACACAAAGAATACAGAACAAGAGTTCTTCATCTACGCTGCCCGTGGAAAGGTGTATGATAGAAAATCCATCAATCTATTTCAGCACATTCGTACATGCATTAATTCAGTTCTAGCTTTGCTCACATCATTATGTGTATATATACACATCTGCAGGAAGGAGCAGTCTCTTGCCACACATGGATATGGGTCGATCTCGTGTAGAAATACGTAGCGAAGTTGCTCTAGTAGTTCCATGGACCACTAAGACAACAGCTAGATGAGATGAAAACCGGAAACAAAGAGATGCGAGGCCAAATCAGAAAATTCACGAAGCTTCTATATGCACTTTTAGCTTGTGTTATGATTAGGCTCTTTCTCCCAGCTAGATAGGTGGTAGAATTTCTTCTTGTGGGACATAGCATGATTTGATCACTAGGATACCGGAACACGGGAACGAGAAAAGAGAACAAAACCGGTAATGAGGAAACTGGCATAGTGAACAAGTTCTTGATTCATGGGGATTCCATTAAATTTTGCCTCGACGTTTTGTAACATATCACGAAGAAATAGGAATAGCACACGGTAAATAAAGGTTCACTCAAATATCCATTCATGTGCGTATAGGGGTCAATATGGATGTCCACAGTTCCACTATTGATTATTGATCGGAAGGTCTTTCTATCATGTCTATACTTCACCGAACCTATGGGGTCACATGCTCAAGGGTCATCTATCTGCTGAGTACTAGGCAAGGAGAGTGAGAAAAAGTCATGGAAAAGTTTCAAAGACACTAAAAATGTTTCGGAGCGAAAACCGGAAGTGTTTCGGAGAGACCGAAAATTGTTTCGGAGTAAACCATCAAACCGGAAAAGTTTTGGAATGCGTATGGAATTCTTTTGAGGGTACCAAAAAAATTCTGGCACCTCCCAAAAATTTTCGGAGGGGACGCTCGCGCAGAAACACCATGCTCCCGCAAGGGGGACAAGATGCCCCCTTTCATGGGGCTGGTTTGTGGGGGCACCACCTTTAGGGGCCCGCCCTATTTCGGTGGATGGATGTTGGGGCCCCCCCTCCTGGGGGGCAGCGACCACATATGGTGGGGCTTTGTTGGAATGGGAGCCCTTGAGGGAGCCCCTCCATGGTCCGGTCAAGATGGGGGGAGCCCTTTGGGGCAACCTCCCACCTTTGGTGGGATGACGATTGTGAGGAAGGGGGGCCCCGTTGGGCAGCCATTCTCCAGCCTACCCCCACCCCTTCCTTCCACTATAAATAAAGGAGGAGAGGGGCTCTCCAAACCATCTCAAGTTTCATAACCAAGGCATGTAATGATCTGCCCTCTCTCTCTCTCTCACTCTCTCGCCCTCCACAAATTAGTTTTGTTCTGCCATAAGGCTGCCTAGTCTCCGATAGTGATTAGTTCTGGATGGCGAAGGGCTGCTAGATAGGTGACACCGGATGTGTGCAACCCGGTAGAGAGATCGTACGTTCGATCTTCTGTTTGAGGGTGGATATATTCTCGGGGTTGGGACGTTGTAAAATCCTAGCCTCGGGAATCTGTACCGATGATCATCGCCAACTCTCCTTTCGCTGCTACTACGAGTTGGTAATGATCAGATCAAACCTTGTATGCACCTTCATAATGGTCCTGGGTGTGTAAGTAGTATGATTTTTTTTGTTTTCTGCTACATTACCTTAGAGTGGCATCATGTGTTGTGCTATGCGTAGATGCAGGTTACAATCTAGAATACATGAGATGTATAGATATTTCACAATATAATTTTGTAGTACATGAGATCTATTGCTAAAAAAATATTTGTGCAGGTAGTAGATGAAATCTATTACTTGATGTTCTTGTTACTTCCCTTGAATTTGCGTCTTTCTGATCTTGACGGCATGGTGGTATTTTTCTACAAAGTTCTGCCTATCTGCGATCCTTCTTGTTGGAAATGTGCCCTAGAGGCAATAATAAAATGGTTATTATCATATTTCCCGTTCATGATAAATATTTATTATTCATGCTAGAATTGTATTGAACCGGAAACTTAAATACATGTGTGAATACATAAACTATACCGTGTCCCTAGTAAGCCTCCAGTAGGCTAGCTCGTTGATCAAGGATGGTTATGGTTTCCTGACCATAGACATGAGTTGTCATTTGATAATGGGATCACATCATTAGCAGAATGATGTGATGGACAGACCCAACCGTGAACTTAGCATCAGATCGTTTAGTTATTTGCTACAGCTTTCTTCATGTCAAGTATCAGTTCCTTAGACCAGGAGATCATGTCACTCCCGGATACCGGAGGAATACCTTGTGTGCTATCAAACGTCACTTCGTAACTGGGTGATCATAAAGGTGCTCTACAGGTATCTCCAAATGTGTTTGTTGGGTTGCATGGATCGAGACTGGGATTTGTCACTCCGTGTGATGGAGAGATATCTCTGGGCCCTCTCGATAATACAACATCATAAGAAGCTTCATGTGGCTAATGAGTTTAGTCACGGGATCTTGTATTATGGAACGAGTAAAGAGACTTGCCGGTAACGAGATTGAACTAGGTATGGAGATACCGACGATCGAATCTCGGGCAAGTAACATATCGCCAGACAAAGGGAATTGTATACGGAATTGACTGAATCCTTGACATCATGGTTCAACTGATAAAGATCTTCGTTGAATATGTAGGAACCAATATGGGCATCCAGGTCCCGCTATTGGTTATTGAACGGAGAGGTGTCTCGGTCATGTCTACATGATTCTCGTACCCGTAGGGTCGCACGCTTAATGTTCGGTAGCGCTAGGGTAATGTTGAGATATTAATAGTGGAAAGTCTGAAGGTTGTTCAAAGTCCTGGATGGGATCTGGAATATCACGAGGAGCTCCGGAGGTAAATATTTATATATGGGAAGTCATATTTTGGGTTCCGAAAAAAGTTTGGTTTTTTCGGTATTGTACCGGGAAGGTTCTAGAAGGTTCCGTGGGTTCCACCGTGGGGCCAATGATTCGGGAAGGGCCCACATGGACCGAGGGGTGGGGCTACAGCCCACATGGTCTGGCCTCACCCTTCCCTAAGGCACATGTTGTTTAAATCTAGAGATAAGGTCTTATCTCTAAATTTAAAGGGTTGAATCTAGAGATAAGATGTTATCTCCAAGTTTAAAGGGATTTCTCCTTTGTGGCCGGCCCTAGGAGGGTTTTGGATGCCCCATCCTGCCCCCCTGGCCTATATAAAGAAGGGGGAGGTGCATGGGGGCAGCCACCCCTTCACCCTTGCCCATTGCCTCTCCCAACTCCTCCCACGTTTCTCTGGTACGCGCTTGGCAAAGCCCTACCGGAATTCCGCTGCCACCACCACCACCTCGCCATTGGGTTGGTCCCGATCTCATATACCTACTCTCCCTTGCTTGTTGGATCAAGAAATAGAGGACTCCATCGAGTTGAACGTGTGCTAAACTCGGAGGTGCCGTCCGTTCGGCGCTAGATCGGTTGGATCGTGATTGGATCGTGAAGAGTACGACTACATCAACCGCGTTTTATACGCTTCTGCTTTCGGTCTACAAGGGTACATAGACACACTCCTCTCTCTTTTCTATGCATCTCATAGATTAGATCTTGGGTGTTCATAGGAATTTTTTTGATTTTCATGCAACGTTCCCCATCAGTGGGATCATGAGCTAGGTTTTTGCGTAGATGATATGCACGAGTAGAACACAAAGATGTTGTGGGCGTTGATGTTCAGATGGCTTACCTCCCTTGTCTTATTTTGATTAGGCGGTACTGTGGGATGAGGCGGCTTGGACCAACCTTACATGTCCTCGCACAAGAGACCGGTTCCACTGACTGACATGCAACTTGTATTGCATAAAAGTGGATTTGCGGGTGTCTGTCCATCCCACTTTAGTTGAATCTGATTTGACAAAGGCGGTCCTTGTAGAAGGTTAAAAGGAAACTTGTATATCACCATTGTGGTTTTGCGTAGATAAGAATGGTTCTTATAGTTTGCCCTAGCAGCCACGTAAAAATTGCAACAACAAAGTAGAGGACGTCTAACTTGTTTTTGCAGGGCATGTTGTGATGTGGTATGGCCAAAATGTGATGTGATATATGTTGATCTATGAGATTATCAGGTTTTTGTAATAGGTTCATGACTTGCATGTTGATGAGTACGGCAACCGGCAGGAGCCATAGGGTTGTCTTTAATTTATTGTGTGACCTGTGTGTCAACTATTAGCCACCATGTAATTGCTTTACTTTATCGCTATGTGTTAGTAATAGTCGTAGAAGCAATAGTTGGCAGAGACAACCACATGACGGCACGATGATGGAGATCATGGTGTCATGCCGGTGACGATGGAGATCATGCCGGTACTTTGGAGATGGAGATCAAAAGCACAAAGATGATGATAGTCATATCATGTCACATATTGATTACATGTGATGTTTATCTTTTTATGCATATTATTTTGCCTAGGACAACGGTAGCGTTATAAGATGATCCCTTCACTTCATTTCTAGATAAAAGTGTTCTCCCCAGGTATGCACCATTGCGAAAGTTTGTCGTTTCGAAGCACCTCGTGATGATCGGGTGTGATAGACTATTCGTTCACATACAACGGGTGTAAGCCAGTTTTACACATGCGGAATACTTGGGTTAAACTTGACGAGCCTAGCATGTACAGACATGGCCTCGGAACACGGAGGACCGAAAGGTCGAACATGAGTCATATAGTAGATATGATCAACATGGAGATGTTTGATACGTCTCCAACGTATCTATAATTTATGAAGTATTCATGCCATTTTTATAACAATTCTATATGGTTTTGGTATGATTTGATTAGAACTAACCCGGACTGACGCTGTTTTCAGCAGAATTGCCATGGTGTTGTTTCTTGTGCAGAAATAAAAGTTCTTGGAATTGGATGAAACTTTTTGGAGATTTTTTATGGAAGAAATAAAAAATACTGGAACCAAGACCCACTGGAGGGGGGCCACCCAGTGCCCACGAGGCACCAGGGCGCGCCACCCCCCCAGGCGCGCCGTGGTACCTCATGGGCCCCACGTGGCTCCGTTTCGCATGATTCCAACGCCAAAAAATAATATATATTCAGAAACCCCCGAAAGTTAACCTAGATGAGTTTTTACGCCGCCGCAAGCCTCTGTACCTCCATGATCTCTTCTACAGCCCTTTTCCGGCACCCTGCCGGAGGGGGGAAGGCATCACCGGAGGCCATCTTCATCATCCCGGCGGTTTCCATGATGAGGAGGGAGTAGTTCACCCTCGGGGCTGAGGGTTTGTACCAGTAGCTATGTGTTTGATCTCTCTCTCTCTCATGTTCTTGAGATGGCACGATCTTGATGTATCGCGAGCTTTGTTGATATACATGAATCATATGGAGTTTTCCCCTCTCTATCTTCTTGTGATGAATTGAGTTTTCCCCTTGAAGTTTTCTTATCGGATTGAGTCTTTAAAGATTTGAGAACACTTGATGTATGTCTTGCATATGGATATCTGTGGTGACAATGGGATATTCACTTGAGTCACTTGATGTATGTTTTGGTGATCAACTTGCGGGTTCCGTGACCTTGGGTATTTATGCATAAGGGTTGGCACACGTTTTCGTCTTGACTTTGCGGTAGAAACTTTGGGGCACTCTTTGAAGTTCTTTGTGTTGGTTTGAATAGATGAATCTGAGATTGTGTGATGCATATCGTATAATCAAACCCGTGGGTACTCGTGGTGACATTGGAGTGCCTAGGTGACATTAGGGTTTTGGTTGATGTGTATCTTAAGGTGTTATTCTAGTACGAACTCTAGGGCTGTTCGTGACAATTAATGGGGATGGATCATAAGATTGATCAGGAAGGATAACTTTGAGGTGGTTTCGTACCCTACAACAATTTCTTCGTTTGTTCTCCGCTATTTGTGACTTTGGAGTGAACTCTTTGTTGCACGTGTGGGATTTACATATGATTCAACTATGTCAACAATGTTGGGAGATCGCACTAGTGAAAGTATGAACCCTAGGCCTTGTTTCTAAGCATTGCAATACCGTTTTTTATGCCCATTTACTTCTTGATACCTTGCTGTTTTTACATTTTCAGATTACAAAAACCTATATCTACTATCCATACTACACTTTTATGACCATCTCTTCGCCGAACTAGTGCACCTATACAATTTACCATTGTATTGGGTGTGTTGGGGACACAAGAGATTTCTTGTATTTGGTTCCAGGGTTGCTTGAGAGATACCATCTTCAACCTTTGCCTGCCACAAATTGATAAACCTTAGGTCATCCACTTGAGGGAAAATTGCTACTGTCCTACAAAACTCTGCGCTTGGAGGCCCAACATGAGTCTACAAGAATAAGTTGTGTAGTAGACATCAAGCTCTTTTTTGGCGCCGTTGCCGGGGAGGTGAGTGCTTGAAGGTATATCTTTAGATCTTGCAATCGAATCTTTCCGTTTCTTGTTTTATCACTAGTTTGGTTTTATAAAAAGAAAAATACAAAAAATGGAATTGAGGTTGCCTCATATTATTCGTCTTTATCATGTCTTCCTTGAAAATGATGGATCGGAAAATTGTGCTCAATTGATAGAAGAAGAATTCAATAAAATGTTTGGCATAAAATATTTGGATGATGAGCATGATTGCAATGTTGTTACTATGCTTTCTATGAATATCCATGATGCTAATGATATGCAAAGCCACAAGCTTGGGGATGCTATGTTTGATGAAGATGATATTTTTAGCACCCCAAGTTTTGATGAGAAAATTTATTATAATGATATCATGCCTCCTATTTATGATGATTATATTGATGAGAGTGGATTTGGAGAGGTCACAACTTTATTTAATGATGATTCCACTACTTTGGAAGAGGTTTCAATTGATTATGACAACAAAGTTGCTATCTATGATGATTATTGTGATGACATGTATGCTATAAAGAATAATAATAACCATGAAACTTGTGATCATGATTTTAATACTCAAATTGATTATGCCAATCAAGTATCTCATGATAGTTATTTTGTTGAGTTTGCTCCCACTATTATTGATGAGAACAAAATTGCTTGTGTGGAGAGTAATAAAAATTCTATGCTTATGTATCATGAAAAGAATGCTTTATGTGATAGCTAAATTGTTGAATTCATTCATGATGCTACTGAAAATTATTATGAGAGAGGATCATATGCTTGTAGGAGTTGCAATAATATCAAGTTTCCTCTCTATGTGTTGAAAGTTTCGAAGTTATGCTTGTTTTGCCTTCCTATGCTAGTTGATTCTTGCTCCCATAAACTATTTGCTCACAAAATCCCTATGCATAGGAAGTGGGTTAGGCTTAAATTTGCTAGTCATATGCTTCATGATGCTCTCTTTGTGTTTCAATTCTTTACTTTTATGCGAGCATCATTGAAATCATCATGGCTAGCTAAAAGGCATTAAAGAAAAGCGCTTGTTGGGAGATAACCCAATACTTATACCTACTATTTTTGTGTGTACACATGATTAAGATATTGTAGTAATCATGTTTATATTTTTTCTTTCAATAAAGTGCCAGGTAAAACCTTTGGGATAGTGTGGATACTTGTTGATTCAATTCTGTGCAAAAACATAAACTTTTGCCTCCAGTGTTTAATTTCCCAGATTTTACTGGAGCGTCAAAAAATTCTGAAATTTTTACACAGTATTTATATGCAAATGTTTGACGTTTTCCTAATTGTTCAGAATTTTTAGAGTTCCATAAGTATGGTTGTTGCTCAGATCATTACAGACTGTTCTGTTTTTGACAGATTCTGTTTTCAATGCATAGTTTGCTTGTTTTAATGTTTCCATGGCTTATATTATGACATATAAATTGTGGAAATGATAGAATACAGTAGTAATTATATGGTAACAATTGTGAATCTTGTCTTGGACAGTACCTAAGTGATGGTTTATTCTTTATCATACTAACCTATCTCACGAAGTTCCATTAAGTTTTGTGTGATTGAAGTTTTCAAGTTTTGGGTGAGATATCGATATGAGAAGAATAAGGAGTGGCAAGACCCTAAGCTTGGGGATTCCCAAGGCACCCCAAGGTAATATTCAAGGAAAACTCAAGCGTCTAAGCTTGGGGATGCCCCGGAAGGCATCCCCACTTTCGTCTTCAACATTATCGGTAACCTCACTTGGAGCTATATTTTTATTCGTCACATAATATGAATTTTTCTTGGTGCGTCATTTTCTTCTGTTGATATTTTCTTGGTGTTATAAATAATCATGATTTGTGTCTTTTAGTTCAATAAAAATATCAAGTATAGCCTTTACCATGCTCATTTTGCAAGTTCATGAGTTGCTGTTCCAAAACAGAAAGTTTGCTGCTATTGATTAAATTACCCAGATATGTCACAATGTGATAAAATTTTGAAATTTTGACACAGTCAACTTTGAGAAATTATTTCCATTGTGGTAAATTTTCAGAATTTTTTGAGTTATCTAAGTATGGATTCTTAATTATCCTTTACAGACTGTTCTGTTTAGGTAGATTGCTGTTATGTTTGCATTGTTTGCATATGTTGGCTTGTTTAATGATCCTATTTGAGGATAGGAGTATTAAATATGCAGAGGCATTTAGTATTCAATGTTTAATTATTATTTTAGTGATTTTCTACAGTAGAGAATGTCGAGGTTTTGAGTGGATTTATACTGACATATCTCACAAGTTCTTGTCAAGTTTTGTGTGGATGAAGTTTTTGAAACTTAGGGAAACTATTATATGAGAAGAATTAACGAGACACAAGAGTTCAAGCTTGGGGATGCCCAAGGCTCCCCAAGTTAATATTCCAAGAAGTATCAAGCATTCAAGCTTGGGGATGCCCCGGTAGGCATCCCATCACTTTTCTTCATCAACTATCGGTTAGTCTCGATTGAACCCAAGTTTTTACTTGTTCACATAATGTGTGCTATACCTGGTTGTGTCTTTTTTTTGCTTGCTGTTTGAATAAAATATCAAGATCTGAAACTTTTTTAAATGAGAGAGAGAGTCCTCACATAGCTACTTAATTGTTTCACTACTCATTGATCTTCGCTTATATATTTTGGAGTAGTTTGTCATTAATTCTCATGCTTCACTTATATCTTTTTGAGAGTTAATAATAGTAATGGTAATTTGCACAAGATATGAATTTGGTCCCAAAGTGATGAATATTCAGGAGGGATATACTAAAAACTTTCGTAAAGATCATTGGATATGATAAGTGTGATTCCTTGCAATGAAAATAATGAAAGAGATCATATGCTAATCTTATGGAAAGTAATGACATTACATAAAGAAAAGTATAAGTGGTAAAATTTATTGGAGGTTAACAAGCATAGCATTAGTTAATGATGCAATTCATTCAAAATTTAATAAGGGAAGAGAAGATTCACATGCAAATATACTATCTTGGACATCTTTTATGATTGTGAGCCCCCATTAAGTATTTTATGTCAAAGTGTTGACGTTGGACAAGGAAGACAACGTAAGGAATTATGTTTGTTCATATTCACATAGAAGTTATATTGTTATAGATCCTCCAACATGTGGTGCTTGCCCAATATCTTTGCTAGCCAAAAATCCGCACCAAGTAGAGATACTACTTGTGCATCCAAAACCCTTAAACCCTATTTCTTCTCATGAGTGTCCACCATATCTACCTATGGATTGAATAAGATCCTTCAAGTAAGTTGTCATCGGTGCAAAAAGAAATAAAAATTACTCCTTAAATATGTATGATCTTTTATTGTAAGGGAAATAAGCGTTGTACGAACTTGTGATGGTAAAGAAATAAAAGCGACAGACTGCATAATAAAGGTTGCTACCACAATGGGCAATATAACGTGACGTTCCTTTGCATTAAGGGCTTGTGCATCCAAAAATAAAAAGTGCATGACAACCTCTGCTTACCTCTGCGAAGGGCCTATCTTTTACTTTTATGTATTTATTTTTTATGCAAGAGTCAATAGTGTTCTCCTCTACTTCCTTTTTTATTTTTCTCTTTTGCAAGCATCATGTGGTGGGGAAAGATCTAGGCACATATATCCAGTTGGATATGCGTGATCATGAATTATTATTGTTGACATCACCCTTGAGGTGAATAAGTTGGGAGGCGAAATCACAAGCCCCTATCTTTCTATGTGTCTGGCTGAAACTTTTCCTCCATATATATGTCGTGAGTGTTTGCAATCATAGAAGACTAAATGATGGTTGAGTATGTGTACTTGCTAAAAAGCTCCTACATGAGACCCTTCGTGAAAATATGATAAATTGCAATTGCATTGTTGACTAGAATAGTTTGTTAGTTTCCAAGAGAGTTTATGCCTTATACTTCATTGTTGTGATGAATTGTTACTTGCTCATGAGAAGTTTTATGATAATAAATATTGCTGTTATAATAATGATCTTGCTTTGAATCATTCGAGTCCAATGTCCATGCAACAAAAGAAAAGATTATATGATGATTGTGATTGGTAGCATTCCACATCAAAATTTCTGTTTTTAATCGCTACTTTATCATGATGACTTTGATGAGAAAAAGTTGTTGTATGATGCTAGGAAAAGTGATTGAAATTATCATTGATCAAACTTATGCACTATGCTAGCATTCATCCTTCATAAATTATTTCTTTTATCATTTACCTACTCGAGGACGAGCAGGAATTAAGCTTGGGGATGCTGATACGTCTCCAACGTATCTATAATTTATGAAGTATTCATGCCATGTTTATTACAATTCTATATGGTTTTGGTATGATTTGATTAGAACTAACCCGGACTAACGCTGTTTTCAGTAGAATTGCCATGGTGTTGTTTTTTGCGCAGAAATAAAAGTTCTTGGAATTGGATGAAATTTTTGGAGATTTTTTATGGAAGAAATAAAAAATACTGGAACCACGACCCACTACAGGGGGGCCACCCAGTGCCCACGAGGCACCAGGGTGCACCACACCCCCCAGGGGCGCCCTGGTACCTCATGGGGCCCACGTCGCTCCGTTTCGCGTGATTCCAACGCCAAAAAATCATATATATTCAGAAACCCCCGAAAGTTAACCTAGATGAGTTTTTACGCCACCGCAAGCCTCTGTACCTCCATGATCTCATCTACAGCCCTTTTCCGGCACCCTGCCGGAGGGGGGAAGGCATCACCGGAGGCCAACTTCATCGTCCCGACGGTTTCCATGATGAGGAGGGAGTAGTTCACCCTCGGGGCTGAGGGTTTGTACCAGTAGCTATGTGTTTGATCTCTCTCTCTCGTGTTCTTGAGATGGCAAGATCTTGATGTATCGCGAGCTTTGTTGATATAGATATATCATATGGAGTTTTCCCCTCTCTATCTTCTTGTGATGAATTGAGTTTTCCCTTTGAAGTTTTCTTATAGGATTGAGTCTTTAAAGATTTGAGGTATGTCTTGCATATGGATATCTGTGGTGATAATGGGATATTCACTTGTGTCACTTGATGTATGTTTTGGTGATCAACTTGCGGGTTCCGTGACCTTGGGGATTTATGCATAAGGGTTGGCACACGTTTTCGTCTTGACTTTCTGGTAGAAACTTTGGGGCACTCTTTGAAGTTCTTTGTGTTGGTTTGAATAGATGAATCTGAGATTGTGTGATGCATATCGTATAATCAAACCCGTGGGTACTCGTGGTGACATTGGAGTGCCTAGGTGACATTAGGGTTTTGGTTGATGTGTATCTTAAGGTGTTCTTCTAGTACGAACTCTAGGGCTGTTCGTGACAATTAATGGGGATGGCTCATAAGATTGATCGGGAAGGATAACTTTGAGGTGGTTTCGTACCCTACAACAATTTCTTCGTTTGTTCTCCGGTATTTGTGACTTTGGAGTGAACTCTTTGTCGCACGTGAGGGATTTACATATGATTCAACTATGTCAACAATGTTGGGAGATCGCACTAGTGAAAGTATGAACCCTAGGCCTCGTTTCTAAGCATTGCAATAACGTTTTTTATGCCCATTTACTTCTTGCTACCTTGCTGTCTTTATATTTTCAGATTACAAAAACCTATATCTACTATCCATACTACACTTTTATCACCATCTCTTCGCCGAACTAGTGCACCTATACAATTTACCATTGTATTGGGTGTGTTGGGGACACAAGAGATTTCTTGTATTTGGTTGCAGGGTTGCTTGAGAGATACCATCTTCAACCTACGCCTCCGACGGATTGATAAACCTTAGGTCATCCACTTGACGGAAAATTGCTACTGTCTTACAAAACTCTGCGCTTGGAGGCCCAACACGAGTCTACAAGAATAAGTTGTGTAGTAGACATCAATGTTCACCATTGATGACCACCCCATCTCACGTGATGATCGTACATGGGTTGGTTGATTTGGATCATGTAACACATAGACAACTTGAGGGATGTTGATTTAAGTGGGAGTTCACTAAGTAATTTGATTAACTGAATCAATTATTGTGAACATAGTCTAAATGTATTTGCAAATTTATGTTGTAGATCAATGGCTCGCGCTGTAGCTCCCGTGAATTTTAATGCATTTCTAGAGAAAGAAAAGTTGAAAGATGATGGAAGCAACTATGAGGACTGGGTCTCTAATCTGAGGATTATCCTCACTGCTGCACAGAAGGCTTATGTCCTTGATGCACCGCTAGGTGTGGCACCCACTCCCGAACGTCTGGCAAACAAGAAATGATGACTACACGATAGTTCAGTGCGCCATGCTTTATGGCTTAGAACCAGGGCTCCAAAGACATTTCGAGCACCACGGAGCATATGAGATGTTCCAGGAGCTGAAATTGGTATTTCAGGCTCATGCCCGGGTTGAGAGGTATGACACCTCCGACAAGTTCAATAGTTGTAAGATGGAGGAGAACAACTCCATTAGTGAGCACGTACTCAAAATGTCTGGATACTATAATCGCTTGAATTAGTTGGGAGTTAATCTTCCAGATGAAGTAGCGATTGACAGGGTTTTCTAGTCACTGCCACCAAGCTACAAGAGCTATGTGATGAACTATAATATGCAAGGGATGGAGAAAACGATCCCTGAGCTTTTCGCGATGCTTAAGGCCGCGGAGGTAGAAATCAAGAAGGAGCATCAAGTGTTGATTGTCAAGAAGACCACTAATTTCTAGAAAGGCAATGGAAAGAAAGGGTACTTCAAGAAGAATGGCAGGCAAGTTGCCGCTCCCGTGAAGAAACCCAAGGCTGGACCCAAACCCGAGACTGAGTGCTTCTATTGCAAAGGGAAGGGTCACTGGAAGCGGAACTGCCCCAAGTACTTGGCAGATAAGAAGGCTGGTAACATCAACAAAGGTATATTTGATATACATTTTATTGATGTGTACCTTACTAGTGCTCGTAGTAGCGCCTTGGTATTTGATACTGGTTCGGTTGCTAATATTTGTAACTCGAAACAGGAGCTGCGGAATAAATGGAGACTAGCTAAGGACGAGGTGACGATGCACATTGGAATTGGCTCCAAGGTTGATGTGATCGCCGTCGGCACGCTCCCTCTACATCTACCTTCAAGATTAGTTTTAAACCTAAATAATTGTTGTTTGGTGCCTGCGTTAAGCATGAACATTATATCTGGGTCTTGTTTATTGTGAGACGGTTATTCATTTAAGTCAGAGAATAATGGTTGTTCTATTTATATGGATAATATCTTTTATGGTCATGCACCCCTTGTGAATGGTTTATTCTTGTTGAATCTCGATCGTAGTGATACACATATTCGTAATATTGATGCCAAAAGATGCAAAGTTAATGATGATAGTACCACATACATGTGGCACTGCCGCTTAGGTCATATTGGTGTAAAGCGCATGAAGAAACACCATGCTGATGGACTTTTGGAATCACTTGATTATGAATCATTTGAAACATGTGAACCATGCCTCATGGGCAAGATGACTAAAACCCCATTTTCCGGCACAATGGAGCAGGCAAGTGACTTGTTGGAAATAATACATACCGATGTATGCGGTACAATGAGTGTTGAAGCACGCGGTGGATATCGTTATTTTCTTACCTTAACTGATGATTTGAGTAGATATGGGTATATTTACTTAATGAAACACAAGTCTGAAACATTTGAAAGGTTCAAAGAGTTTTAGAGTGAAGTAGAGAATCATCGTAACAAGAAAATAAAATTTCTACGATCTGATCGTGCAGGAGAATATTTAAGTTACGAGTTTGGCGCACATTTAAGGCAAGGTGGAATTGTTTCACAACTAACGCCCCCTGGAACACCACAGCATAATGGTGTGTCTGAATCACTATCGTACTTTATTGGATATGGTGCGTTCTATGATGTCTCTTACCGATTTTCCACTATCGTTTTGGGGTTATGCATTAGAGACAGCCACATTCACTTTAAATAGGGCACCGTCTAAATCCGTTGAGACGACACTGTATGAATTATGGTTTGGCAAGAAACCTAAGCTGTCATTTCTTAAAGTTTGGGGATGCGACGCTTAAGTCAAGAGGCTTCAGCCTGATGAGCTCGAACCCAAAGTGGAAAAGTGCGTCTTCGTAGGATACCCTAAAGAGACCATTGGGTATACCTTCTATGACAGATCTGAGGGCAAGATCTTTATTGCCAAGAATGGGTCATTTCTAGAGAAGGAGTTTCTCTCGAAATAAGTGAATGGGAGGAAAGTTGAACTTGATGAGGTAATCGTACCTTCTCTCGAACTGGAAAGTAGCACATCATAGAAGGCAGTTCCAGTGATGCCTACACCAACCGGAGAGGAAGCTAATGATGGTGATCATGAAACTTCGGATCAAGTTACTACTGAGCTTCGTAGGTCGACCAGGACATGTTCCGCAGTAGAGTGGTATGGTAATCCTGTCTTGGAAGTCATGTTGTTGGACAACGGCAAACCTATGAACTATGAAAAAGCAATGATGAGCCCGGATTCCGACAAATGGCTTGAGGCCATGAAATCCGAGATAGGATCCATGTATGAGAACCAAGTGTGGACTATGGTAGACTTACCCGATGACCTGCGGGCCATTGAGAACAAATGGATCTTTAAGAAGAAGACAGACGTTGATGGCAATATCACCGTCTATAAAGCTCGACTCGCCACAAAGGTTTTTTGACAAGTTCAAGGAGTTGACTACGATGACACCTTCTCACCCGTAGCGATGATGAAGTCTATTAGGATTATGTTAGCAATTGCTACATTTTACGATTATGAAATCTGGCACATGGATGTGAAAACCGCATTCCTTAATGGTTTCCTTAAGGAAGAGTTGTATATGATGCAACTAGAAGGTTTTATTGATCCTAAGGATGCTAATAAGGTGTGCAAGCTCCAGCGATCCATCTATGGACTGGTGGAAGCATCTCGGAGTTGGAATATATGCTTTGATGAGGTGATCAAAGCTTTTGGTTTTATACAAACTTATGGAGAAGCTTGTATTTACAAGAAAGTGAGTGGGATCTCTGTAGCATTTCTAATACTATATGTGGATCACATATTATTGATTGGAAATGATATAAAATTTCTGAAAAGCATAAAAGCTTATTTGAACAAGAGTTTTTCATTGAAAGACCTGGGTGAAGCTGCTTACATATTGGGCGTCAACATCGATAGAGATAGATCAAGACGCCTAATAGGACTTTCACAAAGCACATACCTTGACAAGATTTTGAAGAAGTTCAAAATGGATCGGTCAAAGAAGGTGTTCTTGCCTGTGTTGCAAGGTGTGAAGTTGAGTAAGACTAAAAGCCCGACCACGACAAAAGAAAGAGAAAGGATGAAAGTCGTCCCCTATGCCTCGGCCATAGGCTCTATAATGTATGCGATGCTGTGTACCAGACCTGATGTGTGCCTTGCCATAAGTCTGGCAGGGAGGTACCAAAGTGATCTAGGAATAGATCATTGGACAGCTGTCAAAAATATCCTTAAGTACCCAAAGAGGACTAAGGACATGTTTCTCGTTTATGGAGGTGATGAAGAGCTTGTCGTATAGGGTTACGTCGATGCTAGTTTCGAAATAGATCCGGATGACTCTAAGTCTCAAACCGGATACGTATTTATTTTGAATGGAGGAGCGATTAGTTGGTGCAGTTCCAAGAAAAGCGTCATAGCGGGATCTACATGTGAAGCGGAATATATAGCTGCTTCCGAAGCAGCACAAGAAGGAGTCTGGATGAAGGAGTTTATATCCGATCTTGGAGTGATACCTAGTGGATCGGACCCAATGACTATATATTGTGACAACACTGGAGCAATTGCTATTGCCAAGGAATCCAGGTTTCACAAGAAGACCAAGCACATCAAGCGATGCTTCAACTCCATTCGTAATTACATTAAGGATGGAGACATAGAACTTTGCGAAGTACATACGGATCTGAATTTGCCGGACCCGTTGACTAAACCTCTTCCACGGGCAAAACATGATTAGCACCAGGACTCCATGGGTGTTAGATTCATAACTATGTAAACTAGATTATTGACTCTAGTGCAAGTGGGAGACTGTTGGAAATATGCCCTAGAGGCAATAATAAAATGGTTATTATCATATTTCCCGTTCATGATAAATGTTTATTATTCACGCTAGAATTGTAATGTACCAGAAACTTAAATACTTGTGTGAATACATAAACTATACCGTGTCCCTAGTAAGCCTCTAATAGACTAGCTCGTTGATCAAAGATGGTTATGGTTTCCTGACCATAGACATGAGTTGTCATTTGATAACAGGATCACATCATTAGGAGAATGATGTGATGGACAGACCCAACCGTAAGCTTAGCATCAGATCGTTTAGTTATTTGCTACAGCTTTCTTCATGTCAAGTATCAGTTCCTTAGAACATGAGATCATGTCACTCCCGGTTACCTAAGGAATACCTTGTGTGCTATCAAATGTCACTTCGTAACTGGGTGATCATCAATGTGCTCTACAGGTATCTCCGAAGGTGTCTGTTGGGTTGCATGGATCGAGACAGGGATTTGTCACACCGTGTGATGGAGAGATATCTCTGGGCCCTCTTGGTAATTCAACATCATAAGAAGCTTCATGTGGCTAATGAGTTTAGTCACGGGATCTTGTATTATGGAATGAGTAAAGAGACTTGCCGGTAACGAGATTGAACTAGGTATGGAGATACCGATGATCGAATCTCGGGCAAGTAACATATCGCCAGACAAAGGGAATTGTATACGGAATTGACTGAATCCTTGACATCATGGTTCAGCTGATAAAGATCTTCGTTGAATATGTAGGAACCAATATGGGCATCCAGGTACCGCTATTGGTTATTGACCGGAGAGGTGTCTCCGTCATGTCTACATGATTCTCGAACCCGTAGGGTCGCATGCTTAACGTTCGATAGCGCTAGGGTAATGTTGAGATATTAATAGTGGAAAGTCTGAAGGTTGTTCGGAGTCCTAGATGGGATCCGTGATATCACGATGAGCTCCAGAATGGTCCGGAGGTAAATATTTATGTATGGGAAGTCTTATTTTGGGTTCCGGAAAAAGTTTGGTTTTTTCGATATTGTACTGAGAAGGTTCTAGAAGGTTTCGGGGGTTCCACCGTGGGGCCCAACGACCCGGAAAGTGTCCACATGGACCGAGGGGTGGGCCTACAGTCCACATGGTCTGGCCTCACCCTTCCCCAAGGCACATGTTATTTAAATCTAGAGATAAGGTCTTATCTCTAAATTTAAAGGATTGAATCTAGAGATAAGATGTTATCTCCAAGGTTAAAGGGATTTCTCCTTTGTGGCCGGCCCTAGGAGGGTTTTGGATGCCCTCCCCTGCCCCCTAGCCTATATAATGAAGGGGGAGGCGCATGGGGGCAGCCACCCCTTCACCCTTGCCCATTGCCTCTCCCAACTCCTCCCACATTTCTCCGGTACGCGCTTGGCGAAGCCTTGCTGGAATTCCACTGCCACCACCACCACCTCGCCGTTGGGCTGGTCCCGATCTCATCAACCTCCTCTTCCTTGCTTTTTGGATCAGAAAGGAGAGGACGCCATTGAGCTGAACATGTTCTAAACTCAGAGGTGTCGTCCGCTCAGCGCTAGATCGATTGGATCGTGATTGGATCGCGATGAGTACGACTACATCAACCCCGTTTCATACGCTTCCGCTTTCGATCTACAAGGGTACATAGACACACTCCCCTCTCGTTGCTATGCATCTCATAGATTAGATCTTGGGTGTTTGTAGGAATTTTTTTGATTTTCATGCAATGTTCCCCATCACCTCTATGCTGCTCATGAGTATGCTGGTTGACAGATCAAAGATGTGCTATCACAATTCTTTGGGTTCCACCTTAGTTAAGAAAGATGAATTTTCACAAACTAAAGGGTATGCAGACATGGTCTGCACGGGGTCATGTGTATGATGAATTTTAGTATGGGGCTCGAGATTTTTCATTAACTCTCATGTTTCATAAACTCCGTATAGTTAATCTAGCGACTTGAATGATCATACTTGATTATGAACGTTGGTAGCGTCGGTTTGATTCGAAACCTTAGAAGCCATGTAAAATAAATATTTTTATAAACCACTAGCAGAGAAATGGGTAGCCACAACTTTAATTGGTGGCGTGCCATTTCCAATCAACGGCACCACTATTTTTCTAAAATAGTGGTGGCTTTGGAATATTTGGTACGCTACCTTTATAATGTTATTGCTGGCGTTACACTTTTGTACCACGCCACAAGTAGGTGGGCTCATCTATACTAGCCAGCCACAAGTTAGTGGTGGTGTTGGATTTCTATCAATGTCGTAGGTAATCAGGTTAGTGGTGGCGTGCGTTATCTTGGCACGCCACCACTAACTTTTGCGTATACAATAGTGTTGGCTGCCCCGTTTGTTCCTCACACAATTTCACTTCTTTCTCAACAAAATCCTTCTCCCTAGCAAGCTCCTCTTACTATTTTTCATACCTGCATTGTAGCTATATGACCGGTAGTGCACCCATCGGAGCTTATATAGTCAGCACGAGACCCGCGTGCTAGCCCACGTCGGCCGAGAGTGTCGAAAGTTCGTGGCCGCTTTAGCTGAGCTCCCTATGCCCCTGTTGGCATCGACATGAGCTTGCCATGGCCTATGCAGCCAGCCATGTGCGGCGAATCATCCCACTATAGCAGCACTTCCGTTTGATTAGGCGGCAAATCTTACACCACCGGTACCGAAGTGGCCGAAAATCCAGCCAGGTCACTCGTGCTACTTTGCACTAGCCAATGCCCTCTTGATACGAAAACTTCGCACACAGCAAAGAATGCAGAACGAGAGTTCTTCATCTGCTTTGGGAATGAAAAGGTATATGACAGAAAATCCATCGACCAGTTTCAGCACATTTGCACATGCATTAATTCAGTTCTAGCGTTGCTCACATCATTATGTGTATATACACACAGCTGTAGGAAGGAGCAGTCTCTTGCCACACATGGATATGGGTCCATCTCGTCCAGAAATACGTAATGGAGTTCCTTGAGTACTTCCATGGACTACTGAGACAACAGCTAGATGAGATGAAAACTGAAAACAAAGAGATGCGAGGACAAATCAGAAAATTCAAGCTTCGATATGCACTTTTAGCTTGTGTTATGATTGGGCTCCTTCTCCCAGCTAGATCGGTGTCAGCATTTCTTCTTGTGGATGTCATTGGTGTGATGATGTTCTTAGTTTAGGCAATTGTTAACTAGATCGAGTACCAGTTATTAGTTATTGTCTATCCTTCAATTATAATGTGCATCCAGATTAGTGATTGTTCTCCTAATTATTGTCTTCAACTATTCAATTATGCATGTCTAGTTCACAAAATTAAATAAAATAAACTAATAAATACTATGTAAATACCCTCGCAAAAAAATACAATGTGAATAAAAATTAACCCAAATTTTTTAAAATATTGATATATAGCAATCTATATAAAAACATTAAAATTAAACAATCTAAATAAAATAACCTAAAATTTAAACAATCTATATAAAAATAAATTAAAAAGAAAATTTTAAAAGTGAAAGAAAATAAAAAAGTAAGAAAATACCTATGGTATAGGCCTCATTAGCCAACGCCAGCACCTATCCAGCCCCATTCACCCCACCCCAACCCCCCACCCGACCACAAGCCCCACCCCACACCCACCCCTATCCATTCACCCCGCGCGGCCGCCTCCACCACACCCACCCCATGCCACCGCCACCTGCCGTCACCACCACCCTCTGACGCCGTCTTAACCATCTCCGTCGCCGTCTCCACCGTCTCCATCGCCGCCCGCCGTCTCCACCGTCTTTCTTGACCCACCGCCCCCAACGCCCCGTCAATGTCGCCGTCGCCGGTGTCACTGACCCACCGCTCCGTCGACAACGCCCCACCCCGGTGAGCCACCGCCAATGCCAGGCCCTAATTTAGTGTAGTGTAGTTGTATGTGTAGAATTTTAGTGTAGTGTAGTTGTAATTTTAGAGTAGTGTAGTTGTAATTTTGGTGTAGTTGTAGATTAATTTTGTAGTTCTACATTGTAGAATTTTAGTGTAGTGTAGTTGTAAATTTTGTGTAGTGTAGTTCTAGTTTTAGTGTAATTGTAGATTCATTTTGTAGTTCTACATTGTATAATTTTGTATTTGTAGGTTATGGAGTGTTAGTTTAGTTATGGAATTTTAGTGCAGTTGTAGAATTTTAGTCCAGTTGTAGAATTTTAGTGTAGTTGTCGAATTTTGTAGGTGTACATTGTAGATTGTGGGTTTTGCAGGTACTCGTGTCATCAATATGTCCAATTTATAGGCAATGTCATGGGGAATTTTTTCGGTAAGTACATATAGAATTCAAATTTTTACTAACTTCTTAGGTATTGGCACCGTCACAAATGGGCCCGAAGTTTCGTCGTGTGCGACAGAAGGGGAACAAGTGACATACGACCATTAGGAAGGATAATGTGGTCCACGAGACTGGCCACTGGGACACCCCGGAGCTAGCAGCGCGTGCCTATGAGGTCAAGGCTATTGGGCTCTTTAAAGATGGGACACCCCGGAGGATCGTAAGTGCGCGCAGTTCCTCGCGCCGGAGAACATGACGATATGCACCAAGGCTGAAGAGAAAGAGAACCTCCAGGCCAAGATGCAGTTCTTCGACCCCATGGTGAGGGAACTTGCGACAGATGCTCAACTCGTGGAGATCAACAAGATGATGCTCCTTCAGTTTGAAGTTAGGAAGAAGGCAGAGGAGGATCCCATAGACTGGGATGACATTCTGAGGGGGGTGAGAAGGGGGGTCGTAGGTCCACCAGGGACGACCACGAGGCCGGCCCCTTCGGCCACTAGCTAGCTAGAGATGGGTAGCACTAGTTCATAGGAATTGTTTAACTTTATGCATGATTTATGTTTGAACTATGTGCATGGTTTGTAGAACTCCTTAATTACTAGAATGTGTAACTAATGAACCTAGCTAGTTATATCTATGTGTTCTGTGTTGCCCATTTTGTTTAATGATGTATGTTTATTTTGTCAACATGAATGCAGTAAATGGATGCCCCGTGTGCGACTTGCGGCGCAGTGAGATGCCAGAAGGATAGGAAGTTCTTCATAGATCTTCCTGATGACTTCCTGAATAGGACGGTATGTTTTAGTTCAACATGTTCTGATTGAGTTTCAAATGGTTGTGCCCAAAATTGTCTAACTACTGCTTTCTTTTAATTTTGCGCAGGTCATCCCATGCGGGGCAAGGTGTGACATCTAAGAGAGGTTTCACGTTCCACTTGATGCAACCATCACATTCCAGTGCACCTTCATGAAGATGTTGACGGCCCAGGACTTCACTTATATTGTCATCAACGAGCCACACCGCGCCTATCTCGGGTGCCCTGGTTAGAGAGCCCTTGCACATGCTTACGGGATGGAAGCTGGGGAGAGGGCCACGTTCTACCTCGAGTATGATCGTGGCGAGATCATGGTCTACTACAGGCCTGTTGGCAGCTCTAGTTCACTTACTCCAGACTACGACCCCGAGTCCCTGCTCAGCGAAGAGCCTAGTTAGTAGGCATGCATGGCAGATCATATTATGTTATTACCACCTCTATTTAGTTGAACATGTGGGTTATTTGCCTCAGTTTAATACTTTGTTGAACTATGTTAATTAGTACATTGTTGAACTCAAATATTCTTATTTGCCACTATTTAGTATTGTCAAACTTTATTTTATTGTTGTTGGTAAACTGTATTATGCTATCATTTGGCTGGGAAAGCGTTGTTGTACAACTTTTATTGATTCAACCCAAAGGGAACCAACAGATATTTATGAGCCTTAGCAGTTGAGTTGTCAATTCAACCATACCTGGGAGGATATCTTATTGCAGCAAAGTGTTTAGTAGCAAAGTAGTTTGATAGTTTGATAGTAACGGTAGCGGTAACAGTAACAGTAGCAGTTTGGTAGTAATTGTAACAGCAGTAGCAAAAATAGTAACTTGGCAAAGGCAATATAAGCGAAGCGTAGGCATTGGATCAGCAATGGATAATTGTATGGATGACATTCATCATGCATGTAACAATCACAACCTAGCTAGAGCGACACAGAACTAGCTCCAATTCATCAATTCAATGTAGGCATGTATTCCATAAATAGTTATACGTGCTTGTAATAAGAACTTGCATATATAACATCTTTTGTCCAACCCTCCTGTGGCAGCGGGGTCCTAATGGAAATCTAAGGGTAATTAAGGTCTCCTTTTAATAGAGAACCGAAACAAAGCACTAACACATAGTGAATACATGAACTCTTCATACTACGGTCATCACTGCAGGGGGTCCCAATTGCTGTCACTTTGGGGTCTACGGATCATAACACATAATAGGTGCATACAAATTGCAAGATAGGATCCAAAACACTCTTATATCCATGGAAACATAATATGTTCAGATCTGAAATCATGGCACTCGGGACCTAGTGACAAGCATTAAGTATAGCAAAGTCATAGCAACATCAATCTCATAACATAGTGGATACTAGGGATCAAGCTTTAACAAATTGACTCGATTACATGACAAATCTCATCCATCTCCATCACCGTCCACCAAGCATACAAAGGAAATACTCACTCCCGGTGGTGAGCATCATGGGGTTGTTGATGGAGAAGGGTTGTTGATGACGATGGCCACAAATCCCCCTCTCCGGAGCCCAAAACCGATCCAAGACGGGCTTCCTACACATAAGCCCCTGTTGTCTACTATGCAACTTTATTCTTGTAGACTCGTGTTGGGCCTCCAAGCGCAGAGTTTTGTAGGACAGTAGCAATTTTCCCTCAAGTTGATGACCTAAGGTTTATCAATCCGTGGGAGGTGTAGGATGAAGATGGTATCTCTCAAACAACCCTACAACCAAATACAAGAAATCTCTTGTGTCCCCAACAAACCCAATACAATGGTAAATTGTATAGGTGCACTAGTTCGGCGAAGAGATTGTGATACAAGTGTAGTATGGATAGTAGATATAGGTTTTTGGAATCTGAAAATAAAAAAACAGCAAGGTAACAAGTGATAAAACAGAGCACAAACGGTATTGCAATGCTTAGAAACAAGGCCTAGGGTTCATACTTTCACTAGTGCAATCTCACAACAGTGCTAACATAATTGGATCATATAACAATCCCTTAACGTGCGATAAAGAATCACTATAAAGTTCCTATTCGCGGAGAACATAAGATAGAAATTGGTGTTGGGTACGAAACCACCTCAAAGTTATCTTTTCCGATCAATCTATTGAGCCATCCCTATAAGTGTCACGAATAGCCCTAGAGTTCGTACTAAAATAACACCATATGATACACATCAACCAACTCTAATGTCACCTAGATACTCCAATGTCACCACAAGTATCCGTGAGTTGATTATACGATATGCATCAAACAACTTCATAATCATAATATTCAATCCACACAAAGAACTTCAAGGAGCACCCCAAAGTTTCTGTCGGAGAAAAGATAATGAAAACGTGCATGAACACCTATGCATAGATTACCCCAATGTCACCGTGGGAATCCGCGAGTTGAGTGCCAAAACATATATCAAGTGAATCAATATAATACCCCATTGTCACCACGGGTATTCATACGCAAGACATACATCAAGTGTTCTCAAATCTGAAATATTCAATCCGACAAGAACGAAACCTCAAAGGTAAAAGATTCGATTCATCACAACAAGGATAGAGAGGGAAGAAACACCATATGATCCAACTATATTAACAAAGCTCACGATACATCAAGATCGTGCCAAATCAAGAACACGAGAGAGAGAGAGAGATCAAACACATAGCTACTAGTACATACCCTCAGCCCCGAGGGTGAACTACTCCCTCCTCGTCATGGAGACCGCCGGGATGATGAAGATGGCCTCCGATGATGATTCCCCCCTCCGGCAGGGTGCTGAAAAAGGGCTCCCGATGGAATCTCCTTGGTACAGAGGCTTGCGGCGGCGTAGTCAAAGTTCTAGGGTTATTTCTGGGGTTTTTGGAATATATAGGATTTTTCAGCGTTGGAATCACGCGAAGATGGGCTAAGATGGGCCCATGAGGCACCACGGCGAGCTTGCCCCCCCCCCCACCCAAACTCGCGGTGGTGGCTCGTGGGCACCTCATGGCCTTCATTTGATATGGATTTTCTGCAAAACCAAAAACAAGCAAAAAACAGCAACTGGCACTGGGCACTAGGTCAATATGCTAGTCCATAAAAATCATATAAAAGCCATATAAAAGTGCACCAAGATCATACAAAATTTTTGTAAACATGGCATGAATACTTTATAAATTATAGATACGTTGGGGACGTATCAGCCCCCATCTCCTCGGTTACTGACGGCTGAGCGGGCTGCCTGCACATAAGACGAGATGAGCATTTTATGCCAAAGTAAACTCCCTGAATTATCGCTATCAGCACCTGTCCGAGGGTGGGATATCACGCTCCATCTCCCCGGCGGCGGTCCGTTGAGGGGCACCCTGTGCGGCTGGCAGAGAGCCCTCTTGAGAGCTTGGACCAGGGCACGGGCGCTTCAAGCGTCGACCCATAGGAAGAGGCATCAGGGTGCTCGGGGCCTCATGGGTAGGATTTCTCTTTCGAGCGGGAGCAGGAAAGGGTTTTACCGATGAAGACGGGCGGATCCCTGACAGGTCGGGAGTGATAGCTACTCTGGAGCCATCAAGGCTCTCTTGATAAAAGGTCCCCTCCTCGTATATGGTGGACAACTCTTCATCTTCGTGGAAGCCGGGGTTATCATCTCGATGATACACCCCCAGCTCAGGCGCGGGGCAGCTTAGTGTTTCAACCCAGCGCCTCCATTCCTGTTCATATATATCAAACAGACATTTAGAGAGAATAATATGAACTACTCGGATGGACAAGGAGGTTCGGGAAGACTCACTATCTCGGAAGGATTGTAGTAGGACAAGCCATCTATGAACTTTTGCTTCATGAAGTCCGCTGCTTCTCCTTTGTATATGCCAGCCAGGGCTGCGTCAAAGGCCGCCTGGTCCTTGAAGCCCCTCCAAATCGATCGGATGGCGTCGTCGGTGCCCTTGTACATGCATAACGGATGCTGGCATTGCCAAAGAGGCTAGACTTTTCAGTCGATGGCCGTCGCCATCACATCTATGATGGTGAGGCCGCTATTTGTCAAACATCTCACCTTAGCGGCCAGGCGAGCCACCTCGGAGTCGTCTTTTTGGGCGGAGCTCCTTGGCCTCCAATTAAAACGCTTCTTCAGAGACTCCGAGGAGAAGGTTGGGAGTTCGGGCCGGACTGGGTCATGCAGAGGGACGTCGTCCATATAGAACCACTCGGACGTCCACGTATCGGCATCCTCTCGAGGGGTGCCTTTGGGGTAGCCAGTCCCGGCTATTCGGCAGACCTCGGCCGTGCCCACTCGTGTAGTTTCCCTCCTCGGGAACAGGGCATCACGCAAAAATATTTCCTCCATAGCCTGAAGTGTGCGGTGCTTCCGAGGTGCATTTCGCAAAGGGTGACGAATCCCGCGATGTATAGAATCGAATTGGGAGTCTAGTGATGGAGTTGAATCCCATAGAACTCGAGCAGGCCCTGGAGGAAGGGATGGATAGGAAATCCTAGGCCGCGGAGGAGGAAGGGAGCAAAACATACCCGCTCATCCTCTTGAGTATTGGGGTGGCGGTCGGCGTGCACCTGCCCGCCTATGGAGATTAAGCCCTGACTAGTGGAGGCCAGGTCTGGATCTGGCAAATACCCTTGGGGGGCAAGCCGGTCCAGCTGAAGGCGGGTGATGGAGCAGCTTCCCCAGTCACCTTTGAGGGGACCGTGGGGGCGCTTGCAGGAGCCTACGTCGGACACCATTTCTAAAGATCTCGAAGCCAGATTGAGGGGACGATTTACTGTTCCAGGTCAAAGAAGGGAAAGGGGAGATGCGCTTTGCCATAGCTCTGACTGGATACCTGTTAAATGTAAGAAAGAAATCGACGCTTCGACGTCTACCCATAAAGCGACGTGTTCCGTAGATGGCTCGACAATCGAGGGAAGATTATTTTAATAAAGTAAACAATGAGGCATGGTGAGACCAAAGCCAAACTCAAGATGATAAAAGGGAGAACTCGTCTGTCAAGCCGAAGACTCCAAGGCCGAAGACATATGTCCGAAGAAGATCATCGTCCTCGGCGTTGAAGAACAGTTCAGGGGCTACTGACAGTGTCCTAGACTAGGGGGTACCAACCTAGTTGGCCCACGGTCCATGGGCCGAATTCACGGCCCACCGATCTCATAAGGAAAGGACTCTGGAAACCTCACACTTTGACGTGATCAGGATGGACTCTACCAAAGACTTGACGTGTACTCCAAGGACAGCATCGGCCGCCGGCATGTGTATCCCTAGATTGCCAACCAACCATGTGTAACCCTAGGTAACCCCAGTGTCTATATAAACTGGAGGGTTTAGTCCGTAGAGACCACGGTCACCATTACAACCATCTAGTCCTATCGTTAGAACACAACTTATGATCTCGAGCTAGATCAAGCTTATACTCGATACATAATTATCAATACAATCAAAGCTGGACATAGGGTATTACCTCTTCGATAGGGCCCGAGCCTGGGTAAATATTATCTCCTTCGTCCCCTGTTATCCATAGATCCGAGATCCACAGCTCGCGACCACCTACCCCGAGGTCTGCCGGTTTTAGTACCGACACCTCCCATCCTCTTTCCCTTGGGGTGTGGCGGTTGCGTTTCCATTGGGTTTATTATTAATTCTTGGCAATAAGTGCTTGAGTTCATATGACTAATGTGAACTATTGGCCTTTTACGCACTTCCACCTATCCATATTGTCGGTGCCAAAACCGGCAAACCTCGGGTAGGGGGGCCCGAGCTGTGAGATCGGATCGATGTGTAACAGGAGACAAGGGACACAGTATTTTACCCAGGTTTGGGCCCTCTTGAGGAGGTAAAACCCTACGTCCTGCTCTTGCTTATAATGATGGTGTATCAAAGTACAGGGCTGATCTACCTCGAGAACGTAAGCTGTGGTCTAAAACCCTAAGGGTGATGATGAATGGATCATCCTACGGCCTAAACCCTCCGGCTTATATAGGTACCGGGGGTGTCTAGGGTTGCACATGGTCGGTTTCCATCTAAGGAATACATGCCGAATCTAATAGAAATACTTGGAGATACGTCGGGTCCTTGGCGAAGCCCAGCAAGCATATGATGGAGGCTTCTGGAGTCCTTCATCGTTGGGTCATTAGTCCAGCCCATGGACTACCCCGGCTAGGCTGGGACCCCCTAGTCCAGGACACCGTCAGTTGCCCCCGAACATGTCTTCTAAGCCGAGGATGATAATCTTCTTCGGATGCGGTCTTTGGCTGGATAGTCTTCGGCTTAGCAGGCAAGTTCAACGTCTCAGGTTAAGCATCCGCACGAAGCTTGTAGATCCTACTAGGCCGGCGTTTACCCTTTTGACAAGGGATAGAGCCAACTGACCATGTGCTACCCAAAATGCATCTTCACTTATCCGAAGTGCGTGGCTCACTTAGTCTCGAAGACCAACAGATTGGGTGTGCTCGGTAGTCAACTACTGACAACTTTACCGAAGCGCCACCACTCATGACATTACATATCAGTTATTACTTATTCGAATTGCGGTTCGAGGCAATCCAATAATTGGCATGCTATATCAAAACAGAGATCATGCCCCACATTTTAGGGGATATCATCAATCAATTGTTTCACCCAAGGTGGCCATAATGGCATGATCAGCCAAGACGTGGCGAATTTTACAGTGCGGCGGAAGGGACGTTTTGCCTTTTATTGACTTATAAAGAGCACGGGACGGTGAATCTTTTCCACAACGCTCTCCTTCTGTTCCAGCGCCCAAATCCTCCAAGCTCTTGCGCCCACAACCCCTTTTCCAAGACCGAAGCTTTCTCTAGCCTTCCAAATCCAGCGCCAATGGCCGATGCGGACCTGAAGGGGAAGTGGGTGGCTTCCAAGGTCACCGAACCCACCATCGGCAAACTCCGGGTGGCTGGTTACATCCCTGCGAATGCCGCCTGTAGGGCTTCGGAGCCCGGCCAATGGGTTCCCACTCCCAAACCTGGGGAGCGGGTCATCTTCATCCCCCACCTCATCCGAGGTCTGGGGTTCCCCCTGCACCCCTTTGTGCGGGGGACTCTTTTCTTCTACGGGCTAGATTTCCACAATCTAGCCCCAAACTCCATTCTGCACCTCACCACTTTTATAATAGTGTGTGAGGCATTTCTGGGCATGGAGCCACACTTCGTCCTGTGGCTGAAGACCTTCTGCGTTAAGCCGAAGAGTGGCGGCGCCGATCTCGCCGAGTGTGGGGGCGCCATGATCAGCACGCTCCAAAAGCCAGATTGTCTGGAGGGGACCTTCGAAGAGACCGTGAAGATCTGGCAACGCGAGTGGTTCTATATCATCGAGCCACTCGTTCCAGGCCAGGCCTTGGTCCCTACCTTCACGGGTACGCCGCCGAGGAAATGTGTCCGGGCAGAAGCACGGCCTGGAGTGGGGCAATCCAGACGAGGTCGCCAACCTTCAGGGGAGGATCCGAGCCGTCCAAAAGAAGTTCAAACTGGCGGATGTGGTGGACGTGATGTTGCACCGCTACATCCTTCCCCTTCAGCACCGAGCCAGCCCCATGTGGTTGTACAAGCCCGACGACACACCTACACTGCGGAACTTCTTCCACACCAACATAGACGGGATGTGGACAATGCTCTTCAAGCCGTCCCAGAACCTGTTCCCCGCAGACGGGCTGGAGAGCGGGTACACTGCCTCCCGCGGTCTTTCCGAGGTAAAAAACCATCACATATATCAATTAATGACTTTGTACTTTGAGTTTGTCTCAACCCTTTCCTTGATTTCCAGAAATGGGCGCCCAAGGCAGTGCGTATCAGCTGCTCGGTGCCGCTTCCCGAAGACAACTGGTCCCCTGAGCTACAAGCTCTTTTGGCCGAAGTGCGTCCAAAGGCCCCAGCTAAGACTAAGAAGGTGCCGGAGAAGAAGAGGGGATGTCTCCGGATTCGACAACCCTCGGACACCCTGTCCGAAGACATCGAAACTCTTTCCTCCAACGAGGAGGAAGGAGAAGAAGAAGGAGAAGAGGGGGGAGAAGGCGCCTCTTCCCCCAAGAGGAAAAGGGTGGCGTCCGAAGACGTCATGGGGACCAACGCCCCCCTGACCCACAGGCGCCTCACAAAGGCCGCCGATGCTCCATCTTGCAAGGCCCATGCCGCGGCCGAGGTTGTTTCCTCCGAATCGGAGGACGACCTCATCGAGCCACGTAGGGAGAAGCCACCGCCGAGGAGGTATGCATTATTCCACCCATAATTCCTATGAACTAGCTCCCTTCCTCCACAAGTTTAATCAACTATTTGTTTTTGCAGCCCGCAGTGCTCCCGAATCAGCGACAAGGATTCGTCGAGCTGGCCTCCTCCGCCCAGTGCGTCCGAGGAGCGCATCTCCTGCCCTCCTGCTCACGACGGGCTAGTGGAGGTAACCTCTCAACAGGCCCCTCCCGTGCTTACCACGGGGGATGACGTCGGCGTCTCCATAGTCGAGGTGGAGACCTCCGCCGTTGAAGACCCTGTGGGGAAAGACCCCTCTGCAACGGAAGGGGAGAGACCAGGGCGGCTGACAACCTCGGCTCCCGCTGATCCAGAGCAACCTCGGCAGCCTGGCATGACGGCGGTCCCTCCTTCAATGGAGAGAACCGACGCGGCCTGTCCATCCCCGCCTGCCATAGGGCAGGCATCTGCGGGGTGGACCGAAGAGATGGAAGCGTCCATGATGAGCTCTTCCATCGTGGTTGAGCACCGCGACCTCCTCGGCGCGGCGCTACAAAATTATTGGTTCGCGAAGGCCGGTATAAAGGAGGCCTTCAAAGGTCTTTATCGGGATTTTGAGCTAAGCCCTAATAATTGTATTATCATTCTTAGAACTTGTAGCGCTAGATGCTCCCAGTAGCCCTTAACGGACAAACGGCCAATAGATTGTCCGAAGACTAGCATTACTGCGGGAAAGAACATATTCATGAGTGTATAACCACAGTAGCCCCAAAGACCTTAGTGAGATTCTAAGAACTTACTCGGGGATCTGTAATGAAAGTATAAAAGAGTGAATGCACAGTAGCCCCCGAGACCCTGATCGGATTGATCAAGCCGACCAGGGGATCAATATCATCTGAGGTAACTAACAGTTCCTTTTTTTATGTGCAGGCCTCTGCCTCGGCCGCAGCATCAAACTTGAAGGAGTTGGAAGAGCTGAATCATAAGCTGGACCGGTCCGAGAAGGATATGGATCTGCTCAAGAAGCAGATGGAGCAGGCTCAAGGTAAACGCCGAGACCTTAGGCTCTGATAGCTTTGTCTAATGCCGATATGTAATTACCTATGACATCGTATGCAGCTGCCACATCGGAGCTTGAAGCGCTCCGATCCGAGCTCCGAAAAGCTCGGGAGGAGGCCGAGCAGCAAAAGGCTGCGGCCAAGCAGGCCAGCGTGGAGCTGGCCAAGGATAAAGAGGCCAGCGAGAAGCATGCGGCCCGGGTCCTGGAGGTGGAAGAAGACCTGAAGGGGCTGTATAGCCAACATGACACCCTTCAGGAGGAGAAGAATAGGTTGTCCTCCGAGCTCGAAACAACGAGCTCGGCCTGTAAGGAGGCTACGACCCAGGCTTGGGCGGATCGCGAGGTGCTTCAACAAGTGAAGCAGATCGCCGCCTGTAAGCCCTATCTGCTTCGCTGTGTTTTCAGTGACATCAGATTTGCTTATCTTACGCAAATCTGGCGTTCTTTAGAGGCCTTTAGGGACCTGCCACGGAGTGCCTCGGACGCCGGCGCCTACTATGCCGCCCATCCCGATGATTCAGTGGAGAGGGTCTTCTGGGCACAATACCAGGCACCCGAACACCCTCCTCTACTGAACAGTCAGATGAAGCAGTTGGCCGAGCTGTTCCGTGCAGCGCGGCCATTGATGGAGGACATCTACGTCAACCTCTGGACACAACAGCCATTGCCGAGCAGCTTCTTCGGCCTGGTCCGCAGGCTGTGGGATGTGAGCCCCCAGGTCGAGAACTGGAAGCGGTTGGCCTGCTTGGAGGGCGCGGAGCAGGCGTATGTCTCCACAATGGCGTATTTTCTGAAGATCAAGCCGCTCAAAGATCGCGTCCAAGCCTCTAGCAGGGAAGAATCAGACGCCAGAGCAGTTTTTGGCTGAGGTTCATGAAGGTGCTCGGGTGACCGAGGCCCAGTGTAAAAAGTCCGAACTTAAGTTCTGAGATGTCCTCGGTATGCCGAGATGAAATCTGTATAAACCAAGTAATTTTATGCTCGATCAGTCGTGCTTTATCCGACCTGTTATTTTAACTCGTGTGCGACTGTGTTTTAATTCTGAAAGTGTCCAGTCGTCGGCTTCTACCCCCTCGTAGATGCCACGCGGGGTGTTCCCTAAAACATGGGAACCATTATTAGCCGACGTCTTAGAGCCTGTAGGCGGTTGCGTATTTAGAAGAACGAGGCAATCGGACTACAGTGGCTTTATAACTTTCACTTAGTCATAGGATTCTGAATTGTGGGGTAGTTAACCTAGCCCCCGGTGTAGTGGTGTCCGAGCTTGCCGAGGTACACCTATTCTAAAACCTCGGTTCTTATGACAAGAACCCTTCATGTAACACGGCACAACCACCAATGGCCGTTAGTTTGACACTGTCTTTGGATCGCCGACCAGTTTGCCCTTAATATGACAGTCGATTTTCGGCTTTCTCCACTGAGGCGCTTGACCATTCTAGCTGGAAGCACAATCACAGTGGTTCTCCCTTTGCTCTCCTAGCCGAACAAGGCAGAACGTAGGAGGAAAACACAGGAGCCGGGCAACCCAATCATTTACCAAAATCACGATTCGAAACTAGTGCATATAGTGCCATATCCAAGACGCCGAATAGATATCGGACATGAACATAGGCTTGGTTTTATGCCCGAGCCCCCGGTTGAAAGCCGGGCTCATCTGTATGTATCACATGGTTTATAAATTGCTACAAGGCAAGAAATGAAGGAAAAGACGACACATAAATTTGTCCATGGACTGAAAAAAGGTCTGTTTTATCAATCATAAGGTTGATCCGTACATGCCGAGCTTAGTATAAGATACAATCTGAAAAAGATACAGAGAGTATGTGGAGAAAGAGAAGAGGAGTTGTATACAGGGCTTTAAAAAAGCGGGAGCTGTCTCCCATACCTTCCCTGACGCATTTGTGCGTCTCCATGCTGCTGAACAGCCGGTCCTTATCTAAACCAAGGTTGAAACATACTAGCAGCTACCCCAACTATCTATGCTGAATGCATTCGAGAAGCGGTACCCCTGACGAGGCTGACACCCTAGTAGGACAGCTTGATGCTGCCGAGATACACGTCCTGGTGGGCCTTTATGATGCCGAAGAGATCACCAGGCTTCGGGTGTGTACGGATGAACCGACGAAACACACCTCCTATTTGTTTATGCTCCCCACCTCCCCAGGGAATTTTGATTGCTAAGTTATGTACTATAGGTACGTAGTCTGGTACCAGACAGGAGGAGCCGGGGAGCGCGTATCTGTATTTAGGGATTACGCAAGATTGTCCAGGGGTAGAAGTGGCAGTACACACACGCTTTGAGGAGCCTGATGTGTCCTTCCGAGCTACATGTCTGGCCACTTCTTCGGCCGCCTGGATGTCCGCCGCAAAGGCCGTGGTTTACTCCTCTATACGGAGGGAGCGCTCCATATTGCCATTGATTGTAATGACGCTGTTGGGCCCCGGCATCTTGAGCTTCAGGTAAGTGTAATGTGGCACCGCGTTGAGGCGGGCAAACGCAGTACGACCAAGCAACGCATGGTAACCACTACGGAAGGGGACTATCACAAAGATTAAGTCCTCACTGTGGAAGTTATCGGGAGAGCCGAAAAAAACTTCCAATGTTACAGTGCCAGTGCATTGGGCCTCCACGCCGGGTATAACACCCTTAAATGTGGTGGTACTGGGTTTAATTTGTGACGAATCAATGCCCATTTTCCTCACCGTGTCAGTGTATATCAGGTTCAAACTACTTCCGCCGTCCATAAGGACGTGGGTTAAGTGAAACCCATCGATAATGGGATCTAGGACCAGGGCAGCCGATCCTCCATGACGGATCCTGGTCGGGTGGTCCTTCTTGTCGAAAGTGATCGGGCAAGCCGACCATGGGTTGTACTTCGGGGCTACAGGCTCTAAGGCGTAGACGTCCCGAAGAGCGCGTTTCCGTTCCTTCCTAGGAATGTGTCTGAGGTAGATCATATTCACACTCTTGACCTTGGAGGGAAACTGCTTCTGGCCACCATTATTTGGCCTGCGAGGCTCATCCTCGTCGTCACTCTGAGACTGGCTCTTGCCTTGTTCCTCAGTCGCCACCCTGCTGGCCTGCTTGAACACCCAGCAGTTCCGGTTGGTGTTGTTGGCTGGTTTATCCTGGGTGCCATGAATTTGGCAAGATCTGTCGAGTATTTTGTCCAGGGTGCTAGGGCTGTCCCTGTTCCCTTTGAAGGGCCTCTTTCTTGGTCTGGCCCATGAGCCGCTGAACCCTGCATTGACGGCTTGGTCCTCGGTGTCACTGCCGTTGTTTTTGTTCTCGCGCTTATTTCTGTTGCGCCTAGATTTGCCAGTCCTATTTTGCATTTCTGAGGTGCCAGCGTCCTTCTTGTAGGAGCTGTGGGCCAGCCAACTATCCTCACCCACGCAAAAGTGGGTCATTAGAGAGGTAAGGGCTGCCATAGTCCGAGGTTTGTCTTGTCCGAGCTGTCGAGTAAGCCACTCATCCCGAATGCCGTGCTTTAAAGCGGCAAGTGCTTTAGTGTCAGGACAATCGACAATCTGGTTCTTTTTAGTTAAAAACCAGTTCCAGAACTTTTTGGCTGATTCGCCCTCCTGTTGGACGATGTGGCTGAGGTCATCGGCATCCGGGGGCCAAACGTAGGTGCCCTGAAAGTTGGCCCTAAAGGCGTCCTCAAGATCCTCCCAGCTTCCGATAAATTTCTAGGGAGGCTATGGAGCCAGTGCCTCGCCGGCCCCTTAAGCTAGAGTGGCAGGTACTTGATGGCATGGAGGCCATCACCTCGGGCCATGTGAATGTGGAGAAGAAAATCTTCTATCCATACGGCTGGATCAGTTGTTCCATCGTAATGATCGATGTTGATGGGTTTAAAACCTTCAGGGAACTGATGATCCATAACTTCATCCGTAAAACATATAGGATGTGCTGGCCCTCGATATCGAACGATATCCTGTCTGGCATTTGCCGCGGTCCTAACCCGCGTCGCCTCCCGAGCTCTTTTGTTCCGGTCTAGCCAGGCGTCAAAGCCTTTCCGACTAGCGGGTGCACGCTCCCTTATTCCATAGATGGATCGGGAGGGGGCTTTATAGGCCTATATCTGATAGCGCAAATCATAAGGCTCGGGATATTCGACCGAGCTCTACTATGAGGGCGGGTTTTGACAGGGGCTTCTTTATTGGCCCCGGATGGTCGATCTCGTCCTCTAGGGGGACGGTCACGTGTCAGCAGCTCATTATCTGCTACCTCGTCGTCGAAGTCAGGCAGCAACCGCCGTCGTGGGAATGTCTTGGTAGCCACGCATCGGACTTCGATGTCTTCCTCGGCCGCGAGGACTTTTGTCCATTTGTCATTAAGTGCGTTCTCATGGGTATAGAGCTCCTGCTGCTTCTTCTTCATGCTGTGTGCGGTGGTGATCAGCCGCCGTTGAAACTGCACCTGTTCGGCTGGGATTGCGGGTACTACAAAGTCTTCAGGCCCGAGGCTGGCATCGTCCTCGGATTCGAGGAAATGATTGTTATCCGATCCGCCAAAGGCGCCCATTTTGTCGGGATCTGATGTCTACTACGCAACATTTAATCTTGTAGACTTTCTTGGGCCTTCAAGCGTAGAGTTTTGTAGGACAGTAATAAATTTCCCTCAAGTGGATGACCTAAGGTTTATCAATCCGTGGGAGGCGTAGGATGAAAATGGTCTCTCTCAAACAACCCTACAATCAAATACAAAGAATCTCTTGTGTCCCCAGCACACCCAATACAATGGTGAATTGTATAGGTGCACTAGTTCGGTGAAGAGATGGTGATACAAGTGTAGTATGGATAGTAGAAATAGTTTTTTATAATCTGAATAAATAAAAACAGCAAGGTAGCAAGTAACAAAAGTGAGTAAAAATGGTATTGCAATGCTTAGAAATAAGGCCTGGGGTTCATACTTTCACTAGTGCAATCTCTCAACAATGCTAACATAATTGGATCATATAACAATCCCTCAACGTGCAACAAAGAATCACTCCCAAAGTTCTTATCTAGCGGAGAACATAAGATGAAATTGTTGTAGGGTACAAAACCACCTCAAAGTTATCCTTTCCAATCAATCTATTGAGCCATCCCTATAAGTGTCACGAACAGCCCTAGAGTTCGTACTAAAATAACACCATATGATACGCATCAACCAACTCTAATGTCACCTAGATACTCCAATGTCATCACAAGTATCCATGAGTTGATTATTCGATATGCATCAAACAACTTCAGATTCATAATATTCAATCCACACAAAGAACTTCAAAGAGCAACCCAAAGTTTCTATCGGAGAAAAGAAGATGAAAACGTGTACCAACCCATATGCCTAGACTCCCCAAGGTCACGGGAATCCGCGAGTTGATTACCAAAACATACATCAAGTGACTCAATAGAATACCCCATTATCACCATGGGTATCCCATGCAAGACATACATCAAGTGTTCTCAAATCCCATGATATTCAATCCGATAATAACAAAACCTCAAAGGGAAAGACTCAATTCATCACAAGAAGATAGAAAGGGAAGAAACACCATATGATCCAACTATATTAACAAAGCTCGCGGTACATCAAGATCGTGCCAAATCAAGAACACGAGAGAGAGAGAGATCAAACACATAGCTACTGGTACATACCATCAGCCCCGAGGGTGAACTACTCCCTCCTCGTCATGGAGACCGCCGGGATGATGAAGATGGCCTCCGGTGATGATTCCCTCCTCCGACAGAGTGCCGGAACAGGGCTCCGGATGAGATCGCTTCGGTACAGAGGCTTGCGGCGGTGGCATGGAAGTTCTAGTTTTCTTTCTGGGGTTTACTATATTTATAGGAATTTTTGGCGTTGGATTCATGTCAGGGGGGTGCCCGAGGGGCCCACAAGCTCGGGGGGCGCGCCCCCCAAGCTTGTGGCGCCCTCGGCCACTTCCTGGTCTAGCTCCGGTGCTCCGTGGGTCTCTTTTGGTCCATAAAAAATCACCACAAATTTTGGGATCAATCCGAGAACTTTTATTTCTGCACGAAAAACAACACCACGGTAGTTCTGCTGAAAACAGCGTCAGTCCGGGTTAGTTCCATTCAAATCATTCCAAAACCATATAAAATTGTTGTAAACACGGCATGAATACTTCAGAAATTATAGATACATTGGAGACGTATCAGCATCCCCAAGCTTAATTCCTGCTCATCGTCGAGTAGGTAAATGATAAAAGAAATAATTTATGAAGTGTGAATGCTAGCATAGTGCATAAGTTTAATCAATGATAATTCCAAACACTTTTTCTAGCATCATTATCTATCATAAACAGTAGCTCATCTCATAAAACTTCTCATGACGAAGTAGCAACCTATTCACATAATAAAGTATAGACATAAACTTTCTTGAAAACTAACAAACTATGTTCTCAGTCATCAAACAATTGCAATTCATCTTATTTTCAGGAAGGATCTATGTAAGAGCTTTGATTTAGCAAATTCCACATACTCAACTATCATATAGTCTTCCATGATTGATGACACTCAAAGCATATTTTTAGACCAAACCGTTTCAGTCAAACACATAGGAAGATAGGGGCTTAATGTTTTTCCTCCCAACTTATTTATCTCAGGGATAATGTCAACAATAATAATACATGATCACCTATATTCAACTGGATATATGTGCCTGGATCTTTCCCCACCACATGATGCTTGCCAAGAGAGAAAATAAAAACGGAATAGAGAAGAACACTATTGACTCTTGCATAAAAGTAAATACATAAAGTAAAAGATAGGCCCTTCACAGAGGGAAGCAGAGGTTGTCATGCGCTTTTTATTTTTGGATATGCAAGCTCTTAATGCAAAGGAACATCACTTTATATTGCCCCTTGTGATAGCAACCTTTATTATGCAGTCTGTCGCTTTTATTTCTTCACCATCACAAGTTCGTACAAAGCTTGTTTTCCCTTACAATAAAAGATCATACATATTTAGGAGCAATTTTTATTGCATTTGCACCGATGACAACTTACTTGAAGGATCTTATTCAATCATACATACTTAGTACGAAATTTTGGCTAGCAAAAGATTATGGGCAAGCATCACATGTGAATCTAAACAAACATAACTCATTACGTTGTCTTCCTTGTCCAACATCAACTACTTGATCAAGCTTGAAAATAATTAATGGGGACTCACAATCATAGAAGATGTCCAAGATAGTATATTTATGTGTGAAATCTTTCTTCCTTCAATATTCTTTCATGAATTGTTCAAGTGACCAATGTTGTGTTTGCTAACTTTCAATAAATTTTACAACTTATACTTCTTATATGTGAAGTCACTACTCCCCTTGGGACTGCTACTTGTTAGCTGCGTTGGTAATTCCATGAAGAGGAAGGGAGATGCAGTACAAGAGAGATAAGTATTTCCCTCATTTAAGAACCAAGGTTATCAATCCAGTAGGAGAATCACACAGAACCTCGTTGGCAGCACCTACACACATGAACAGCAAATACATGCACCCATTGCAAAACAAGGGGTTGTCAATCCCTTGGCGGTTAATTGCAAGGATCAAATCTCGTAGTGATAGATAAATAAAGTAAAACACAAAAGTAAAAGAATGGTAAATAAATTGCAGCAAGGTATTTTTAGTTTTCTATATGATAGAAGATAGACCCGGGGGCCATAGTTTTCACTAGAGGCTTCTCTCTTGAAGATAGCATACGGTGGGTAAACAAATTACTATTGGGAAATTGATAGAAAAGCGCATAGTTATGATGATATTCAAGGCAATGATCATGTATATAGGCATCACGTCCGAGACAAGTAGACCGACTCCTGCCTGCATCTACTACTATTACTCCACCCATCGACCGCTATCCAGCATGAATCTGGAGTATTAAGTTCATAAAGAACGGAGTAACGCCTTAAGAAAGATGACATGATGTAGACAAAGTAAATCCTAGCAATATGAATAAACCCCTTCGTTTTACCCTTAATGGCAATGATACAATACGTGTCATGTCCCTTTTTGTCACTGGGATTGAGCAACGCAAGACCGAACCCATCACAAAGCACCTCTCCCATTACAAGGTAAACCAATCTAGTTGGCCAAACCAAATCAATAGATCGGAGAGAAATACAAAGCTATAACAATCATGCATATAAGAATTCAGAGAAGACTCAAATAATATTCATGAATAATCTGATCATAAACCCACAATTCATCGGATCCCAACAAACACATCACAGAAAAGGATTACATCGAATAGATCTCCAAGAAGATTGAGGAGAACATTGTATTGAAGATCAAAGAGAGAGAAGAAGCCATCTAGCTATTAGCTATGGACCCGTAGGTCTGTGGTAAACTACTCACGCGTCATCGGAAGGGCAGCAAGGTTGATGTAGAGGACCTCCGTGATCGAATCCCCCTCCGACAGATCACCGGAAAAGGTCTCCAGATGGGATCTTGAAGAAACAGAGACTTGCGGCGGTGGAAAAAGTGTTTCGGGGTGGCTCTCTGTTGGTTTGGGAATATTTGTGAATTTATAGCGAAGGAATTAGGTCAAGAGGTGCCATGAAGGGCCCACAAGCCTGGGAGGCGCCCCCCAGGGCGCGCCTGGCAGGCTTGTCACGTCCTCGTGGTACTTCAGGTCTTCTCCTGAAGCTTCCTGGGTTTCTTCTGTTCCAAGGAAAATTAAACCAAAGTTTTTTCTCCGTTTGGACTTCGTTTGGTACTGTTTCCCTAAAAAGCCAAAAACATGCAGAAAACAGCAACTGGCACTGGGCACTGAGTTAGTAGGTTAGTCCCAGAAAATGATATAAAATTGCATATAATTGCATAATAAACATCCAAGATTGATACTATAATAGCATGGAACAATCAAAAATTATAGATACGTTGGAGACGTATCAGCATCCCCAAGCTTAATTCCTACTCGTCCTCGACTAGGTAAATGATAAAAACAGAATTTTTGATGTGGAATGCTACCTATCATATTCATCATGTAATCTCTTTGTGGCATGAATATTAAAGATCCGAATGATTCAAAGCAATAGTCTATAGTTTGATATAAAGACATCAATACTCAGGCATACCAACAAACAATCATGCCTTTCAAAATAAAAATGCTGAAGAAAGTTATCCCTACAAAATCATATAGTCCTGTCATGCTCCATCTTCTTAACACCAAATATTTATCATGAACAACCCTAGTTTTAGCCAAGCAATTGGTTCATACTTTTTAACGCGCTTCAACTTTTTCAACCCTCATGCAATACATGAGCGCAAGCCATGGATATAGCACTATGGATGGAATAGAATATGGTAGTAGAGATCAATAAGGGGAAGTCGAAAAAGAAGATAGTCTTTGCAAGGAGTAGGTTAATCAACGGGCTATGGAGATGCCCATCAATTGATGTCAATGCAAGGAGTAGGGAGTGCCATGCAACGGATACACTAAGAGCTATAAGTGTATGAAAGCTCAACAACGAAAACTAAGTGGGTGTGCATCCAACTTGCTTGCTCATGAAGACCTCGGGCATTTGAAGAACCCCATCATCGGAATATACAAGCCAAGTTCTATAATGAAAAATTCCCACTAGTATATGAAAATGAAAGCATAGGAGACTCTCTATATGAAAAACATGGTGCTACTTTGAAGCACAAGTGTGGAAAAAGGATAGTAACATTGCCCCTTCTCTCTTTTTCTCTCATTTTATTTCTTTTCTCTTTTTTTTTGTTGGGCTCTTTTTTGGCCTCTTTTTTTTCTTTTTTATTTCCTCACTGGGACAATGCTCTAATAATGATGATCATCACACTTCTATTTACTTACAACTCAAGATTACAACTCGATACTAGAACAAAATATGACTCTATATGAATGCCTCTGCCAGTGTACCAGGATGTGCAATGATGCTAGTGTAACATGTATGAAAAATGATGAACGGTGGCTGAGCCACAAATACTATGTCAGCTATATGATCATGCAAAGCAATATGACAATGACGATGTGTGTCATATAAACGGAACGGTGGAAGTTGCATGGCAATATATCTCGGAATGGCTATGGAAATGCCATAATAGGTAGGTATTGTGGCTGGTTTGAGGAAGATATAAGGAGGTTTATGTGTGATAGAGCGTATCATATCACGGGGTTTGGATGCACCGGCGAAGTTTGCACCAACTCTCAAGGTGAGAAAGGGCAATGCACGGTATCGGAGAGGCTAGCAAATTGCGGAAAGGTGAGAGTGCGTATAATCCATGGACTCGCATTAGTCATAAAGAGCTCACATACTTATTGCAAAAGTCTAGTAGCCCTCTATGCAAAGTACTACTACGCATGCTCCTAGGGGGGAGGTTGGTACGAGTTAACCATCGCGCGCCCCCGACCGCCACGCAAAGGAAGGCAATCAATAATAAATCATGCTCCAACTTCCTAGCATAACGACAGACCATACGTGCATGCTTCGGGAATCACAAACCTTAACACCAATATTCTTACTAAACCACAATCATTCACTAGTACCTCCCACATATTACCATCTTAATATCGCAAAACTATTGTAAGGAATCAAACTTATCATATTCAGTGATCTATATGAAAGTTTTTATTATATCCTTCTTGAATACCTATCATATTAGGACCAATTTCATAACCCATGAAAATTGCCATTACTATTTATGAGACTCTCAAAAAGATATAAGTGAAGCATGAGAGTGCAACTATTTCTTTAAAATATAACCACCGCCATGCTCAAAAAGATATAAGTGAAGCACTAGAGCAACTGGCTAGCTCAAAAGATATAAGTGAAGCACATAGAGTATTCTAAAAAATCACGAATAAATGCGTGTCTCTCTAAAAAGGTGTGTCCAGCAAGGGATGATTGTGACAAACTAAAAAGAAAACAAACAAAAGACCACTATAATACACGACGCTCCAAGCAAAACTCATATCATGTGATGAATAAAATATAGCTCCAAGTAAGTTACCGATGGTTGGTAGACGAAAGAGGGGATGCCACTCGGGGGCATCCCCAAGCTTAGATGCTTGTGTCTCTTTAAATATTATCTTGGGGTGCCTCGGGCATCCCCAAGGATAGGCTCTTGCCACTCCTTATTCCTTCATCCATCTTGATCTTACTGAAAACTTGAAAACTTCAGCACACAAAACTCAACAAGACCTTTGTGAGATCCGTTAGTATAATAACCAAATCACAAATTCTAGGTACTGTTATGAACCCATTCATATTTTATTATTGCATAATACCTACTGTATTCCAACTTCCCCATGACTTATACCCCCCGATACAAACCATAGATTCATCAAAACAAGCAAACTATGCAACGAAAACAGAATCTGTATAAAACAGAACAGTCTGTAGCAATCTGAATAAAAACCATACTTCTGGACCTCCAAAAATTCTGAAAAATTAGGAAAACAAGGAAAATTTGTATATCAATCATGTGAAAATTTCATAGCAAAAACACGTTCCAGTGATTTTTAGATTTTTCTGGACTTAGCATAAAAGTTTTTCTGTTTTTTCACAGAATCAAAGCAACTACTATCCCGCATCATCATAATAGTAACATAATTGTGTGCAAACTCAAAAACAGAAAAAGATAACTATTGGGTTGTCTTCCAAAAGCTCTTTCTTTATAGCCATTAAGATAGGCTTGAGATTTTATCGATGCTCACACGAAAGATAACAATTGAAACACCAAGAGAGAATCATGTAGCATGTGAAAAACACATTTAAGTCTAACATACTTCCTATGCATAGGAATTTTATAAGCAAACAAATTATCAAGGCAAGCAAAACCTAGCATATGCAAGGAAGAAGAATAAAACATTGACGATCTCAACATAACGAGAGGTAATTTAGTAACATAAAAATTTCTACAACCATATTTTCCTCTCTCATAATAATTACATGTAGGACCATATTCAAATTCAACTATATAGCTATCACATAACATATTTTCTACATGATCCACATGCATGCAAAGTTGACACTCTTCCAAAATAGTGGGATTATCATCAACTAAAATCATGACCTTTCCAAACCCTCTTTTATCAAAAATTTCATAAGATTGATCATTCTCCAAAGTAGTAGGATCATTATTACCTAAAGTTGACACTCTTCCAAACCCACTTTCAATATTATTGCAGTCACTATTGTCAATATCATATTCATAATGAGGCTTAAATAAATTTTCAAGATCATTAGAAGCATTATCACCCCAATCATGATCACTACAATAAGCAGCGGACATAACAAATTCATCATCCCCAAGCTTGTAGTTTTGCATATCATTAACACAATTGACATTAATAGAATTTACAGTAACACCATTGCAATCATGCTTTTCATTTAAGGAGCAATCATGAATCACTTTATAAGTTTCTTCTTTCAAAACTTCATGATAATTTTCAGATTCATGATTTTCAAGCAAAACTTCATAGAGATAATGAAGTAGACTCAACTCACTAGCATTTGTTTCATAATAATTGGATCTTTTGAAAAGATTAGCAAGTGGATGAGGATCCATCTTTATTTTCTTGTTTCTTTTCTGTTATTTGAGTGTTGTCATGAAGACAATAAAAGCAAGCAAGCAAACAAGCAAAAAGGGCAAACGGAAATATTTTTGCATTTTTGGGAAAATATTTTAGAAGTGGGGGAGATGAAAACGATAGGCAAATGGCAAATAAAGTAAATGCAAGTAGATGATAGTTTGCGTGTACGTACCTGATAGATTTTGGTGATGTCTCCCCGGCAACGGCGCCAGAAATTCTTCCTGCTGCTTGTTAGCTGCGTTGGTAATTCCCTAAAGAGGAAGGGAGATGCAGTACAGTAGAGATAAGTATTTCCCTCAGTTAAGAACCAAGGTTATCAATCCAGTAGGAGAATCACATAGAACCTCGTCGGCAGCACCTACACACACGAAAACCAAATACTTGCACCCAACGCAAAACAAGGGGTTGTCAATCCCTTGGCGGTTAATTGCAAGGATCAAATCTCATAGTGATAGATAAATAAAGTAAAACACAAAAGTAAAAGAACGGTAAATAAATTGCAGCAAGTTATTTTTAGTTTTATATATGATAGAAGATAGACCCGGGGGCCATAGTTTTCACTAGAGGCTTCTCTCTTGAAGATAGCATATGGTGGGTAAACAAATTACTGTTGGGCAATTGATAGAAAAGTGCATAGTTATGACGATATTCAAGGCAATGATCATGTATATAGGCATCACGTCTGAGACAAGTAGACCGACTCCTGCCTGCATCTACTACTATTACTCCACCCATCGACCGCTATCCAGCATGCATCTAGAGTATTAAGTTCATAAAAAACGGAGTAACGCCTTAAGCAAGATGACATGATGTAGACAAAGTAAATCCAAGCAATATGAATAAACCCCATCGTTTTACCCTTAATGGCAATGATACAATACGTGTCATGTCCATTTCTGTCACTGGGATTGAGCAACGCAAGACCGAACCCATCACAAAGCACCTCTCCCATTGCAAGATAAACCAATCTAGTTGGCCAAACCAAATCGATAGATCGGAGAGAAATACAAAGCTATAACAATCATGCATATAAGAATTCAGAGAAGACTCAAATAATATTCATGAATAATCTGATCATAAACCCACAATTCATCGGATCCCAACAAACACATCGCAGAAAATGATTACATCGAATAGATCTCCAAGAAGATCGAGGAGAACATTGTATTGAAGATCAAAGAGAGAGAAGAAGCCATCGAGCTACTAGCTATGGACCCGTAGGTCTGTGGTAAACTAGTCACCCATCATCAGAAGGGCAGCAAGGTTGATGTAGAGGCCCTCCGTGATAGAATCCCCCTCCGGCAGATCACCGGAAAAGGTCTCCAGATGGGATCTTGAAGAAACAGAGACTTGCGGCGGCGGAAAAAGTGTTTCGGGGTGGCTCTCTGTTGGTTTGGGAATATTTGTGAATTTATAGCGAAGGAATTAGGTCAAGAGGTGCCACGAGGGGCCCACAAGCCTTGAAGGCACCCCCCAGGGCGCGCCAGGCAGTCTTGTCGCCTCCTCGTGATACTTCAGGTCTTCTCCCGAAGCTTCCTGGGTTTCTTCTGGTCGAAGAAAAATTAATCCAAAGTTTTTTCTCCGTTTGGACATTGTTTGGTACTGTTTCCCTAAAAGCCAAAAACATGCAGAAAACAGCAACTGGCACTGGGCACTGAGTTAGTAGGTTAGTCCCAGAAAATGATATAAAATTGCATATAATTGCATAATAAACATCGAAGATTGATACTATAATAGCATGGAACAATCAAAAATTATAGATGCGTTGGAGACGTATCAGGGACAAGCATATGAAGCAAATATAATTTCAACTTTATGATATTCAATTCATTCAACAATTTACTCTTAGGATATAAGTGAAGCACAAGAGTAAATGACAAACTACTCCAAAAAGATATAAGTGAAGATCAAATGAGTAGTTAAATAATTAAGTAGCTATGTGAGGACACTCTCTCATTCAAGATTTCAGATCCAAGAATTTTATTCAAACAGCAAACAAAATGAAATAAAATGACATTCCATGAATAGCACATCTCATGCAAAGAAGCAAAAACTTAGGCTCAACCGAGACTAACTGACAATTGTTGATGAAGAAGGTGGGATGCCTACCGGGGCATCCCCAAGCTTAGATGCTTGAGACTTCTTGGAATATTAACTTGGGATGACTTGGGCATCCCCAAGCTTGAGCTCTTGTGTCTCCTCAATTCCTCTCATATCACGGTTTCCCTCATCCTTAAAAGCTTCATCCACACAAAACAGAAAAAGAACTCGTGAGATAAGTTAGTATAAATCAATGTAAAACCTTATCATTCTCTACTGTAACAAATTACTAAAATTATAATTTAACATTGCATACTAAATGCCTCTGCATATTTAATACTCCTATGCTCAAATAGAACCATTAAACAAGCCAACAAATGCAAACAATGCAAACATAACAGCAATCTGTCTAAACAGGACAGTCTGTAAAGGATGAAGAAGAATCCATACTTATTTAACTCCAAAAATTCTGAAAATTTACCACACTGTAAAAAAATTATTATAATTACTGTGTAAAAATTTCAAGATTTTATCATGTTCTGACTATTCAGGAATATTCAAGACATAACAGCAAACTTTCTGTTTTCAAACAGCAACATATAGACTTGCAAACTGAGCATGGTAAAGGATATACTTGTCAATTTTATTGAAATAAAAGATACAAACATTATTATAAATAACAGAAAGAAAATCTCAACAAAATAAAATGACGCTCCAAGCAAAACACATATCATGTGACGAATAAAAATATAGCTCCATGTAAGGTTACCGATAATGTTGAAGACGAAAGAGGGGATGCCTTCCGGGGCATCCCCAAGCTTAGTTGCTTGGGTCTTCCTTGAATATTACCTCAGGGTGCCTTGGGCATCCCCAAGCTTAGGGTATTGCCACTCCTTATTCTCCTCATATCGATATCTCACCCAAAACTTGAAAACTTCAATCACACAAAACTTAACGGAACTTCGTGAGATGGGTTAGTATGATAAAGAATAAATCATCACTTTGGTACTGTGAAGACAAGATCCATAATTGTTCTCGCATAATTCCTACTGTACTCTATCATTTACACAATTTATATCACTCAATATAAGCAATGGAAACGCTAAAACAAGCAAACTATGCAAACAACACAGATTCTGTCAAAAACAGAACATTCTCTAATGATCTGAACAAAGACCATACTTCTGCAACTCCAAAAATTCTTAAAAATTAGGACAACATAGGAAATTTGTATATCAATCATGTTTAAAAATTTAAGAAGGTTTTTACGCTCCATTAAATTATTGGAATTTCTGCACTGGACGCAAAAGTTTCTGTTTTTGCATAGAATCAAGTCAACTATCATCCACACTATCCCAAAGGCTTTACTTGGCACATTATTGAAACAAAAGCTATAAAACATGATTAATACAGTAGCTTAATCATGTTAACACACAAAAACAGTAGGTATAAATATTGGGTTGTCTCCCAACAAGCGCTTTTCTTTAATGCCTTTTTAGCTAGGCATGATGATTTCAATGATGCTCACATAAAAGTAAAGAATTGAAACACAAAGAGAGCATCATGAAGCATATGACTCAAACATTTAAGCCTAACATACTTCCTATGCATAGGGATTTTGTGAGCAAACAACTTATGGGAGCAAGAATCAACTAGCATAGGAAGGCAAAACAAGCAGGACTTCAAAACTTTCAACACATATAGAGGAAACTTGATATTATTGAGAAGCCTACAAGCATATGTTCCTCTTTCATAATAATTTTCAGTAGCATCATGAATGAATTCAACAATATAACCATCACATAAAGCATTCTTTTCATGATTCATAGGCATACAATTTTTATTACTCTCCACATAAGCAATTTTCTTCTCATTCATAATAGTGGGAGTATCATATGAAACTCGAATACTATACATTGTTTCCACATTAAAAGAGTAATGTTCAGTAAGAGGGTATTCATAATTATGAAAATCTTTATAAGAATAATTATCACTACTTTTTATAACATAAGTATCATCACAATAATCATCATAAGTAGCAACTTCGTTCTCATCATAATCAATTGAAACCTCTTCAGGAATAGTGCAATCATTACTAAATAAAGTCATGACCTCTCCAAATCCACTTTTATTATTATAATAAGATTGAACACCATCCAAAATAGTGGGATAATTATTACCTAAAGTTGACACTCTTCCAAACCCACTTTCATTATTATTGCAATCATCATAGATAGGAGGCATGCTATCATCATAACAAATTTGCTCATCAAAACTAGGGGGAATAAAAAGATCATCCTCATTAAGCATAGCATCCCCAAGCTTAGGATAAACATTATTTGCAGCAAATAAATTCTCAAACATGTCATCCCAATCAAACATAGCATCCCCAAGCTTATGGGTTTGCATATCATTAGCATAATCACTATTATCATCAATAGTATGAATAGCACCAACAGTATAACAATTATTATTATCATAATTTCCCAAGTTGGTGCCAAAAAGATTTTCAAGATTATAAGAAGTATCGTTATCTTCCCAATCATTATTATCACTACAAGTACTAGGCATAACGAAATCATCATCAAGTGTATCATCTTCCACAATTATTTTTGATTCATTCTCATGAGGCACAACAGTAATAGGAGCAACATTATATGGGAGAGATACCTTTTTACCTTTACTTTTCCTTCTTTTCTTATTCTTCTTCTTCACCACATTATGTGTGGGTTCAATCAATTTTTCCGAGCTTCTTATTGAAGAGATTGGTTGGATAGGAAGCTCCTCCTCGTCACCTATTTCATCACGAGAGACAATACGAGGGAAAGTGGAAATCTTTACCCTTCCATTAGAATTTATTTTATATTCTATTGGTTTTCCCGTCTTTCTATAATTGGCTATATAAGCATTCTCATTGCAATTTACCACACAAAACATATAGATTTCCTGTAGATTAGTTTCAGTATGGTCTGTGAATATGAATGCTTCAAACCAACTATTTTTATGTGTCAACTCTTCACACCCCAAAAATAGACAAAGTTCATTATAAAGTTCAAGGGTGATCAAGTTATTACAATATTTGGCCACGATTCGATCAAGGAAAAGTATGCATTGGAAATTAAGATGACCAACCCTATTGCAAAGTTCACAAGTAATGGGATGAAGAGAGCATAATTTTGTAGCAAATTCATCTATCACTTTAAGCCACCAATTGGTTTTATCATGTTTATGCTTCTTACAAAATCTATCATCCCTATAAGGCATGTCTTCACAAATTTTATGCACTCCACAAAAATTGACATGCTTATAAGAAATCTTTTTATCATGACTAGTGCAATCATCATTCGTATTATGGATATTCAAAGAATTCATACTAACAACAATGCAACCATGATTATCATTCAAGGAACTCACATTAAACATTTTATTAAATTCTTCCTCTAGCAATTGAGCACAATTATCGGAATCCTTATTTTCAAGAAAGACATCATAAAGGTGAAGCATGTGAGGCAATCTCAATTCCATTTTTTTGTAGTTTTATTTTAATAAACCAAACTAGCGAATAAACAAGTAATTAAAAGATTTGATTGCAAGATCTAAAGATATACCTTCAAGCACTCACCTCCCCGGCAACGGTGCCAGAAAAGAGCTTGATGTCTACTACGCAACTTTTATTCTTTTAGACTTTGTTGGGCCTCCAAGCGTAGAGTTTTGTAGGACAGTAGCAAATTTCCCTCAAGTGAATGACCTAAGGTTTATCAATCTGTGGGAGGCGTAGGATGAAGATGGTCTCTCTCAAACAACCCTGCAATCAAATACAAAGAATCTCTTGTGTCCCCAACACACCCAATACAATGGTGAATTGTATAGGTGCACTAGTTCGGCGAAGAGATGGTGATACAAGTGTAGTATGGATAGTAGAAATAGGTTTTTATAATCTGAATAAATAAAAACAGCAAGGTAGCAAGTAACAAAAGTGAGTAAAAACGGTATTGCAATGCTTAGAAACAAGGCCTAGGGTTCATACTTTCACTAGTGCAATCTCTCAACAATGCTAACATAATTGGATCATATAACAATCCCTCAACGTGCAACAAAGAATCACTCCCAAAGTTCTTATCTAGCGGAGAATATAAGATGAAATTGTTGGAGGGTACGAAACCACCTCAAAGTTATCCTTTCCGAGCAATCTATTGAGCCATCCCTATAAGTATCATGAACAGCCCTAGAGTTTGTACTAAAATAACACCATATGATACGCATCAACCAACTCTAATGCCACCTAGATACTCCAATGTCACCACAAGTATCCGTAAGTTGATTATTCGATATGCATCAAACAACTTCAGATTCATAATATTCAATCCACACAAAGAACTTCAAAGAACACCCCAAAGTTTCTATCGGAGAAAGGAAGATGAAAACATGTACCAACCCATATGCCTAGACTCCCCAAGGTCACGGGAATCCGCGAGTTGATTACCAAAACATACATCAAGTGTTCTCAAATCCCAAGATATTCAATCCGATAATAACAAAACCTTAAAAGGAAAGACTCAATTCATCACAAGAAGATAGAGATGGAAGAAACACCATATGATCCAACTATATTAACAAAGCTCACGGTACATCAAGATCGTGCCAAATCAAGAACACGAGAAAGAGAGATCAAACACATAGCTACTGGTACATACCCTCAGCCCCGAGGGTGAACTACTCCCTCCTCATCGTGGAGACCGCCGGGATGATGAAGATGGCCTCCGGTGATGATTCCCCCCTCCGGCAGAGTGCTGGAACAGGGCTCCGGATGAGATCACTTCGGTACAGAGGCTTGCGGCGGCGGCGTGGAAGTTCTAGGTTTCTTTCTGGGGTTTTCAATATTTATTGGAATTTTTGGCGTTGGATTCACGTCAGGGAGGTGCCCGAGGGGCCCAGAAGCTCGGAGGGGCGCGCCCCCCAGGCTTGTGGCGCCCTCGGCCACTTCCAGGTCCAGCTTCGGTGCTCCGCGGGTCTCTTTTGAGACGTATCAGGATCGTCCTCCACAGGTGTCCCCACGGGCCCGTGCTATTGGGCGGGCGAGGCTTCACCGTCTTCGCCCGCGTTCTCTTCTGCGTTAGGGGCGGCCTCGTTATCGGTGATGCCCGTAGGATTGGCCGTACTCCTGTTACCATTGTTGCCCTTCGGTCGCCTTTTAGGGCGGCGACGCTTGGGGTTTTCCTTGGGTTTCTGTTAGGAGGTACCTCTAGGGGTGCCGACCATGTAAACATCGTACGTGGATGTCGCGGCCCAATTCCCTATACGGGGCATGGTCGCGGGTGGTTCAGCTCCGGCGTCATCACTGACATCTTCCTCCATGCCAACGGCTTCATCAAAGCCGTAGTCAAGCATATCGGTGAAATCTTCGACCGTGGCGACTAGGTGGGTGGTGGGTGGGATAAAAATTTCCCGATCATTGGCTTTACATCCGATCTGATCTTAAGTGGCAGATGAGATTGCCAGGTTCTGGATTCGATCCAATACCTTGTTTATCTGCCAGAGCTCCTCAGTGTCCAGGACCTGGTTATAGGCCGGGCTTAGCTAAAAAAGCTTGTTTAGGCAGCTTGACGCGGCACCGTTATCCTGTTTGTCCTGGATTGACCCCTGGTCAATAACTGAAGGAACAACATCAGAGCCCGTCACTGCGGGGGCCGAGGGCGGGTTCAGCTTGAGGCCGATATCTGAGGAGCCAGAGGTTGAATCGGTCATGACGACCTCCGGCCCCATCTCCGGGGTCGGCTCCAGCGTGGGGCCGGATCCGTGCATGAGGTCGGTAGCTGATTCCGGTATCGTAGCGCTGGAGGGATCCTCCAGCTGATCTGAGATCGGCCCCGAGAGAACTAGATCACCTCGGGAGTCCGTGATGTACTCCAGGCTTCCGAACATGACGACCTGGTTCGGAGCGAAACTTTCGACAGGGCTCAAACGGCCGGTCGGGTCAGTGTGCACCACAATGCTGCCAAAAGCAAAAAGCTAGCCGGGGACGACGGTGTCACTGCAGCCAATACTACTACCGATCTATAGACGAGCCATCGATCTCCAACAATCAAATACCAGGCTCTCAATGAAAGCACCAATGTCGGTGTCAAAAAAGGCAGACCTCGGGTAGGGGGGCCCGAGCTGTGAGATCAGATCGATGGGTAACAGGAGACAAGAGACACAGTGTTTTACCCATGTTCGGGCCCTCTTGAGGAGGTAAAACCCGGCGTATTGCTCTTGCTTATAATGATGGTGTATCAAAGTAAAGGGCTGATCTACCTCGAGATCGTAAGCTATGGTCTAAAACCCTAAGGGTGATGATGAATGGATAGTCCTATGGCCTAAACCCTCCGGCTTATATAGGTACAGGGGGTGTCTAAGGTTGCACATGGTCGGTTGCCATCCAAGGATTAGATGCCGAATCTAATAGAAATACTTGGAGTTTATGTCAGGTCCTTGGCGAAGCCCAGCAAGCATAGGATGGAGGCTTCCGGAGTCCTTCTTCATCGTTGGGTCATCAGTCCGGCCCATGGACTAGGCCGGGTATGTCACAGCCCTAGAATTGAGTGCAATTAGTTGCATTAAATCATCCATGCATCATGTATAAATTTGTTGAAATTTGAATTGGGGATGATGAAACCCTAGCACCAAATCAAATCAAATAGGTTCAACTTAAAATAATTTTCAAAGAATCCAAAATGCCCTTTAGAAAAGTTCATGATTTTTGGTTAAGGTGGAAATCTCTGCCAAAAATGATGTACATATTTTCTAGGTCATCTCTGGATTTTTGAATTAATTCATAAAGTATTTGAATTAGGGCATTTAAATGCTATAAATACTTTAAATGCTCTAATAATTCTGGAAATAGTTGAGGGCTGTTGGAAATAATTCAAAATGTGCCCACAATTTATTTCAGGATTTCTAGAAATGATTTAGTATTTCTACTAAATCCAAAACAGGAAACAAAATAGAAAAACAGAAAGAAATGAGAGAGAGAGAACAGTACTTGGGCACTTACCTGGCCTGCATTGTGCCGACCCAGAACTGTAGGCCCATGCCAGTCATCGCCTACCTCTCGCGCGTGGTCGACGCGCGCGAGCACGCGCCTCACCACCTCCTGCTTGCCGCCGAGCCCCTGGACGCGTGGATGAACGCCTCGGTGACGTCTCGATCCGCCCGACCGCTCCATTACTCCCCCTCGCCTCTCCCTCACCTGCCTCCGCCATGGCCGAATCCGCAGTGAGTCCACCGCCGTGAACCACCGCGACCACCGCCCACCCCGTGCCCCTCCGACGTGTCCGCCACCTAGTCCCCGACCTCCTGACCGAGCCACGCAACCGGACGCGCCCCCTAGCGACTTCCGCGACCTCTTCATCAAGCTTCGGCCGTCGAGATCACCGGCGACCGTGCGCCCTCCTTGACGCCTCTCCGAGCCCGACGAGCCCTCCATCCGACGCGCTGTAAGCTCCTGCGTCTTTCCCCCTCGCTCCCGTGCTCGATTGGCCGTCGTAGCCGCCGTTTCCATGCTGGCCGAGAACCACCGCCACCTGAGCTTGTCGCCGATGACCCTCCGGTGACCATTTGGTCCCGCATAGATGCCTTAGGTGCCGCGCACGCATCGCCACGGCCACCGTAGCCTCGCTCCCGAGCTTGGCCGAACTCTGGCCGCCACTACCGTTGCCACCGCCGTCGCTCTAGGCCACACCCAGCGAAGGCCGTTGCACCAGACGACGCGGACGAACTTCCTCGTCGCGTAGATGGCCTCGGCCGTCGATTTGATCGCCGGAGGACGAAGCCCGCACCCCTCCGCCGCGTCTGTTGTCGCCGGCGTTGAGCCGCCGGCTAGTTTGACCCTTTTGACCAGGGGTTTGACCTCTCCTGAGTCTATGACATGTGGGCCCAGAGCCCTATTAACCTAAATTAGGATTAACATTAGTGTTAATTAACCCTGTTAATTAGAGTAGACACTGACATGCGGGTCCCACTGGTCAGGTTTGACCTGGACTGCCTCTGTTGACTTGCTGATGTCACAGTGACGTAATGCTGATGCAGTAAATCATTTTTTGGATTTAGTTTAATTTAGAGTAGCCAGGAAATTCCAGAAAATTCTTTAAACTTCAAAAAATCATATAAAATCAACCATAGCTCAGATGGAAATAATTTATATATGAAAAATTATCAGAAAAATATGAAGAATCTGTTTATGCCATGTTCATGAATGTTTGAAGAAGTTAAAATAACCAACTTGGAGAATTCATGATTAGGGCAATTTATGAATTAGCATTTGGAGTTGGAGTTTAATCTTGTTTGAATTCCACTTCATTTAACCTGGCTCAATGTTGCACTAGGTCAATTCAGTACATTAATATGACATATCATTCATTTGGTTGTGCATTGCATTGAATGTGCTCTCTTTCCTTGTTTGCCGGTGTGTGTTCCCTCTCAGTAGGCGTTGTTCCGACGATGTGATCGTTGACACTGATGAAGAGCAGTGCTATCTTCAGAAGTGCCAGGCAAGCAAACCCCTTGATCACTCTGATACAATCCCACTCTCTCGCTCTTGCTCTCTTTTACTGCATTAGGACAATAATGATTCAACTGTTACATTTTGCGGTAGTTGAACCCATTCCTCTGCATGACCTGTCTTTGCCACAGTAATTAGTAAAACCCACTAGCATGAGTAGGAGTTGTTTGAGCCATATGTGCCTACTCATTCATGCTTGCTTGTTATGCCTGCTATGCTTAGAGTTGTGTCAGGTCTGATTCATCTGGGATTGATTGGAATGGTGGTGAACATGTCCTACTGTTGAGAGCTAAGTGTGTGAACACGATTTGGTAAAGGTAGCGATGAGAGGCCATGTAGGAGTACATGGTGGGTTGTCTCATTGAAACCTTCCTCAAGAACTGAGTTCTGTGTTTGTGATCCAAGACAGTTACGACCACACATTGGACCCGAAACCAATGGACCCTCTCGACTTATTAATCGCCTTGATCTCTGTCCAGGAGTTGCAACTAGTTTCTGGTGTTTATAGGATATGTGTTGGGGGCCATGCATAGCGCTGACCTTAGGGGTGGGCTATGATGCGGTAGAGACACCGAGGCACGGTGTACCAGGATGACACCCGGATGGTGCTCTTGGGAACCCTGTTCTCATCGTTTGGGGCCGTGATAGAAACCTCGGCCGGACTTCTGTTGCGGATACAACCTCAAATAGGCGATAAACCTGGACTAGAGTCTCGTGTGGATTAGTCAAGTCGTGGCCGACACCCTCGCCAGGCTTCCGCTTGAAGGTTGCCGAGATACATGACGTGTACATGGTGGTAAGTGGTGAGAGCGTGTGTGAAGAAGTACACCCCTGCAGGGTAAATGATCTATTCGGATAGCCGTGTCCTCGGATATGGACTACTTGGAAAGCTTACATTGTTCATAGACAAGTTGAAATGGATACTCTAAAATGCGTAAGATAAGTGTGAGTGCTATGGATGGCCTTCTCGTAGGGAGACGGGAGCGGATCCATAGTGGTGTATTGATATGGTGACTATGTGGACTCGTGTGCGTTTTCTCACCTCAAAGAAATACTGGTAGTCGTAGTACAGGTTAGCCACTGAGTCAAAGCTGACTTGCTGCAGTTAAACTCCACAACCCCATTGTTGATACTGATGCATAAGTAGATAGTTCTGATATAAGTCTTGCTGAGTACCTTTATACTCACGGTTGCTTAACTTATGTTTTTGCAGAGGAGATGTTAGTCTCACGAGCTCTTTCAACGACGAGTTCGATGTTGACCGAGTAGCTTGGGAATCCCAGACAGAGGTCTGGTTCCTATGGAGGGTCTTGTAGATAGTCAGGCTTTTTAGCCTTCTTTCTTTCCAGCTGTCTGTACTCAGACAGGTTTATGCTTCTGTTGCTTGTATGACTTTGTATGTTGGATCATGAGACCCATGTTTGTAATATCATGTTATGTATGGCTCCTCGAAGCCTTTTAAATAAATACTTTGACTCGTAGGGTTATGTTGTGATGCCTTGTTGTATCGACACATATCGTGCATATTGTGTGTATGTTTTGAAATGCATTGGTATGTGTGGGATTCGACACTTAGTTATCTACTTTGGTAGCCTTCCATACCGGGAAATGCCTCCCAGCGCTTCCACTGAGCCATAGTAGTTCGCTACTGCTCCGGAACACATGGATTGACCGACATGTATCCTTATTCGCTCCTGTGTCTGTCCCTACGGGGAAATGTCACGCGGTGTTACTGGAGTACTGATAGCTTGCTACAGCCCGGTTGCACTCGCTGATGACCGACACGTGTGTCTGTCCCTGTACGTTTGTGCCACCTTGGTTTATGACTAACCATGTCGACCCGGGTTCTCTGTCATATGGATGCTAGCAACACAATCATATACGTGAGCCAAAAGATGCAAACGGTCCCGGCCAAGGTAAAGGCGGCAGCCATGGGTTACCGTGCGTGAGGCCGCAAAGCGATATGATGTGTCATTTGCTAGATCGGTGTGACTTAGGATCGGGGTCCCAACAGGCTAGGCCGGGACCCCCTAGTCCAGGACACCGTCACATATGTTGCTAGTCTCTTTGGTACTGTGCATTGCCCACTCTCACCTCGAGACATGGTGCAAGACTTCGCCGGTGCATCCAAACCCCGTAGGAGAACTTGTTCTCCTACACATAAGACATCATATATCTTTCTCAAAACAGCCACCATAACTACCTATCATGACATTTCCATAGCTATTCCGAGATATATTGTCATGCAACTTCCATTTTTACAATTCATTACATGATTTGAGTTTCATTGTCAGTTTTCATTTCATGATCATATAGAGCTAGCATGATATTTGTGGCAAAGCCACTGTTCATCATTGTTTACATGTTACGCTAGATCATTGCACATCCTGGTATACTGCCATGAGGCATTCATATGTAGTCATCATTTATATTTTGAGTTATGAGTAAATAAAGTGTAATGTAGAGTATTGAAGCCTTTATTCATTCACATGAAAATATATTTTCCACCAACCATAGCTTGCAGGAATTGTGTTTTGCTGCTTCAATATACCACCAATCAGCCTTCGCGCAGCCTGCTCTGTTTGTCCCACTTGAGTTCAACATGTTCAGAGAAATTGCTGGTACGTGTACATCATGCGTCGAAGGTTAGACTTCGTGGAGCATGCTCTGTTTGTCCCAAGATGCTTGAAGCCGGTTTATTTGTATTGATGTTGAGATTTGCTTAATATTATTGAATAATCCATAATATATGGTTGTGTGTAGCATCCAATGCAGAGGGACTAGACTCCGGGGTTTATTCCACTTCTTAAAAAACTAGGAGCTTAGCTATCATATTTACAATGCCAACTTTGTCAGCCAAGATGTGTCATTACATTACACAACAACCATGCATATTGTAAATGGCACTAAAATTGAGCGGCATCCGATGGGACATCCGGCCAGCGGCCAGACGGAGACAATATCCTTCTTTTTTCTAGAGTCACGAAGATATTGCATAATGATGTGGCATTATATTATGCGGAAACTATCTTTCGATTGGTATCAAAATATATCGATGGGGGACAGCCGGCCAGCAGTGGGATCGATGGACACACTTAATATCCCATTTTCAAAGTCGTCACAATATTGTCTTACTGTAGACTTGGTCCTAGTGTGTAATGTACTAATCTATTTGCTAGTTTATGTACAACATCCTCTTTTTTTGGAGTCGGAACGGTAGTGCCTGCCATAGTTGCAAATAATTGGGTGTTATCTTTACAATGCTTGCCAGCCAGTTGCCGACTATATGACAAAGAACGAAGTTGTCGCCTCTAACGTAGTATCTGATAGACGTTGTCACCCAAGATGCGTCATATACATCATATAACAATTACGTTGCAAACGGTTCCAAACTTGAGCGGCCTGCATGCGATGGGATGCCGACTAATATTTTGTTATTCTAGACCAAGTGCGCAGTAGTATAGTAAAGGTTATTCCTATGAAAGGGATAATCACTAATTAGAAAACCTTCACATGGAATATGTGCCATGTGAAATGAAATGGTAAATTTAGAAAACCATGACTTGTTAACCTCTCTCTCACCTCCGTGGCTACTTTGGAGGTCCATGACTTATGGACCGCGGACGCGTGGACGTCGACGCTGCGTGTATTGTCGCTTGTGTCGGTGTGTGTACGGGGACAGGGGGGGGTGTGTGTCAGACGTATTTGATGCGAGACCCGTCCTTCTCTTCTCTCTTTTTCTGTGCCGCCTATTTCAGTGAAGCCGTCCTGTGTAGCCGGTTTTTCATCACCGCCTAATGGGCCCTCTTTCAGTTCATTCGGCTGCTGGACATTGCGCGGGGCTAGCCGATGGTCCAGGCCGTCGAGTCAGCACGTCACAACTAGTAGTGATGGACTATCGGGAATTCGGTTTCATTGCCATGCATCATGCGACATAGTGGTGGCTCTAGTGCCTTGCTGACTCGCTGTGTCCTCTACAGGCAATGGGTGTAGCTGCGGAAAAAATAGGCCACATCAAGTGGAGCATGCAACAACCACATCATCTTTGCGATGCTCATAAGAGGACGGTGATGGCAGCTTCGCATTGGGATGACGGTGGCAGAGACATTGGATCGAAGGTGTCGTGATGAAGCTTATCACAAGGAGAAGAGACGCACAGGACAATGGATGCGATTAATTAGCAATGGTTTTCCAGTCGAGAGTTGTATCGAAAAGGCAATATGAGATGCTTCCCTCTGTTTATTAATTTTTTTTCGAAAAGGAACTCTGTTTATTAATTAATCTTGCACGTCAGTACTTTTCCTTGGTGGCAAGCTTAAGATATAGTCCACCACCGTAAAGCATTGGGACTGTCGGTAATGGGAATGAGATTTTATGTCGAAAGGGAAATGGAGTTTGAGGGGGGAAACTCCCACCTATTTCATGTTATGGAGGGCTGGTAATTCGTGGATTAAGTTGATTGAAATTTAGCAACACCGCGACACAAATCACCAGCACTGTGCCCTGCCCTGTCCACGAAAGCTAACTACCGGAAGACGGTGTGATCGACACGTAGCACATCCGATAATTTAAGCAAGGCACCACCACTAGGTCTTTTGTCCGTGGGTTTGCACGTACTGTGTTTTAAAAGCGCAGGAGGCATGCCACTATATTGAAAAGTTCAAAAGGACAACTTTAAGTGCCCATTACCACTATATTGAAAATGTTAAGAGCGCAAATGATCTCAGCGCATGCACATGGTAGGTAGCGTCTAATATCCATTGCAGCCAAACTACACACATTTGCCTATGTATTATATATAGGGTCCAGAAACACCTACAAGACCTCACCAACCCCTATGTCCATCAAACCGTGTCTTTCCTATCTCATCGACAGTCTTGAGGCAGGCATGTGCAACATCTTTGGTCCTGGGTCGTCGACCACACCCCTGCTCCCTCCAGCACGACGACCGTCGGAGCAGATACCACGGCTCCCGCCACCAAGGTTTGGGGATCTCATCACGATTCTGAGCATCGACGGGGGCGGGATTCGCGGGCTGATCCCGGCGGTCGTCCTCGCCCACCTCGAGGAAGAGCTCCAAGTTAGTAACCCAATTTCTCTCTCTGTCACCGTACGTACATCTCCCGGTCATCGGGCCTGCTGTCGCACATCTATGCTAGCAAGGCATCGGTTGCTGCTGGCAATGGAGACCTCCGCCGCATTGAACTTGCTGGAGCCATGTCGTATGAATGCATCATGTCGTGTCCTCTAAAATCAGCTTACTTACTATGGAGCACAATGTCTGAGGCCGTGAGCCTATTCGTCCGTATTCCTAACAGGAGGGAAGAACGAATCCGTAATACTAGCTAGCATGCCTTTTCTAGAGCACCATACCAGCGTCATGCTTATTTTTGTGTCTGGAAAGTTTTCATCTTCATTTGTTTATACTGTGCTTGGTGATATCATGTCGATATTAAAGTGATCACATCATGTTTTGCCCTGACGCTCTGCGTCGAGTGCTATTCAGCGAAGTTCACGACGCCAACGAGGCCATTCTCTTGGGTGAGGCAGCCCACTCGGGATCGGCCCTGCGCTGCCACGGCTTTCCGATTACGTCTCCAAGGCCCATCACATATGCTACTATTACCAACCCGACAATTATGTGTTTACCCAGCTGCATGCATATGCCACAGTTACCAGCATGATACACTTATAGTTACTTTGTTGTCCATGATATATTTACCAGTATAACCCAACTGCAATTACCAGGTTGCCCATGCTATAATTACCAACATAGGTAATATATAGTTAACTATGTGTCTACGCTACAGCTATCACCATGGCACTTTTTCTATTTTTCCAAATATGCTAGGTCATAGTCACCACTATGGTAGTGATGTACTTACAAGGGTGGTTGTAGCGAGAACTGTGGAATCGGTAGCTACTAACGAGTAGTTTGACAACCCACGTAATGTTGGCGATAACGATATATGAAAAACATGGGTAACCCTTATAATACCAGGTGAAAAACATGGATAACGGTTTGAGGTACGAAACATTTTGAATATTGGGAATAGGAGGGAATCTAGATTGACATCAACACTTTTGTCTTATCTGCATACATGGATATATCGAATGGAATAGAGGAGAAAGTTCACGTGGGGAGGGCAGAAATAGTTCGGCAGCTCCCTTGAAAACCTAACCGTTGCCACATATCACCATATATGTCTATTTTTTTTCCCTTTTTTGTTGAGATGCTTGGTATATCTAATCTGTTCAGGTTATTGAGGGGCACGGTAATTGGCGGAACGAAGATTTCCAGATTGCCGACTATTTTGATGTGATCGCCGGCACGAGCACGGGCGGTCTCATCGCGGCAATGTTGGCGACCCCAAACCAGCACGAGCGGCCAAAGTTCACCGCCGAGCAAATCAAGGATTTCTACATTCAGAACGGGCCTAAAATCTTCCGTCCAAAGTGGAAGTAAGTGTATATGCATGCATCTGACTAGCTAATTTTTCCATTGAGCCTAGATAATTACATTAGCAAGTAATAATCTCTGCGTTGGTTGTCTGCTTGCATAGTAGGTGGTTGTCGTGGTGGCCACTGGGCCTGTGCCTGGGACGTGGGTGCTGTGGGCCCAGGTACGACGGCAAGTTCCTGCGCCACGCGATCAGGGAAGTCACGGGCAGAACGCGCATCGACCAAACGCTGAGTAAATTGGTGGTACCTACGTTCGACGTGCATATCCTGAAGCCTGTCACCTTCACGTCATACAACGAGGACCCAAACGAGGAGAAGGTGCTCCTGTCGGACGTCTGCATCGGCACGTCGGCCGCGCCGACCTTCTTCCCTGCGCACCGCTTCGACTGCGCACGCATCGACGGCACGGCGGCGTCGCAATGCCACCTCATCGACGGCGGCCTCGTCGCCAACAACCCAACCATGACTGCGATATCGAGTGTTACCAGGCAGAAACTGCACGGGAATCGGGACTTCCACTGCCAAGCTGTGGATTACAAGAAATACCTAGTCATCTCCGTCGGGACCGGGGCAGCGGTGAAGGGAAAGGGGACATACACCGCAGAGGGTTGTGCCAAGTGGGGCGCCTTAAAATGGGTCCGCAACAGGGGCCACAACCCGATCGTCAACTTCTTCTCCCAAGCCAGCGACTTCTTGGTCGACTGGAAGGCTCGCCTGCTCTTACGCACTGCCCCAGACGAGGAGCAGAACTACCTCCGCATCCAGGCTCAGGTACATACATAAAGACTCCCTACTATTGTATGCAAGTGACTGACGTCGTCCGTATAAATAAAAGCTAATTAACACACATGTATATAGGCTCCTTTGTTCGGGGAGGACATGCTGAAAATGGACAACGCGACTCGGAAGAACACGGAGAAACTGATCAACATCGGCGAGAAGCTGCTGAACGAGAACGTGGCTACGATGCACTTGACCATGGGGACGTACCTGGCCGACCTGAACGGGGGCACAAACAGAGAAGCGCTCAAGCGCTTCGCCCTGTCACTCGTCAAGGAGCGTCATCTGCGCATTGGAAGAAAAAAGAAAGAAGAGGAGAAGGCAACTTCTGGGGCATCAGACCCATCAACGTCTACACAACCAGGTAGGAATGACAAGCAATGTGCTGCCGACCAATCTCAAGAACCATCTCAAGATGCCGTTAAAGGGGGTTGTAAAACAGACAAGTTTGACTATGTAGAGCAAGAGGAGACCGAAAGAACGCAATGAATATGGCCGTCTGGATTAACTTTCATGTCAATTACTAGTAATTCTGTATTCATTGTTGTTTGACGAAATTTTGTCACTTATTATTTGACCCGGATGTCATACGAACAAAAACATAAATAATAATATGAAGCACCAGTGTGTACAATCAAAAGTACTAATGAATGTGCTGGTATGTGCTTAATTAGCGATGCAAGTTTGGAACCTTCAGGGTACCCTCCGACCCTATTTAGTTCAATCAAACGAACTAAAGTTTCAAAAATGAAGTGAATTCTGAAAATTTTGTTCATTTAGTTGAACCAAAGAGGGTCAGAGGGTGCCCTCAATGTTCCAAATCTGCATGTCCATGCATAATCTCAACGTGCTAATCTCTATGGCTTAATTAAATGGGCTTAACAAGTTTCAGCTGACATCTTGTTCAGTGCATGCATGAAATATTATATATAAACTAGCACAAATGCCTGTGCGTTGCAACGGAAAAAATTGACGCGTGTTTTTCTACAAAGAAGACGCTAGTTTTTCCCATCCACCAAAATGTCCACCAGTGCAGATAACTGGGAGGCACACATCGTAATCTAGGAGAAGTTTATATCAGTCGTGCATTAAGCATGAAACAAGCCTTAGCACCTTTGCTAAAGGAACAACAATTTGGTCCTTAATTAAATGGGCTTAACAAGTTTCAGCTGACATCTTGTTCAGTGCATGCATGAAATATTATATATAAACTAGCACAAATGCCTGTGCGTTGCAACGGAAAAAATTGACGCGTGTTTTTCTACAAAGAAGACGCTAGTTTTTCCCATCCACCAAAATGTCCACCAGTGCAGATAACTGGGAGGCACACATCGTAATCTAGGAGAAGTTTATATCAGTCGTGCATTAAGCATGAAACAAGCCTTAGCACCTTTGCTAAAGGAACAACAATTTGGTCCTAGGTCACCGGCGCTAATGTTATACTCCGTATGTCTGGTGTTATTTGGTCAGCAGACCTCTTAGCCACGAATCCTAAACCTTTCATTCACACGAATGTCTTCTTATAAGTGGCATCACACCAACCAAAGGGGCCCAAAATCACCATCCATACTTCTCCCTCCATGGGACAACCAACCAGCCATGCACAAGAATATCCCACGATGTTGTCTCACAATCCCTTTTATTTCCTTTAGGCCACTTGTTGTCGTACAACTCACCACCGTATATAAATTAGTGAAATTTGATGCAAAGAAGCGAGGTGGTACTAATTAATTTGGCAACAAATCCAGTTTTAAACACAAGCAACAGCCAGTTCAGTTGGCAGCTGCCTTTGGTGCGGGCCACGAGCAGCTCAGCCCAAGCGAGGACTGACGGACAAAAAAGATCATTTTTTGCTGCCGCGTGCTGATCAGGCCCAGCTCAGCCCATGCGGGGAAACTACGACAGAAAAAACAATACGAAATGGTTTTCTGGATTGCGGGTTGTTACAGAGAAAAGTGAGGGTTTTTTCTACAAAACGCATGACGGACCAAAAATACCTATTCCCTTTATTTGTAGGTATATAATAAATTATTTAGCAGTGCTCACATAGAAGGTTATCCAATCAAAGAGTTCACACGTACATGTCAGTAGCACTAACGGAATCACAGTCAAAGCCGGGTACCCAGCATACTCGCCTAAGGCCTAAAAAAAAGGCTGGGCTACTTATACGCCGAGTGCTCTATCGGGCACTCGGCTTACATTTAGCCGAGCTAAAAACCTGTGTGATCGGCAACATAAAGTCGCTTGACGGTCGGCGGTTGTTAATGGTCATGCCACCTGGCCTCCATAGTAATTCGAGTGTTCGAACAAGACTGTCGGCTAATAACTAAGGCGAGCGGTGGCTGGCAGAAACCAGTCTTACGTGCTCCCGACACATATGGAGAAACCGACAACCGGAAAACGTCTCTGGGTCACCTATGTGCCGATAGGTGCACGTACCCCGAGTGTCCGGCGCTCGGCTTATGTGTCCATCAGGAGCTACCAGGTCCTGCCATATTGGGTGTTTGAGCAGAGTATCTTCGGTCCACACTCTCGTCTTACCACTGCAACGGCAGTGCCAAAAGGTTCTGGGTTGCCCAGATCTTGACTCATGTCGTGTAAGCCGAGTGTTGTCGATGGCTTACACCCAGAAGCCGAGTGTTACACTCAGCTTACTGACCATCAGGAATTTTTTTGTCTGTTTGCTGGACCATCCCTACAATGCAAACATATATAGACAACACAATAAAATCATATATTCCACGAAGTGCAACTTGTATAACAAATTAAGTAGCACATAACAATCTAATGACCATATCTAATATCCATACATAAACTCATAGAAGAAGATATAGATTGTCTATTGAAGAAACAAGTCATGACCATATCTCATATCTTTGCAATGAAAACATATAATGCCACTACGAACGGTGAAAAACTCATAGCCGGAATCCAAGCCGAAGCTCTGCTCTAATCACGTGAGAACGTGGCTCAAGGCCTCTGCCATTAATGTGTCAAATCAATAAAGCAGATCGTGCAGTGGATTTTTAGCAGCACTACTAACAAACCCTTTGATCCTAGTGCGTGATAAACGCATGACGCATTCGGAATCAGCGAAATTACAACCATGCGGTGTGCTCGAATGGCATTCCCCTTGCTATAAGAGGATACAGGGCGGGCCAATTCTGCTTTATGCTTCCCATTCCCCCCTTCCTTCGTCAACCTCGAGCTCCAGCGCCCAAGTTCACAGAATCCAGAGCCCAACTATCGCTTCCAATTTCTTGTCCCCATCTTCAAGAGATGGTCGGCGAGGGCTCCTCTGTTGGGTAACGCAGTAGAAAACAAAAACAATCCGTACTATGTACATGCCTAGGATCACTATGAAGATGCATACATGGTTTTGATCTGATCATTACCAACTCATAGCCCAGCGGAAGGAGAGTCGGTGAAGATCGTTGGTGCAGATCTCCGTAGCTAGGATTTTACAACCTCCCAACCACGAGGATGTTCTCCCTCGGACAGTCCCTTGGACGGTCCCTCGGACAGCCCTTCGGGTAGGCTCTCGAGCAGTCCCTCAGACAAAAGATTGAACATACGATCTCTCTACTAGGTAGCACACATACAGTGTCAGCTATCTTACAGGGCTTAGCCATCCAAGACTAAGCGCTGCCGGAAACCAGGCAGCCTTTCGGCACTACGAAACTATTTCGTGGAGGGGGAGAGAGAAGGGCAGATCATTGCATGGCTTTGTATGATAGCTCAAGTGTGAGAACTTGGATGAAATGCAGATCCCTCTCCACCTCCATTTATAGGGTGAGCAAGGGGTGGAGGCATGAAAAGATCTTCCACAAAAAGGGGCTTTAGGAAAACGCCCAAAAAGGTGGGCTAGATCTTTTCATCAAAAGCCACCAAAGGTGGAAGGAAGCTCCATGGAGGAGCCCCTTCCCCACCTTGGCCGTGACAAGCTTGTGCGGCTCCCCATGGGGAAATCCACCTCCCCAACATGCTCCACCATTTGTGGGGTGGGTCCCCAAGGGGCCCCCCACCAACCATAAAAACACTTTCCACGAATCGTGGGATCTTGTCCCCCATCTGGGGACATTGTGTTTTCCGCGCATGTTCTATCCAAGAAAAATCCACACAGTCCAGAACATTTCTGTCACCCTCTAAAATAATTCTGGATGCATTCTAAAACATTTTTGGTATTATGGTTTTTCTCTGAAACATTTTTGATTTCTCCGAAACACTTCCGGTTTTCTCTCCGAAACTTTTTCGTCATCTCCGAAACTTTTTCGGTGACTTTCTCTCAGACACCTAACCTTGTATTCAACAGATAGATGAGCCTTAAGTTTGTGACCCTGTAGGTTCAGTGAAATATCGACATGACCGGAACTCTTTCCGATCAATGATCAATAGCGGAACTGTGGACATCCATATTGATCCCTATACCCACACGAATAAATATTTGAGTGATCCTATAGTTTCCGAGTGCTATTCCTATTGCGTCGTGATATGTTACAAAAAACCGAGGTGAGATTTATCAGCATCCCTGTTTGGAACAATTCCAACTTTCTGTGCCACAATTTTGTTTATTACACCAAACCCTTAATTTAAATCAAAAATCGCTTGGAGCATTGATGAAGACAGTATCGATGTAACTCCTTACAATGATCTCTTCATAATCTCCGCTTGTGAGAAAACATGTCAGTGCTACTTTAGTACTCAACGACATTTTTCACTATTGTCCTATGATCAATACTTTGATCACTTTGGTATCTTTCTCGCAACTAATTTGGAGTATTGAACATTGATACGTCTCAAACATATCTATAGGATTTTAGCTTTAAATGCCATTACATTAACATTCTTACATATTTTTGCCATCATTTGATGTTATTTTTCTGGACTAACATATTAATCCAGTGCCTAGTGCCAGTTGCTGTTTTCTGCTTGTTTTTAGTTTTATAGAAAATCGATACCTACAGAAGTCCAAACACGACGAAACTTTTTGACGATTTTTCTGGACAATAAGAGACCCTAGAAGCTTCGGGAGGAAGCGAGAAGACCCACAGGGGCCCCACAAGGTAGGGGGCGCGCCACCCTGGCTTGTGGGCCAAGTGGTGGTCCTTTTTCCCTAATTCTTGGCCAATGAATTCCCATATATTCTCAAACCCTTAGAGCGAGACCCGAAACAATTTTATCACTGCAACAAGCCTCTGTTCCGAAGCGATCCCATCTGGAGCCCTTTTCTGTCACTCCGCCGGAGGGAGAAATCATTGGGGACGCCATATAGGTAGTGATATGTGATTGTGTGGGTAAATTATTAAAGTTAAGTATGGATTTTGGTGTTAAGGTTTGTGAGTCCATATACATGAAAGTGCTAGCTGCTGGCATTAGCGAGGATGTCGGTGTGTGAGATTTCTTAGAGTGGCACCCGTGTGCATTCGGATCGGGGCGAGCGATGGTTTAACTCCTACCAACCTCCCCCCCCCCTACGGGCATGCGAGTTGTGCTTGCTTTGAGGGCTACTAGACTTTTGCAATAAGTATTTGAGTTCTTTATGACTAATGTGAGTATTTTGGTCTACAAGCACTTCCACCATCCACATTTTGCTAGCCTCTTCGGTACCGTGCATTGCCCACTCTCACATCGAGACATGGTGCATACTTCACCGGTCCATCCAACCCTGTGAGATGATACACTCTCTCACACATAAACCTCATTATATCTTTTCAAAACAGCCACCATACCTGCCTATTATGGCATTTCCATAGCCATTCCAAGATATATTGCCATGCAACTTCCATTGTTACTATTCATTACATGACTTGAGCATTCATTGTCATTTTGCTTTGCATGATCATAGAGCTGACATGATATTTGGGGCAAGGCCAATGTTCATCGTTATTATACATGTTACGCTAGATCATTGCACATCATGTTTCACTGCCAGATGCATTCATATGTAGTCATCATATTGTTTCATATTATGAGTTATAAGTAATATAAAAGTGTGATGCATTTCTAGAGTGTGCCCCTACCAGTGAGGAAAAAGGAGGAGGCCAATGATTCATCAAAAGAGAGGGGAGGAGGCCAATGATCCCAAGAAAAAAGAGACCAAGAAGAGCCCATCAAAAAAATGAGAGAAAAAGAGATAGGGGTCCTTTACCACACTTGTTCTTTAAAGTAGCACCATGTTTATCATATAAAAAATTTACATATTATTCATTTCATATGCTAGTGGGATTTTTACATTATAGAACTTGGCTTGTATATTCTGATGACGAGCTTCCTCAAAACGTTCGAGGTCTTCATTAGCAAGCAAGTTGGATGCACACCCACTTAGTTGCATTAGGAGAGCTTTCATACACTTATAGCTCTAGTACATCCGGTGCATGGCAATCCCTGATCCTCCCATTAACATCGATTGCAAGGCCTCTCCATTGCCTAATGATCAAGCTGCATTGATGTGAGACTTTCTTATATTTTTGTCTTCTCAATTGAACCCCCATCATCATTCTATTTGCCATCCAAAGTGTTAAGACCATGGGTCACGCTCAAGTATTGTGTGGGAGTTGAAAGCTGAAGCGAGAAATGTATGATTTAATTTCTTGGTTTGGCACCAGGTTTTTTCATGATTTGGTATCTTTACGCTAGGAAGACTGAGCGTGCTATGCTTATCGTGATTAAGTGTGTATAGATTACATTCTTTAGCATCTTTATTTTGGAAAGGCAATGATTGTTTATTTGCATGGTCATGTATTATTATTTTAATGTCAAATTGATAGAATAATGCCTTGAATCATCCATGTCCCAAATTCATGCCATCATTACATCATTTTATCAAGAACATGCTAGGTAGCATTCAACATCAGAAATTATCTTTGTTTGTCATTTACCTAATCGAGGACGAGCAGGAATTAAGCTTGTGGATGTTAATTCGTCTCAAACGTATCTATAATTTTTGATTGTTTCATGCTATTATATCATCACTTCTATATGCTTTTTATATCATTTTATATTATTTTCTAACCTATTAACTTAGTGCCCAGTGCCAGTTCCTGTTTTTTCTTTTTTTTGTTTCGCAGAAAATCAATATCTTGGAAGGTCCAAATATGATGCCAATTTTTGAAGATTTTTTCTGGACCAGAAGGAACACTAGAAACTCTGGCAGACATCGAGGGGACCCACGAGGCTCCCACATGTTGGGGAACGGAGCATGAATTTCAAAAAATTTCCTACGCTCACGCAAGATCTATCCATGGAGATGCATTGCTACGAGAGGGGAGAGTGTGTCTACGTACCCTCGTAGACCGTTAGCGGAAGCGTCTCACAACGCGGTTGATGTAGTCGAACAATCCTTCGAGCTCCACCGATCGAGTACCGAACGTACGACACCTCCGAGTTCTACACACGTGCAGATCGGTGATGTTCCTCGCCTTCTTGATCCAGCAAGACGTCGAGGTAGTAGATGAGTTCCGTCAGCAGGACGTCGTGGCGACGGTGACGGTGAAGTGATTCCGGCAGGGCTTCGCCTAAGCTCTCCGAAAATATGACCGAGGTGGAAAACGGAGATCGGGGCACCGCACACGGCTATGGGACAATTGTGTGTCTCCAAGGGGTGCCCCTCCTCCGTATATAAAGGAGGGAGAGGGGAGGAGGCTGGCCCTAGGGGCTGCGCCAAGAGTGGAGAGTCTTACTAGGACTCCTTAGTCCTAGTAGGATTCCACCTCCCATACGGAGTAGGAAAGGGGGAAGGGAGAGGGAAAGGAAAGAGGGGGCTGCGCCCCCTCCCCTAGTCCAATTCGGTTTGGGCAAGGGGGGGCGCGTGCCTCCTCACGTGGCCTGCCTCTCCTTTTCCTGTATGGCCCAATAAGGCCCATTACTTCTCCCGGTGAATTCCCGTAACTCCCCGGTACTCCGAAAAATACCCGAATCACTCGGAACCTTTCCGACGTCCGAATATAGCCTTCCAATATATGAATCTTTACCTCTCGACCATTTCGAGACTCCTCGTCTTGTCCATGATCTCATCTGGGACTCCGAACAACATTCGGTCACCAATCACATAACTCATATAATACTATATCGTCATCGAACCTTAAGTGTGCGGACCCTACGGATTCGGGAATGATGTAGACATGACCGAGATGACTCTCTGGTCAATAACAAACAGCGGAACCTGGATGCTCATATTGGTTCCTACATATTCCACGAAGATCTTTATCGGTGAACCTCATATGACAACATACGTTGTTCCCTTTGTCCGGCGGTATGTTACTTGCCCGAGATTCGATCGTCGGTATCCAATACCAAGTTCAATCTCGTTACCGGCAAGTCTCTTTACTCGTTCTGTAATACATCATCTTGCAACTAACTCTTTAGTCATGGTGTTTGCAAGGCTTCTGTGATGCTGTATTACCGAGAGGGCCCAGAGATACCTCTCCGATAGTCGGAGTGACAAATCCCAATCTCGATCCATGCCAACTCAACAATCACTTTCGGAGATACCTGTAGTGCACCTTTATAATCACCCAGTTACGTTGTGACGTTTGATACACCCAAAGTATTCCTACGGTATCCGGGAGTTGCATGATCTCATGGTCAGAGGAACGTGTATTTGACATAGTGAAAGCAATAGCAATAAACTGAACGATCATTTGCTATGCTAACGGTTGGGTCAAGTCCATCACATCATTCTCCTAATGATGTGATCCTGTTATCAAATGACAACTCATGTCCATGGTCAGGAAATCTTGACCATCTTTTGATCAACGAGCTAGTCTAGTAGAGGCTTACTAGGGACTCAGTATTTGTCTATTATCCACACATGTATTAAGTTTCCGGTCAATACAATTCTAGCATGAATAATAAACCATTATAATGAATGGAGAAATATGATAATAAACACTTTATTAATTGCCTCTAGGGCATATTTCCAACAGTCTCCCACTTGCACTAGAGTCAATAATCTAGTTTACATCTCCATGTAATTAACATCCAATCAGTTCTAGGGCTGATCATGTTTTGCTTGTGAGAGAGGTTTTAGTCAACGGGTCTGCAATATTCAGATCCGTGTGTTCTTGGCAAATCTCTATGTCATATGTAGATGCTGCTACCACACTCTGCTTGGAGCTACTCCAAAAAACGACTGTCCCACTTTACGTATCCGGTCTGAGACTCATAGTCTTCCGGATCGGTGTTTAAAGCTTGCATCGACGTAACCCTTTACGACGAACTCTTTATCACCTCTATTCCCGAGAAATTCTTCCTTAGTCCTTTTCAGGTACTTCAGGATATTCTTGACCGCTGTCCAGTGATCTACTCCTGGATCACTTTGGTACCTTCCCACCAAGCTAATAGCGAGGCATACATCAGGTCTAGTACACAGCATGGCATACAAAATAGAGCCTATGGCTGAAGCATAGGGGATGACACTCATCTTCTCTTTATCTTCTGCCGTGGTCTGGCATTGAGTCTTACTCAATCTCATACCTTGCAATACAGGCAAGAACCCTTTCTTTGACTGATCCATTTTGAACTTCTTCAAAATCTTGTCAAGGTATGTGCTTTGTGAAAGTCCAATGAGGCGTCTTGATCTATCCCTATAGATCTTGATGCCTAATATGTAAGCAGCTTCTCCGAGATCCTTCATCGAAAAACTTTTGTTCAAATAACCCTTTATGCTTTCCAGAAATTCTATGTCATTTCCCATCAACAATATGTCATCTACATATAATATGAGAAATGCCACAGAGCTCCCACTCACTTTCTTGTAAATACAAGCTTCTCCATAAATTTGTATAAACCCAAATGCTTTGATCACTTCATCAAAGCGAGTATTCCAGCTCCGAGATGCTTGCACCAGTCCATAGATGGATCGCTGGAGCTTGCATACTTTGTTAGCGCCTTTAGGATCGACAAAACCTTCCGGCCGCATCATATACAATTCTTCCTTAAGGAATCCATTAAGGAATGCCGTTTTGACGTCCATTTGCCAGATTTCATAATCATAAAATGCGGCAATTGCTAACATAATTCTGACAGACTTTAGCATCGCTACGGGTGAGAAAGTCTCATCGTAGTCAACTCCTTGAACTTGTCGATAACCTTTATCAACAAGTCGAGCTTTATAGACGGTGATATTACCATCACCGTCCGTCTTCTTCTTAAAGATCCATTTATTTTCAATAGCTCGCCGTTCATCGGGCAAGTCTACCAAAGTCCACACTTTGTTCTCATACATGGATCCTATCTCGGATTTCATGGCCTCAAGCCATTTCTCGGAATCCGGGCTCGCCATAGCTTCTTCATAATTTGAAGGTTCACCGTTGTATAACAACATAACCTCCAAGACTGGATTTCCGTACCACTCTGGTGCGGAACGTGTCCTGGTTGACCTTCGAGGTTCAGTAGCAACTTGCTCCAAAGTTTCATGATCATCATCATTATCTTCTTCTCTGGTCTGTGTTGGTGTCACAGAAATTTCTTTCTGTGGCATACTACTATCCAGAGGAGGTACAATTACATCATCAAGTTCTACTTTCCTCCCACTCACTTCTTTCGAGAGAAACTCCTTCTCTAGAAAGGATCCATTCTTAGCAACAAAAACTTTGCCTTCGGATCTGTGGTAGAAGGTATACCCAACAGTTTCTTTTGGGTATCCTATGAAGACGCACTTATCCGCTTTGGGTTCAAGCTTATCAGGATGAAGCCTTTTGACATAAGCATTGCAGCCCCAAACTTTCAGAAACGACAGCTTAGGTTTCTTTCCAAACCACAGTTCATACGGTGTCGTCTCAACGGATTTAGACGGTGCCCTATTTAAAGTGAATGCAGTTGTCTCTAATGCATAACCCCAAAACGATAGTGGCAAATCGGTAAGAGACATCATAGAACGTACCATATCCAATAGAGTACGATTACGACGTTCGGACACACCATTACGCTGTGGTGTTCCAGGTGGCGTTAACTGTGAAACAATTCCACATTGTCTTAAGTGAGTGCCAAACTCGTAACTCAAATATTCTCCTCCACGATCAGATCGTAAGAACTTTATTTTCTTGTTACGATGGTTCTCTACTTCACTCTGAAATTCTTTGAACTTTTCAAACATTTCAGACTTATCTTTCATTAAGTAGACATAACCATATCTACTGAAATCATCTGTGAACGTGAGAACATAACGATATCCACCGCGCGCCTCAATACTCATTGGACCGCATACATCGGTATGTATTATTTCCATCAAGTCTGTTGCTCGCTCCATTGTTCAGGAGAACGGAGTTTTAGTCATCTTGCCCATAAGGCACGGTTCGCACGTCTCAAATGATTCATAGTCAAGTGATTCCAAAAGTCCATCAGCATGGAGTTTTTTCATGCGTTTAACACCGATATGACCTAAGCGGCAGTGCCACAAATATGTGGTACTATCATTATCAATTTTGCGTCTTTTGGCATCAATATTATGGATGTGAGTATCACCACGATCGAGATTCAACAAGAATAAACCATTCACAAGTGGTGCATGACCATAAAAGATATTATTCATCAAAATAGAACAACCTTTATTCTCTGATTTAAATGAATAACCATCTCGCAATAAAAAAGATCCAGATATAATGTTCATGCTCAACGCAGGCACCAAATAACAATTATTTAGGTTCATAACTAATCCCGAAGGTAGATATAGAGGTAGCGTGCCGACGGCGATAACGTCAACTCTTGAACCGTTCCCGACGCGCATCGTCACCTCGTCGTTAGCCAATCTTCGTTTAGTCCGTAGCTCCTATTTCGAGTTACAAATATGAGCAACCGAACCAGTATCAAATACCTAGGTGCTACTACGAGCATTGGTGAGGTACACATCAATAACATGTATATCAAATATACCTTTGTTGACGTTGCGATCCTTCTTATCTGCCAAGTACTTGGGGCAGTTCCGCTTCCAGTGACCAGTCCCCTTGTAGAAACACTCAGTCTCGGGTTTGGGTCCAGACTTGGGTTTCTTCATGGGAGCAGCAACTGATTTGCCGTTCTTCTTGAAGTTCCCCTTCTTTCCCTTGCCCTTCTTGAAACTAGTGCTCTTCTTTACCATCAACACTTGATGCTCCTTCTCGACTTCTACCTCCGCAGCTTTGAGCATAGCGAAGAGCTCGGAAATAGACTTTTCCATTCCTTGCATATTATAGTTCATCACAAAGCCCTTATAGCTTGGTGGCAGTGATTGGAGAATTCTGTCAATAACCAAATCATCTGGAAGATTAACTCCCAACTGAGTCAAGCGGTTATGCAACCCAGACATCTTGAGTATATGCTCACTGACAGAACTATTCTCCTCCATCTTACAGCTAAAGAACTTGTCGGAGACATCATATCTCTCGACCCGGGCATGAGCTTGAAATACAAGTTTCAGCTCTTGGAACATCTCATATGCTCCGTGATGCTCAAAACGTCTTTGGAGCCCCGGTTCTAAGCCGTAAAGCATGGCACACTGAACAATCGAGTAGTCATCAACACGTGTCTGCCAGGCGTTCATAACGTCAACAGACGAGGGAGGGGACGCGATACCTAGCGGTGCATCAAGGACATAAGCCTTCTGTGCAGCAATGAGGATGATCCTCAGATTACGGACCCAGTCCGCATAGTTGCTTCCATCATCTTTCAACTTAGCTTTCTCTAGGAACGCATTAAAATTCAGTGGAACTACAGCGCGGGCCATTGATCTACAACATACAATTGCAAAGATTATTTAGACTATGTTCATGATAATTGAAGTTCAATTAATCAAATTACTTAAGAACTCCCACTTAGATTAACATCCCTCAAGTTGTCTAAGTGTAACATGATCCACATCAACTAAACCACGTCCTATCATCACGTGAGGTGGATTAGTTATCAATGGTGAACATCTTTCATGTTGATCATATCTACTATATGACTCATGTTCGACCTTTCAGTCTCTTGTGTTCCGAGGCCATATCTGTATATGCTAGGCTCGTCAAGTTTACCCCAAGTATTCTGCGTGTGTAAAATTGGCTTACACCCGTTGTATGCGAACGAAAGAATCCATCACACCCGATCATCACGTGGTGTTTAGAAGCGTCGAACCTTCGCAACGGTGCATACTAGGGGAGAACACTTATCTTATAATGCTACCGTCGTCCTAAGAAAAATAAGATGCATAAAAGGATTAACATCACATGCAATTCAATATATGTGACATGATATGGCCATCAACGTCTTGTGCCTTTGATCTCCATCAGCAAAGCACCATCATGATCTCCATCGTCACCGGGTTGACACCTTGATCTCCATCGTAGCGTCGTGACACCTTGATCTCCATCGCAGCGTCATGGTCGTCTCGCCGGCTATTGCTACTACTACTACTGCTAACTCATAGCGGTAAAGTAAAGCAATTACATAGCGTTGGCATTGCATACAATAAAGAGACAACCATAAGGCTCCTGCCGGTTGCCTGATAACTTTACAAAACATGATCATCTCATACAACAACTTATATCACATCATGTCCTGACCATATCACATCACGAGCATACCCTGCAAAAACAAGTTAGACGTCCTCTACTTTGTTGTTGCAAGTTTTTACGTGGCTGCTACGGGTTTGCAAGAACCGTTCTTACCTATGCAAAACCACAACGTGGTGTAGTGATTGCTTTTTGATCTTCTAAAAGAACCCTCTTCATTGAAACCGATTCAACTAAAGTGAGAGAGACAGACACCCGCCAGTCACCTTTATGCAACGAGTGCACGTAGCGGTGAAACCTGTCTCGCGTAAGCGTACGCGTAATGTCAGTCCGGGCCGCTTCATCTGACAATACCGCCAAATCAAGTATCAACTAGTAACGGCAAGCAATATGTATACACCCACGCCCACAACTCACTTGTGTTCTACTCGTGCAAAACACATCTACGCATAGACCTGGCTCGGATGCCACTATTGGGGAACGGAGCATGAATTTCAAAAAAATTCCTACGCTCACGCAAGATCTATCCATGGAGATGCATCGCTACGAGAGGGGAGAGTGTGTCTACGTACCCTCGTAGACCGTTAGCGGAAGCGTCTCACAACGTGGTTGATGTAGTCGAACAATCCTTCGAGCTCCACCGATCGAGTACCGAACTTACGGCACCTCCGAGTTCTACACACGTGCAGCTCGGTGACGTTCCTCGCCTTCTTGATCCAGCAAGACGTCGAGGTAGTAGATGAGTTCCGTCAGCACGACGTCGTGGCGACGGTGACGGTGAAGTGATTCCGGCAGGGCTTCGCCTAAGCTCTCCGAAAATATGACTGAGGTGGAAAACGGAGATCGGGGCACCGCACACGGCTATGGGACAATTGTGTGTCTCCAAAGGGTGCCCCTCCTCCGTATATAAAGGAGGGAGAGGGGAGGAGGCTGGCCCTAGGGGCTGCGCCAAGAGTGGGGAGTCTTACTAGGACTCCTTAGTCCTAGTAGGATTCCACCTCCCATACGGAGTAGGAAAGGGGGAAGGGAGAGGGAAAGGAAAGAGGGGGCTGCGCCCCCTCCCCTAGTCCAATTCGGTTTGGGCAAGGGGGGGCGCGTGCCTCCTCACGTGGCCTGCCTCTCCTTTTCCCGTATGGCCCAATAAGGCCCATTACTTCTCCCGGTGAATTCCCGTAACTCCCCGGTACTCCGAAAATACCCGAATCACTCGGAACCTTTCCGACGTCCGAATATAGCCTTCCAATATATGAATCTTTACTTCTTGACCATTTCGAGACTCCTCGTCATGTCCGTGATCTCATCTGGGACTCCGAACAACATTCGGTCACCAATCACATAACTCATATAATACTATATTGTCATCGAACCTTAAGTGTGCGGACCCTACGGGTTCGGAAATGATGTAGACATGATCGAGACGACTCTCTGGTCAATAACGAACAGCGGAACCTGGATGCTCATATTGGTTCCTACATATTCCACGAAGATCTTTATCGGTGAACCTCATATGACAACATACGTTGTTCCCTTTGTCCGGCGGTATGTTACTTGCCCGAGATTCGATCGTCGGTATCCAATACCTAGTTCAATCTCGTTACCGGCAAGTCTCTTTACTCGTTCCGTAATACATCATCTTGCAACTAACTCTTTAGTCACGGTGCTTGCAAGGCTTCTGTGATGCTGTATTACCGAGAGGGCCCAGAGATACCTCTCCGATAGTCGGAGTGACAAATCCCAATCTCGATCCATGCCAACTCAACAATCACTTTCGGAGATACCTGTAGTGCACCTTTATAATCACCCAGTTACGTAGTGACGTTTGATACACCCAAAGTATTCCTACGGTATCCGGGAGTTGCATGCTCTCATGGTCAGAGGAACGTGTATTTGACATAGTGAAAGCAATAGCAATAAACTGAACGATCATTTGCTATGCTAACGGTTGGGTCAAGTCCATCACATCATTCTCCTAATGATGTGATCCTGTTATCAAATGACAACTCATGTCCATGGTCAGGAAATCTTGACCATCTTTGGATCAACGAGCTAGTCTAGTAGTGGCTTACTAGGGACTCAGTATTTGTCTATTATCCACACATGTATTAAGTTTCCGGTCAATACAATTCTAGCATGAATAATAAACCATTATCATGAACGGAGAAATATGATAATAAACACTTTATTAATTGCCACTAGGGCATATTTCCAACACATTTTATATTATTTTCTATACTAACCTATTAACTTAGTGCCCAGTGCCAGTTCCTGTTTTTTCTTTTTTTTGTTTCGCAGAAAATCAATATCTTGGAAGGTCCAAATACGATGCCAATTTTTGAAGATTTTTTCTGGACCAGAAGGAACACTAGAAACTCTGGTAGACATCGAGGGGACCCACGAGGCTCCCACATGGACACATGGCGCGGCCAAGGGGATGGCCGTGCCACCTATCAATCTGGGCCCCCTGAGCCACCTCTTGACCTAATTCTTCTGCCTATAAATCCCATAAATCTCGAAACCATTCGTAAGCCATCTAGAAAAGAAATAGCACCGCCACAGGCCTCTGTTCCGAGGCGATCCCATTTGGAGCCCTATTATAGAGCTCCACCGCAGGGGGGAAACCATTGCCGGAGGCTTCTTCATCAACCTTGCTGCCTCCATGATGATGTGTGAGTAGTTCCTTTAGGACCTATGGGTCCATAGTAGTAGCTAGTGGTTTTCTCTCTCTTTCTTTTGGATCTTCAATACCATGTTCTCTTCTGAGATCAATCCAATGTAATTCTTGTGGTGTGTTTGTTGGGATCCGATGAATTGTGGATTTAAGATCAGATTGTTCATTGAAATCAACTGAATCTTTTGAAGTTTCTTTGATGTATAATTGAGTAGCTATGTATGCTTTCCGAGTTATTTTTCTTCTCTGGCCAAGATAGATGGTTAATTCTTTAGAGGGAGTGGTGCATAGTAGTGGGTTCAATCTTGCGGTGATTTCCATATCCCAGTGATAGAAAGGGACAAGACACGTATTTGTATTGTTGCCACTAAGGATAAAACGACAGGGATTTCTCTTATTGCTAGATTTCTTTCTGTCTACGTTATGTCATCTTGCTTATTGCGTTACTATATTTTTGGTTAAACTTAATACCTTGGGATGCCAGCTGGATAACGGTTTCGGGGTGGAGTAAAAGTAGTAGATGCATTTGGATTACGGTCTACTTATCACGGAGGTAATGCCTATACAAGATTATGCCATGAATGATCATAGTTATAAATTGTAGTTTTTTGTCAATTGCCCAATAGTAATTTGTCTACCATGCCACTACCTGCTTTCGAGAGAGATGCCACTAGTGAACCTATGGCCCCCTGGTCCATTCTATATCAATACTTGCATCTACAGAATTGTTCTTTTATTTTCCTTTGATTATTTTCCATTTGCCATACCAGTATCTGTCACTATTTGCTTTTAATCTTGCAACTAGCAAGACGAGGGGATTGACAACCCCCTTGCCAAGTTGGGAGCAAGCTTTTATTTTGTTTGTGTGCAGGTGCTGCTTATCTTGTTAGCTTGTGGATTCCTACTAGTTGGATTAAACCTTGGGTCTTAATTAAGGGAAATACTTTCTGCTGATGTGCTACATCACCATTCCTCTTTGGGGAAATCCAACAACTCCTACGGGATTAGCACTTCCTCTCCTTTCGGGTTATGTGAGTAGCATAAATCATGTTCATGTTCTTCACCTCGGGAGGGAACTGCTTTTGACCAGCGTTGCCCGGCCAAGGCTGGTCTCTATTTTCATTACGAGGTGGAACCTTGCCTTGGTTGTGGCTGCCACCTTGCCGGCCTACTTGATTACCCAGCAATTCCGGTTGGTACGAGTGGTGGACTTCTCGGGATTGCCATAGATAGTGCAAGGCTGATCGAGAATCCGATCTAGCTGCGAGGTGCCGCCTTTTCCTCCTTGGAAGGCTTTCTCTTGTTGCCTCCATGCTGGTTGCCGAAACCGGCATGGACCTCGCCTTCCTCGGTGTCGCTGCTACCACCTCTGTTTTGGCGCTTGTTGTTTCTATTGCGCTGAGGTTTTTCATTCCCGTCTCGCACCTCGGAGGTGTCGGGGTTACTGTTATGGTTGCTCTTCCGAGCAAGCCAGTTATCCTCCCTAGCACAGAATCGAGTCATCAGCTGGGTGAGGGCTGCCATTGATCTTGGCTTCTCATGCCCTAGCTCCCGGGTGAGCCATTCATCAGAGATGTTATGCTTAAATGTTGGAATTGCTTCTGCTTCTAGGCAGTCCACTATCTGGTTCTTTTTAGTCAAGATACATTTCCAGAATTTGCCGATGGACTCCCCTGGCTTTTGCACGACGTGCGCATGGTCATCGGCATCCGGGGGCCTTACATACATGCCATGGAAATTTTCCCTGAACTCGTCCTCGAGGTCCTCCCAGACGCTGACCGAGTTCTCGGGAAGGCTGTTAAGCCAATGCCGAGCTGAACCTTTTAGTTTCAATGGCAGGTATTTAATGGCATGAAGGTCATATTCGGCCGCCATGTGTACCGCCATGAGGAAGTCTTCTATCCATACTGCGGGGTCCATCGTTCCATCATACTGATCAATGTTTATGGGTTTAAACCCATTGGGGAACTGGGGCTGCCTCACCTTATTCGTGAAGCACTGAGCGTGGGCAGCTCCATAGACCCTTGCCGTGGCATGACACACATCTGATAAAGTCACGTTGCGGTCGCGGGTTTAGTCACACACATCTCCATGCTTGGCTAGCCAAGTCAAGTATCCCGCATGTCCAGCAAGAGGGCATTGCTTGGATTTGTAGATTCGGGCTGGGGCAAAGTTCTCGATCTGGCCGAAGTGGCCAGTCGAATCTGCATGAAGGGTGATGCTTCCGAAGGCAAAAAGGACCCTTGGAAGGAAGGTCAAGCCACAGCCGATGCTCTCATCGAACTGAGGGTGAGCCATCAAGCCATAGCGACTACCGAGAGGGACTTGCATGGGCCACCAATGATGGAGTCAAATCCGACAGATCTCGGGTAGGGGGTCCCGATCTGGTAGTCTTGGCTAGATGGTAGCAGAACATAGGGGACACCGATGTTCACCTAGGTTCGGGCCCTCTCGAAGAGGTAAAACCCTATGTCCTACTTTTTATATTGATTGTGGATGGGGTACAGAGTACAGGTGACCTACCGCAAGATCGTATGATAATGAATGAATGTGTTCTCTACGGGCTTGGTACCTCGGTTGATGTAGACACAAGGGTACCTATGGCTTATAGATAAGTCAGTTGAATCTAGGGGTGGAAGTGCCGTGGTCTACCTCAGGATCTTGGAGTGCACGCAAAGTCTTCGGATCATTCCTTCCGGTCATTCTTGGACCAGATGAACAACGCCTACCAGATGATGAATTTAGGGAAGCACCTTGGCCCAGCCCAAAGCACCAGTGACCGACGTGTCGAGCACCCCCTAATCCAAGACTCTGACACACGCCACATGTTGGTGGCCCCATCTGTACTGACTAGCCACAAGTTAGTGGTGGCGTTGGATTTCTATGAATGCCGTAGGTAATCAGGCTACTGGTGGTGTGCGTTATCTTGGCACGCCACCACTAACTTTTGCCCATATATGAGTGCTGGCAGCCCCCTTTGTTTCTCACACAATTTCACTTCTTTCTCTACAAAAATTATCTCCCTAGATAACTCCTCTAAGTATTTGTTCTACCTGCGTTGTAGCTATGTGGCTTGTTATGGATCCACTAGAGCTTGTAGAATCGGCACGAGACCCGCGTGCTAGCCCACGTCGGTCAAGAGTGTTGAATGTTCGAGGCTCCGCAACCATATCCAAGCTCCCCAATGCCCCTGTTGGCTCCGACACGAGCTCATCATGGCCTATGCAGTCGGCCATGTCTGGCTAATCATCCCACTACAGCAGCGCTTCCGTTCAATCCAATGGCAAATCCTACACCACAGGCGCCGAAGTGGTCGGGAATCTGATGAGGGCACTCCTGCTGCTTTGCACTTGCCGACGCCCTCTTGATACGAAAAATTCGCACACACAAAGAATACAGAACAAGAGTTCTTCATCTACGCTGCCCGTGGAAAGGTGTATGATAGAAAATCCATCAATCTATTTCAGCACATTCGTACATGCATTAATTCAGTTCTAGCTTTGCTCACATCATTATGTGTATATATACACATCTGCAGGAAGGAGCAGTCTCTTGCCACACATGGATATGGGTCGATCTCGTGTAGAAATACGTAGCGAAGTTAATCTAGTACTTCCATGGACCACTAAGACAACAGCTAGATGAGATGAAAACCGGAAACAAAGAGATGCGAGGCCAAATCAGAAAATTCAAGAAGCTTCTATATGCACTTTTAGCTTGTGTTATGATTAGGCTCTTTCTCCCAGCTAGATAGGTGGTAGAATTTCTTCTTGTGGGACATAGCATGATTTGATCACAAGGATACCGTAACACGGGAACGAGAAAAGAGAACAAAACTGGTAATGAGGAAACTGGCATAGTGAACAAGTTCTTGATTCATGGGGATTCCATTAAATTTTGCCTCGACGTTTGGTAACATATCGCGAAGAAAGAGGAATAGCACACGGTAAATAAAGGTTCACTCAAATATCCATTCATGTGCGTATAGGGGTCAATATGGATGTCCACAGTTCCACTATTGATTATTGATCAGAAGGTCTTTCTATCATGTCTATACTTCACCGAACCTATGGGGTCACATGCTCAAGGGTCATCTATCTGCTGAGTACTAGGCAAGGAGAGTGAGAAAAAGTCATGGAAAAGTTTCGAAGACACTAAAAATGTTTCGGAGCGAAAACCAGAAGTGTTTTGGAGAGACCGAAAATTGTTTCGGAGTAAACCATCAAACCGGAAAAGTTTTGGAATGCGTATGGAATTCTTTTGAGGGTACCAGAAAATTTCTGGCACCTCCCAAAAAATTTCGGAGGGGACGCTCGCGCAGAAACACCATGCTCCCGCAAGGGGGACAAGATGCCCCCTTTCATGGGGCTGGTTTGTGGGGGCACCACCTTTAGGGGCCCACCCTATTTCGGTGGATGGATGTTGGGGGCCCCCCTCCTGGGGGGCAGCGACCACATATGGTGGGGCTTTGTTGGAATGGGAGCCCTTGAGGGAGCCCCTCCATGGTCCGGTCAAGATGGGGGGAGCCCTTTGGGGCAACCTCCCACCTTTGGTGGGATGACGATTGTGAGGAAGAGGGGCCCCTTTGGGCAGCCATTCTCCAGCCTACCCCCACCCCTTCCTTCCACTATAAATAAAGGAGGAGAGGGGCTCTCCAAACCATCTCAAGTTTCATAACCAAGGCATGTAATGATCTGCCCTCTCTCTCTCTCTCACTCTCTCGCCCTCCACAAATTAGTTTTGTTCTGCCATAAGGCTGCCTAGTCTCCGATAGTGATTAGTTCTGGATGGCGAAGGGCTGCTAGATAGGTGACACCGGATGTGTGCAACCCGGTAGAGAGATCGTACGTTCGATCTTCTGTTCGAGGGTGGATATATTCTCGGGGTTGGGACGTTGTAAAATCCTAGCCTCGGGAATCTGTACCGATGATCATCGCCAACTCTCCTTTCGCTGCTACTACGAGTTGGTAATGATCAGATCAAACCTTGTATGCACCTTCATAATGGTCCTGGGTGTGTAAGTAGTATGATTTTTTTTGTTTTCTGCTACATTACCTTAGAGTGGCATCATGAGTTGTGCTATGTGTAGATGCAGGTTACAATCTAGAATACATGAGATGTATAGATATTTCACAATATAATTTTGTAGTACATGAGATCTATTGCTAAAAAAATATTTGTGCAGGTTGTAGATGAAATCTATTACTTGATGTTCTTGTTACTTCCCTTGAATTTGCGTCTTTCTGATCTTGACGGCATGGTGGTATTTTTCTACAAAGTTCTGCCTATCTGCGATCCTTCTTGTTGGAAATATGCCCTAGAGGCAATAATAAAATGGTTATTATCATATTTCCCGTTCATGATAAATATTTATTATTCATGCTAGAATTGTATTGAACCGGAAACTTAAATACATGTGTGAATACATAAACTATACCGTGTCCCTAGTAAGTCTCTACTAGGCTAGCTCGTTGATCAAGGATGGTTATGGTTTCCTGGCCATAGACATGAGTTGTCATTTGATAATGGGATCACATCATTAGGAGAATGATGTGATGGACAGACCCAACCGTAAACATAGCATCAGATCGTTTAGTTATTTGCTACAGCTTTCTTCATGTCAAGTATCAGTTCCTTAGACCAGGAGATCATGTCACTCCCGGATACCGGAGGAATACCTTGTGTGCTATCAAACGTCACTTCGTAACTGGGTGATCATAAAGGTGCTCTACAGGTATCTCCAAATGTGTCTGTTGGGTTGCATGGATCGAGACTGGGATTTGTCACTCCGTGTGATGGAGAGATATCTCTGGGCCCTCTCGATAATACAACATCATAAGAAGCTTCATGTGGCTAATGAGTTTAGTCACGAGATCTTGTATTATGGAACGAGTAAAGAGACTTGCCGGTAACGAGATTGAACTAGGTATGGAGATACCGACGATCGAATCTCGGGCAAGTAACATATCGCCAGACAAAGGGAATTGTATACGGAATTGACTGAATCCTTGACATCATGGTTCAACTGATAAAGATCTTCGTTGAATATGTAGGAACCAATATGGGCATCCAGGTCCCGCTATTGGTTATTGAACGGAGAGGTTTCTCGGTCATGTCTACATGATTCTCGTACCCGTAGGGTCGCACGCTTAATGTTCGGTAGCGCTAGGCTAATGTTGAGATATTAATAGTGGAAAGTCTGAAGGTTGTTCAGAGTCCTGGATGGGATCTGGAATATCACGAGGAGCTCCGGAGGTAAATATTTATATATGGGAAGTCATATTTTGGGTTCCGAAAAAAGTTTGGTTTTTTCGGTATTGTACCGGGAAGGTTCTAGAAGGTTCCGTGGGTTCCACCGTGGGGCCAATGACTCGGGAAGGGCCCACATGGACCGAGGGGTGGGGCTACAGCCCACATGGTCTGGCCTCACCCTTCCCTAAGGCACATGTTGTTTAAATCTAGAGATAAGGTCTTATCTCTAAATTTAAAGGGTTGAATCTAGAGATAAGATGTTATCTCCAAGTTTAAAGGGATTTCTCCTTTGTGGCCGGCCCTAGGAGGGTTTTGGATGCCCTACCCTGCCCCCCTGGCCTATATAAAGAAGGGGGAGGTGCATGGGGGCAGCCACCCCTTCACCCTTGACCATTGCCTCTCCCAACTCCTCCCACGTTTCTCTGGTACGCGCTTGGCAAAGCCCTACCAGAATTCCGCTGCCACCACCACCACCTCGCCATTGGGTTGGTCCCGATCTCATATACCTACTCTCCCTTGCTTGTTGGATCAAGAAATATAGGACTCCATCGAGTTGAACGTGTGCTAAACTCGGAGGTGCCGTCCGTTCGGCGCTAGATCGGTTGGATCGTGATTGGATCGTGAAGAGTACGACTACATCAACCGCGTTTTATATGCTTCTGCTTTCGGTCTACAAGGGTACATAGACACACTCCTCTCTATTTGCTATGCATCTCATAGATTAGATCTTGGGTGTTCATAGGAATTTTTTTGATTTTCATGCAACGTTCCCCATCAGTGGGATCATGAGCTAGGTTTTTGCGTAGATGATATGCACGAGTAGAACACAAAGATGTTGTGGGCGTTGATGTTCAGATGGCTTACCTCCCTTGTCTTATTTTGATTAGGCGGTACTGTGGGATGAAGCGGCTTGGACCAACCTTACATGTCCTCGCACAAGAGACCGGTTCCACTGACTGACATGCAACTTGTATTGCATAAAAGTGGCTTTGCGGGTGTCTGTCCATCCCACTTTAGTTGAATCTGATTTGACAAAGGCGGTCCTTGTAGAAGGTTAAAAGGAAACTTGTATATCACCGTTGTGGTTTTGCGTAGATAAGAATGGTTCTTATAGTTTGCCCTAGTAGCCACGTAAAAATTGCAACAACAAAGTAGAGGACGTTTAACTTGTTTTTGCAGGGCATGTTGTGATGTGGTATGGCCAAACTGTGATGTGATATATGTTGATGTATGAGATTATCAGGTTTTTGTAATAGGTTCATGACTTGCATGTTGATGAGTACGGCAACCGGCAGGAGCCATAGGGTTGTCTTTAATTTATTGTGTGACCTGCGTGTCAACTATTAGCCACCATGTAATTGCTTTACTTTATCGCTATGTGTTAGTAATAGTCGTAGAAGCAATAGTTGGCGGAGACAACCACATGACGGCACGATGTTGGAGATCATGGTGTCATGCCGGTGACGATGGAGATCATGCTGGTACTTTGGAGATGGAGATCAAAAGCACAAAGATGATGATAGTCATATCATGTCACATATTGATTACATGTGATGTTTATCTTTTTATGCATCTTATTTTGCTTAGGACAACGGTAGCATTATAAGATGATCCCTTCACTTCATTTCTAGATAAAAGTGTTCTCCCCAGGTATGCACCATTGCGAAAGTTTGTCGTTTCGAAGCACCTCGTGATGATCGGGTGTGATAGACTATTCGTTCACATACAACGGGTGTAAGCCAGTTTTACACATGCGGAATACTTGGGTTAAACTTGACGAGCCTAGCATGTACAGACATGGCCTCGGAACACGGAGGACCGAAAGGTCGAACATGAGTCATATAGTAGATATGATCAACATGGAGATGTTTGATACGTCTCCAACGTATCTATAATTTATGAAGTATTCATGCCATGTTTATAACAATTCTATATGGTTTTGGTATGATTTGATTAGAACTAATCCGGACTGACGCTGTTTTCAGTAGAATTGCCATGGTGTTGTTTTGTGTGCAGAAATAAAAGTTCTTGGAATTGGATGAAATTTTTGGAGATTTTTTATGGAAGAAATAAAAAATACTGGAACCAAGACCCACTAGAGGGGGGCCAGCCAGTGCCCACGAGGCACCAGGGCGCACCACACCCCCCAGGCGCGCCCTGGTACCTCATGGGGCCCACGTCGCTCCGTTTCGCGTGATTCCAACGCCAAAAAATCATATATATTCAGAAACCCCCGAAAGTTAACCTTGATGAGTTTTTACGCCGCCGCAAGCCTCTGTACCTCCATGATCTCATCTACAGCCCTTTTCCGGCACCCTGCCGGAGGGGGGAAGGCATCACCGGAGGCCAACTTCATCGTCCCGGCGGTTTCCATGATGAGGAGGGAGTAGTTCACCCTCGGGGCTGAGGGTTTGTACCAGTAGCTATGTGTTTGATCTCTCTCTCTCGTGTTCTTGAGATGGCACGATCTTGATGTATCGCGAGCTTTGTTGATATAGATATATCATATGGAGTTTCCCCTCTCTATCTTCTTGTGATGAATTGAGTTTTCCCTTTGAAGTTTTCTTATAGGATTGAGTCTTTAAAGATTTGAGGTATGTCTTGCATATGGATATCTGTGGTGACAATGGGATATTCACTTGTGTCACTTGATGTATTATTTGGTGATCAACTTGCGGGTTCCGTGACCTTGGGGATTTATGCATAAGGGTTGGCACACGTTTTCGTCTTGACTTTCTGGTAGAAACTTTGGGGCACTCTTTGAAGTTCTTTGTGTTGGTTTGAATAGATGAATCTGAGATTGTGTGATGCATATCGTATAATCAAACCCGTGGGTACTCGTGGTGACATTGGAGTGCCTAGGTGACATTAGGGTTTTGGTTGATGTGTATCTTAAGGTGTTCTTCTAGTACGAACTCTAGGGCTGTTCGTGACAATTAATGGGGATGGCTCATAAGATTGATCGGGAAGGATAACTTTGAGGTGGTTTCGTACCCTACAACAATTTCTTCGTTTGTTCTCCGCTATTTGTGACTTTGGAGTGAACTCTTTGTCGCACGTGAGGGATTTACATATGATTCAACTATGTCAACAATGTTGGGAGATCGCACTAGTGAAAGTATGAACCCTAGGCCTTGTTTCTAAGCATTGCAATAATGTTTTTTATGCCCATTTACTTCTTGCTACCTTGCTGTTTTTATATTTTCAGATTACAAAAACCTATATCTACTATCCATACTACACTTTTATCACCATCTCTTCGCCGAACTAGTGCACCTATACAATTTACCATTGTATTGGGTGTGTTGGGGACACAAGAGATTTCTTGTATTTGGTTGCAGGGTTGCTTTAGAGATACCATCTTCAACCTACGCCTCCCACGGATTGATAAACCTTAGGTCATCCACTTGACGGAAAATTGCTACTGTCCTACAAAACTCTGCGCTTGGAGGCCCAACACGAGTCTACAAGAATAAGTTGTGTAGTAGACATCAATGTTCACCATTGATGACCACCCCATCTCACGTGATGATCGTACATGGGTTGGTTGATTTGGATCATGTAACACATAGACAACTTGAGGGATGTTGATTTAAGTGGGAGTTCACTAAGTAATTTGATTAACTGAATCAATTATTGTGAACATAGTCTAAATGTCTTTGCAAATTTATGTTGTAGATCAATGGCTCGCGCTGTAGCTCCCGTGAATTTTAATGCATTTCTAGAGAAAGAAAAGTTGAAAGATGATGGAAGCAACTATGAGGACTGGGTCTGTAATCTGAGGATTATCCTCACTGCTGCACAGAAGGCTTATGTCCTTGATGCACCGCTAGGTGTGGCACCCACTCCCGAACGTCTGGCAAACAAGAAATGATGACTACACGATAGTTCAGTGCGCCATGCTTTATGGCTTAGAACCAGGGCTCCAAAGACATTTCGAGCACCACGGAGCATATGAGATGTTCCAGGAGCTGAAATTGGTATTTAAGGCTCATGCCCGGGTTGAGAGGTATGACACCTCCGACAAGTTCAATAGTTGTAAGATGGAGGAGAACAACTCCATTAGTGAGCACGTACTCAAAATGTCTGGATACTATAATCGCTTGAATTAGTTGGGAGTTAATCTTCCAGATGAAGTAGTGATTGACAGGGTTTTCTAGTCACTGCCACCGAGCTACAAGAGCTTTGTGATGAACTATAATATGCAAGGGATGGAGAAAACGATCCCTGAGCTTTTCGCGATGCTTAAGGCCGCGGAGGTAGAAATCAAGAAGGAGCATCAAGTGTTGATTGTCAAGAAGACCACTAGTTTCTAGAAAGGCAATGGAAAGAAAGGGTACTTCAAGAAGAATGGCAGGCAAGTTGCCGCTCCCGTGAAGAAACCCAAGGCTGGACCCAAACCCGAGACTGAGTGCTTCTATTGCAAAGGGAAGGGTCACTGGAAGCGGAACTGCCCCAAGTACTTGGCAGATAAGAAGGCTGGCAACATCAACAAAGGTATATTTGATATACATTTTATTGATGTGTACCTTACTAGTGCTCGTAGTAGCACCTTGGTATTTGATACTGGTTCGGTTGCTAATATTTGTAACTCGAAACAGGAGCTGCGGAATAAATGGAGACTAGCTAAGGATGAGGTGACGATGCGCATTGGAATTGGCTCCAAGGTTGATGTGATCGCCGTCGGCACGCTCCCTCTACATCTACCTTCAAGATTAGTTTTAAACCTAAATAATTGTTGTTTGGTGCCTGCGTTAAGCATGAACATTATATCTGGGTCTTGTTTATTGTGAGACGGTTATTCATTTAAGTCAGAGAATAATGGTTGTTCTATTTATATGGATAATATCTTTTATGGTCATGCACCCCTTGTGAATGGTTTATTCTTGTTGAATCTCGATCGTAGTGATACACATATTCGTAATATTGATGCCAAAAGATGCAAAGTTAATGATGATAGTACCACATACATGTGGCACTGCCGCTTAGGTCATATTGGTGTAAAGCGCATGAAGAAACTCCATGCTGATGGACTTTTGGAATCACTTGATTATGAATCATTTGAAACATGTGAACCATGCCTCATGGGCAAGATGACTAAAACCCCATTTTCCGGCACAATGGAGCGGGCAAGTGACTTGTTGGAAATAATACATACCGATGTATGCGGTACAATGAGTGTTGAAGCACGCGGTGGATATCGTTATTTTCTTACCTTAACTGATGATTTGAGTAGATATGGGTATATTTACTTAATGAAACACAAGTCTGAAACATTTGAAAGGTTCAAAGAGTTTTAGAGTGAAGTAGAGAATCATCGTAACAAGAAAATAAAATTTCTACGATCTGATCATGCAGGAGAATATTTAAGTTACGAGTTTGGCGCACATTTAAGACAAGGTGGAATTGTTTCACGACTAACGCCCCCTGGAACACCACAGCATAATGGTGTGTCTGAATCACTATCGTACTTTATTGGATATGGTGCGTTCTATGATGTCTCTTACCGATTTTCCACTATCGTTTTGGGGTTATGCATTAGAGACAACCACATTCACTTTAAATAGGGCACCGTCTAAATCCGTTGAGACGACACTGTATGAATTATGGTTTGGCAGAAACCTAAGCTGTCGTTTCTTAAAGTTTGGGGATGCGACGCTTATGTCAAGAGGCTTCAGCCTGATGAGCTCGAACCCAAAGTGGAAAAGTGCGTCTTCGTAGGATACCCTAAAGAGACCATTGGGTATACCTTCTATGACAGATCTGAGGGCAAGATCTTTATTGCCAAGAATGGGTCATTTCTAGAGAAGGAGTTTCTCTCGAAATAAGTGAATGGGAGGAAAGTAGAACTTCATGAGGTAATCGTACCTTCTCTCGAACTGGAAAGTAGCACATCACAGAAGGCAGTTCCAGTTATGCCTACACCAACCGGAGAGGAAGCTAATGATGGTGATCATGAAACTTCGGATCAAGTTACTACTGAGCTTCGTAGGTCGACCAGGACATGTTCCGCAGTAGAGTGGTATGGTAATCCTGTCATGGAAGTCATGTTGTTGGACAACGGCAAACCTATGAACTATGAAAAAGCAATGATGAACCCGGATTCCGACAAATGGCTTGAGGCCATGAAATCCGAGATAGGATCCATGTATGAGAACCAAGTGTGGACTATGGTAGACTTACCCGATGACCTGCGGGCCATTGAGAACAAATGGATCTTTAAGAAGAAGACAGACGTTGATGGCAATATCACCGTCTATAAAGCTCGACTCGCCACAAAGGTTTTTTGACAAGTTCAAGGAGTTGACTACGATGACAGCTTCTCACCCGTAGCGATGATGAAGTCTGTTAGGATTATGTTAGCAATTGCTACATTTTACGATTATGAAATCTGGCACATGGATGTGAAAACCGCATTCCTTAATGGTTTCCTTAAGGAAGAGTTGTATATGATGCAACTAGAAGGTTTTATTGATCCTAAGGATGCTAATAAGGTGTGCAAGCTCCAGCGATCCATCTATGGACTGGTGGAAGCATCTCAGAGTTGGAATATATGCTTTGATGAGGTGATCAAAGCTTTTGGTTTTATACAAACTTATGGAGAAGCTTGTATTTACAAGAAAGTGAGTGGGAGCTCTGTAGCATTTCTAATACTATATGTGGATCACATATTATTGATTGGAAATGATATAAAATTTCTGAAAAGCATAAAAGCTTATTTGAACAAGAGTTTTTCATTGAAAGACCTGGGTGAAGCTGCTTACATATTGGGCGTCAACATCGATAGAGATAGATCAAGACGCCTAATAGGACTTTCACAAAGCACATACCTTGACAAGATTTTGAAGAAGTTCAAAATGGATCGGTCAAAGAAGGTGTTCTTGCCTGTGTTGCAAGGTGTGAAGTTGAGTAAGACTAAAAGCCCGACCACGACAAAAGAAAGAGAAAGGATGAAAGTCGTCCCCTATGCCTCGGCCATAGGCTCTATAATGTATGCGATGCTGTGTACCAGACCTGATGTGTGCCTTTCCATAAGTCTGGCAGGGAGGTACCAAAGTGATCTAGGAATAGATCATTGGACAGCTGTCAAAAATATCCTTAAGTACCCAAAGAGGACTAAGGACATGTTTCTCGTTTATGGAGGTGATGAAGAGCTTGTCGTAAAGGGTTACGTCGATGCTAGTTTCGAAATAGATCCGGATGACTCTAAGTCTCAAACCGGATACGTATTTATTTTGAATGGAGGAGCGATTAGTTGGTGCAGTTCCAAGAAAAGCGTCATAGCGGGATCTACATGTGAAGCGGAATATATAGCTGCTTCCGAAGCAGCACAAGAAGGAGTCTGGATGAAGGAGTTTATATCCGATCTAGGAGTGATACCTAGTGGATCGGACCCAATGACTATCTATTGTGACAACACTGGAGCAATTGCTATTGCCAAGGAATCCAGGTTTCACAAGAAGACCAAGCACATCAAGCGATGCTTCAACTCCATTCGTAATTACATTAAGGATGGAGACATAGAACTTTGCGAAGTACATACGGATCTGAATTTGCCGGACCCGTTGACTAAACCTCTTCCACGGGCAAAACATGATCAGCACCAGGACTCCATGGGTGTTAGATTCATAACTATGTAAACTAGATTATTGACTCTAGTGCAAGTGGGAGACTGTTGGAAATATGCCCTAGAGGCAATAATAAAATGGTTATTATCATATTTGCCGTTCATGATAAATGTTTATTATTCACTCTAGAATTGTAATGTACCAGAAACTTAAATACTTGTGTGAATACATAAACTATACCGTGTCCCTAGTAAGCCTCTAATAGACTAGCTCGTTGATCAAAGATGGTTATGGTTTCCTGACCATAGACATGAGTTGTCATTTGATAACAGGATCACATCATTAGGAGAATGATGTGATGGACAGACCCAACTGTAAGCTTAGCATCAGATCGTTTAGTTATTTGCTACAGCTTTCTTCATGTCAAGTATCAGTTCCTTAGAACATGAGATCATGTCACTCCCGGTTACCTAAGGAATACCTTGTGTGCTATCAAATGTCACTTCGTAACTGGGTGATCATCAATGTGCTCTACAGGTATCTCCGAAGGTGTCTGTTGGGTTGCATGGATCGAGACAGGGATTTGTCACACCGTGTGATGGAGAGATATCTCTGGGCCCTCTCGGTAATTCAACATCATAAGAAGCTTCATGTGGCTAATGAGTTTAGTCATGGGATCTTGTAATATGGAAGGAGTAAAGAGACTTGCCGGTAACGAGATTGAACTAGGTATGGAGATACCGACGATCGAATCTCGGGCAAGTAACATATCGCCAGACAAAGGGAATTGTATACGGAATTGACTGAATCCTTGACATCATGGTTCAGCTGATAAAGATCTTCATTGAATATGTAGGAACCAATATGGGCATCCAGGTACCGCTATTGGTTATTGACCGGAGAGGTGTCTCCGTCATGTCTACATGATTCTCGAACCCGTAGGGTCGCATGCTTAACGTTCGATAGCGCTAGGGTAATGTTGAGATATTAATAGTGGAAAGTCTGAAGGTTGTTCGGAGTCCTAGATGGGATCCGTGATATCACGAGGAGCTCCGGAATGGTCCGGAGGTAAATATTTATGTATGGGAAGTCTTATTTTGGGTTCCGGAAAAAGTTTGGTTTTTTCGATATTGTACTGAGAAGGTTCTAGAAGGTTTCGGGGGTTCCACCGTGGGGCCCAACGACCCGGAAAGTGTCCAAATGGACCGAGGGGTGGGCCTACAGTCCACATGGTCTGGCCTCACCCTTCCCCAAGGCACATGTTATTTAAATCTAGAGATAAGGTCTTATCTCTAAATTTAAAGGATTGAATCTAGAGATAAGATGTTATCTCCAAGGTTAAAAGGATTTCTCCTTTGTGGCCGGCCCTAGGAGGGTTTTGGATGCCCTCCCCTGCCCCCTAGCCTATATAATGAAGGGGGAGGCGCATGGGGGCAGCCACCCCTTCACCCTTGCCCATTGCCTCTCCCAACTCCTCCCACATTTCTCCGGTACGCGCTTGGCGAAGCCTTGCTGGAATTCCACTGCCACCACCACCACCTCGCCGTTGGGCTGGTCCCGATCTCATCTACCTCCTCTTCCTCGCTTTTTGGATCAGAAAGGAGAGGACGCCATTGAGCTGAACATGTGCTAAACTCAGAGGTGCCGTCCGCTCAGCGCTAGATCGGTTGGATCGTGATTGGATCGCGATGAGTACGACTACATCAACCCCGTTTCATACGCTTCCGCTTTCGATCTACAAGGGTACATAGAAACACTCCCCTCTCATTTCTATGCATCTCATAGATTAGATCTTGGGTGTTTGTAGGAATTTTTTTGATTTTCATGCAATGTTCCCCATCACTTCTATGCTGCTCATGAGTATGCTGGTTGACAGATCAAAGATGTGCTATCACAATTCTTTGGGTTCCACCTTAGTTAAGAAAGATGAATTTTCACAAACTAAAGGGTATGCAGACATGGTCTGCACGGGGTCATGTGTATGACGAATTTTAGTATGGGGCTCGAGATTTTTCATTAACTTTCATGTTTCATAAACTCCGTATAGTTAATCTAGCGACTTGAATGATCATACTTGATTATGAATGTTGGTAGCTTCGGTTTGATTCGAAACCTTAGAAGCCATGTAAAATAAATATTTTTATAAACCACTAGCAGAGAAATGGGTAGCCACAACTTTAATTGGTGGCGTGCCATTTCCAATCAACGGCACCACTATTTTTCTAAAATAGTGGTGGCTTTGGCATATTTGGTACGCTACCTTTATAATGTTATTGCTGGCGTCACACTTTTGTACCACGCCACAAGTAGGTGGGCTCATCTATACTGGCCAGCCACAAGTTAGTGGTGGTGTTGGATTTCTATCAATGTCGTAGGTAATCAGGTTAGTGGTGGCGTGCGTTATCTTGGCACGCCACCACTAACTTTTGCCTATAGAATAGTGTTGGCTGCCCCCTTTGTTCCTCACACAATTTCACTTCTTTCTCAACAAAATCCTTCTCCCTAGCAAGCTCCTCTTACTATTTGTCATACCTGCATTGTAACTATATGACCGGTAGTGCACCCATCGGAGCTTATATAGTCAGCACGAGACCCGCATGCTAGCCCACGTCGGCCGAGAGTGTCGAAAGTTCGTGGCCGCTTTAGCTGAGCTCCCTATGCCCCTGTTGGCATCGACATGAGCTTGCCATGGCCTATGCAGCCAGCCATGTCCAACGAATCATCCCGCTGTAGCAGCACTTCCGTTTGATTAGGCGGCAAATCTTACACCACCGGTACCGAAGTGGCCGAGAATCCAGCCAGGTCACTCGTGCTACTTTGCACTTGCCAATGCCCTCTTGATACGAAAACTTCGCACACAGCAAAGAATCCAGAACGAGAGTTCTTCATCTGCTTTGGGAATGAAAAGGTATATGACAGAAAATCCATCGACCAGTTTCAGCACATTTGCACATGCATTAATTCAGTTCTAGCGTTGCTCACATCATTATGTGTATATACACACAGCTGTAGGAAGGAGCAGTCTCTTGCCACACATGGATATGGGTCCATCTCGTCCAGAAATACGTAATGGAGTTCCTTGAGTACTTCCATGGACTACTGAGACAACAGCTAGATGAGATGAAAACTGAAAACAAAGAGATGCGAGGACAAATCAGAAAATTCAAGCTTCGATATGCACTTTTAGCTTGTGTTATGATTGGGCTCCTTCTCCCAGCTAGATCGGTGTCAGCATTTCTTCTTGTGGATGTCATTGGTGTGATGATGTTCTTAGTTTAGGCAATTGTTAACTAGATCGAGTACCAGTTATTAGTTATTGTCTATCCTTCAATTATAATGTGCATCCAGATTAGTGATTGTTCTCCTAATTATTGTCTTCAACTATTCAATTATGCATGTCTAGTTCACAAAATGAAATAAAATAAACAAATAAATACTATGTAAATACCCTCGCAAAAAATACAATGTGAATAAAAATTAACCCAAATTTTTAAAAATATTGATATAAAGCAATCTATATAAAAACATTAAAATTAAACAATCTAAATAAAATAACCTAAAATTTAAACAATCTATATAAAAATAAATTAAAAAGAAAATTTTAAAAGTGAAAGAAAATAAAAAAGTAAGAAAATACCTATGGCATAGGCCTCATTAGCCAACGCCAGCACCTATCCAGCCCCATTCACCCCACCCCAACCCCCCACCCGACCACAAGCCCCACCCCACACCCACCCCTATCCATTCACCCCGCGCGGCCGCCTCCACCACACCCACCCCATGCCACCGCCACCTGCCGTCACCACCACCCTCTGACGCCGTCTTAACCATCTCCGTCGCCGTCTCCACCGTCTCCATCGCCGCCCGCCGTCTCCATCGTCTTTCTTGCCCCACCGCCCCCAACGCCTCGTCAATGTCGCCGTCGCCGGTGTCACTGACCCACCGCTCCGTCGACAACGCCCCACCCCGGTGAGCCACCGCCAATGCCAGGCCCTAATTTAGTGTAGTGTAGTTGTATGTGTAGAATTTTAGTGTAGTGTAGTTGTAATTTTAGAGTAGTGTAGTTGTAATTTTGGTGTAGTTGTAGATTAATTTTGTAGTTCTACATTGTAGAATTTTAGTGTAGTGTAGTTGTAAATTTTGTGTAGTGTAGTTCTAATTTTAGTGTAATTGTAGATTCATTTTGTAGTTCTACATTGTATAATTTTGTATTTGTAGGTTATGGAGTGTTAGTTTAGTTATGGAATTTTAGTGCAGTTGTAGAATTTTAGTCCAGTTGTAGAATTTTAGTGTAGTTGTCGAATTTTGTAGGTGTACATTGTAGATTGTGGGTTTTGCAGGTACTCGTGTCATCAATATGTCCAATTTATAGGCAATGTCATGGGGAATTTTTTCGGTAAGTACATATAGAATTCAAATTTTTACTAACTTCTTAGGTATTAGCACCGTCACAAATGGGCCCGAAGTTTCGTCGTGTGCGACAGAAGGGGAACAAGTGACATACGACCATTAGGAAGGATAATGTGGTCCACGAGACTGGCCACTGGGACACCCCGGAGCTAGCAGCGCGTGCCTATGAGGTCAAGGCTATTGGGCTCTTTAAAGATGGGACACCCCGGAGGATCGTAAGTGCGTGCAGTTCCTCGCGCCGGAGAACATGACGATATGCACCAAGGCTGAAGAGAAAGAGAACCTCCAGGCCGAGATGCAGTTCTTCGATCCCATGGTGAGGGAACTTGCGACAGATGCTCAACTCGTGGAGATCAACAAGATGATGCTCCTTCAGTTTGAAGTTAGGAAGAAGGCAGAGGAGGATCCCATAGACTGGGATGACATTCTGAGGGGGGTGAGCAGGGGGGTCGTAGGTCCACCAGGGACGACCACGAGGTCGGCCCCTTCGGCCACTAGCTAGCTAGAGATGGGTAGCACTAGTTCATAGGAATCGTTTAACTTTATGCATGTTTTATGTTTGAACTATGTGCATGGTTTGTAGAACTGCTTAATTACTAGAATGTGTAACTAATGAACCTAGCTAATTATATCTATGTGTTCTGTGTTGCCCATTTTGTTTAATGATGTATGTTTATTTTGTCAACATGAATGCAGTAAATGGATGCCCCGTGTGCGACTTGCGGCACAGTGAGATGCCAGAAGGACAGGAAGTTCTTCATAGATCTTCCTGATGACTTCCTGAATAGGACGGTATGTTTTAGTTCAACATGTTCTGATTGAGTTTCAAATGGTTGTGCCCAAAATTGTCTAACTACTGCTTTCTTTTAATTTTGCTCAGGTCATCCCATGCGGGGCAAGGTGTGACATCTAAGAGAGGTTTCACGTTCCACTTGATGCAACCATCACATTCCAGTGCACCTTCATGAAGATGTTGACGGCCCAGGACTTCACTTATATTGTCATCAATGACCAACACCGCGCCTATCTTGGGTGCCCTGGTTAGAGAGCCCTTGCACATGCTTACGGGATGGAAGCTGGGGAGAGGGCCACGTTCTACCTCGAGTATGATCGTGGCGAGATCATGGTCTACTACAGGCCTGTTGGCAGCTCTAGTTCACTTACTCCAGACTACGACCCCGAGTCCCTGCTCAGCGAAGAGCCTAGTTAGTAGGCATGCATGGCAGATCATATTATGTTATTACCACCTCTATTTAGTTGAACATGTGTGTTATTTTCCTCAGTTTAGTACTTTGTTGAACTATGTTAATTAGTACATTGTTGAACTCAAATATTCTTATTTGCCACTATTTAGTATTGTCAAACTTTATTTTATTGTTGTTGGTAAACTGTATTATGCTATCAATTGGCTGGGAAAGCGTTGTTGTACAACTTTTATTGATTCAACCCAAAGGGAACCAACAGATATTTATGAGCCTTAGCAGTTGAGTTGTCAATTCAACCATACCTGGGAGGATATCTTATTGCAGCAAAGTGTTTAGTAGCAAACTAGTTTGATAGTTTTGATAGTAACGGTAGCGGTAACAGTAACAGTAGCAGTTTGGTAGTAATTGTAACAGCAGTAGCAACAATAGTAACTTGGCAAAGGCAATATAAGCGAAGCGTAGGCATTGGATCAGCAATGGATAATTGTATGGATGACATTCATCATGCATGTAACAATCACAACCTAGCTAGAGCGACACAGAACTAGCTCCAATTCATCAATTCAATGTAGGCATGTATTCCATAAATAGTTATACGTGCTTGTAATAAGAACTTGCATATATAACATCTTTTGTCCAACCCTCCCGTGGCAGCAGGGTCCTAATGGAAATCTAAGGGTAATTAAGGTCTCCTTTTAATAGAGAACCGAAACAAAGCACTAACACATAGTGAATACATGAACTCTTCATACTACGGTCATCACTGCAGGGGGTCCCAATTGCTGTCACTTTGGGGTCTACGGATCATAACACATAATAGGTGCATACAAATTGCAAGATAGGATCCAAAGCACTCTTATATCCATGGAAACATAATATGTTCAGATCTGAAATCATGGCACTCGGGACCTAGTGACAAGCATTAAGTATAGCAAAGTCATAGCAACATCAATCTCATAACATAGTGGATACTAGGGATCAAGCCCTAACAAATTGACTCGATTACATGACAAATCTCATCCATCTCCATCACCGTCCACCAAGCATACAAAGGAAATACTCACTCCCGGTGGTGAGCATCATGGGGTTGTTGATGGAGAAGGGTTGTTGATGACGATGGCCACAAATCCCCCTCTCCGGAGCCCAAAACCGATCCAAGACGGGCTTCCTACACATAAGCCCCTGTTGTCTACTATGCAACTTTATTCTTGTAGACTCGTGTTGGGCCTCCAAGGGCAGAGTTTCGTAGGATAGTAGCAATTTTCCCTCAAGTGGATGACCTAAGGTTTATCAATCCGTGGGAGGTGTAGGATGAAGATGGTATCTCTCAAACAACCCTACAACCAAATACAAGAAATCTCTTGTGTCCCCAACACACCCAATACAATGGTAAATTGTATAGGTGCACTAGTTCGGCGAAGAGATTGTGATACAAGTGTAGTATGGATAGTAGATATAGGTTTTTGTAATCTGAAAATAAAAAAACAGCAAGGTAACAAGTGATAAAACAGAGCACAAACGGTATTGCAATGCTTAGAAACAAGGCCCAGGGTTCATACTTTCACTAGTGCAATCTCTCAACAGTGCTAACATAATTGGATCATATAACAATCCCTTAACGTGCGATAAAGAATCACTATAAAGTTCCTATTTGCGGAGAACATAAGATAGAAATTGGTGTTGCGTACGAAAAAACCTCAAAGTTATCTTTTCCGATCAATCTATTGAGCCATCCCTATAAGTGTCACGAATAGCCCTAGAGTTCGTACTAAAATAACACCATATGATACACATCAACCAACTCTAATGTCATCTAGATACTCCAATGTCACCACAAGTATCCGTGAGTTGATTATACGATATGCATCAAACAACTTCATAATCATAATATTCAATCCACACAAAGAACTTCAAGGAGCACCCCAAAGTTTCTATCGGAGAAAAGATAATGAAAACGTGCATGAACACCTATGCATAGATTACCCCAATGTCACCGTGGGAATCCGCGAGTTGAGTGCCAAAACATATATCAAGTGAATCAATATAATACCCCATTGTCACCACGGGTATTCATATGCAAGACATACATCAAGTGTTCTCAAATCTGAAATATTCAATCCGACAAAAACGAAACCTCAAAGGGAAAAGATTCGATTCATCACAACAAGGATAGAGAGGGAAGAAACACCAATTGATCCAACTATATTAACAAAGCTCGCGATACATCAAGATCATGCCAAATCAAGAACACGAGAGAGAGAGAGAGAGAGAGAGAGAGAGATCAAACACATAGCTACTAGTACATACCCTCAGCCCCGAGGGTGAACTACTCCCTCCTCGTCATGGAGACTGCCGGGATGATGAAGATGGCCTCCGGTGATGATTCCCCTTCCGGCAGGGTGCCGAAAAAGGGCTCCAGATGGAATCTCCTTGGTACAGAGGCTTGCGGCGGCGTAGTCAAAGTTCTAGGGTTATTTCTGGGGGTTTTGGAATATATAGGATTTTTCAGCGTTGGAATCACGCGAAGATGGGCTAAGATGGGCCCACGAGGCACAACGGCGAGCTTGCCCCCGCCCCCCAAACGCGCGGTGGAGGCTCGTTGGCACCTCGTGGCTCTTCTGGTCCTCCCACAAAGCTTCGGGGGACTCTTTTGTTCCAAAAAAAATCGTCAAAAAGTTTCACTGCATTTGGACTTCATTTGATATGGATTTTCTGGAAAACCAAAAACAAGCAGAAAACAACAACTGGCCCTGGGCACTAGGTCAATATGTTAGTCCATAAAAATCATATAAAAGCCATATAAAAGTGCACCAAAATCATACAAAATTGTTGTAAACATGGCATGAATACTTCATAAATTATAGATACGTTGGAGACGTATCAGCATCCCCAAGCTTAATTCCTGCTCATCCTCGAGTAGGTAAATGATAAAAGAAATAATTTATGAAGTGTGAATGCTAGCATAGTGCATAAGTTTGATCAATGATAATTTCAATCACTTTTCCTAGCATCATAACATCAACTTTTTCTCATAAAACTCATCATGATAAAGTAGCAATTAAAAACAAAATTTTTGATGTGGATTGCTACCTATCATAATCATCAAATAATCTTTTCTTTTGTTGCATGGACACTTGGACTTGAATGATTCAAAGCAATAGTCTATAATTTGACATGAAGACATAAATACCCAAGCATACTAACAAGCAACCATGTCTTTCAAAATATCAATGCTAAAGAAAGTGATCCCTAGCCCATTATGCTCAATCATTGATCCATACATGAAACACACTCAATATTAGCTACACCCAATGCACAAGTATGACAATAGTGCTCTCTAGTTGGTGCTGTGTAAGAGAAGATGGAGACTCAAAATAAAAATAAAAATTGCATAAAAGTAAATAGATAGGCCCTTCGCAGAGGGAAGCAGAGATTTGCAGAGGTGCCAGAGCTCAAGGTTTAAATTAGAGCGATAAAATTATTTTGAGACGCATGCTTTTCCTGACAACGAAAACGACCGAGAATTCCCAATATCTTTCATGCTAGACACATTATAGGCGGTTTCCAAACAGAAAATAAAGTTTATTTCCTTTCCACCATTCTTTCACAATCCACGGCTAGCCGTATCCACGGGTGCCCTCCATACCAACACTTTCCAAGGAATTTATTATTATCATCATATTAAATTTTTCTTTGCATTTCGGGACAGGGCATCCCTAATACTTGCCACTCTCTCGTGCAATGACAAGTGAATAAACACTCATCGTGAGAATAACACACCTAGCATGGAAAATATTGGCCACCCCCTGCCGCTTCATGAGCAGTACGGGCACACAAAAAGGAAAAATTATTTTGAAAAATTAGAGTTGGCACGTGCAAATTTACTTGGAACGGCATGGAAATACCGCATATAGGTAGGTATGGTGGACTCATTTGGCACAACTTTGGGTTTAAGGAATTGGATGCACAAGAAGTATTCCCTCTTAGTACAAATGAAGGCTAGCAAATAGATTGAGAAGCAACCAACCAAAAAGCGAAAACGGTCATAAACATGCATTGAACATAACTAACACTGAATAATGCACCATAAGTAGGATATAATTTCATTGCATAACTATTGACTTTACATGCATGCATAGGGAATCACAAACCATAACACCAATATTCTTACTAAATCACAATTACTCACTAACATGACTCACATATTATCACCTTCATATCGCAAAACTATTGCAAGGAATCAAACTTATCATATTCAGTGGTCTACATAAAAGTTTTTATTATATCCTTCTTAAATATCCATCACATTAGGACCAAATTCATATCTTAAGCATATTTCCATTACTATTGTCAACTCTCAAGATAATATAAGTGAAGCATGAGAGTGTATGACAAACTACTCCAAAAGATATAAGTGAAGATCAATGAGTAGTTAAACAATTAAGTAGCTATGTGAAGACTCTCTCCAAATAAAGATTTCAGATCTTGATAATTTTATTAAAACAGCAAACAAAATGAAAATAAAAGGACACTCCAAGAATAGCACATATCATGTGAAGAAGTAAAAACTTAGGCTAACCGATAGGTGTTGATGAAGAAAGGTGGGATGCCAACCGGGGCATCCCCAAGCTTAGTTGCATGAGACTTCTTGGAATGTTATCTTGGGGTACCTTGGGCATCCCCAAGCTTGAGCTCTCATGTCTCCTTAATTCCTCTCATATCATGGCTTCTCCTAAATCTTTAAAAACTTCATCCACACAAAACTCAACAAGAACTCGTGAGATAAGTTAGTATAAATCAACTCAAAACCTTAACATTCTCTACTGTAGCAAATCACTAAAATTATAATTAAACATTGCATACTAAATTCCTCTGCATATTTATTACTCCTATCCACAAATAGAAACATTAAACAAGCAACATACGCAAACAATGCAACTATAACCGAAATTTGCCAAAACAGAACAGTCTGTAAAGGGTGAATAAGAATTCATACTTCCCTAACTAAAAAAATTCTGAAAAATTACCACGTGACAGAGAACTCATGCATGCTTACTGTTTAAAAATTTCAGATTTTTATCATGTTCTGACTATTCAGGAATATTCTGGACATAACAGAAAACTTTCTGTTTTCAAACAGCAACACATGAACTTACAAACTGAGCATGGTAAAGACTATAATTGACATTTTATTGAACTAAAAGATACAAAGCATGATTGTTGATAACAGAAAGCAAATATCAACAAAATAAAATGACGCTCCATGCAAAACTCATATTATGTGACGATTAAAAATATAGCTCCGAGTGAGGTTACCGATAGTGTTGAAGACGAAAGAGGGGATGCCATCCGGGGCATCCCCAAGCTTAGACGCTTGAGTATTCCTTGGATATTACCTTGGGGTGCCTTGGGCATCCCCAAGATTAGGGTCTTGCCGCTCCTTATTCTCCTCATATCGATATCTCACCCAAAACTTGAAAACTTCAATCACACAAAACTTAACGGAACTTGTGAGATAGGTTAGTATGATAAAAATAAATCTTCCACTTAGGTACTGTCAAGACAAGATTCATAATTGTTCTCACATAATACCTACTGTAGTATATCATTTCCACAATTTATATTGCTCAATATAAGCTATGGAAACACTAAAACAAGCAAACTATGCATCGAAAATAGAATCTGTCAAAAACAGAACAGCATGTAGTGAGCGATTTAAAAACCATACTTATATACCTCCAAAAATTCTTAAAAATTAGGAAAACGTAAAAAATTTGTAACCCAATACTGTGTAGAAATTTTAGAATTTTCTCAGGCACTAGTGCAGAATAGAAATTCCAGCACTGGACACAAAAGTTTCTGTTTTTGCACAGAATCAAATCAACAAGCATCCACACTATCCCAAAGGCTTTACTTGGCACATTATTGAAAGAAAACATATAAAACATGATTACTACAGTAGATTAATAATGTGGACACACAAAAAAGTCGGTATAAATATTGGGTCGTCTCCCAACAAGCGCTTTTCTTTAATGCCTTTTAGCTAGGCATGCTGATTTCAATGATGCTCGCATAAAAGTAAAGAATTGAAACACAAAGAGAGCATCATGAAGCATATGACTAGCACATTTAAGCCTAACCCACTTCCTATGCATAGGGATTTTGTGCGCAAATAGTATATGGGAGCAAGAATCAACTAGCATAGGAAGGCAAAACGAGTGCAACTTCAAAACTTTCAACACATAGAGAGGAAACTTAATATTATTGCAACACCTACAAGCATATGATCCTCTCTGATAATAATTTTCAGTAGCATCATGAATGAATTCAATGATATAGTTATCACATAAAGCATTCTTTTCATGATCCACAAGCATAGAATTTTTATTAATCTCCACATAAGCAAATTTGTTCTCATTCATAATAGTGGGAGTATCATATGATACTTGAATACTAAAAATTGTTTCCGCATTAAAAGAGTAATGTTCAGTAAAAGGGTATTCATAATTATGACAAGTATTATAATAATAATCATCACTCTTTTTCATAACATAAGTATCATCACAATAATCATCATAAGTAGCAATTTTGTTCTCATCATAATCAATTGAAACCTCTTCCAAAGTAGTGGATTCAACATTAAATAAAGTCATGACCTCTCCAAATCCACTTTTATCATTATTAAAATAAGATTGAACACCCTCCAAAATAGTGGGATAATTATTATCTAGAGTTGACACTCTTCTAAACCCACTCTCATAAATATTGCAATCATCATAAATAGGAGGCATGCAATCATCATAACAAATTTGATCATTCAATGTAGGGGGACTAAAAGATCATGTTCATTAAGCATAGCATCCCCAAGGTTGGGACAAACATTAATTGCAGCAAATAAATTCTCAAACATGTCATTCTCATCAAACATAGCATCCCCAAGCTTGTGGCTTTGCATATCATAAGCATAATCACTCTCATCATTAATAGTATGAATAGCACAAATAGTATAACAATTATTATCATCATAATTTTCTAAGTTGGTGCCAAAAAGATTCTCAAGATTATAAGAAGTATCATTATCTTCCCAATCATAATTATCACAACAAGTAATAGGTATAATAAAATCATCCTCAATATTTCCTTCGGACATTGTATCATAAGACAAAGAAGCAATATCATCATCAAGTATATCATCTTCCACAATTATTTTTGATTCACTCTCATGAGGCACAACAATAATAGGAGCAACATTATTTGGGAGGGATACCTTTTTACCTTTACTCTTTCTTCTTTTCTTCTTCTTCACCACATCATGTGTGGGTTTAATCAATTTTTTCGAGCTTCTTATTGATGAGATTGGTTGAATAGGAAGCTCCACCTTGTCACCTATTTCATCATGAGAGACAATAGGAGGGAAAGTGGAAATCTTTACCCTTTCATTAGTGCTCCTTTTATATTCTATTGGTTTTCCCGTCTTTCTATAGTTGGCAATATAAGCATTCTCATTGCAATTTACCATACAAAAAATATAGATTTCCTTTAGATTAGTTTCAATGTTGTCTGTGAGAATGAATACTTCAAACCAACTATTTTTATGTGTCAATTATTCACACCCCAAAAATAGATAAAGCTCATTATATAGTTCAAGGACGGTCAAGTCATTACAATATTTAGCCATGATTCGATCATGAAAGAGTATGCACTGGAAATTAAGGTGACCAATTTTATTGCAAAGTTCACAAGTAATAGGATAAAGAGAACATAATTTTGTAGCAAATTCATCTATCACTTTGAGCAAAAAATTGGTTCTATCATGTTTATGCTTCTTACAAAATCTATCATCCCTATAAGGCATGTCTTCACAAAAATTGACATGCTTATAAGAAACATTTTTGTCATGACTAGTGCAATCATCATTAGTATTTTGGATATTCATAGAATTCATACAAACAACATTGCAATCATGCTCATCATTCAAAGATTTTATGCCAAACATTTTATTGAATTCTTCTTCGATAAATTGAGCACAATTTTCCGATCCATCATTTTCAAGAAAGACATTATAAAGACGAATAATATGAGGCAACCCCAATTCCATTTTTTGTAGTTTTCTTTTTATAAAACCAAACTTGTGATAAACAAGAAACTAAAAGATTCAATTGCAAGATCTAAATATATACCTTCAAGCACTCACCTCCCCGGCAACGGCGCCAGAAAAGAGCTTGATGTCTACTACGCAACTTTATTCTTGTAGACTCGTGTTGGGCCTCCAAGCGCAGAGTTTTGTAGGACAGTAGCAATTTTCCCTCAAGTGGATGACCTAAGGTTTATCAATCCATGAGAGGCGTAGGATGAATATGGTATCTCTCAAACAACCCTGCAACCAAATACAAGAAATCTCTTGTGTCCCCAACACACCCAATACAATGGTAAATTGTATAGGTGCACTAGTTTGGCGAAGAGATGGTGATACAAGTGTAGTATGGATAGTAGATACAGGTTTTTGTAATCTGAAAATAAAAAAACAGCAAGGTAACAAGTGATAAAACGGAGCACAAACGGTATTGCAATGCTTAGAAACAAGGCCTAGGGTTCATACTTTCACTAGTGCAATCTCTCAACAGTGCTAACATAATTGGATCATATAACAATCCCTCAACGTGCGATAAACAATCACTCCAAAGTTCCTATTCGCGGAGAACAAAAGATAGAAATTGTTGTAGGGTACGAAACCACCTCAAAGTTATCTTTTCAGATCAATCTATTGAGCCATCCCTATAAGTGTCACGAATAGCCCTAGAGTTCGTACTAAAATAACACCATATGATACACATCAACCAACTCTAATGTCACCTAGATACTCCAATGTCACCACAAGTATCCGTGAGTTGATTATACGATATGCATCAAACAACTTCGTAATCATAATATTCAATCCACACAAAGAACTTCAAGGAGCACCCCAAAGTTTCTGTCGGAGAAAAGATAATGAAAACATGCATCAACCCCTATGCATAGATTACCCCAATGTCACCGCGGGAATCCGCGAGTTGAGTGCCAAAACATATATCAAGTGAATCAATATAATACCCCATTGTCACCACGGGTATTCATACGCAAGACATACATCAAGTGTTCTCAAATCTGAAATATTCAATCCGACAATAACGAAACCTCAAAGGGAAAATATGCGATTCATCACAACAAGGATAGAGAGGGAAGAAACACCATATGATCCAACTATATTAACAAAGCTCACGATACATCAAGATCGTGCCAAATCAAGAACACGAGAGAGAGAGAGAGATCAAACACATAGCTACTAGTACATACCCTCAGCCCCGAGGGTGAACTACTCCCTCCTCGTCATGGAGACCGCCGGGATGATGAAGATGACCTCCGATGATGATTCCCCCCTCCGGCAGGGTGCTGGAAAAGGGCTCCCGATGGAATATCCTTGGTACAGAGGCTTGCGGCGGCGTAGTCAAAGTTCTAGGGTTATTTCTGGGGTTTTTGGAATATATAGGATTTTTCAGCGTTGGAATCACGCGAAGATGGGCTAAGATGGGCCCACGAGGCAGCACGGCGAGCTTGCCCCCCCCCCCCACCCAAACTCGCGGTGCTAGCTCGTGGGCACCTCGTGGCTCTTCTGGTTCTCCTACGAAGCTTCGGGGGTCTCTTTTGTTCCAAAAAAAATCATTGAAGAGTTTCACTGCATTTGGACTTCATTTGATATGGATTTTCTGGAAAACCAAAAACAAGCAGAAAACAGCAACTGGCACTGGGCACTAGGTCAATATGCTAGTCCATAAAAATCATATAAAAGTGCACCAAAATCATACAAAATTGTTGTAAACATGGCATGAATACTTTATAAATTATAGATACGTTGGGGACGTATCAGCCCCCATCTCCTCGGTTACTAACGGCTGAGCGGGCTGCCTGCACATAAGACGAGATGAGCATTTTATGCCAAAGTAAACTCCCTGAATTATCGCTATCAGCACCTGTCCGAGGGTGGGATATCACGCTCCATCTCCCCGGCGGCGGTCCGTTGAGGGGCACCCTGTGCGGCTGGCAGAGAGCCCTCTTGAGAGCTTGGACTAGGGCACGGGCGCTTCAAGCGTCGACCCATAGGAAGAGGCATCAGGGTGCTCGGGGCCTCACGGGTAGGATTTCTCTTTCGAGCGGGAGCAGGAAAGGGTTTTACTGATGAAGACGGCCGGATCCCTGACAGGTCGGGAGTGATAGCTACTCTGGAGCCATCAAGGCTCTCTTGATAAAAGGTCCCCTCCTCGTATATGGTGGACAACTCTTCATCTTCATGGAAGCCGGGGTTATGATCTCGATGATACACCCCCAGCTCAGGCGCGGGGCAGCTTAGTGTTTCAACCCAGCGCCTCCATTCCTGTTCATATATATCAAACAGGCATTTAGAGAGAATAATATGAACTACTCGGATGGACAAGGAGGTTCGGGAAGACTCACTATCTCGGAAGGATTGTAGTAGGACAAGCCATCTATGAACTTTTGCTTCATGAAGTCCGCTGCTTCTCCTTTGTATATGCCAGCCAGGGCTGCGTCAAAGGCCGCCTGGTCCTTGAAGCCCCTCCGAATCGATCGGATGGCGTCGTCGGTGCCATTGTACATGCATAACGGATGCTGGCATTGCCAAAGAGGCTAGACTTTTCAGTCGATGGCCATCGCCATCACATCTATGATGGTGAGGCCGCTATTTGTCAAACATCTCACCTTAGCGCCCAGGCGAGCCACCTCGGAGTCGTCTTTTTGGGTGGAGCTCCTTGGCCTCCAATTAAAATGCTTCTTCAGAGACTCCGAGGAGAAGGTTGGGAGTTCGGGCCGGACTGGGTCATGCAGAGGGACGTCGTCCATATAGAACCACTCGGACATCCACGTATCGGCATCCTCTCGAGGGGTGCCTTTGGGGTAGCCAGTCCCGGCTATTCGGCAGACCTCGGCCGTGCCCACTCGTGTAGTTTCCCTCCTCGGGATCAGGGCATCATGCAAAAATATTTCCTCCATAGCCTGAAGTGTGCAGTGCTTCCGAGGTGCATTTCGCAAAGGGTGACGAATCCCGCGATGTATAGAATCGAATTGGGAGTCAAGTGATGGAGTTGAATCCCATAGAACTCGAGCAGGCCCTGGAGGAAGGGATGGATAGGAAATCCCAGGCCGCGGAGGAGGAAGGGAGCAAAACATACCCGCTCATCCTCGTGAGTATTGGGGTGGCGGTCGGCGTGCACCTGCCCGCCTATGGAGATTAAGCCCTGACTGGTGGAGGCCAGGTCTGGATCTGGCAAATACCCTTGGGTGGCAAGCCTGTCCAGCTGAAGGCGGGTGATGGAGCAGCTTCCCCAGTCACCTTTGAGGGGACCGTGGGGGCGCTTGCAGGAGCCTACGTCGGACACCATTTCTAAAGATCTCGAAGCCAGATTGAGGGGACGATTTACTGTTCCAGGTCAAAGAAGGGAAAGGGGAGATGCGCTTTGCCATAGCTCTGACTGGATACCTGTTAAATGTAAGAAAGAAATCGATGCTTCGACGTCTACCCATAAAGCGACATGTTCCCTAGATGGCTCGACAATCGAGGGAAGATTATTTTAATAAAGTAAACAATGAGGCATGGTGAGACCAAAGCCAAACTCAAGATGATAAAATGGAGAACTCGTCTGTCAAGCCGAAGACTCCAAGGCCGAAGACATATGTCCGAAGAAGATCATCGTCCTCGGTGTTGAAGAACAGTTCAGGGGCTACTGACAATGTCCTAGACTAGGGGGTACCAACCTAGTTGGCCCACGGTCCTTGGGCCGAATTCACGGCCCACCGATCTCATAACGAAAGGACTCTGGAAACCTCACACTTTGACGTGATCAGGATGGACTCTACCAAAGACTTGACGTGTACTCCAAGGACAGCATCGGCCGCCGGCATGTGTATCCCTAGATTGCCAACCAACCATGTGTAACCCTAGGTACCCCCACTGTCTATATAAACTGGAGGGTTTAGTCCGTAGAGACCACGGTCACCATTACAACCATCTAGTCCTATCGTTAGAACACAACTTATTTTCTCGAGGTAGATCAAGCTTGTACTCGATACATAATTATCAATACAATCAAAGCAGGACATAGGGTATTACCTCTTCGATAGGGCCCGAGCCTGGGTAAATATTATCTCCTTCGTCCCCTGTTATCCATAGATCCGAGATCCACAGCTCGCGACCACCTACCCCGAGGTCTGCCGGTTTTAGTACCGACACCTCCCATCCTCTTTCCCTTGGGGTGTGGGGGTTGCGTTTCCATTGGGTTTATTATTAATTCATGGCAATAAGTGCTTGAGTTCATATGACTAATGTGAACTATTGGCCTTTTACGCACTTCCACCTATCCATATTGTCGGTGCCAAAACCGGCAAACCTCGGGTAGGGGGGCCCGAGCTGTGAGATCGGATCGATGTGTAACAGGAGACAAGGGACACAGTATTTTACCCAGGTTTGGGCCCTCTTGAGGAGATAAAACCCTACGTCCTGCTCTTGCTTATAATGATGGTGTATCAAAGTACAGGGCTGATCTACCTCGAGAACGTAAGCTGTGGTCTAAAACACTAAGGGTGATGATGAATGGATCATCCTACGGCCTAAACCCTCCGGCTTATATAGGTACCGGGGGTGTCTAGGGTTGCACATGGTCGGTTTCCATCTAAGGAATACATGCCGAATCTAATAGAAATACTTGGAGATACGTCGGGTCCTTGGCGAAGCCCAGCAAGCATAGGATGGAGGCTTCTGGAGTCTTTCATCGTTGGGTCATTAGTCCAGCCCATGGACTACCCCGGCTAGGCTGGGACCCCCTAGTCCAGGACACCGTCAGTAGCCCCCGAACATGTCTTCTAAGCCGAGGATGATAATCTTCTTCGGATGCGGTCTTTGGCTGGATAGTCTTCGGCTTAGCAGGCAAGTTCAACGTCTCAGGTTAAGCATCCGCACGAAGCTTGTAGATCCTACTAGGCCGGCGTTTACCCTTTTGACAAGGGATAGAGCCAACTGACCATGTGCTACCCAAAATGCATCTTCACTTATCCGAAGTGCGTGGCTCACTTAGTCTCGAAGACCAACAGATTGGGTGTGCTCGGTAGTCAACTACTGACAACTTTACCGAAGCGCCACCACTCATGACATTACATATCAGTTATTACTTATTCGAATTGCGGTTCGAGGCAATCCAATAATTGGCATGCTATATCAAAACAGAGATCATGACCCACATTTTAGGGGATATCATCAATCAATTGTTTCACCCAAGGTGTCCATAATGGCATGATCAGCCGAGACGTGGCGAATTTTACAGTGCGGCGGAAGGGACGTTTTGCCTTTTATTGACTTATAAAGAGCACGGGATGGTGAATCTTTTCCACAACGCTCTCCTTCTGTTCCAGTGCCCAAATCCTCCAAGCTCTTGCGCCCACAACCCCTTTTCCAAGACCGAAGCTTTCTCTAGCCTTCCAAATCCAGCGCCAATGGTCGATGCGGACCTGAAGGGGAAGTGGGTGGCTTCCAAGGTCATCGAACCCACCATCGGCAAACTCCGGGCGGCAGGTTACATCCCTGCGAATGCCGCCTGTAGGGCTTCGGAGCCCGGCCAATGGGTTCCCACTCCCAAACCTGGGGAGCGGGTCATCTTCATCCGCCACCTCATCCGAGGTCTGGGGTTCCCCCTGCACCCCTTTGTGCGGGGGACTCTTTTCTTCTACGGGCTAGATTTCCACAATCTAGCCCCAAACTCCATTCTGCACCGCACCACTTTTATAATAGTGTGTGAGGCATTTCTGGGCATGGAGCCAACCTTCGGCCTGTGGCTGAAGACCTTCTTCGTTAAGCCGAAGAGTGGCGGCGCAGATCTCGCCGAGTGTGGGGTCGCCATGATCAGCAAGCTCCAAAAGCCAGATTGTCTGGAGGGGACCTTCGAAGAGACCGTGAAGATCTGGCAACGCGAGTGGTTCTATATCACCGAGCCACTCGTTCCAGGCCAGGCTTTGGTCCCTACCTTCACGGGTACGCCGCCGAGGAAATGTGTCCGGGCAGAAGCACGGCCTGGAGTGGGGCAATCCAGACGAGGTCGCCAGCCTTCAGGGGAGGATCCGAGCCGTCCAAAAGAAGTTCAAACTGGCGGATGTGGTGGACGTGATGTTGCACCGCTACATCCTTCCCCTTCAGCACCGAGCCAGCCCCATGTGGCTGTACAAGCCCGACGACACACCTACACTGCGGAACTTCTTCCACACCAACATAGACGGGATGTGGACAATGCTCTTCAAGCCGTCCCAGAACCTGTTCCCCGCAGACGGGCTGGAGAGCGGGTACACTGCCTCCCGCGGTCTTTCCGAGGTAAAAAACCATCACATATATCAATTAATGACTTTGTACTTTGAGTTTGTCTCAACCCTTTCCTTGATTTCCAGAAATGGGCGCCCAAGGCAGTGCGTATCAGCTGCTCGGTGCCGCTTCCCGAAGACAACTGGTCCCCTGAGCTACAAGCTCTTTTGGCCGAAGTGCGTCCAAAGGCCCCAGCTAAGACTAAGAAGGTGCCGGAGCAGAAGAGGGGATGTCTCCGGATTCGACACCCCTCGGACACCAAGTCCGAAGACATCGAAACTCTTTCCTCCAACGAGGAGGAAGGAGAAGAAGAAGGAGAAGAGGGGGGAGAAGGCGCCTCTTCCCCCAAGAGGAAAAGGGTGGCGTCCGAAGACGTCATGGGGACCAACGCCCCCCGGACCCACAGGCGCCTCACAAAGGCCGCCGATGCTCCATCTTGCAAGGCCCATGCCGCGGCCGAGGTTGTTTCCTCCGAATCGGAGGACGACCTCATCGAGCCACGTAGGGAGAAGCCACCGCCGAGGAGGTATGCATTATTCCAGCCATAATTCCTATGAACTAGCTCCCTTCCTCCACAAGTTTAATCAACTATTTGTTTTTGCAGCCCGCAGTGCTCCCGAATCAGCGACAAGGATTCGTCGAGCTGGCCTCCTCCGCCCAGTGCGTCCGAGGAGCGCATCTCCTGCCCTCCTGGTCACGACGGGCTAGTGGAGGTAACCTCTCAACAGGCCCCTCCCGTGCTTACCACGGGGGATGACGTCGGCGTCTCCATAGTCGAGGTGGAGACCTCCGCCGTTGAAGACCCTGTGGGGAAAGACCCCTCTGCAACGGAAGAGGAGAGACCAGGGCGGCCGACAACCTCGGCTCCCGCTGATCCGGAGCAACCTCGGCAGCCAGGCATGACGGCGGTCCCTCCTTCAATGGAGAGAACCGACGCGGCCTGTCCATCCCCGCCTGCCATAGGGCAGGCATCTGCGGGGTGGACCGAAGAGATGGAAGCGTCCATGATGAGCTCTTCCATCGTGGTTGAGCACCGCGACCTCCTCGGCGCGGCGCTACAAAATTATTGGTTCGCGAAGGCCGGTATAAAGGAGGCCTTCAAAGGTCTTTATCGGGGTTTTGAGCTAAGCCCTAATAATTGTATTATCATTCTTAGAACTTGTAGCGCTAGATGCTCCCAGTAGCCCTTAACGGACAAACGGCCAATAGATTGTGCGAAGACTAGCATTACTGCGGGAAAGAAAATATTCATGAGTGTATAACCACAGTAGCCCCGAAGACCTGAGTGAGATTCTAAGAACTTACTCGGGGATCTGTAATGAAAGTATAAAAGAGTGAATGCACAGTAGCCCCCGAGACCCTGATCGGATTGATCAAGCCGACCAGGGGATCAATATCATCCGAGGTAACTAACAGTTCCTTTTTTTATGCGCAGGCCTCCGCCTCGGCCGCAGCATCCAACTCGAAGGAGTTGGAAGAGCTGAATCATAAGCTGGACCGGTCCGAGAAGGATATGGATCTGCTCAAGAAGCAGATGGAGCAGGCTCAAGGTAAACGCTGAGACCTTAGGCTCTGATAGCTTTGTCTAATGCCGATATGTAATTACCTATGACATCATATGCAGCTGCCACATCGGAGCTTGAAGCGCTCCGATCCGAGCTCCGAAAAGCTCGGGAGGAGGCCGAGCAGCAAAAGGCTGCGGCCAAGCAGGCCAGCGTGGAGCTGGCCAAGGATAAAGAGGCCAGCGAGAAGCATGCGGCCCGGGTCCTGGAGGTGGAAGAAGACCTGAAGGGGCTGTATAGCCAACATGACACCCTTCAGGAGGAGAAGAATAGGTTGTCCTCCGAGCTCGAAACAACGAGCTCGGCCTGTAAGGAGGCTACGACCCAGGCTTGGGCGGATCGCGAGGTGCTTCAACAAGTGAAGCAGATCGCCGCCGGTAAGCCCTATCTGCTTCGCTGTGTTTTTAGTGACATCAAATTTGCTTATCTTACGCAAATCTGGCGTTCTTCAGAGGCCTTTAGGGACCTGCCACGGAGTGCCTCGGACGCCGGCGCCTACTATGCGGCCCATCCCGATGATTTAGTGGAGAGGGTCTTCTGGGCACAATACCAGGCACCCAAACACCCTCCTCTACTTAACAGTCAGATGAAGCAGTTGGCCGAGCTGTTCCGTGCAGCGCGGCCATTGATGGAGGACATCTACGTCAACCTCTGGACACAACAGCCATTGCCGAGCAGCTTCTTCGGCCTGGTCCGCAGGCTGTGGGATGTGAGCCCCCAGGTCGAGAACTGGAAGCGGTTGGCCTGCTTGGAGGGCGCGGAGCAGGCGTATGTGTCCACAATGGCGCATTTTTTGAAGATCAAGCCGCTCAAAGATCGCGTCCAAGCATCTAGCAGGGAAGAATCAGACGCCAGAGCAGTTTTTGGCTGAGGTTCATGAAGGTGCTCGGGTGACCGAGGCCCAGGGTAAAAAGTCCGAACTTAAGTTCTGAGATGTCCTCGGTATGCCGAGATGAAATCTGTATAAAACAAGTAAGTTTATGCTCGATCAGTCGTGCTTTATCCGACCTGTTATTTTAACTCGTGTGCGACTGTGTTTTAATTCTGAAAGTGTCCAGTCGTCGGCTTCTACCCCCTCGTAGATGCCACGCGGGGTGTTCCCTAAAACATGGGAACCATTATTAGAGCCTGTAGGCGGTTGCATATTTAGAAGAACGAGGCAATCGGACTACAGTGGCTTTATAACTTTCACTTAGTCATAGGATTCCGAATTGTGGGGTAGTTAACCTAGCCCCCGGTGTAGTGGTGTCCGAGCTTGCCGAGGTACACCTATTCTAAAACCTCGGTTCTTATGACAAGAACCCTTCATGTAACATGGCACAACCACCAATGGCCGTTAGTTTGACACTGTCTTTGGATCGCCGACCAGTTTGCACTTAATATGACAGTCGATTTTCGGCTTTCTCCACTGAGGCGTTTGACCATTCTAGCTGGAAGCACAATCACAGTGGTTCTCCCTTTGCTCTCCTAGCCGAACAACGCAGAACGTAGGAGGAAAACACAGGAGCCGGGCAACCCAATCATTTACCATATCCAAGACGCCGAACAGATATCGGACATGAACATAGGCTTGGTTTTATGCCCGAGCCCCCGGTTGAAAGCCGGGCTCATCTGTATGAATCACATGGTTTATAAATTGCTACAAGGCAAGAAATGAAGGAAAAGACGACACATAAATTTGTCCATGGACTGAAAAAAGGTCTGTTTTATCATTCATAAGGTTGATCCGTACATGCCGAGCTTAGTATAAGATACAATCTCAAAAAGATACAGAGAGTATGTGGAGAAAGAGAAGAGGAGTTGTATACAGGGCTTTACAAAAGCGGGAGCAGTCTCCCATACCTTCCCTGACGCATGTCTGCGTCTCCATGCTGCTGAACAGCCGGTCCTTATCTAAACCAAGGTTGAAACATACTAGCAGCTACCCCAACTATCTATGCTGAATGCATTCGAGAAGCGGTTCCCCTGACGAGGCTGACACCCTAGTAGGACAGCTTGATGCTGCTGAGATGCACGTCCTGGTGGGCCTTTATGATGCCGAAGAGATCACCAGGCTTCGGGTGTTTACGGATGAACCGACGAAACACACCTCCTATTTGTTTATGCTGCCCACCTCCCCAGGGAATTTTGATTGCAAAGTTATGTACTATAGGTACATAGTCTGGTACCAGACAGGAGGAGCCGGGGAGCGCGTATCCGTATTTGGGGATTACGCAAGATTGTCCAGGGGTAGAAGTGGCAGTACAGACACGCTTTGAGGAGCCTGATGTGTCCTTCCGAGCTACATGTCAGGCCACTTCTTCGGCCGCCTGGATGTCCCCCGCAAAGGCCGTGGTTTGCTCCTCTGTACGGAGGGAGCGCTCCGTATTGCCATTGATTGTAATGACGCTGTTGGGCCCCGGCATCTTGAGCTTCAGGTAAGTGTAATGCGGCACCGCGTTGAGGCGGGCAAACGCAGTACGACCAAGCAACGCATGGTAACCACTACGGAAGGGGACTATCACAAAGATTAAGTCCTCACTGTGGAAGTTATCGGGAGAGCCGAAAAAAACTTCCAATGTTACAGTGCCAGTGCATTGGGCCTCCACGCCGGGTATAACACCCTTAAAGGTGGTGGTACTGGGTTTAATTTGTGACGAATCAATGCCCATTTTCCTCACCGTGTCAGTGTATATCAGGTTCAAACTACTTCCGCCTTCCATAAGGACGTGGGTTAAGTGAAACCCATCGATAATGGGATCTAGGACCAGGGCAGCCGATCCTCCATGACGGATCCTGGTCGGGTGGTCCTTCTTGTCGAAAGTGATCGGGCAAGCCGACCACGGGTTGTACTTCGGGGCTACAGGCTCTAAGGCGTAGACGTCCCGAAGAGCGCATTTCCGCTCCTTCCTAGGAATGTGTCTGAGGTAGATCATATTCACACTCTTGACCTCGGAGGGAAACTGCTTCTGGCCACCATTATTTGGCCTACGAGGCTCATCCTCGTCGTCACTCTGAGACTGGCTCTTGCCTTGTTCCTCAGTCGCCACCCTGCTGGCCTGCTTGAACACCCAGCAGTTCCGGTTGGTGTTGTTGGCTGGTTTATCCGGGGTGCCATGAGTTTGGCAAGATCTGTCGAGTATTTTGTCCAGGGTGCTAGGGCTGTCCCTGTTCCCTTTGAAGGGCCTCTTTCTTGGTCTGGCCCATGAGCCGCTGAACCCTGCATTGACGGCTGGGTCCTCGGTGTCACTGCCGTTGTTTTTGTTCTCGCGCTTATTTCTGTTGCGCCTGGATTTGCTAGTCCTATTTTGCATTTCTGAGGTGCCAGCGTCCTTCTTGTAGGAGTTGTGGGCCAGCCAACTATCCTCACCCACGTAAAAGTGGGTCATTAGAGAGGTAAGGGCTGCCATAGTCCGAGGTTTGTCTTGTCCGAGCTGTCGAGTAAGCCACTCATCCCGAATGCGGTGCTTTAAAGCGGCAAGTGCTTTAGTGTCAGGACAATCGACAATCTGGTTCTTTTTAGTTAAAAACCAGTTCCAGAACTTTTTGGCTGATTCGCCCTCCTGTTGGACGATGTGGCTGAGGTCATCGGCATCCGGGGGCCAAACGTAGGTGCCCTGAAAGTTGGCCCTAAAGGCGTCCTCAAGATCCTCCCAGCTTCCGATAAATTTCTAGGGAGGCTATGGAGCCAGTGCCTCGCCGGCCCCTTAAGCTAGAGTGGCAGGTACTTGATGGCATGGAGGTCATCACCTCGGGCCATGTGAATGTGGAGAAGAAAATCTTCTATCCATACGGCTGGATCAGTTGTTCCATCGTAATGATCGATGTTGATGGGTTTAAAACTTTCGGGGAACTGATGATCCATAACTTCATCTGTAAAACATATAGGATGTGCTGGCCCTCAATATCGAACGATATCCTGTTTGGCATTTGCCGCGGTCCTAGCCCGCGTCGCCTCCCGAGCTCTTTTGTTCCGGTCTAGCCAGGCGTCAAAGCCTTTCCAACTAGCGGGTGCACGCTCCCTTATTCCATAGATGGATCGGGAGGGGGCTTTATAGGCCTGTATTTGATCGCGCAAATCATAAGGCTCGGGATATTCGACCGAGCTCTACTATGAGGGCAGGTTTTGACAGGGGCTTCTTTATTGGCCCCGGATGGTCGATCTCGTCCTCTAGGGGGACGGTCACGTGTCAGCAGCTCATTATCTGCTACCTCGTCGTCGAAGTCAGGCAGCAACCGCCGTCGTGGGAACGTCTTGGTAGCCACGCATCGGACTTCGATGTCTTCCTCGGCCGCAAGGACTTTTGTCCATTTGTCATTAAGTGCTTTCTCATGGGTATAGAGCTCCTGCTGCTTCTTCTTCATGCTGCGTGCGGTGGTGATCAGCCGCCGTTGAAACCGCACCTGTTCAGCTGGGATTGCGGGTACTACAAAGTCTTCGGGCCCGAGGCTGGCAACGTCCTCGGATTCGAGGAAATGATTGTTATCCGATCCGCCAAAGGCGCCCATTTTGTCGGGATCTGATGTCTACTACGCAACATTTAATCTTGTAGACTTTCTTGCGCCTTCAAGCGTAGAGTTTTGTAGGACAGTAATAAATTTCCCTCAAGTGGATGACCTAAGGTTTATCAATCTGTGGGAGGCGTAGGATGAAAATGGTCTCTCTCAAACAACCCTGCAATCAAATACAAAGAATCTCTTGTGTCCCCAACACACCCAATACAATGGTGAATTGTATAGGTGCACTAGTTCGGTGAAGAGATGGTGATACAAGTGTAGTATGGATAGTAGAAATAGTTTTTTATAATCTGAATAAATAAAAACAGCAAGGTAGCAAGTAACAAAAGTGAGTAAAAATGGTATTGCAATGCTTAGAAATAAGGCCTGGGGTTCATACTTTCACTAGTGCAATCTCTCAACAATGCTAACATAATTGGATCATATAACAATCCCTCAACGTGCAACAAAGAATCACTCCCAAAGTTCTTATCTAGCGGAGAACATAAGATGAAATTGTTGTAGGGTACGAAACCACCTCAAAGTTATCCTTTCCAATCAATCTATTGAGCCATCCCTATAAGTGTCACGAACAGCCCTAGAGTTCGTACTAAAATAACACCATATGATACGCATCAACCAACTCTAATGTCACCTAGATACTCCAATGTCATCACAAGTATCCATGAGTTGATTATTCGATATGCATCAAACAACTTCAGATTCATAATATTCAATCCACACAAAGAACTTCAAAGAGCAACCCAAAGTTTCTATCGGAGAAAAGAAGATGAAAACGTGTACCAACCCATATGCCTAGACTCCCCAAGGTCACGGGAATCCGCGAGTTGATTACCAAAACATACATCAAGTGACTCAATACAATACCCCATTATCACCATGGGTATTCCATGCAAGACATACATCAAGTGTTCTCAAATCCCATGATATTCAATCCGATAATAACAAAACCTCAAAGGGAAAGACTCAATTCATCACAAGAAGATAGAGAGGGAAGAAACACCATATGATCCAACTATATTAACAAAGCTCGCGGTACATCAAGATCGTGCCAAATCAAGAACACGAGAGAGAGAGAGATCAAACACATAGCTACTGGTACATACCCTCAGCCCCGAGGGTGAACTACTCCCTCCTCGTCATGGCCTCCGGTGATGATTCCCTCCTCCGACAGAGTGCCGCAACAGGGCTCCGGATGAGATCGCTTCGGTACAGAGGCTTGCGGCGGTGGCATGGAAGTTCTAGTTTTCTTTCTGGGGTTTACTATATTTATAGGAATTTTTGGCGTTGGATTCACGTCAGGGGGGTGCCCGAGGGGCCCACAAGCTCGGGGGGCGCGCCCCCCAAGCTTGTGGCGCCCTCGGCCACTTCCTGGTCTAGCTCCGGTGCTCCGTGGGTCTCTTTTGGTCCATAAAAAATCACCATAAATTTTGGGATCAATCCGAGAACTTTTATTTCTGCACGAAAAACAACACCACGGTAGTTCTGCTGAAAACAGCGTCAGTCCGGGTTAGTTCCATTCAAATCATTCCAAAACCATATAAAATTGTTGTAAACACGGCATGAATACTTCAGAAATTATAGATACATTGGAGAGGTATCAGCATCCCCAAGCTTAATTCCTGCTCATCGTCGAGTAGGTAAATGATAAAAGAAATAATTTATGAAGTGTGAATGCTAGCATAGTGCATAAGTTTAATCAATGATAATTCCAAAAACTTTTTCTAGCATCATTATCTATCATAAACAGTAGCTCATCTCATAAAACTTCTCATCATGAAGTAGCAACCTATTCACATAATAAAGTATAGACATAAACTTTCTTGAAAACTAACAAACTATGTTCTCAGTCATCAAACAATTGCAATTCATCTTATTTTCAGGAAGGATCTATGTAAGAGCTTTGATTTAGCAAATTCCACATACTCAACTATCATATAGTCTTCCATGATTGATGACACTCAAAGCATATTTTTAGACCAAACCGTTTCAGTCAAACACATAGGAAGATAGGGGCTTAATGTTTTGCCTCCCAACTTATTTATCTCAGGGATAATGTCAACAATAATAATACATGATCACCTATATTCAACTGGATATATGTGCCTGGATCTTTCCCCACCACATGATGCTTGCCAAGAGAGAAAATAAAAACGGAATAGAGAAGAACACTATTGACTCTTGCATAAAAGTAAATACATAAAGTAAAAGATAGGCCCTTCACAGAGGGAAGCAGAGGTTGTCATGCGCTTTTTATTTTTGGATATGCAAGCTCTTAATGCAAAGGAACATCACTTTATATTGCCCCTTGTGATAGCAACCTTTATTATGCAGTCTGTCGCTTTTATTTCTTCACCATCACAAGTTCGTACAAAGCTTGTTTTCCCTTACAATAAAAGATCATACATATTTAGGAGCAATTTTTATTGCATTTGCACCGATGACAACTTACTTGAAGGATCTTATTCAATCCATAGGTAGATATTCTGGACTCTCATGGCAAGAAATTGGGTTTAATGGTTTTTCGATGCACAAGTAGTATCTCTACTTAGTACGAAATTTTGGCTAGCAAAAGATTATGGGCAAGCATCACATGTGAATCTAAACAAACATAACTCATTACGTTGTCTTCCTTGTCCAACATCAACTACTTGATCAAGCTTGAAAATAATTAATGGGGACTCACAATGATAGAAGATGTCCAAGATAGTATATTTATGTGTGAAATCTTTCTTCCTTCAATATTCTTTCATGAATTGTTCAAGTGACCAATGTTGTGTTTGCTAACTTTCAATAAATTTTACAACTTATACTTCTTATATGTGAAGTCACTACTCCCCTTGGGACTGTTACTTGTTAGCTCCGTTGGTAATTCCCTGAAGAGGAAGGGAGATGCAGTACAATAGAGATAAGTATTTCCCTCATTAAAGAACCAAGGTTATCAATCCAGTAGGAGAATCACACAGAACCACGTTGGCAGCACCTACACACATGAACAGCAAATACATGCACCCATTGCAAAACAAGGGGTTGTCAATCCCTTGGCGGTTAATTGCAAGGATCAAATCTCGTAGTGATAGATAAATAAAGTAAAACACAAAAGTAAAAGAATGGTAAATAAATTGCAGCAAGGTATTTTTAGTTTTATATATGATAGAAGATAGACCCGGGGGCCATAGTTTTCACTAGAGGCTTCTCTCTTGAAGATAGCATACGGTGGGTAAACAAATTACTATTGGGCAATTGATAGAAAAGCGCATAGTTATGATGATATTCAAGGCAATGATCATGTATATAGGCATCACGTCCGAGACAAGTAGACCGACTCCTTCCTGCATCTACTACTATTACTCCACCCATCGACCGCTATCCAGCATGCATCTAGAGTATTAAGTTCATAAAGAATGGAGTAACGCCTTAAGAAAGATGACATGATGTAGACAAAGTAAATCCAAGCAATAATAATAAACCCCTTCGTTTTACCCTTAATGGCAATGATACAATACGTGTCATGTCCCTTTTTGTCACTGGGATTGAGCAACGCAAGACCAAACCCATCACAAAGCACCTCTCCCATTGCAAGGTAAACCAATCTAGTTGGCCAAACCAAATCAATAGATCGGAGAGAAATACAAAGATATAACAATCATGCATATAAGAATTCAGAGAAGACTCAAATAATATTCATGAATAATCTGATCATAAACCCACAATTCATCGGATCCCAACAAACACATCACAGAAAAGGATTACATCGAATAGATCTCCAAGAAGATTGAGGAGAACATTGTATTGAAGATCAAAGAGAGAGAAGAAGCCATCTAGCTACTAGCTATGGACCCGTAGGTCTGTGGTAAACTACTCACGCGTCATCGGAAGGGCAGCAAGGTTGATGTAGAGGACCTCCGTGATCGAATCCCCCTCCGACAGATCACCGGAAAAGGTCTCCAGATGGGATCTTGAAGAAACAGAGACTTGCGGCGGCGGAAAAAGTGTTTCGGGGTGGCTCTCTGTTGGTTTGGGAATATTTGTGAATTTATAGCGAAGGAATTAGGTCAAGAGGTGCCATGAGGGGCCCACAAGCCTGGGAGGCGCCACCCCAGGGCGCGCCTGGCAGGCTTGTCACGTCCTCGTGGTACTTCAGGTCTTCTCCTGAAGCTTCCTGGGTTTCTACTGTTCCAAGGAAAATTAAACCAAAGTTTTTTCTCCGTTTGGACTTCGTTTGGTACTGTTTCCCTAAAAAGCCAAAAACATGCAGAAAATAGCAACTGGCACTGGGCACTGAGTTAGTAGGTTAGTCCCAGAAAATGATATAAAATTGCATATAATTGCATAATAAACATCCAAGATTGATACTATAATAGCATGGAACAATCAAAAATTATAGATACGTTGGAGACGTATCAGCATCCCCAAGCTTAATTCCTACTCGTCCTCGACTAGGTAAATGATAAAAACAGAATTTTTGATGTGGAATGCTACCTATCATATTCATCATGTAATCTCTTTGTGGCATGAATATTAAAGATCCGAATGATTCAAAGCAATAGTCTATAGTTCGATATAAAGACATCAATACTCAGGCATACCAACAAACAATCATGCCTTTCAAAATAAAAATGCTGAAGAAACTTATCCCTACAAAATCATATAGTCCTGTCATGCTCCATCTTCTTAACACCAAATATTTATCATGAACAACCCTAGTTTTAGCCAAGCAATTGGTTCATACTTTTTAACGCGCTTCAGCTTTTTCAACCCTCATGCAATACATGAGCGCAAGCCATGGATATAGCACAATGGATGGAATAGAATATGGTAGTAGAGATCAATAAGGGGAAGTCGAAAAAGAAGATAGTCTTTGCAAGGAGTAGGTTAATCAACGGGCTATGGAGATGCCCATCAATTGATGTCAATGCAAGGAGTAGGGATTGCCATGCAACAGATGCACTAAGAGCTATAAGTGTATGAAAGCTCAACAACGAAAACTAAGTGGGTGTGCATCCAACTTGCTTGCTCATGAAGACCTCCGGCATTTGAAGAAGCCCATCATCGGAATATACAAGCCAAGTTCTATAATGAAAAATTCCCACTAGTATATGAAAATGAAAGCATAGGAGACTCTCTATATGAAAAACATGGTGCTACTTTGAAGCACAAGTGTGGAAAAAGGATAGTAACATTGCCCCTTCTCTCTTTTTCTCTCATTTTATTTCTTTTCTCTTTTTTTTTGTTGGGCTCTTTTTTGGCCTCTTTTTTTTCTCTTTTTTTTTCTTTTTTATTTCCTCACTGGGACAATGCTCTAATAATGATGATCATCACACTTCTATTTACTTACAACTCAAGATTACAACTCGATACTAGAACAAAATATGACTCTATATGAATGCCTCTGTCAGTGTACCAGGATGTGCAATGATGCTAGTGTAACATGTATGAAAAATGATGAACGGTGGCTGAGCCACAAATACTATGTCAGCTATATGATCATGCAAAGCAATATGATAATGACGATGTGTGTCATATAAACGGAACGGTGGAAGTTGCATGGCAATATATGTCGGAATGGCTATGGAAATGCCATAATAGGTAGGTATTGTGGCTGTTTTGAGGAAGATATAAGGAGGTTTATGTGTGATAGAGCGTATCATATCACGGGGTTTGGATGCACCGGCGAAGTTTGCACCAACTCTCAAGGTGAGAAAGGGCAATGCACGGTATCGGAGAGGCTAGCAAATTGCGGAAAGGTGAGAGTGCGTATAATCCATGGACTCGCATTAGTCATAAAGAACTCACATACTTATTGCAAAAGTCTATTAGCCCTCTAAGCAAAGTACTACTACGCATGCTCCTAGGGGGGAGGTTGGTAGGAGTTAACCATCGCGCGCCCCCGACCGCCACGCAAAGGAAGGCAATCAATAATAAATCATGCTCCAACTTCCTAGCATAACGACAGACCATACGTGCATGCTTCGGGAATCACAAACCTTAACACCAATATTCTTACTAAACCACAATCATTCACTACTACCTCCCACATATTACCATCTTAATATCGCAAAACTATTGTAAGGAATCAAACTTATCATATTCAGTGATCTATATGAAAGTTTTTATAATATCCTTCTTGAATACCTATCATATTAGGACCAATTTCATAACCCATGAAAATTGCCATTACTATTTATGAGACTCTCAAAAATATATAAGTGAAGCATGAGAGTGCAACTATTTCTTTAAAATATAACCACCGCCATGCTCAAAAAGATATAAGTGAAGCACTACAGCAACTGGCTAGCTCAAAAGATATAAGTGAAGCACATAGAGTATTCTAAAAAATCACGAATAAATGCGTGTCTCTCTAAAAAGGTGTGTCCAGCAAGGGATGATTGTGGCAAACTAAAAAGCAAACAAACAAAAGACCACTATAATACACGACGCTCCTGGCAAAACTCATATCATGTGATGAATAAAATATAGCTCCAAGTAAGTTACCGATGGTTGGTAGACGAAAGAGGGGATGCCACTCGGGGGCATCCCCAGCACAATCAACCCTGATCCCATTCTCCCCTGCTACTGCTTCGTCCAGCTCCAGCGCCCAGATCCCATCCTGCTCCTTTTTCCCTCTGCGAATCCAACCTCCACCACCAGCCATGGCTGACACCCTCAAAGGGCACTGTGGCACCCCGGCTCAGAGGGCCGGTTTACCTTGTGTTCCCAACCCAGAGATCATGTCTTCTGGAGACACACAACAACTTGGAACAGAACAGAACAGATCTTTTATTGATATGATACTGGTAGAAGCTTGGATATTACATGGGATAGCGAGGCCAGATGCACAGCTCATGCTATGACAATATCTACATTATTTATGAAACATCCAAGGGCCTCGATACTAATGGTAAGACTACAGCGTAGCGGAACATCGCATGGGAAACTCCATCCCATAGGGACACTGCTGGGACACGACCTAGTTAGCGTAGCACGAACTGTCATGATCTCCATCACCGGCTTCTCCTGCATCTGGCATGATACGCTAGGTGAGTACCTGGAATGTACTCGCAAGCTCACAGCAACCAAAACAATGCAGCAAACAACAGCATGGCAATGATTATATTAAATAGTTGAAATGCTCAATTTCGGTTACGGTTATCAACTTACTCTCTTCCGGGCTCACACATGACCCTCGGAACATTCGGGACCCATCGGTCACTCCCGAGCATGAGACGAGTTCTTCCATCATTATTATTGTTACGGTTGAAAACACAGTGTGACCTAGTGCAGACTGTGTCCAATACCGTGGACGCGGCTATTCGAATAGATTCTTACACTGTGCAGTGGTTGCGCACTTTACCCACACCATGGACCTTCGTCCAATGAGACTTGCCTAACCCGTGACCCTTCTATCGTACCCCCGACAATCATCCCACGTCCGAGTCATGCCCTGGGTGGCCCCTGTGTCACTCCTGACACTTGCCACCGTCGTGGCCAACTAAACTGTCCCAAACGGAGACGCCGGCAAATAACTCAACTTGGGCTCACGAGGTTATCGTCGCCTACCTGATCAGGGCAGCATGCACGCATAACCTCCCCTCTTTTGTGGTACCGGGAAAAGAGCACGCGGCCAGACCAAGTCAAGGCCGTCCCATTCCGGCAGATGTGGCTGCATGGGTGAGTCCGGGTCGGTGGCACTTGATCAACCATCAAAATGAATTTAGCATATAAGGTTGCTGGTCACAATTAACTATGCTGAATTTGAGCAAAATATCAACCATATAGGACTTAGCATATTTAAATTAAATGCAATATAATTCATTAAAAAGCCAATACTATTGCTATGCCTTATGCAATGGATGTTGTGGCCTGCCTTGCTCAACTGGAGTATCAGCAAACTCCTGGTCTTCAAATCCACAGCAATTTCCCTCTAAAAGTATTTTTAAATGGCAAAATAAAATGTCACATAAAGCCTTTTTGTTTGCCAAAAATTCTGTGAACATTGGAAAAATACGAAACTTCGTCAGAAAATAGAGGGGCTCAATACAAAACCATAGCAAAAAGAATCAGTTGATTTGGACTTGTAGTTTCAAAGATAGGGCTGGTCAAAGTTGCTCGTCAAATTGGATTAAATAAACAGAAAACAGAAAATAAGGAAATTCCTCAGCGGGCCACGTAGAAGACGTACTCCTCGAGTACGCTTCCACTTACACCGCTTCGGCGCGCGAGGTGAGAGGCTGACAGGTGGGGCCGGGCTGGGTTTAAACAGAGAGAGGGACGGGGAACAGTAGCGAGGCGGCTCACCGACGGCGATCACCGGCGATAATGACGGCGGCGAGGTCAGGCGACTGCGGGGATTGAACGAGCGCACAACGGCGGTCCTCCCTGTACCAGCAGCGTCTCCGGAGACGGCCTAACGGCGTCGCCCTCTTCTTCTCCAGAGGTGGCTGCTCTCAGGTGTCTTCGGAGTTGGCGATTCCGGCAGCACCTTGGCCAGGGAAAAGGTCTGGCGGGGTCAGGGGAATGCCCTGAGCTTGACTGTGGGCTTGGGGAAGGCTGGGGTGGTCTGGAGAAGAGGCGCGGCGAGGTTGGCTTGCCGGCGGAGCTCCGGCGGGATGCGAGGCCAGAGGGCCTCTTGGCCTTGGCGCGGCGAGCTAGAGCTCGATTAGGAGTGGGAGGAGTGCGGTGAGGAGTTAGGAGGGGCAGGGCAAGCTATTTATAGGTGGGGAGGAGGGTGCCCAAACCGGGCGGCGCTGTGGCCGCGTCGCCGGAGCAAGGACGGTGAGCTGGCCGTTGCGAGGCAGGGCGAAGTGACGGACGAGGTGAGTGGAGTTAATGCATGAGAGGATGGCTCGCAGAGAAGAAGACAGCCAGCGCGGCCGCTGTACTGCCACTGTGCCGACCGTGGCGCGCGGTGGCTGTATCCGGCGAGCTCGCTGCCGGCGAGGGGGAAGGGCCTAGAGGGTTCAGGTGGATGGCGGAGAGGTAGTCGGCGCAAGGGGACACGGCACGGCGACGCGGATGGCTGGAGTAGTCGCGTCCGACGCGGTCGGCGCGCAGAGCGCGGGCACAGGCATGCCAGTGCCGTGCTCACCACGGGTGCTACCATCTGGATGCCACGCACGCCTGGCACACCTAGTCCAGTGCATCGACCCTAGATCGCCCAGCCTCCCTGTGCCTCTGGTTCGTCTAGATACACTCTGAATCGAGTGGTAGCATCAAGTATAGTTTCTGAACAGAAACTTGAGAGGGATCCAGAGCATGGATGAGTTGGAGATGGAGCCAAGAGACTTGTCTGGGATGATCTAGGTTGGAAGGACCATCTGCTGGCAGGTTTTGAGAGATTTTTGCAAAGATTTGCACATAGTTCATGTACAAACCCTATACTGGTCCAAAAACTTGTTGAGGAAGTAGCACTCATATGAATGATCTCCTGAAGCTGAAATTTGGTACTTGGGAGTTATTTGATGAAGACAAGATGCCATAAAAATTTCAGCTCAAATGGGTGCCTCTAGCTGGTACTTCCTTCACAAAGGTTTGACATAAGTAGAAGCTTGGCAGAATATTTTTGTTGGAAATTTGTACTGGACTAGGGAATGTTTTTGGCATATTCTGGCAAGATATGACCCCTAGTACCTCAGGAAATTATTTGAGAATTTTCTGAGGCCTAGAAATATATGTTGCTTCACAAAGGGTCATTTCTGTCCAGAGGATAAAAGGAATATTCTGGACCAAATTTTGTACTGGCCAATGAAATATTTTTGAAAACTGTGGGAGTGGATGATCTCAAGAAGATGTGAGATTAATTTGGAATTTTTCTGGTTAACAGATCAGTAGGTTGCTTCACAACCCAGAGTGAGCATGAGCATATCCAAAGGGATAAATAAATTATTTTGAAAGAATAAAAATTAGGGTTTGGATCAAAGAGTATAAGACAAGATTGTGGCAAGATGTTGAGGGTGTTGGATCACTTCAAGAGAAATCCAAGGAATCCTCAAGTCCAAAGTCAAATGATTTGGTTCCAAAAACCAACAAATGGCAAATAAAACCAGAAATTTTTTGAAAAGAAAAGGTTGCCAAAATCAGGGTGTCACAAACCTACCCCCCTTAGGATGAATCTCGTCCTCGAGATTCGGTTGCTCACGGAACAAATACGGATATGCTGATCTTAGGAAATCCTCTCTTTCCCATGTAGCTTTTTCTTCAGTATGGTGATCCCACAGTACCTTGTAAAATCTGATCACCTTGCTCCTAGTGGTTCTTTCTATCTCATCCAGAATTCTGACAGGTTTCTCCTCATAGGTCAAATCCTTGGTCAGCTCTAATTCACTCATATCTACCTGTTTGATCGGAGGTGCAATGCACTTTCTCAGCTGTGATATGTGAAAGACATTATGCACTTCGGACAGTTCTGGTGGTAACTCCAATTGATATGCCACTCTGCCTCTTCTAGCAATCACCGGAAAGGGACCAATATATCGCGGTGTAAGTTTTCCCCGAGTATGAAACCTTCTTACTCCTTTCATAGGAGTTACTCGGAGGTAAGCATACTCTCCGGGTTCAAAGGTTACTTCCCGATGCTTAGGATCATAGTAGCTCTTCTGACGGGACTTACCTGCTCGAAGATGCTCTTGAATTTCCTTAACTTGCTTCTCAGCCTCGAGCATCAAATCCGTGCCGAAGATACGGCTGTCTCCTGTCTGTGACCAATTTAAAGGAGTGCGGCATTTCCGCCCATACAGTGCCTCAAATGGTGACATCTTGAGACTTGACTGATAATTGTTGTTGTATGAAAATTCTGCACAGGGTAGACTATCTTCCCACTTGGGTCCATAGGTGAGGGCACAAGACCGAAGCATATCTTCCAAGATCTGGTTCACTCGTTCGGTCTGTCCGTCCATCTGTGGGTGATATGCTGTGGTATGCTTCAACACAGTTCCCAAAGCCTGATGCAAGCATAGCCAGAATGCCGAGGTAAACAAGGATCCCCTATCCGATGTGATAGACTTGGGTACTCTGTGAAGGCTAACTATCCGGGACATATAGAGTTGTGCGAGTTGATCGGCCCGGAAAGTAGTCTTTACTGGAATGAAATGGGCCACTTTGGTGAGTATATCCACGATAACACAGATGGCATCATGGCCTCTTGTCGACTTAGGTAGTCCAACAATGAAGTCCATGCATATATCATCCCATTTCCACTGGGGAAATTGTAAAGGCTGTAATAATCCAGCTAGTTTCTGGTGCTCAGCCTTGACTCTATTGCATATGTCGCAACACGCGACATAGTATGCAATATCTCTTCGCATTCCTAGCCACCAAAAGGTTTCTCTCAGGTCTTGATACATTTTTGTTCCTCCCGGGTGAATGGAATATGCGGACTCATGTGCCTCTCGCAATATCTGCTGCCTCAGGTTTTCCTGGTCAGACACGCATATTCGGCTGTCGAACGATAATGCCCCTTGTTCGTCAGCATGGAAGGACTTGACTTTTCCTTGCTGTATGTTTTCCTTGATCTCCTGTTTGCCCTTGTCGATTTTCTGAGCTTCCTTAATTTTGTCCATAAGTGTTGGAGTAATTTCCAACGTATCCGGGCTAGTTGGGCCACAAAGTACCAAGTTGAGCTTGGCAAACTCTTCTTGTAACCTTGGATGGATACCCTCCATTATTGCATTTACAGTGCCTGGTTTCCTGCTGAGGGCATCTGCGACCACATTGGCTTTTGCCGGATGGTAATTAATCCCAAGGTCATAGTCCTTGACCAGTTCAAGCCATCTTCTTTGTCTGAGGTTGAGATCGGGTTGCGTGAAAATATACTTGAGACTCTTGTGGTCTGTGTATATCTCACAGCGCTGCCCAATGAGATAATGCCTCCAAATTTTCAGAGCATGAACCACGGCTGCCAATTCCAAGTCATGAGTGGGGTAGTTCTCTTCATGGGGTCATAGCTTTCTGGATGCATATGCTACAACCTTTCCTTCTTGCATTAATACGCAGTCGATTCCACGTCTGGAAGCATCACAGTATATGTCGAAGCTCTTGTGGATATCTGGAAGAATTAAGACATGGGCCGTAGTTAGCCTCGTCTTTAGCTCCATAAAGCTGCTATTGCATTCTTCCGTCTAGACAAACTTGTGATTCTTCTTCAACAATTCTGTCAGTGGCTTGGCTATCTTAGAGAAGCCTTCAATGAAATGACGGTAGTAGCCTGCCAATCCCAGGAAACTGCAAACTTCTATTACCGTGGCTGGTGTCTTCCAGTTTAATACAACAATTACTTTGGTGGGGTCGACGGCCACACCTTGTTCTGACAGAATGTGCCCCAGAATTCCCACCTCTCTTAGCCAAAATTCACATTTGCTGAACTTGGCATACAAGCGACGGGTCCTTAATCTTTCCAGGACAGCACGAAGATGTTGTTTGTGCTCCTCTTCATCCTTGGAGTATATAAGGATATCATCGATGAACACCACTACGAACTTATCCAGAAAGTCCATGAAGACTTTGTTCATCATGCTCATGAAATAAGACGGAGCATTTGTCAGCCCAAACGACATGACTGTAAATTCATACAGACCATATCGAGTGGTGAAGGCTATCTTGGGGATATCCTCTTTCCTGATTTTCAACTGGTGATACCCCGTTTGGAGGTCAATCTTGAAAATTACCCAGGCTCCACTTAGCTGGTCAGACAGATCATCAATGTGAGGGAGTGGGTACTTATTTTTTATGGTGACCTCATTCAATTGGCGATAGTCCACACACATCCGTAGACTGCTATCCTTCTTCTTAACAAATAGCACAGGTGATCCCCATGGCGAGATGGTTGGGCAAATGTACCCTTTTTGTAGCAATTTGTCCAATTGTTTCTCTAATTCCACCAGCTCTGGGGCCGGCATGCGGTAGTACTTCTTGTAAATTGGAGCAGTTCCGGGAATAACATCAATAGCAAATTCCAATTCCCTGTCAGGTGGCATCCACGGTAGTTCCTCAGGGAACACATCCGGAAATTCACTGACTACTGGAATCAAGCTCATTTCCGTAACGGTGGTCTTGAATGCCATTCCCTTCTTTGACATCATTCTGCTGACAATAAACTGAACTGTTTGTCTTGACGGATTAACCAGTGTTACCGTCCTGGTGGCACAGTTCATGCAGACTTGATGCGGTGTCAACCAGTCCATCCCTAGTATTATGTCCAATCCAGGGGATTCAATGGCAACAAGGGTGGCTGGAAACTTAACTCCGTGTATCAAGATTTCCAAGTCCTTGTATATCACATTTGTTCTGAGCATGGAGCCAGGGGATTGTACCACCATGATTTTGTCCAAAAGAGAAGGGGAAAATTTGTGTACGGTAGCAAAACTATGCGAAATAAATGAATGGGAAGCTCCGGAATCGAATAAAATTATTGCGGGTATGTTGTTAACAGAAAACATACCAAGGACCACATCTGGTGCTTCGCAGGCTTCCTCGACGGAGAAATGATGGACTTGGCCACGGTACAAGTTCTGATTGGGGTGGCGTCCAATAGTGTTGACTTGTGGCTTGAAGTCGGATGGTGGCTTTCCAGCTCTGGTGGGGCATTGCTTAGAATAATGCCCGCCTTGACCACAGGTGAAACAAGTGTTGTTGCGGCGGCAGTCCTCCAGCACTGGCTGCTTGCCAATTGTCTTGTCCTGGTTGGCTGGCTTATTGTTATTGTTGCCGCCATTCCAGGTGGGCTTGTACTCTGATTGAACTGGTTGCCAGATACGCGGCTTTTGCGTAAACTGCACATGGGCGTCCTTCTTGGGCTCAAATTTACGCTCGCGGTCTTCATATCCAGACTTATGCTCCCGTTCAGCTATGAACACTTTGTTTACCAGAGTCTAAAAGTCCGGAAAATCCAGCATGCAGAGCTGACAACGAAGGGCATGGTTGAGTCCTCCTAGGAATCGGTCTATCTTCCTTTCCTCCGTGGACACATCGTGGGTGGAGTATCATGCCAGATTATTGAATTTGTTCAGATACTCACCGACTGACATACTTCCTTGAGTAAGAGAAAGGAATTCCCTTTGCTTCACCTTCATGATGCCGGTGGGAATATGATACCTCCGGAACACTTCCTTAAATTTCTCCCAGGAAATATCTTCCCCAGGAGGCCACGCCATTTTTGCATTATCCCACCAGATGGTTGCCGGTCCTTACAGGTAGTGTGTAACAAAAGGAACCTTGTCTGACTCATCACAGCGAGCTATCTCCAGCTTCTTTTCGATGGTCCGTAGCCAGTCACCAGCTTCAATTGGATCAACAGCTTGACCAAAACTTGGTGGCTTGGTACGCTGAAAATTGGACAGCTTGGAGTGCGTCCCATTGTTCTGATTCTGTCCTACCATAGTCTGCATACTCTTCAAAAACTCCATCAGATCCTGATTTTTTTCTCTTCGAATGTCCTCATGATCTGGCCAGTGCTCGGTGGTTGTGATGGAGGAGGTGGCAAATCTTCTGGCGGTTGTCCTGCCTGTCTGGCGGATCGACGGATCGGAGTTCCATCGCCGCCATGATTGACACACCTCTTCATCCTATATCCATTCAAATTGCAAAACACCGAATTGATGAGCAACAACCATAGGGAAAAAAACACGACAATGTGACACCGAGAAAGAAAAATCAAGGAAAAAAAACGAGAGAAGCAACATAATTATACAAGGCATTCCAACATCATACATGGCACACTAGTAGGGGTTATCATGACTGATACTGCTCATACGGCAGTTGACATATGCATAGATGCTACGATGCATACCCATGCAGAACTCAAGCATCCACTCTAGTAGCACGGGTGGCATGGACACTGGTAGACCGAAGACTCCTCATCATCTGATCCTGTCTCGGAATCAGAACTGATGATGCGGATCACGTCCTCCGGATCAAAGGAAACACGACGACGCTGACGAGAAGGTTCTCCCTCTGATGAAGAAGAAGCATGACGCCTCAGCATTGGAGCAGCTGGAGTGGCTAGCAACGAGGCCCACTTAGCTGGGGTCTCGCGTCGGGTACCAGATGAAGTGCCTGGCTGTCCTACCGAGCTAGAAGGAGTCTCAGGCATGCGTGGAGGTGGAACAAGTGGTGTATACATAGGTGAAAATGCAGGAGGAGGAGGAGACTGTGCTGCAGTAGCAGCGCCGAGTGCCTCTTGGACACGAGACAACTCCTCCGGCAAGGAAATGATCATATGATAACTGGCGTTCAGGTAACGGGATAAAACACTAGTCGCACGATCACTCGCCGAATCAACAGGTGCAAAAAGGACTCGCCCCGTCGTAGGCGACAGAGTGGGGTAGTGAAAGAAACTTGGGTTTGTCTGCATCTCGACCTCGTGGAAGCGCAAGTCAGTGAGAGCCTCCATCGCAGCAAACTGGATCGCCAGATCGGGAGTAAAAGCAGTTCCGCCCTTGGAAGAGCGGGAGTAGCTGTCGATCTCCGAGCTCACAGTAAGAAAAGCCTCAGCGTGATACACGAACACCGAGTCCGCAAGCTGCTCTCGGAACACCTGGTACACTGGGTCTTCACCGTTGGGATATAGTCGAAGCCAGATGCTGCGGAGTAGTACTGGAAAGGTGAACGGTGCCGGCTCATGGTTGTAGTGGTACGGAACTGGTGCCATCTACACTCATCAGACCAGTAGTTAGTAACACAAATGAATCGAGATGCATGCTGTGCAACAAGCAAATGCAGCAAGCAGAACACACCAAGACTCTACACTAACCGTGTTTCTAGCGTGGGGTTAACTAGGGTGTCCTACAGTCAGCACGGCTCTGATACCAAGCGTTGTGGCACCCCGGCTCAGAGGGCCGGTTTACCTTGTGTTCCCAACCCAGAGATCATATCTTCTAGAAACACACAACAACTTGGAACAGAATAGAACTGATCGTTTATTGATATGATACAGGTACAAGCTTGGATATTACATGCGATAGTGAGGCCAGAAGCACAGCTCGTGCTATGACAATATCTACATTATTTATGAAACATCCAAGGGCCTCGATACTAATGGTAAGACCACAGCATAGCGGAACATCGCGTGGGAAACTCCATCCCATAGGGACACTGCTGGGACACGACCTAGTTAGCGTAGCAGGAACCGTCAGGATCTCCATCACCGACTTCTCCTGCATCTGGCATGATACGCCAGGTGAGTACTTGGAATGTACTCGCAAGCTCATAGCAACCAAAAGAATGTAGCAAACAACAGCATGGCAATGATTATATTAAATAGTTGAAATGCTCAATTTCGGTTACGGTTACCAACTTACTCTCTTCCGGGCTCACACATGACCCCCGGAACATTCGAGACCCATCGGTCACTCCCGAGCATGAGACGAGTTCTTCCATCATTATTATTGTTACAGTTGACCACACAGTGTGACCTAGTGCAGACTGTGTCCAATACCGTGGACGCGGCTATTCGAATAGATTCTTACACTCTGCAGAGGTTGCGCACTTTACCCACACCATGGACCATTGTCAAACGAGACTTGCCTAACCCGTGACCCTTCTATCATACCACCGACAATCATCCCCCGTCCGAGTCATGCCCTGGATGGCCCCTGTGTCACTCCTGACACCTGCCACCGTCATGGCCAACTAAACTGTTCCAAACGGGGACGCCGGCAAATAACTCAACTTGGGCTCACGAGGTTATCGTCGCCTACCTGATCAAGGCAGCACGCACGCATAACCTCCCCTCTTTGGTGGTACCGGTAAAAGAGCACGCGGCCAGACCAAGTCAAGGCCGTCCCATTTCGGCAGATATGGCTGCACGGGTGAGTCCGGGTCGGTGGCACTTGGTCAACCATCAAAATGAATTTAGCATATAAGGTTGCTGGTCACAATTAACTATGCTGAATTTGAGCAAAATATCAATCATATAGGACATAGCATATTTAAATTAAATAAAATATAATTCATTAAAAAGCCAATTCTATTGCTATGCCTTATGCAATGGATGATGTGGCTTGCCTTGCTCAAGTGGAGTATCAGCAAACTCTTGGTCTTCAAATCCACAACAATTTCCCTCTGAAAGTATTTTTAAATGGCAAAAGAAAATGTCACATAAAGCCTTTTTGTTTGCCAAAAATTCAGTGAACATTGGAAATATACCAAACGTGGTCAAAAAATAGAGGGGCTCAATAGAAAACCATAGCAAAAAGAATCACTTGATTTGGACTTGTAGTTTGAAAGATAGGGCTGGTCAAAATTGCTGGTCAAATTGGATTAAATAAACAGAAAACAGAAACTAAGAAAATTCCTGGAGTACGCTTCCACTTATACCGCTTCGGCACGCGAGGTGAGAGGCTGATAGGTGGGGCCGGGCTGGGTTTAAACAGAGAGAGGGAGGGGGAACAGTAGCGAGGCGGCTCACCGACGGCGATCACCGGCGATAACGACGGTGGCGAGGTCAGGCGACTGCGGGGATGGAACGAGTGCATGACGGCGGTCCTCCCTGTACCAGCAGCGTCTCCAGAGATGGCCTAACGGTGTCGCCCTCTTCTTCTCCGTCGGCGTCTGCTCTTGGGTGTCATTTGGAGTTGGCGATTTCGGCAGCACCTCGGCCAGGGAAGAGGTCAGGCGGGGTCAGGGGAATGCCCTGAGCTCGACCGTGGGCTTGGGGAAGGCTGGGGTGGTCTGGAAAAGAGGCGAGGCGAGGTTGGCTTGGCGGCGGAGCTCCGGCGGGATGCGAGGCCAGAGGGCCTCTCGGCCTTGGCACGGCGAGCTAGAGGTCGATTAGGAGTGGGAGGAGTGCGGTGAGGAGTTAGGAGGGGCAGGGCAAGCTATTTATAGGCGGGGAGGAGGGTTCCCGAACCGGGCGGTGCTGTGGTCACGTCGCCGGAGCAAGGATGGCGAGCTGGCCGTCGCGAGGCGGGGCGAAGTGACGGAGGATGTCAGTGGAGTTAATGCACGAGAGGATGGCTCGCGGAGAAGAAGATAGCCAGCGCGGCCGCCGTACTGCCACTGTGCCGCCCATGGCGCGCGGTGGCCGTATCCGGCGAGCTCGCTGCCGGCGTGGGGGAAGGGCCTAGAGGGTCCAGGTGGATGGCGGAGAGGTAGTCGGCGCAAGGGGACACGGCACGGCGACGCGGGACGGCTGGAGTAGTCGCGTCCGACGCGGTCGGCGCGCAGAGCGCGGGCACAGGCATGCCAGTGCCATGCTCACCACGGGTGCTGGCATCTGGAGGCCATGCACGCCTGGCACACCTTGTCCAATGCATCGACCCTGGATCGCCCAGCCTCCCTGTGCCTCTGGTTCGGCTAGATACACTCTGAATCGAGTGGTAGCATCAAGTATAGTTTCTGAACAGAAACTTGAGAGGGATCCAGAGAATGGATGAGTTGGAGATGGAGCCAAGAGACTTGTTTGGGATGATTTAGCTTGGAAGGACCATCTGCTGGCAGGTTTTGAGAGATTTTTGCAAAGGTTTGCACATAGTTCATGTACAAACCCTATACTGGCCCAGAAATTTGTTGAGGAAGTAGCACTCATATGAATGATCTGCTGAAGCTGAAATTTGGTACTTGGGAGTTATTTGATGAAGACAAGATGCCATAAAAATTTCAGCTCAAATGGGTGCCTCTAGCTGGTACTTCCTTCACAAAGGTTTGAAATAAGCAGAAGCTTGGCAGAATATTTTTGCTGGAAATTTGTACTGGACTAGGAAATGTTTTTGGGATATTGTGGCAAGATATGACCCCCAGTACCTCAGGAAATTATTTGAGAATTTTCTGAGGCCTAGAAATATATGTTGCTTCACAAAGGGTCATTTCTGTCTAGAGGATAAAAGGAATATTCTGGACCAAATTTTGTACTGGCCAATGAAATATTTTTGAAGATTGTGGGAGTGGATGATCTCAAGAAGATGTGGGATTAATTTGGAATTTTTCTGATCAACAGATCAGTAGGTTGCTTCACAACCCAGAGTGAGCATGAGCATATCCAAAGGGATAAATAAATTATTTTGAAAGAATAAAGATTAGGGTTTGGATCAGAGAGTATAAGACAAGATTGTGGCAAGATGTTGAGGGTGTTGGATCACTTCAAGAGAAATCCAAGGAATCCTGAAGTCCAAAGTCAAATGATTTGGTTCCAAAAACCAGCAAATGGCAAATAAAACCAGAAAAATTTTGAAAAGAAAAAGTTGCCAAAATCAGGGTGTCACAGGCACTGGGGTGGCTCTACTGTGACGGAGGGCACCATCCTGAAGCTGCGCAGCGCGGGGTATCTCACCCCTGCCATCGCCGCCCACGCTCGAGCTGCTGGCCAGCAGGTGCCTGCTCCCAACGCCGGGGAGCGGGTAGTCTTCGTCTCCCACCTCGTCCGAGGTCTGGGGTTCCCGCTGCACCCCTTTGTGCGCGGGGTGATGTACTACTATGGGCTAGATTTCCACCACATGGCCCCCAACTCCATTCTTCACCTCGCCTCCTTCATCACGGTCTGCGAGGCCTTCCTCCGCTGCGAGCCGCACTTCGGCCTATGGCTGAAGCTCTTCGGGATTAAGCCGAAGTCCAGCGGCTCGGACCTTGCGGAGTGCGGGGGGGGGGGCATGATGAGCAAAAACCAGGGGGCCACCTGGTTCAAGGGCACCTTCATCAAAACGGTGATGGAGTGGCAGAAAGAGTGGTTTTACATCACGGAACAGCTCGCCCCTGGTCAGACTGAGGTCCCAGCTTTCTCGGCTGGGACTCCCAAGAAGCTCAAGTCCTGGAGGGAGAAGGGCGTCGCCTGGGGGAACCCGGAAGAGGTGGATGCCTTGATCGAGAGGATCTTGTGGTGGTCCACCACGGGGAAGGTCGAGCTTGCCGACGTCATCAACGTCATGCTCAACCGCCGCATACTCCCTCTCCAACTTCATGCTACCCTGATGTGGGCGCAAAAGCCCGAGGACATGGACGCCATCAACACCTTCTTCCGCTCCACCCTGGCCACCATGTGGACAAAGCTTATGAAGCTGGCCAAGGACAAGATCCCCAAGGAAGGGGAGGACCGCGGCCTCGAGGACGGCTATGAAGCCCCCCCGGTAAATGATTCTGTCCACCAATTATGAGCTTTGTCCTCCGTATCGAGTAGAGTTTTAATAAATCATTATGTTTGACGCTTTGCAGAAGTGGTTGGCCTAGGTGCAAGGAGTGCGATGCCCAGCTCCACTGCCAGAGGAGCCTCCGACTCCTCTGCTCTCGGCGCTCCTGACCAAGGAGCCGCACGTGGTGGCCCCCAAAGGGACGAAGTCCCAGAGGGGTAGGTCAAGTGCTCGAACTCGGGGGACCTCGGTCACCCGATCCGAAGAGACCCATACCTCCGCTGCCGATGACGTCGGGGCTGAGGAGGGTGAGGTCGAGGAGATCCTTCTCCCGAAAGGGAAGAGGTGGGTGTCAGAGGACACTGAGGTTGGTATGCCGCCCAAGGGACCGAAGAGACCGAGGAGAACCTCGTCCGGGGCCGCCAGCAAGCCATCGGGGAGAGTCGAGCTCTCCGGCGACTTAGAGGAAGACCTCCTCGCGATGGGGAGGAAGAAACCGGTGCCTCGAGGGTAAGCCGTTATCTTTATATCCCGTCTTTCAATTTGACGAGTTCTTTCTAGCAAAAGAAAACTCATAGAGCGTCTTTTCTTACGCAGTCCATCGAGGGTAATCCCCAGCTGCTCCTCGAGCGGATTGCCATCCGCCAACGGGACTCCAAAGCCAGCTGCTCCTCCCCCGGCGCACGACGGGATAGGGGAGGCAAAATCCACCCTGGCCCCTGACGTCAACATGACGGGGGCCGACGAGGTGGCCATCATGGTCGAGGTCGACACCTCGGCCCAACAAGACCCGGGGGAGAAACACCCCGCGGTCATCGAAGAGGGGCTGGACCAGTCATCAGTCCAGCCGATATCTACCTCGGCTCCGCCACCCCAGGTGGAGGCCACCCGGGTAGACATATCCGAGGTCATCCCTCCACCCCCGCCAACTGCCCAAGGACGGGCTGGCGCGGGGTGGACCGAGGAGATGGAGGACACCCTCAAGGGCTCCTCCATCAAGGAGGAGCACCGTGCCTTGATAGGCGCGGCGTTGCAGGGTTTCCGGTCCGCAGGGGCCGGCCTGCATGAGATTTTATCAGTGCACCAAGTTTAACTTGTTTATCTCAACTTTGTTTATTTATGTATTCGTCTGAGGACATGAGAGTACAGCCTGCTAAACGGCTAGTGAGTGAGTAGCCCCCGAGCCCGAAGTCGGTTTCAAGAAACCGGCATTGGGATCATTTGATTGAGTAGGGGCCTATTAAGTAGCCCCCAGGGTGCTGCACGAGGCAGCCGTCCTGGAACCTGTTTAGTAGTTTAACTGTTCCCTTTGTAATAAGGATTTTTACTGCTAGGTTTTGACCTCGGTTACGAACCCCGTCTCCAAGGAGATTGCGGAGATGAAGCGGAAGCTCGAGAGGTCCCAGGAGGAGCTCACCCTGGTGAACCAGAAATTCGAGTAGTCTCAACGTTGGCAAGTTTAAACTTGCATTATTCTTTGTATGAAAGATGTAAGATGTGTTTTGCTAAATAAAAAACTAAGGCCGAACTGTTTCAATGACAGTAGCATTAGCAGAGCGTGAGACGCTCAAGGCCGAGCTCGAAAAAGCTCAGCAGGAGGTGGAGCAGCATAAGGCTGCAGCCGCAGAAGCAGAGAAGGCCCAAGCCGCCGAGAAGGCAGCCGGGGACAATGACCGGGCGCGGTTTGTTGAGGTTGAGGAGACCCTAGAGAGCGTGTTTGAGGCACGCGACAAGCTGCAGGTGGAGGGGCGACGGACCAAGGAGGAGCTCGAAAAGCTTCAACTTGCCCACTCCGGGCTCAAGACCACGGCCCGGGCTGACCACGAGGCGCTCCAGCAAGTGGAGCAAATCGCCTCGGGTAAGCTATTTCTGCTACAGTGTACATTTGGCAGCAAAGGGTGTATCGAGCTCACCCAATTATGCAATTCCACAGAGGTCTTTGCGGATCTTCCACACAGCACGGCGGATGCAGTGGCGTACTTCGGCCAACTGGCGGGCTACGAGGCGGAGAAGGCCTTTTGGGGGCAGTTCCCAGGGTCGCCATCAACACGGCTGCTCAATCATCGCATGAAGCAGCTGGTGGAGTTGTTTCGCATGACCAGACCGGCGCTCCAGGACCTCTGCGTCGCGCTGTGGCCTGCCGAGGCCATGCCCAGAAGCCTCTTCGGCCTGACAGCCCGTCTCCAAGATGCCGTGCCCGGTCTGAACCGCTGGAGGCGGTCCGCGTGCTTTGAAGGAGCACGGAGGGCGTACGCCTGCGTGAAGACGCACTTCCAAAAGGTTGATGCGGTGACATGTGCCACGGGCCCGCCTGCCGACAAGCCGCGCACCGCCGAACAGTTCTTCGCCGAGGTGGAGGAGGGAGCCCGTATCACCGAAGGCATGTGTCCAAAGGACACTATATATTTTTAGACAGTACTTCGGAATGCCGAAGTGTGTGATGTACAAAACTTTATCTTTTGAATGAATATGGCTTTAAATTCCATGTGTGTTCTAAAATGAGAGTGGCCAGTCGTCAGCTTCAGCCCCAGTGTAGGTTATACAAAGGGTGTTCTTTAGCCGACGTCTCGGTACCCAAAGGTGGTCGGTGCTTTATAGGAACTAGGCAATCAGACTATAGTGGCTTTATGACTTTCACTTAGTCATAGGAGTTTGACTGTGGGGGCTGATGACCAGCCCCCGGTGTGGGAAGTGGTCGGCCTGGTCGGCCGAGGTCTAGGCCATAACACACTTCGGCTAGAAATGAAAGCCCTTCGTTTAACAGGGGTGATCTCTATCGTCACATCGCTTCATGTGGTCTTCGGATGGTGGACCAGTTTACGCCTACCTAGATAGTCAGTTTTCGGCTTTATCCACTGAGGCGCTATGCCAATTAACCTGGCGGTGCAATCGCAGTGGTTCTCCCGTTACGCCCTTAGCCGAATTCATCGGAAACGTAAGGGGTACACATAGGAGCCGGGCAACCCAACCATTGACCAAAATCTAGGTTCGAAACTGATGCATATAAAGCCAAAATCCGAGACGCCGAATACCTCGGACTTGTGATACAATTGCATCATCTTCAAAGAACTTCTTCACAGCGCAGGGGTCGTGCTTATAAAGAAATATAACAAGGACCTTTAAGGGGCACGGTTTCTTTATTTCATAGTTTCAAGCGTTTACATGCCCAACTGCGGCGAGAGGAATTGAAAGAATACAATGTAAAAAATAAAAAGGAGGAAGAAACCGGGCGGATGTTTAGTATCGGATTTTGAAGAATCCGGGCCGCTAGCTGCCACACGTCTGTGTTTCCGAGGCTGTTGACCAGATGTTTACCTTTAAAGGTGGGGACTAGCGGAGGCTAATGCCTTTCCGGCCCTTCATGCGCTCCAAGCGTTGATTGACCGAGCTCCTTGACGGAGGCGTTGCCGAAGTCTATTCTGTGGTTGAAACCATGTAGTCATGTTTAGGCTGTTTCTTTGACAGAGACTTGCCAGTGTCGGGGCTCGAAGCCACGTCGTTGCTTGGTTGAACCGTGCCGACGTTTGAATAAATTGTTGGCTCCTCGACGGCCCAAGGATTCTTAAGCGCGAAATTATTCACCCTGGGGACATAGTGCCCACTCCAGAGAGGGCCCACGAGGAGCCCGTATCCCTATTTCGGGGGCGGGGGTACATTGCCGAGGTCGATTTGTGCGACCCGGGCGCGCTTCGAAGAGCGAGCGGCACGTTTATCGCTGCGGGCTGCCTCATCGGATGCTTGTACTTCGGCTGCGAAAGCCGCGTTCTGTTCCTCCGTCCGAAGTGAGCGTTTGGTGTTACCATTGACTGTGATAACGCCGTTGGGTCCCAACATTTTGAGCTTGAGGTAAGCATAATGCGGGACTGCGTTGAAACGTGCGAAGGCTGTACGCCCTAAGAGCGCATGATATCCAGTTCGGAAAGGTACGATATCGAAGATTAATTCCTCGCTTCTGAAGTTCTCGGGCGAGCCGAGGACTACCTCCAGGGTGACCGTTCCAGTGCAACGGGCTTCGACACCCGGGATGACACATTTAAAGGTGGTGGAGCTCGGCTTGATCCGAGATGAGTCAATGCCCATCTTTCGAACCGTGTCCTCGTAAATGAGGTTGAGGCTGCTTCCTCGATCCATTAGGACCCGTGTTAGATGATAACCATCAACAATAGGATCCAGGACGAGCGCCGCTGATCCGCCGTGCCTGATGCTGGTCGGATGGTCATGCTTGTCAAAGGTGATCGGGTAAGCCGACCATGTGTTATAATTCGGGGCGACTAGCTCTAGCGCGTATACATCCCGAAGCACACGCTTCCTCTCCCTTTTGGGCATGTGGGTGACATAGATCATATTGACCTCTGTTACCTCATCAGGAAACTTCTTTTGGCCTCCATTATTGGGCCGCCGAGGTTCATCCTCGTCTTCACTGCGATTTTGGGTTTTATTTTGACCCTCTATCGCTATCTTGCCGGCTTGTTTAAAGACCCAGCAATTCCTGTTAGTGTCGGTTGCTGGTTTGTCCTGAGTGCCGTGGATTCCACATGGGCGGTCCAGGAGTCTATCAAGCTGGCTAGGTCCGTCCTTGTTCCTTTTAAAGGGTTTTCTTTTCTGTCCAGACTTAGGTCCGGTGAACCCCGCGTTGACCGCAGCGTCTTCCGTATCGCTTCCACCATTTTTATACCTGCGCTTATTTTTGTTGCGCTTGGGTTTTCCATTGGCGTCGTGAGTTTCCGTGGTGCCTGCCTCGCCATTATGAGTACTACGGGCGAGCCAACTATCTTCTCCCGCACAAAAGCGAGTCATCAGTGAGGTGAGGGCTGCCATAGTCCTCGGCTTATCCTGGCCGAGTTGACGAGCCAGCCATTCAACTCGGATATTGTTCTTGAATGCGGCGATGGCCTCGGCTTTGGAGCAGTCTATGATCTGGTTCTTCTTGGTGAGGAACCTGTTCCAGAATTTCTGGGCCAATTCGCGTGGCTGCTGGGTGACACGGCTAAGGTCATCAGCGTCCGGAGGTCGGACATATGTGCCCTGGAAGTTTTCTCGAAAAGCGTCTTCTAGGGCCTCCCAGCTGCTGATAGAGTGAGGAGGGAGGCTGTTGAGCTAATGCCTCGCCTGCCCCTTTAGCTTGAGCGGCAAGTATTTAATGGTGTGGAGATCGCCTCCGTTGGCCATGTGTACGTGTAGAAGGAAATCCTCGATCCATACTGCTGGGTCTGTGGTGCCATCGTATGATTCTATATTGATGGGTTTAAATCCTTCCGGGAATTGATGTTCCATCACCCTGTCTGTAAAGCAGATTGGGTGAGCGGGACCTCGGGTCCGAGGAACATCTCGTCGGAGGTCGGGGGAGAGCCGTGAGTAAGCCTGATCTCGGGCACGGCCGTTCCTGTCCATCCTGGCATCGTAGCCGTCAAGCCCAGCGGGCGCGCGTCCACTTGATCCATAGATGGACCGAGGGGGTGCCCTGTTTTCCTCAATGCGACGTCTAGCGTCGTGAGGATCTAGGTAATCCACGGGGTCCTTGCCATAACGGCGTGGAGGTGGCCGGTCATTGAGGTCTTCTCGTCTTGGCCTGTCCCGGCCTCTAGGGGGTCGGTCATGGTCGTCGGTGAGCTCCTCATCGAACTCCGGCAAGAGACGCCTACGTGGGTATGATTTCGGAGCACTATGGCGCCGGTTTTCCATGTCTTGTTCGGCGGAGAGCACTTCGACCCACTTTTCACTTAGTGCGTCGGTATTTGCCTGCAGCTGCTGCTGCTTGCGTTTTATGCTCCGGGCCGTCGCAACGAGGCGCCGCCGGAAGCGCTCTTGTTCAAAAGGGTCTTCGGGGACGATGTAGTCCTCGGTACCGAGGCTCTCGTCCTCCTCGGATTCCGGCATGTAGTTGTCGTCGGCCCCTTCAAAGAGGTCATCGGGATCGGAGTCCCTGAGAAGTCAGTCAGGTGTGATGTTCCTTACTGGGGAGGATTGAACGTCCTCTTGGTGGTTATCGGCATCACCGTCCTCCGCGTCGCCGTTATTGGCTATCGCGTTATTACCACTGGGTTCCCCGTTATTACCTCTTCGGCGTCTTCGCCAACGTCTTGGAGGGAATTTGGGGGTGTCCACCATGTAAACATCGTAGGTGGACGTGGCGGTCCACCTGCCCGTGTTTACCGGGGGCGAGGTGTTCTCGATGGGGCCATCAGTATGTTCATCCCTGTCTGTGGCCTCACCATAGTCCAGCACGTCGGTTAAATCGTCGACCGTGGCTACTAGGTGGGTGGTGGGTGGGATGTAAATTTCCAGATCGTCGGCTTTAAGTCCGATCTGATTATAAACCGAAGTCTTGCCGTCCAAGATGGACATGCTCTAGATGCGGCTAAGCATATCATCAACGTGAGATAGCTCTTCGGGATTCATTGATGCGCCATAAGCAGGGCTGACTCGAAGTATGCCCGGTGTGTAACTTGACGCGTCTTCGGCGTGAAGGTAATCCGAACACAGTTCCGGGTTCTGCGCCGAAGCCAGTTCAAGTGCTGACGTAATTTCGGAGGTGGGAGCCGGATTTATGTCCGGGCTGATGATCGGAAGGAAACTGGCCGGAGTGGTCGCGTCGGGGGTCTCTAAAGGCGCCGCGACGGTGGTCGGTTCCGGAGTCCAGCCTCCAGAGCTGGACGAGCTCTCAATTCGGCCGGGAATCCATCCCGATAGGACGAGTTCGCCGCGAGAATCCACGGTGTATTCGAGGCCACCGAAGGTCACGATCCGAGCTGGGGCGTAGTTCTCGACAGAGGTCAGATGACGTGTCGAGTCGGCGCAAAACACCATGCTGCCGAAAACGAAGAGCTGGCCGGGGGCGTAAACGTCCCCATGGCCGTTGGCGCAGTTGATCTACAGGTGAGCCATCGATCCTTCTGGTGATCGCGCAGCGAAACTCTCAATGAAAGCACCAGTGTCAGTGTCAAAACCGGCAGACCTCGGGGAAGGGGGTCCCGAGCTGTGGATCTCGGATCGGTGGTAACAGAGACAAAGGGAGACGATATTTACCCAGGTTCGGGCCCTCTTGATGGAGGTAAAATCCTACATCCTGCTTTTGTTTATATTGATGGAGATGTATCGAATACAGAGTTGATCTACCTCGAGATCGTAATGTGTGTCTAACTCTAAGGCTACGTGAAGGATATTGCGTTGACGTGTTCTCTACGGGCTAAACCCTATGGCTTATATACACGCCAGGGAGGGTATCTAGGGTTACAAGGTCGGTATCTTGGAGCAAGGCAGCAGGAGAGATCTTGGAGTATACGTCAAGTCTTCGGTGGAGGCAGTCTTGATCACGCCACCTGTACACGGCCTCCGGAGTCCACCTTGAACACCCGTGAAGGCCCATCAGCCCAACCGAAGAGACGGGCTAGCTAGGTTAGCACCCCCTAATCCAGGACACCGTCACCTAGGTCTACACGTCTTCTCCGTTCGTATTCGTGCTGGGTAAATATGTGTTATTCTTTTTGTTGTTGTTTACATCTCCTTTATTTTTCTACATGCTTCGCAAAGCACCTTACCATTATAGTTAGACATTACCGAGATGGGGTTTTCCGGCCGTGCGCCCTTCCGGTGGCCCGGACGGTCTACGACGTTGACCGGCACCGAGAGGGGGTAGTGGTTGATGAATACCTGCTTCTCCGTGTTACGACAGGTCATTGTGAGATGCCAGATCAAGTTTTAGCCCATTCCCTCAGAGGATCGCTCACCGCCGGCTCGATTTGGGTGACGAACGCAGCTAGTCCTTGACGTTCGGGCTAGTGCATGTGTCCGGTTTGTGAGGCATCTGCCACGTCAAGGATGTGCATTGGGTATTCATACACCACACCACACTTTCATACATATGCCTGGGCCACACGCATGTAGGGCCAGTTGCTGGACCCCCCCTCGGGCGGCTTCCCGGCCGAGCACCCAGCCGGTGGCCCCGGCGGTCTACGGCGTTGACCGGCACCGAGAGCGGGTAGGGGTTGGTGAATACCTGCTTCTCCGTGTTACGACAGGTCATTGTGAGATGCCAGACCAAGTTTTAGCCCATTCCCTCACAGGATCGCCCACCGCCGGCTCGATCTAGGTGATGAACGCAACTAGTCCTCGACGTTCGGGCCCGTGCATGTGTCCGGTTTGTGAGGCATCTGCCACGTCAAGGATGTGCACTGGGTATTCATACACCACACCACCCTCTCATACATATGCCTGGGTCACACGCATGTAGGGCCAGTTGCCGGACCCCCCCCCTCGGGCGGCTTCCCGACCGAGCACCCAGCCGGTGGCCCCGGCGGTCTACGGTGTTGACCGGCACCGAGAGCGGGTAGGGGTTGGTGAATACCTGCTTCTCCGTGTTACGGCAGGTCTCTGTTTTCATTCTTTTACTTTATAGTGCTTAGAAGTTGAGATTTGAAAAAATCTAACCCAAAACAAAAGTCATCAAAAGTCATGGCATTTTGAAACTTGAGTCATTAAAAGACATGAAATATCAGACACAAGATGAGAGTGGCAAAGAAACACACACAAATAAAAGGAAAATATGATGTGGCTTACTCAGTACCGAGGGTCGATAACCGGCTCTCGGTAATAGCTGCATGTACCGAGAGCCCTCTCAGTACAGGTCCTAACCCTAGGTCTAGGGGTCTTCTCTCCGTTTGTAGCCCTGCTCGGTAAGAATATTTCTCCCTATTGCAAGTATCTCTTTCTTTCTTGGCCTAATTGATTTACTTGCCACTAACTAACAAATTAGCCAAGTATAACTTCGTCCTAAATCCGCTATAATTTTGTGCCTTGGTCACCGTGGCAAAAATAATACACCTTACATAAAGGAACGGAGGGAGTTGTGCTTAGAAGTTGAGATTTGAAAAAATCTAACCCAAAACATAAGTCATCAAAAGTCATGGCATTTTGAAACTTTAGTCATTAAAAGATATTAAATATCAGACACAAAAATAGAGGGCCAAAGAACACACAAAAAAAATAGGAAAATAGGATGTGGCATATTCTGTACCGAGCGTCGACAACCGGCTCTCGGTAATACCGAAAGAAACTGACGGAGCCGTCAGGTGCGAACGGGCATGCCACGTGGCTACTCTTTGCCGTGTGGTGCTCTCGGCGTCTGTACCGTTTGCCGGGCGTAGTCTCTTCGCCGCGTCTCTGTGTCGGCAACATGGGCTAGTTGCCGTGAACTCATTGTTGCCGAGCGCGGCTCTCGGCGTACCGAAGTTTGCCGAGTGCCCGTGATTTGGCTCTCAGCGAAGAGCCATACACCCGGCGTATACGAAAATTCCGGTAGTGGGTGTTTCTGGACCCTATATATAATATATAGGCAAATGTGTGTAGTTTGGCTGCAATGGATATTAGACGCTACCTACCATGTGCATGCGCTGAGACCATTGGCGCTCTTAACATTTTCAATATAATGGTAATGGACATTTAAAGTTGTCCTTTTGAACTTAGAAAATTCGTCTACCCAAGGTGGCATGCCTCCTGCTCTTTTAAAACACAGTACGTGCAAACCCACGGACAAAAGACCTAGTGGTGGTGCCTTGCTTAAATTATCGGATGTGCTACGTGTAGATCACACCGTCTTCTGGTAGTTAGCTTTCGTGGACAGGGCAGGGCACAATGCTGATGATTTGTGTCGCGGTGTTGCCAAATTTCAATCAACTTAATCCACGAATTACCAGGCCCTCCATGACATGAAATTGGTGGGAGTTTCCCCCCACAAACTCCATTTCCCTTTCGACATAAAATCTCATTCCCATTACGGACAGTCCCAATGCTTTACCCTAACTATATCTTATTCTTATTCATGTCATCGAAGTGCAGTCCCAATACTCTACGGTGGTGGACTATATCTTAAGCTTGCCACCAAGGAAAAGTTCTGACGTGCAAGATCAATTAATAAACAGAGGGAAGCATATCATATTGCCTTTTCGATACAACTCTCGACTGGAAAACCATTGCTAATTAATCGCATCCATTGTCCTGTGCGTCCCTTCTCGTGATAAGCTTCATCACGACACCTGCGATCCAATGTCTCTGCCACCATCATCCCAATGCGATGCTGCCATCACCGTCCTCTTATGAGTATCGCAAAGATGATGTGGTTGTTGCATGCTCGACTTGATGTGGCCTATTTTTTCCGCAGCTACACCCATTGCCTGTAGAGGACACGGCGAGTCAGCAAGGCACTAGAGCCACCACTATGGCAATGAAACCGAATTCCCGATAGTCCATCATTACTAGTTGTGACGTGCTGACTCGACGGCCTGGACCATCCGGCTAGCCCCGCGCGATGTCCAACTGCCGAATGAACTGAAAGAGGGCCCATTAGGCGGTGATGCAAAACCGGATACACAGGACAGCTTCACTGAAATAGGCGGCACAGAAAAAGAGAGAAGAGAAGGACGGGTCTCGCATCAAATACGTCTGACACACACCCCCCTGTCCCCTACACACACCGGCACAAGAGACGGTACACGCAGCGTCGACGTCCACACGTCTGCGGTCCACAAGTCATGAACCTCCAAAGTAGCCACGGAGGTGAGAGAGAGGTTAACAAGTCATGGTTTTCTAAATTTACCATTTCATATCACATGGCAGATAGTCCAAGTGAAGGTTTTCTAATTAGTGATTATCCCTTTCATAGGAATAACCTTTACTATACTACTGCACACTTGGTCTAGAATAACAAAATATTGGTCGGCATCCCATCGCATGCAGGCCGCTCAAGTTTGGAACTGTTTGCAACGTAATTGTTATATGATGTATATGACGCATCTTGGGTGACAACGTCTATCAGATACTACGTTAGAGGCGACAACTTCCTTCTTTGTCATATAGTCGGCAACCGGCTGGCAAGCATTGTAAACATAACACCCAATTATTTGCAACTATGGCAGGCACTACCGTTCCGACTCCAAAAAAAGAGGATGTTGTACATAAACCAGCAAATAGATTAGTACATTACACACTAGGACCTAGTCTACAGTAAGACAATATTGTGACGACTTTGAAAATGGGATATTAAGTGTGTCCATCGATCTCACTGCTGGCCGGCCGTCCCCCATCGATATATTTTGATACCAATCGAAAGATAGTTGCTGCATAATAGAATGCCACATCATTATGCACTATCTTCGTGACTCTAAAAAAATAAGGATATTGTCCCCGTCTGGCCGCTGGCCGGATGTCCCATCGCATGCCGCTAAATTTTGGTACCATTTACAATATGCATGGTTGTTGTGTAATGTAATTACACATCTTGGCTGACAAAGTTGGCATTGTAAATATGATAGCTAAGCTGCTAGTTTTTTAAGAAGTGGAATAAACCCCGGAGTCTAGTCCCTCTGCATTGGATGCTACACACAACCATATATTATGGATTATTCAATAATATTATGCAAATCTCAACATCAATACAAATAAACCGGCTTCAAGCATCTTGGGACAAACAGAGCATGCTCCACGAAGTCTAACCTTCGACGCATGATGTACACGTACCAGCAATTTCTCTGAACATGTTGAACTCAAGTGGGACAAACAGAGCAGGCTGCGCGAAGGCTGGTTGGTGGTATATTGAAGCAGCAAAACACAATTCCTGCAAGCTATGGTTGGTGGAAAATATATTTTCATGTGAATGAATAAAGGCTTCAATACTCTACATTACACTTTATTTACTCATAACTCAAAATATAAATGATGACTACATATGAATGCCTCATGGCAGTATATCAGCATGTGCAATGATCTAGCGTAACATGTAAACAATGATGAACAGTGGCTTTGCCACAAATATCATGCTAGCTCTATATGACCATGAAATGAAAACTGACAATGAAATTCAAATCATGTAATGAATCTATTATATATAAAAAGTGATTGACGGTCTCCCAGAAAAAAGAGAAATAGTATAGAAAAATCCACAATAATTAGAAACATCCAACCATCTATTTAATAGATTAAACATTTACAACCATTAGATCTGTTTTAAATGAAAAAAATTACTCCCTCCGTGACAGTTTAGAGGGCGCGCTGGAAAATTCTCTGGGACCTAGGTGATTACTGATTGGCTGTAGGATGAACTGAAAAATAGCATCGGTTGTTAACTACTGCGCCTAATTAGAGGAGAAATTAACGCTTAGTGTGCCCCACAGCATGTAAACGAGCTGTCCTAGCGCATGCAGTGGTGGAGACCGAACGCTGGGATGGACCTCTCGTTCCTTCGTTCTTTGTCCAACGCCGCCACCGTTGCACAATCTTTGCACCAAGTATTGCCGGGCTGAATATGGTTGCCACACACGTCGCAAGAACGCAACTCTTTTGCCACCGGCAGGCTGCATCCCATGCAAAGAAAAATTGCACGGTCACCATGGACACCAGACTTGGTGCACACCCACGGATGTGTGCATGCGACGCACGTCGATTGCTGAACGTTGATTGGTGCGGAGGGCTCGAATCAATTGGTGCGGATGGCTCACGCTTGGTGTACAACTCGCTGATGCGTGCTCGGCTACGATCGTCATCCGCCAACATCACCTGAAGGCGTGCACGGCGACTCTTGACGACCTCCTCGTCATCAACCATGACTTGATGACCTTCCACCACGACGGCCTCTCCTTCCGAATCCGCCATGATCTGGTCCTCCACCACCACAGCCTTTCCACCCTCGTCACCTTCAGCCATCGCTTATGTTCCTTCTGTGAAGGATGGAGTGCTTAATCCTTTGCTTTATATAGATGAGAGAAGAAGAGGAAGAAGAGCCAGAGAGAAGAGCAGTCAAGAGTCGCCGAGAGGAGCATGCAGAACGTGTTCGCACCATGCAGCTTTTCCACCCCCGCGTTCGCACTATGCATGCAACGTTTGAACACCGCGTACACACATGTGAAGGAAAAGGACCCCATGCATGGCATGCAGCCTAAGCGCACTCAAAACGGCCTAATTAACTCTGCATTAATTGCCCACACGCCTTAATCCTCTCCTATTCTGAAAATGCATGAAAACTGGAGTGCGCCTTCTAAACCGTGACGGAGGGAGTACCCACCATTGCCATAGGAAAAAACGTTTCGTTTCTAAGAAAAGGGGTAACGTGATGTGGGCTGATTCCTCCATATATACACGCATGCATTAGCGTCCTAAAAAAAGGCTGCCGTGATGTGGCCTGACTCCTTCCTATATGCACGCATGCATTAGGGCAGAACTTTCCTAAAAAAACAAATCTAACGTGACATGGGTTGATGCCTTTGTTAAAAAACCCATTTCTTGTGAGGCACCACGTTAGCCACATCATTAAAGTTAGCTTGATGGTTGGATCAATAATTTATGACTAAGATTTACTGAGAGATTAAATTTTGGTATCATAGAGTCCCTGCCATGTACGCACGTTAAAATTAAATCCAGTTTGCACTGAATTTGGACTCCACGCATGTGTTTTTTCTTTCCACTCCTCAACCACGTATCTTATTGTGGTACACACACGTGCGTTAACCAACTATTAATGTGTTTTTCAGAAGAAGAAAAAGATTAAGGTAGATGCACGTACACTAGTTATATTCTATATATTATATATACGTATGCATAAATATAAGTAATGAATAGGTATAGAAAGATAATCAAACATAATTAAAAAAAATTAATATGCAATATTATTAATTATTAATTATATGCACAAATATAAATAATGAATATGTATAGAAAGATCATCAAACATAATTTTAAAAATTTAATATGAAATATTATTAATTTATTAAGAATTAATTACTATTACTAATTAGAGCGTAAAAATACAAACTACATCACGCATTGAAAAAACACATTTACTAGATCGTTCCCCATAAGTCCGACATCTGTTGGCATGAACAGGAAAAAACAAAAATTTAGAAAACATTACAGAAAAAGAATATTTCTTAAGTCAAAAAAATGAAATCATTAACATTTTCACTAATTATTCAAGGATAAAGAAGAAGTCTACCTAGCAAATTTACCACGTCATATGTTTGAAATAAAAATGCTAAGCGTACTGTCCCATAACAAACACACATATGTTGTTCCCATAAAAACATACATATATTGTTATTGTTCCTAGGTGCCATTATAAATTAATAATCTGGCACTCAGATCATATGTTTGTATGCGATTATTAATTGAACTACAAAAATTAATATAAATTTTTGGGCGCTGATAGGCGCCGGCGCGCCGGCCGAACAGTTGGGCCGGTCAAGCCCCAGTCGTTCGATACATCCTTTCCTAACCGTCTGATTGCTTTGTTTCAAAAATCAAACACGCACAGAAAACACGGAAAAAAGGGCACCGTGCGCGCATGCCAGATCCCGTGCGCTCGCCGGCCGCCCGCGCTTGACCTCGTCTTCCCGTGCTTGCTTGCCACCCTTGCCACCGCGCCACCGCGTCCGTCACCCGCGCTCGCCTGCCGCTCGCCTGCCGGCACTTGCCTCGGCTGCCTCCACTCGCCATGGTTGCAACTCGAACACAGGAGGGTTCCAGCGCTCTGTCATCATGGTTGCAACATCCCGGTGTTCCCGTCTCCGGCTCGCCGCCGTTGTCGACTTGCACCACCATGTCTAGCAAAAAAAAAAAAGCAACAAAAACCTCCAGTGCTGGGTTGAAGCAAAAAGATTTGCCGGTTCCAGCAAAAAATAATGATGGTTCCAGCAAAAATCTCAGCAGTAGAAAAACTTTGGTAGTCGATTTGTAGCTAACAAAGTAGCTAGTTCCAACAAAAAGAAACGCTGGTTCCAACAAATAATCATGCTGCTTCGAGCAATTTTTTGCTGGTTCCAGCAAATTACATGACGCCGTGATGCGTGTCATGTAAATGGATGTAGCAATTGAGAACATTGGTTGTAGCAAAAACTCAAACGGTGGTAGCAAAAAAAGTGATGCACTGGTTCCACAAAAAAACATGGTAGCAAAAAAATTGATTGGTTCCAGCAAAAACCGAAGATGGTGGTAGCAAATTGTACACTGGTTGTACCAAAAAGCAAATGACATGGTAGCAAAAATTTGGGTTGGTTCCATCAAAAAACGAACATGGTGGTAGCAAAATCTTACACTGGATCCAGCAAAAAGCAAGGGCGTTGGCAGCAAAAATTGGGGCTGCTTCCAAGAAAAGAAAAGGTCGGATCTCCATCACTTCTCTTCGTGGTTGCAACGCCCCAACGCCGGCCGCCGCGGCTCTCCATCACTTGTCGCCGCCATCGGCAGCACCGGTGGGTGTTGGTTCACAGCACTGGTCGCTGGTGGGGGTGAGGGGCGGGGTGGGGGCAGCCACGGTGGGGGAGGCGCGGTGGTCATGGCCGGCGGCACAGCCAGTCGCCTGTGGGGGAGCGCCAGCATCTACAGAGAGGAAGAAAAGGGGGAGAGCGGAGATTGCGGTATAGAGGAGATGCGCTGGTGCACGAGCGAAGAATGAGCGGATGGCGTTGTCCCTGAAGAGATAAGGTAACATGGGAGGTGGTCGGTCGGTGGTGGGCCTACGTGCAGACGAAGCGAGTCGCGGAGCGAGCGGTGCGACCGGCCCAATGATTCGGCCGGCGCGCCGGGTGGAAAGGTTTCCCTAAATTTTTACTCATAAGGTAAATCTATTACGCACGACGGTTATTACAGCATTCTGAACCTGATACACTCCATTGATATTTAAACTAACCCATGTAGTTACCAAATCTTATATGCTAGGTATATGATTGTGAGCCACCCAATCCGACAGTTTAATTTGGAAAACAAGAGCAGCGGTACTATGTACCTCATTCAACACTTATATACCACTTAAAAAATGAATCACATGTTTTTCCAAGATTTGAAAGAAATATGATGAAATATTTACCACGAACAGGCATTTCATAAATTATATTATATTTGTTGAATCCCACAAACACAGGAAAACGATAAGAAGAAGGGAGAATATTAGAGAGTCAGAAAAGGAAAAATAGTGACATGTAGGTTGAACTTCGGAGAATGTTGCCGCTATGGAGAATGAGGATGATGTGCCCAGCTACCGCGAGCCAAAATAGAGATGATCCGTCCGGCTTGCGCGCTTGTGAAAGAAAACGTCGCCAGCAACAAAAGCTGGATCCAAGTGGGCTGCGGGTCTGTGGAAGATGAAATCAATGACCAAGCAAATGCACGGACACCACCGTCTCTGTTTACCAGCCTAGGAGACTGATGAAACGTGCGAGGACACAAACCAGCCGCCGTCCAGGGTAAATGTGTGGCCGAACCAGCTGCGGGGGTGGCTCCGGGTGTGGACGATTCAGCAAATCAAGAAAGGAAGTTGATGGCAGCATTCCGGCAGCATCAATTTTTGTGTGAGAAGAAAGATTTAGGAAAAGAGAAAGGGGATAGGGGAAGATGAAAAATCTCAATGTGTGAAAGTATGAGTAGGGGAAAGAAGACGGAGAAGTTAAGAAGACTACATAATGGGAAAGTGAAGAATCGGTGGGACCCATCAAAAAATGACATTTTCTACCTGCACCACCGTGTATCAAGGGTTCTTTTTTGGTAATAAGAAAAAGGGACTGGTATGATAGCGAAAATATACCATGGGTGGCTTATATTTTGCTCTCACCGTGTCCACCCTTGGTACTGCTGTCCACGTCTATGGAAGCAAATAACTACCAACAAAGACTTTATGGATATCTATATACTATATAAAAAGCCAAAATCAATTTCAGTACAAACTCACTAAATAAATATGCCAATCTTGAATACAGTTGGCAAATTAACTGATGGCTACACGAAAATAATGAGAACTACTAAATTTTTATTTATAGAAAAAACTAAGCAACATGATAAAAATGTCAGCCAAAAGATACAAATATAATTTGGTGAATGCAGTCGATCATACAAATACAGTTAGTATGATATGCATAATTAGCAAGTAAAGAATGAAGGAAAACACATATATTTATATATCATTAAAAAATTAAACATACCAAAGACACAAATATGTTTGCAAAATTCTTATATTTGAAAATGTCATCATATTTGCTTTCAATTTTTAATGGACAAATCAAATAGTATATTCTCAAAATTTAAGTTCATAAAATCCTAGCCCGCGCATCGAGCGGGCCAATTTGCTAGTTGTAAAAATGGAAGTTGCATGACAATATATCTCTGACTAGCTATGGAAATGTCATGATAGGTAGTTATGGTGGCTGTTTTGAGAAAGATATATGATGTCTTATGTGTAGGAGAACAAGTTCTCCTACGGGGTTTGGATGGACTAAGTCTCGAGGTGAGAGTGGGCAATGCACAGTACCAAAGAGGCAAGCAACATATGTGACGGTGTCCTGGACTAGGGAGTCCCGGCCTAGCCGGCCTAGTCCATGGGCCGGACTGATGACCCAACGATGAAGAAGGACTCCGGTAGCGTCCATCCTATGCTTGCTGGGTTTCGCCAAGGACCTGACGTATACTCCAAGTATTTCTATTAGATTCGGCATGTAATCCTTAGATGGCAACCGACCATGTGCAACCCTAGTCACCCCCGGTACCTATATAAGCCAGAGGGTTTAGGCTGTAGGACGATCCATTCATGATCATCCTTAGGGTTTTAGACCACAGCTTACGATCTCGAGGTAGATCAGCCCTGTACTTTGATACACCATCATTATAAGCAAGAGCAGGACGTAGGGTTTTACCTCCTCAAGAGGGCCCGAACCTGGGTAAAACACAGTGTCCCTTGTCTCCTGTTACCCATCGATCCGATCTCACAGCTCGGGGCCCCCTACCCGAGGTCTGCCGGTTTTGACATCAACATTGGTGCTTTCATTGAGAGCCTGCTGTTTGATCGTCGGAGATCGATGGCTCGTCTACAGATCGGTAGCAGTATTGGCTGCGGTGACACCTTCGTCCCCGGCCAGCTTTTTGCTTTTGTCAGCATTGTGCTGCACGCTGACCCGACCGGCCGTTTGGGCTGTGTCGAAAGTTTCGCTCCGAACCAGGTCGTCATGTTCGGAAGCCTGGAGTACATCACGGACTCCCGAGGTGATTGATACGTCTCCGTCGTATCTACTTTTCCAAACAATTTTGCTCTTGTTTTGGCCCCTAATTTGCATGATTTGAATGGAACTAACACGGACTGACGCTGTTTTCAGCAGAATTGCCATGATGTTGTTTTTGTGCAGAAAATCAAAGTTCTTGGAATTGGATGAAACTTTTTGGAGATTTTTTATGGAATATATAAAAAATATTGGCATCAAAAACTACTGAAGGGGGGCCACCCAGTGCCCACGAGGCACTAGGGCGCGCCACCCCCCTGGCGCGCCCTGGTACCTCGTGGGGCCCACGTGGCTCCGTCTGACCTAATTCCAACGCTATAAATTCAGTTTTCCAGAGAAAAAAAAAAGAGAGGAAGTTTTCACGATACGGAGCCGCCGCCACTCCTGTTCTTCATCGGGAGGCCAGATCTGGAGTCCGTTCAGGGCTCCGGAGAGGGGGATCTTCCGGCATCGTCATCATCAACCATCCTTCATCACCAATTTCATGATGCTCACCGCCGGGAGTGAGTAATTCCTTCGTAGGCTTGCTGGACGGTGATGAGTTGGATGAGATTTATCATGTAATTGAGTTAGTTTTGTTAGGGCTTGATCCCTAGTATCCACTATGTTCTGAGACTGATGTTGCTATGACTTTGCTATGCTTAATGCTTGTCACTAGGGCCCGAGTGCCATGATTCCAGATCTGAACCCTTTATGTTTTCATCAATATATTTGTGTTCTTGATCCGATCTTGCAAGTTATACGCACCTGCTACGTGTTATGATCCGCATACCCCAAGGTGACAATAATTGGGATTCCTTCCGGTGATTGCCGTAGTTTGAGGAGTTCATGTATTCACTAAGTGTTAATGCTTTGTTCCGGTTCTCTATTAAAAGGAGGCCTTAATATCCCTTAGTTTCCTTATGGACCCTGCTGCCACGGGAGGGTAGGACAAAAGATATCATGCAAGTTCTTATCGCAAGCACGTATGACTATATACGGAATACATGCCTACATTACATTGATGAATTGGAGCTAGTTCTGTGTCGCCCTAGGTTATAACTGTTACATGATGAATGCTATCCAACGTATATCACTGATCCAATGCCTACGAGCTTTTCACATATTGTTCCTGCTAAGTTACTATTGTTACTACTGCTGTCACAATTGCTACAAACTGCTGCTATTACCGTTACTGCTACCGTTACTTTTATTGCTACTGCTATCAAACTATCATATTACTGTGCTACTGATCACTCTGCTGCAGATATTTAGTTTCCAGGTGTGGTTGAATTGACAACTCAACTGCTAATACTTGCAAATATTCTTTGGCTCCCCTTGTGTCGAATCAATAAATTTGGGTTGAAGACTCTACCCTCGAAAACTGTTGCGATCCCCTATACTTGTGGGTTATCAAGACCTTTTTCTGGCGCCGTTGTCGGGGAGCATAGCTTTATTTGCTAAGTCACTTGGGATTTATATCTGTTGATCACTATGAAGAATCTGAAGGACACTAGAACCAAGATCGTTCCCTCTAAGACGAGGGGAGGTAAGGAACTGACATCTAGCTCTGCACTTGATTCACCTTCTGTTTTGAGTAAACTTGCAACACCACCACATGCTATTAATTCTGATATGTCGCAAGTTATTAATGATACCACTTCTGCTATGAATTATACTCATGATGATGCTAGTACTATGCTTGAGAATGTTGTGCCACTAGGTGAATTTCTTACTGAACAAATTGCTAAAGCCAAAGAAATTGAAAATGCTGAAACTCCTGAGAATGATGATTCACCTATTATGCCTAGCTCTCCTACTTGAGTTGAAACACCTGATGAACAATGTTTTGATAGGGAGACAGCTAGAGCCATTCTTGCTTGCAGTGATAGATATGAAGTTATAAAGTTGCTTGCTGATATGAAAGAAAAGTCTATGAGGGAGAAAATGAAATATGATCCTAATTTTGCAACCTCTCCCATATTTGTTACTGATAAGGATTACGAATTATCTGTTGATCCTGAGTTGATTAAGTTGGTAGAATCTGATCCTTTCCATGGATATGAAACTGAAACCGTTGTGGCACATCTCACTAAATTAAATGGTATAGCTACCCTGTTTACTCATGAGGAAAAAATTCGCCACTATTATATTCTTAAGTTGTTTCCTTTCTCATTAAAGGGTGATGCTAAAGATTGGTATAATACTCTTGCTCCTGGATGTGTGCGTAGTCCCCAGGATATGATCTATTACTTCTCTGGAAAAAAAATTCCTGCCCATAAGAAACAAGCTGCCTTACAGGAAATATTTAACTTTGTGCAAATTGAAGAAGAGAATCTCCCTCAAGCTTGGGGGAGGCTTCTCCAATTACTTAATGCTTTGCCTGATCATCCTCTCAAGAAAAATGAAATACTTGATATCTTCTATAATGGACTAACTGATGATTCTAGGGACTACCTAGATAGTTGTGCGAGTTGTGTTTTTAGGGAAAGGACTATTGAACAAGCTGTGGAATTATTGAATAATATATTGAAGAATGATAATGATTGGACACTTCCTGAACCACCGCCTAAACCCACTCCGAAGAAGAGGGGTATCTTATATCTCAGTCCTGAAGATATGCAAGAAGCAAAGAAATGCCAGAAAGAAAAAGGTATTAAAGTTGAGGATGTTAAGAATTTACCACCTATTGAAGAAATACATGGTCTTGACAAACCGACATAGGTAGTAGAGGTAAATTCTCTTATAAAGTTTGATGAAAGTGATATTCCTTATAACAAACTTCCTAGTCAATGCTTATATGAATTTGACAATTATATGATGAAGCAAGATCATTTCAATGCAAATGTTATGAAACAATTGAAACGAAATTCCTATATGATTGATCGCTTGAGTGACTTGTTATTTAGAATTGCTAATGATGTTAGGGGTGTAAGCAAACATGCATCTATGGTTCAAACCCAATTAGAACAAGTTGCTAAATCTCAAAGTGAACTGCTTAGTGAAATGAACAACAATATGAATGATCATGCTGTTAGAGTAATGACTAGAGGAGATAGAATGACTCAGGAGCCACTTTATCCTGAAGGTCACCCAAAAAGAATTGAACAAGACTCTCAAAGAATTAATGCTGATGCACCTAGTCCATCTAAAAAGAAAAAGAAAAAGAAAAATGATAGGACTTTGCATACTTCTAGTGAACCTGAGGTAGAAAAACCCTTGGAGGATAGTAATGATGTTTCTATTTCTGATGCTGAAACACAATCTGGTAATGAACAACCACCTGATGATAATAATAATGATGATGTTCATGTGGATACCCAACCGGATAATGATAAAGAACCTGATAATGATGTTGAAATTGAACCTGATGTTGATCTTGATAACCCAGCTTCTAAAAATAAATGTTATGATAAAAAAGATTTCATTGCTAGAAAACATGGTAAAGAAAGAGAACCATGGGTCTAAAAACGCATGCCCTTTCCTCCTAAACCATCTAAGAAAAAAGATGAGGAAGAATTTGAGCACTTTGCTGAAATGCTTAGGCCAGTCTTTTTGCGTGCTCGTTTGACTGATATTATAAAGATGCCTCCTTATGCTAAATATATGAAAGACATTGTCACGAATAAAAGAAAGATACCTGAAGCTGAAATTTCTACCATGCTTGCAAATTATTCTTTTAAGGATGGAGTACCTAAGAAACTAGGAGATCCAGGAACACCAACTATACCATGCTCCATTAAAAGAAATTATGTCAAAACTGCTTTGTGTGATTTAGGAGCAGGTGTTAGTGTTATGCCCTTCTCTTTATATAAAAGACTTGATTTGAATAAACTCACTCCCAGTGAAATATCATTGCAAATGGCTGACAAATCAACTGCCATACCTATCGGTGTTTGTGAGGATGTGCCCGTTGTAGTTGGAAACGTTACTATTCTAACAGTCTTTGTTATACTTGACATGCCCGAGGATGACAATATGTCGATTATCCTTGGTAGACCCTTCTTGAATACTGCAGGGGCTGTTATTGAATGCAACAAAAGCAAGGTCACTTTTCATATCAATGGTAATGAACATACGGTGCACTTTCCAAAGAAACAATTTCAAGTAAATGGTATCCATATTATTGAAAAGACTCCGACAATTACTATTGGAAGTTTCTAAATTCCTCTTCCTACTGTTAAAAAGAGATATGAAACTCTTATTGTTGGGGAGATGCATATCCCCGTTGAGGAAACTTAGTGTTATACGAAAGTTCTTCGGTTCCATGTCATTCGGAAACGGTTTGTTACTAAGACCTGATCAACCTTATTAACGGATTCTTTTTGAGGGGCATGTGGTTGATGAATTTAGTATGCACAATCTTCTGTACCCACCTCTTATGTTCTGTTATTTTTAGTTAAGTAAAATAAAATGCCTTGTTTATCCTGTTTTCTGATTTACCCGTGCAATAAAAAAGGTGCCCAGAAATAAAAGTGCTCAGAATAATTTGAAATTTTCAAACGAATTTTTATTGAATATTTAATAATTTTTGTCACAAAAATGATACCAGGGGGGTGCCCCAGGTGCCCACGAGGCACCAGGGCGCGCCACTCCCCCTGGCGCGCCCAGGTACCTCGTGGGCCCCACAGGAGCCCCCTTAGTTATCCCTTTAGCTCACTTCGTCTCTTACCTCTAGCAAAAATTCCTGGTAGCTCTCTCTCTCGTGTTCTTGCTCACAACACTTAAATTTTCGATCTCTTTGCTCGGAGCTCCATTTCTAAAACTATTTTGGGGAATTACTCCTTGGTATGTGACTCCACCGTTGCTCCAATTAGTTTTTGCTTTAGTGGGTTATATTTTGCATAATTAGCTACTGTTGGTGCTACAGAAAATGAGCTTGCATGTTGAATTCCTTGAGTTCCAAGTAGTTTGAATGCTTGATATAGCCTCTAGACATCCATATGAGTAGTTGCTATCAATCTTGTGAAGTTTTATTGATATCATTTTGTGGCCCAAAAATTTTCAGAAATTTGTTCATAGGAAAATGAATTTCCTCCGGAGAAGTTCTTCGAGGAGGAGGTCCTCAGAAGAGTCATCAAGTGAAAGCTTGGCACGCCAAGCATATGAGGAACCAAGGGCAAGTTCAGTACGAGGTGCCGAAGCAAAATCATGTCGGTGGCCGTGCAACGAGTTCATGCTAGGTGCTGGCATCAAGGAGGAATTTGACCAGTATATTCACAATGCCAAGCTCTCCGCCTTCATCGCAGATAAGCCACCACAGCACTACAACCTCACACATTCCTTCACTCAGTACTTTGACTTTCATCAGCACACTTCTAAAGTCTTATTTCACCTCTATGACAAATCTTATAATATGCCTCTAGAAGAATTCTGTGATGCATGCAAAAATCCATATTGGGGTTCGTTAGACGAACCACCAAGATCTGATTATGAGTCGTTCCTTAATAGCCTTTGTAACGGGGAAGATAGGGGAATCACGCAGGCTAGAATTAATAGCATTCATTTTCCCGCTATTTGGTACTTTGCGCTTTTTAATGGTAAATGTGTTGCTGGTAAGCGAGACTGTAGTGCACTTTGCGCCCCTGATCTGAGTCTTATTCATGTAGCTTTGACCGGTAGCAAGCTTTAAAATCTTGGGGCCATTGTAGCGCGTAAGCTACAGCGTAATGCGGGTAGTGGTGATTTGTATGGAGGAGTTTATGCCTCCCGCTTAGCTGCAAGGTTAGGGGTCTCGCCCAAATTTAATGATCCCCTCTTGCCTTATAAATATTTAAATTTCGAAGCAATGCGAGAACATAGGTTCTTAAAACGCAACGCACAGGGTTATGAATATAACTTAGTCTTTAATAAATATCACTCTGTGTATGTTGCTTTGCCTGCGCCTGCTCTCTTTGATTTTCAGAACAAACATAGACAGTTTCTTCATGAGAGTGAGGTGCACGAGTACAAGGCGGCTTTCGAGGCTGCTCGTCAGGCTGAGGAGGCAGCTCAGAAGGCCTCTACGAGCTACCATTTCGATCACTATCCAGGACAGCCATGGCCGTAGACCAAGCTAGGCAAAAGCCTAAGCTTGGGGGAGTACGTATTTCTCACCGACAATACATTCATGTCCACACATTTCATTCCAGTTGTCGGTGTTCATACTTTTTCATTGTATAATCCATGTTAGCTTTATTTTCTCGCTTTCTTCTTGTGTGTTTGAAAAACTATGAGAAAATCCAAAAATATTTCTCGTTTCTTTTTTTTTCTTTTTAGTTTAATTAGTTGTAGTTTCATAGTAGTAAAAGAAAACCCAAAAAGATTTCCCGTTTCTTCTTTTGCTTGTTGGGAGCTCTCCCGTGTAAATAGTTTTCTTTTCTTGTTTTTTTTTCTTCTTTTGCTTTCTTCAGAAAACTAAAAACTCCAAAAATATTTCAGTTTGTTTCTCTGAAATTCTTTTCTTTTGTTGAGTCATTGTAAGGAGAAGACCACGATGATAATGATGAGTGGCTCTCATATGCATTATTGTTGATCTAACAAAGAGCCCATATTACGTTGTCTTCTCCTTTGAATAAAATGCTTGCAGATTCCAGCTTAGTCCGCGGCACACTTGCACTATTTTTATTTTCATAGCATTCGGTCATGCAAGTGAAAGGCAATAATGACGATGATTTGATGAAGTGACTGTGGCAAGGAAAAGCGGGTATGAACTCATCTCGTTCTTTGTTTTTGTAAATATGTTTAACTCAGTATCCATGATTCAGCATATTATGATTAAACATGTTTGTGATGACAATTAGAGATTATAGTTGCTCATGCCATGCTTAAGTAGCTAGGAGTGGATAATGATTTATCTTGAGTGTCAACATGCATTAAAATGTTCATGATGTAGTATGATGATATGGTATCCTGCTCTGAATGTTTCAAGTGGCTTGACTTGGCACATGTTCACGCATGTAGTTGAATCAAAACCAACATAGCCTCCACGATATTTATGTTCATGGTGTTTATATCCTACTCATGCTAGTGTTCAATGTTGATTATTCATAATGCATGGTTATGACCGTTTTCGCTCTCTAGCTGGTCGCTTCTCAACCTTTTTGCTAGCCTTCGCCTGTACTAAGCGGGAATACTGCTTGTGCATCGAAACCTTTAAACCAAAGTTATTCCAGATGAGTCCACTATATCTACCTATATGCGGTATTACTCTGCCGTTCTAAGAAAATTTGCATGTGCCAACTCTAAATATTCAAACGAACATCTGTTTTGTGTGCCCGTACCGCTCATGGAGCGACAGGGGGCGGTCAGTATCTTCCATGCTAAGCGGGTTATTCTCGTGACGAGTGTTTACTCACTTGTCCTTGCACAAGAGGGGCTGGTAGTCGGGATGCCCAGTCCCATCATTAAAAATGCAAAATAATAAAACAAACTCCCCCGAAAAGTTGTTGGTATGGAGGGCACCCGAGGATTCGGCTAGCCATGGATTGTGATTGTTGGTGGAGGGGGAGTAAACTTTACTTTACCGCTTGGGAACCGCCGCTAATGTGTTTAGCATGGAAGATATTGAAAACTCTCGGTCGTGACGTTGGCAGGAAAGGCATACTTCCCAAAGTTTTATTTATCCCTGATTTAAGCTTCGAGCTATGGCACCTCTACAAATCCATGCTTCCCTCTGTGAAGGGCCTATCTATTTATTTTTATGTTATTTTACTTTTATTGTTGAGTCATCACCTTCTCAAACAAGCACCAGACCTGAGAGCACTATTTTCATTCTCATGCATTGTGTATAGTTAATGTTGTGTGCATCATGACTGGATCTCTTCTACCATGAATTTCAATGTTTAGTCGCTGCTTGAACTTTGGAGGTGCTCTGCATTTATGTTTTGCGGTCTCAGAAAGGGCTAGCGAGATACCATGCTGTCATATTATATCATGATTGTTTTGACAAAGTGTTGGCATTTGAGATATCTTATTATTGCTCGCTAGTTGATTATGCCATTGATATGTGTGAATATAATTCCTAAGAGTTATCATTTGCATGGTTAGTTATAATCCTTGCTGAAAACTTGGACACTACTTAAGCATATATATAGATACAAGAACAAAAGAGTTTGTAAAAGTTTTTCTTTATCACTTTCAGTTTGTCAACTGAATTGCTTGAGGACAAGCAATGAGTTAAGCTTGGGGGAGTTGATACATCTCCGTCGTATCTACTTTTCCAAACACTTTTGCTCTTGTTTTGGCCATTAATCTGCATGATTTGAATGGAACTAACCCGGACTGACGCTGTTTTCAGCAGAATTGCCATGATGTTGTTTTTGTGCAGAAAATAAAGTTCTTGGAATTGGATGAAACTTTTTGGAGATTTTTTATGGAATATATAAAAAATATTGGCATCAAGAACTACTGGAGGGGGGCCACCCAGTGCCCACGAGGCACCAGGGCGCGCCACCCCCCCAGGCGCGCCCTGGTACCTCGTGGGGCCCACGTGGCTCCGTCTGACCTAATTCCAACGCTATAAATTCAGTTTTCCAGAGAAAAAAATAAGAGAGGAAGTTTCATTGCGTTTCACGATACGGAGCTGCCAGCACCTCTTGTTCTTCATCGGGAGGCCTGATCTGGAGTCCGTTCAGGGCTCCGGAGAGGGGGATCTTCCGGCATCGTCATCATCAACCATCCTTCATCACCAATTTCATGATGCTTACCGCCGAGAGTGAGTAATTCCTTCGTAGGCTTGCTGGACGGTGATGAGTTGGATGAGATTTATCATGTAATCGAGTTAGTTTTGTTAAGGCTTGATCCCTAGTATCCACTATGTTCTGAGATTGATGTTGCTATGACTTTGCTATCCTTAATGCTTGTCACTAGGGCCCGAGTGCCATGATTCCAGAACTGAACCCTTTATGTTTTCATCAATATATTTGTATTCTTGATCCGATCTACCAAGTTATACGCACCTGCTACGTGTTATGATCCGCATACCCCATGGCGACAATAATTGGGATTCTTTCTGGTGGTTGCCGTAGTTTGAGGAGTTCATGTATTCACTAAGTGTTAATGCTTTGTTCTGGTTCTCTATTAAAAGGAGGCCTTAATATCCCTTAGTTTCCTTATGGACCCCGCTGCCACGGGAGGGTAGGACAAAAGATGTCATGCAAGTTCTTATCGCAAGCACGTATGACTATATACGGAATACATGCCTACATTACATTGATGAATTGGAGCTAGTTCTGTGTCGCCCTAGGTTATAACTGTTACATGATGAATGCTATCCAACGTATATCACTGATCCAATGCCTACGAGCTTTTCACATATTGTTCCTGCTAAGTTACTATTGTTACTACTGCTGTCACGATTGCTACAAACTGCTGCTATTACCGTTACTGCTACCGTTACTTTTATTGCTACTGCTATCAAACTATCATATTACTATGCTACTGATCACTCTGCTGCAGATATTTAGTTTCCAGGTGTGGTTGAATTGACAACTCAACTGCTAATACTTGCAAATATTCTTTGGCTCCCCTTGTGTCGAATCAATAAATTTGGGTTGAATACTCTACCCTCGAAAACTGTTGCGATCCCCTATACTTGTGGGTTATCAGTGATCTAGTTCTCTCGGGGCCGATCTCAGATCAGCTGGAGGGTCCCTCTGGCGCTACGATCCCGGAATCAACTTCCGACCACATGCTCGGATCCGGCCCCATACTGGAGCTGACCCCGGAGATGGGGCCGGAGGTCATCATGACCGATTCAACCTCTGCCTCCTCGGATATCGGCCTCGAGCCAAACCCGCCCTCGGCCCCCGCAGTGACGGGCTCCGATGCATTTCCTTCACTTATCTACCAGGGGTCAACCCAGGACGAACAGGATAATGGTGCCGCATCAAGCTACCCGAACAAGCTTTTTCAGCTAAGCCTGGCCTATAACCAGGTCCTGGACGCCGAGGAGCTCTCGCAGATAAACGAGGTATTGGATTGGATCCAGAACTTGACAATCTCATCTACCACTTAAGATCAGATCGGATGTAAAGCCGATGATCGGGAAATTTTTATGCCACCCACCTAGTTGCCACGGTCGAAGATTTGACCGATACACTTGACTACGACTCTGATGAAGCTGTTGGCATGGAGGAAGATGTCAGCGATGACGCCGGAGCTGAACCACCCGCGACCATGCCCCGTACGGGAATTGGGCCAAGACATCCACATATGATGTTTACTTGGTCGACACCCCTAGAGGTACGTTCGAAGAGAAGCCCAAGGAAAACCCCAAGCGTCGCCGCCCCAAAAGGCGACTGAAGGGCAACAATGGTATGGCCAATCCTACGGGCGTAGCCGATAACGAGGCCGCCCCTAACACAGAAGAGAATGCAGGCGAAGACGGTCAAGCCTTGCCCGCCCATCAGCACGGGCCCGTGGGGACACTTGTGGAGGACGATCCCGACAATATGGGCGGCTTTGGCGGATCGGATAACAATCATTTCCTCGAATCCGAGGACGACGCCAGCCTCGGGACCGAAGACTTTGTAGTACCTGCAAACAAAGCCGAACAGGTGCAGTTTCAACGGCGGCTGATCGCCACCACACGCAGCATGAAGAAGAAGCAGCAGGAGCTCTATACCCATGAGAACGCGCTTAATGAAAAATGGACAAAAGTCCTCGCGGCCGAGGAAGACCTCGAAGTCCGACGCATGGCTACCGAGATGTTCCCACGACGGCGGTTGCTACCTGACTTCGACGACGAGGTACCAGATAATGAGCTGTTGACAAGCGACCGGCCCCCTAGCGGACGAGACCGACCATCCGGGGCCAATAAAGAAGCCCCTGTCAAAACCCTCCCTCACGGCAAGAGCCCGGTCGAATATCCCGAGCCTTATGATTTGCGCGATCAGATACAGGACAATAAAGCCCCCTCCCAATCCATCTACGGAATAAGGGAGCGCGCACCCGCTGGCCGGAAAGGCTTTGACGCTTGGCTAGACCGGAACGAAAGAGCTCAGGAGGAGACACAGGCTAGGACCGAGGCAAACGCCAGACAGGATGTTGTCCAATATCGAGGGCCAACACATCCTATATGTTTTACAGATGAAGTTATGGATCATCAGTTCCCCGAAGGGTTTAAACCCATCAACATCGATCATTACGATGGAATGACTGATCCAGCCGTATGGATAGAAGATTTTCTTCTCCACATTCACATGGCCCGAGGTGATGACCTCCATGCCATCAAGTACCTGCGGCTGTAGCTTAAGGGGCCGGCGAGGCACTGGCCCGGTAGCCTCCCTAGAAATTCTATCAGGAGCTAGGAAGATCTTGAGGAAGCCTTTAGGGCCAACTTTCAGGGCACCTACGTTCGGCCCCCGGATGCCGATGACCTCAGCCACATCGTCCAACAGGAGGGCGAATCAGCTAGAAAGTTCTGGAACCGGTTCTTAACTAAAAAGAACCAGATTGTGGGTTGTCCTGACGCTGAAGCACTTGCCGCCTTAAAGCACGGCATTCGGGACGAGTGGCTTGCTCGATAGCTCAGACAAGACAAACCTCGGACTATGGCAGCCCTTACCTCTCTAATGACCCGCTTTTGCGCAGGCGAGGATAGTTGGCTGGCCCACAGCTCCTACAAGAAGGACGCTGGCACCTCAAAAATGCACGATGGGACCGGCAAATCCAGGCGCAACAGAAATAAGCGCCAGAATAAAAACAACGGCAGTGACGCCGAGGACCCAGCCGTCAATGCAGGGTTAAGCGGCTCATAGGCCAGACAAAGAAAGAGGCCCTTCAAAGGGAACAGGGACAACCCTAGCACCCTGGGCAAAATACTTGACAGATCTTGCCAAATTCTTGGCACCCCGGATAAACCAGCCAACCACACCAACCAGAACTGCTGGGTGTTCAAGCAGGCCGGCAGGGTGGCGACCGACGAACAAGGCAAGAGCCAGTCTCGGAGTGACGACGAGGATGAGCCTCGCAGGCCAAATAATGGTGGCCAGAAGTAATTTCCCTCCAAGGTCAAGAGTGTAAATATGATCTACCTCACACACATTCCTAGGAAGGAGCGGAAATGCGCTCTTCAGGACGTCTATGCCTTGGAGCCTGTAGCCCCGAAGTACAACCCGTGGTCGGCTTGCCCTATCACTTTCGAGAAGGATCGGCTGCCCTGGTCCTAGGTCCCAGTATCGATGGGTTTCACTTAACCCGCGACCTTATGAACGGCGGAAGCAGTTTGAACCTGATATACGCTGACACGGTGAGGAAAATGTGCATCGATTCGTCACAAATTAAACCCCGTACCACCACCTTTAAGTGTGGTATACCCGGCGTGGAGGCCCAATGCACTAGCACTGTAACATTGGAAGTTCTTTTCAGCTCTCCCGAAAACTTCCACAGTGAGGACTTAATCTTTGATATAGTCTCCTTCTGCAGTGGTTACCATGCGTTGCTTGGTTGTACTGCGTTTGCCCATTTCAACGCAGTGCCGCATTATGCTTACCTGAAGCTCAAGATGTCGGGGCTCAACGGCGTCATTACAATCAATGGCAATATGGAGTGCTCCCTCCATACAGAGGAGCAAACCGCGGCCTTTACGGCAGACATCCAGGCGGCCGAAGAAGTGGCCCGACATGTAGCTCGGAAGGACACATCAGGCTCCTCAAAGCGTGTCCGTACTGCCACTTCTACCCCTGGACAATCTTGCGTAATCCCTAAATAGGGATACGCGCTCCCCGGCTCCTCCCGTCTGGTACCAGACAACGTACCTAGAGTACACAAATTCGCAATCAAAATTCCTTGGGGAGGTGGGGAGCATAAACAAACAGGACGTGTGTTGCGTCGGTTCATCCGTACAGACCCAAAGCATGGTGATCTCTTCGGCATCATAAAGTCCCACCAGGACGTGCATCTCGGCAGCATCAAGCTGTCCTACTACGGCGTCAGCCTCGTCAGGGGCACCTCTTCTCGAATGCATTCAGCATAGATGGGCAAGGTAGCTGCTAGTATGTTTCAACCTGGTTTAGACAAGGACCGGCTGTTCAGCAGCACGGAGACGCAGACGTGCGGCAGGGATGGTACGGGAGACAGCTCCAGGTTTTGTAAAGCCCTGTATACAACTCCTCTTCTCTTTCCCCACATACTCTCTGTATCTTTTTGAGATAGTATCGTATAATAAGATCGGCATGTACGGATCAACCTTATGAATGATAAAACAAACCTTTTTTTGGTCCATGGACAAATTTATGTGTTGTTTTCTCCTTCATTTCTTGCCTTGTAGCAATTTATAAACCATGTGATACATACAGATGAGCCCGGCTTTCAACCGCGGGCTCGGGCATAAAACCAAGCCTATGTTCAAGTCCGATATCTGTTCGGCGTCTCGGATATGGCATTATATATATGCACTAGTTTGGAATTGTGATTTTGGTAAATGATTGGGTTGCCCGGCTCCTGTGTTTGCCTCCTACGTTCTGCCTTGTTCAGCTAGGAGAGCAAAGGGAGAACCACTGCGATTGTGCTTCCAGCTAGAATGGTCAAGCGCCTCAGTGGAGAAAGCCGAAAATCGACTGTCATGATAAGCGCAAACTAGTCGGCGATCCGAAGACAGTGTCAAACTAAAGGCCATTGGTGGTTGTGCCGTGTTACATGAAGGGTTCTTGTCATAAGAACCGAGGTGTTAGAATAGGTGTACCTCGGCAAGCTCAGACACCACTACACCGGGGGCTAGGTCAACTACCCCACAATTCGGAATCCTATGACTAATTGAAAGTTATAAAGCCACTGTAGTCCGATTGCCTGGTTCCTCTAAATACGCAACTGCCTACAGGCTCTGAGATGTCGGCTAATAATGGTTCACGCGTTTTAGGGAACACCCCGCGTGGCATCTACGAGGGGGTAGAAGCCGATGATTGGCCACTTTCAGAATTAAAACACGGTCGCACAGGAGTTAAAATAACAGGTCGGATAAAGCACGACTGATTGAGCATAAAATTACTTGTTTTATACAGATTTCATCTCGGCATACCGAGGACATCTCAGAACTTAAGTTTAGACTTTTTACACTGGGCCTCGGTCACCCGAGCACCTTCATGAACCTCGGCCAAAAACTGCTACGGCGTCCGATTCTTCCCTGCTAGAGGCCTGGACGCGATCTCGAGCGGCTTGATCTTCAGAAATTGCGCCATTGTGGACGCATACGCCCGCTCTGCGCCCTCCAAGCAGGCCGACCGCTTCCAGTTCTCGACCTGGGTGCTCGCATCCCGCAGCCTGCGGACCAGGCCAAAGAAGCTACTCGGCAATGGCTCTTGTGTCCAGAGATTGAGGCAGATGTCCTCCATTACTGGCCGCGCCGCACGGAACAGCTCGGCCAACTACTTCATCTGATTGTTCAGCAGAGGAGGGTGTTCGGGCGCCTCATATTGTGCCCAGAAGACCCTCTCCACTGAATCATCGGGATGGGTGGCATAGTAGGCGCCGGCGTCTGAGGCACTCCGTGGCAGGTCCCTAAAGGCCTCTGAAGAATGCCAGATTTGCGTAAGATAAGCAAATCTGATGTCACCAAAAATGCAGCGAAGCAGATAGGGCTTACCGGCGGCGATATGCTTCACTTGTTGAAGCACCTCGCGATCGGCCCAAGCCTGGGTCGTAGCCTCCTTACAGGCCGAGCTCGCTGTTTCGAGCTCGGAGGACAACCTGTTCTTCTCCTCCTGAAGGGTGTCGCATTGGCTATACAGCCCCTTCAGGTCTTCTTCCACCTCCAGGACCCGGGCCGTGTGCTTCTCGCTGGCCTCTTTCTCCTTGGCCAGCTCCTCGCTAGCCTGCTTGGCCGCAGCCTTTTGCTGCTCGGCCTCCTCCCGAGCTTTTCGCAGCTTGGACCGGAGCACTTCAAGCTCCGATGTGGCAGCTGCATACGATGTCATGGGTAATTACATATCTGCATTAGACAAAGCTATCGGAGCCTAAGGTCTCGGCGTTTACCTTGAGCCTGGTCCATCTGCTTCTTGAGCAGATCCATGTCCTTCTCGGACCGGTCCAGCTTATGATTCAGCCCTTCAAACTCCTTCGAGTTGGATGCTGCGGACGAGGCGGAGGCCTGTGCATAAAACAAAGGAACTGTTAGTTACCTCAGACGATATTGATCCCCTGGTCGGCTTTATCAATCCGATCAGGGTCTCGGGGGCTACTGTGCATTCTCTCTTTTATACTTTCATTACAGATCCCCGAGTAAGATCTTAGAATCTCACTTAGGTCTCGGGGGCTACTGTGGTTATACACTCATGAATATTTTCTTTCCCGCAGTAATGCTAGTCTTCGGACAATCTATTGGCCGTTTGTCCGTTAAGGGCTACTGGGAGCATCTAGCGCTACAAGTTCTAAGAATGATAATACAATGATTAGGGCTTAGCTCAAAACCCTGATAAAGACCTTTGAAGGCCTCCTTTATACCGGCCTCCGTGGACCGATAATGTTGTAGTGCCGCGCCGAGGAGGTCGCGGTGCTCAGCCATGATGGAAGAGCCCATCATGGACGCTTCCATCTCTTCGGTCCACCCCGCAGATGCCTGCCCTCTGGCAGGCGGGGATGGACGCGCCGCCTCAGTTCTCTCCATTGACGGAGGGTCCGCCATCATGGCAGGCTGCCGAGGTAGCTCCGGATCAGCGGGAGCCGAGGTTGTCGGCCGCCCCAGTCTCTCCCCTTCCGTTGCAGAGGGGTATTTCCCCAGAGGGTCTTCAAGGGCCGAGGTCTCCACCTCGGCTATGGAGACGCCGGCGTCATCCCCCGTGGTAAGCATGGGAGGGGCCTGTTGAGAGGTTGCCTCCCCCAGCCCGTCGTGAGCACGAGAGAAGGGGATGCGCTCCTCGGACGCAATGGGCGGAGGAAGCCCGCTCGACGAATCCTTGTCGCTGATTCGGGAGCGCTGTGGGCTGCAAAAAACAAATAGTTGATTAAACTTGTGGAGGAAGGGAGCTAGTTCATAGAAATTACGGGTGGAATAATGCATACCTCGTCGGCGGTGGCTTCTCCCTGCGTGGCTCGATGAGGTCGTCCTCAGATTCGTAGGAAACAACCTCGGCCGCGGCAGGGGCCTTGTGAGATGGAGCATCGGCGGCCTTTGTGAGGCACCTGTGGGTCCGAGGCGCGTTGGTCCCCGTGACGTCTTCGGAGGCCGTGTACAGGAGGCGTGATCAAGACTGCCTCCACCGAAGACTTGACGTATACTCCAAGATCTCTCCTGTTGCCTTGCTCCTAGATACCGACCTTGTAACCCTAGATACCCTCCCTGGCATGTATATAAGCCATAGGGTTTAGCCCGTAGAGAACACATCAACGCAATATCCTTCACCTAGCCTTAGAGTTAGACACACATTACGATCTCGAGGTAGATCAACTCTGTATTCGATACATCTCCATCAATATAAACAAAAGCAAGACGTAGGGTTTTACCTCCATCAAGAGGGCCCAAACCTAGGTAAATATCGTCTCCCTTTGTCTCTGTTACCACCGATCCGAGATTCCACAGCTCGGGACCCCCTACCCCGAGGTCTACCGGTTTGGACACCGACACTGGTGCTTTCATTGAGATTTCCGCTGCGCGATCACCAGAAGGATCGATGGCTCACCTGCAGATCAACTGCGCCAACGGCCATGGGGACGTTTACGCCCCCAGCCAGCTCTTCGTTTTCGGCAGCATGGTGTTTTGCGCCGACTCGACGGGTCGTCTGACCTCTGTCGAGAACTACGCCCCTGGTCGGATCGTGACCTTCGGTGGCCTCGAATACACCGCGGATTCTCGCGGCGAACTCATCCTATCGGGATGGACTCCTGGCCGAATTGAGAGCTCGTCTGCCTCTGGAGGCTCGACTCCGTAACCGACCACCATCGCGGCACCTTTAGAGAAATTCTACTTGTAGCTTGCGTTGGTATT